>JAKZAP010000008.1:14250877-14850877 GCA_023053575.1 Branchinecta lynchi
ATGCTTAATATAATAAGGGACAAATGAATTCAGGTACCTCTCGATTTTGTTGGCGGGGACTTAAGTTTTGAAGACCCAAGGACTTTGCCTGCCCCCTTACCGGGTCGCACACACTTCCCATTTTCGAACTCCGGCAAAATATCCCGATGTTTTTCTGAACAGAGGCATTTCAAACCCAAATCCATGGTCAGCTTATGCCTTCGCTGCTTGGGCTTGAACCTTGGCTCCCCGGCTTGAACCTTGTGGCAGACTTTTTTCTTTCCTTTTCCCGCTTTCTCAGATTTATTTGATGGACCTGCAGATATTGGCCACCTATTCGTCCGTAACGACGGGAAATCTGATATGTGCAAGAATCGAGAAATTATATAAAAGTTACTGAAGTTGGAAGTTTAATTGTTATTCTGCTGCTGTGGAATTGTTGACGACAGATAGAGAGTTTGTCTGAGATGGGCGTTAGAACTTCATCACTGCCGGTTCTCCTGATTCTTCTCATGTCTATTTGCTAGAAGCGACAGCGGGAGGAAAGCATCAGATCAAGACGCCCCTTAAAGTCTGAGAGAAACCCGAGCGGATCCGACAACTCCGAGAATGGAATAAAACTGAGGAATTAAACGAAACTTGCTCAAGTTGAGCACCAGGAGGAGCTTCCGACGAGAGTGATAGTTTGTATGGGACAGACTTTAAGCCTGCGACGCTTACGGAAGAGAAGAATCACGTTCTGAATTTAACCAGAGCCTCATTTTTGTTGCATGCTGCAGGTCCACTTCTCGGCCGATTCCGGACTGATTCTTTCTACATCGGTTTTCCGAGGAAGACGGCAGCGCTTCTTGAGAATCACCAAATCCGTGCTTCCCTGCAAGGTGCTGCAGCGCTGCCGCTTCAACCAAGAAGAAATTGAATCCAGAAACGCATATTGTGCGAAAGCAAAGAATTGCTGCAGCAGTGATGCGGCAGCGCTATTGCAACAAAACCGAGGCTCAAGAGAGTATGGTTTGCTGACGAGACGGGAAGTGAAATGTCGAGGTTGGAGGGGAGGGTGCACTCTCGTCGGCAACTCTTCCGGAGTAGGATTACAATACTCCAACTTGGCTTAAGTTTTGTTTAGTTTCTCAGTTCTACTCCATTCTCGGAGTATATACTCCGCTCGAGTTTCTCTGAGACTTTAAGGGCGTTTTGATCTGATGTTCTTCTTCTGGTGTCAGTTCTAGCAAACAGGCATCAGAATAAAAAATCTACATTTATAATTCCGAGTAAACTTGTCACTGGACATTTAATATGTGCAACGATTTATCTTTTCTGGGAGCCAGTGCTCATTATTTTCAATGTCTAGTTAATATGACAGTCCAAGTGTTCTGGCTCTTTCACCTTCTGTTGTTTTAATAGCATCGCTCCGGAAACGTTAGTAATATTGAACGTTTTTACGAATGGAGACGAAGAGAAAGCAAAGAGATAAAGAGGAATGGCTTGGATTATAGGGTGGCTCTGGGGGATAAGCAGTTACTCCGAATAGAACTATATCCAAGCGCTTTACAGGATGGATAAGGATTCTAAGGGTTCAACAACTTTACTAAAAAAATTCGTTTCGGCTTGACGACCGGTTACAAACAAAGCATATACGTCCTTGAAAAACGCAACCAGTACACTTTTACTACCATATTATATAACTAACCAAAACTTCACTAACATAAACTAAAAATCAATTAATTAATTGGTCCTCTCTCGTCTTCCAAACCATCCACTCACCAACTACCCTCAAGGAGATATTTCTTTAACCGATCTTTAAATTGCGGTACACTTTCTGCTTCTCTAATTGAGTCCGGAAAAGTATTCCAGGATGGGTTGCTACTTGCTTCCAGTTGAAGCTTCCTCGTTAAACCTAGGTTCTTTACTGTGCAACAACTGAGAGAAACTGCCAAACCCGTGTTCTCGTCCAATCACCGTTCACCTACGTGTGTCACAGGCGGCAAAAAGCCCGAAAGTGTCTGTTAGAGAAAAAAAAAAAAAATTCGTGTTGTGTAAAGATATCGCGCAAAATTCGGGCATAAGAAGCGATAGGGAAAAAGAAAGGGCCAGTACTGTAAGTAGGTACCATATTGCCCCCAAGGACTCTATCGCATCCCGCGAACCACTCTAGTTCATCCTCTCCCTCAATCATTTGACACCTCAAAGAACACACCTTCTCTGTCTCCAATGTAGTTGTCAATCTGGAACCAGTCGAAACCGCCTTGATTTGGAAATACGATGAGCCCTTTTCCAGGAAATGTGGACAGATATTTGGACCTGAGACTGTAATTTCATCCCGAGAAACCATATTTGACTCGAGCGCAAGACGGAGTGAGCTCAATTGAGTTTGGGACCACACTCCTTGCCACTCCCGGGGTGTCTAGCTGTCGTATTTGATGAGATAATTTTCGTGAAATTGAACCGGGTAGCTGATGAACAAACTGTTCCCAGGATTTCTGAGAAACTGTGAAATCAAGATCATTTCGTTGATGGTATAACGGACGGTCCCGTCTTAGGAATTGTGGTTATTCTCTCTCAGAGCAAAATAACTCAAGGGAGTAACCCTAGGTTCACACAGAGCAAATAGCGGCGATGAACGAGATTTTTCAGTCGCAGCGACATAAGATTTTTATCGCCTGGATGTTCACACTGAATTTTCGTCGGCAACAGGATTTAACGCAAAAAATAATTAAAAATAACCCTTAAAATAATTAAAATAATAAAAAATAATTAATTTTTCTAAAAGTGAATCATCAAAGGGTCGTCCATGTTGCTGTTGCGTGCATAAAATCGTACTGTCACCCGATTAAAGTTGAATTTTCCCAACATTGGAAACCGTCTGACGAAGCAACAGAAATCGTCGATTTTGGCGACGTAAATCTCGGCGATGGCCGATATCGCCTCAGTGTGAACGTCTGTGTGAACCTAGGGTAATCGAACTTTGAAAAAGTGACAGACAGTCAAATCGCAGCGACACTAGCTCCGCTAGAGGACACGGACATCCCTACTGAAACTGAACCAGTCGTTAACGAGCGCTAACTCTGATCTGATCCTCGATGTTTGCACCGCATCTTAGCCTTGCTAGGATTTTCTACGTCCGCCAGTTCACGCAGGAACAGTTTGCTGAAGCTTCTCTCGTGAAGCGAGCTGGGCGACGGATGCCCATTTTTGATGCATGGGAAGGATAGGTCTTCGCATTACTCTCAAGAGTTATTTTTCTCTGTTCTCTCAAGTTTCTCGTTTCTGCACAATCACTTGACTCTTTTTCGGAGAATTCTGTGGCGTCAGTGTCTTTTCCGTTTTATTCGTGAGAAAAAAAAAATCAATGCAAAAAGACATTTTTGATCAAGCCTGGGCAGGCAAGAACATAGGGACTAAAATTTACAGATGGGCCAAAGTATAATGTCTGAACCAAAGCTATAAAAAAGAAATAATAATTTCACAGGTGATCGATTTGTTACTAGATTCTAGAACATGGTGGATAATTCACCCGGAATCCGGCGACAATCTTGGGCGACACAGGGTTAAAAGAATGCGTAAAACCGCAATGTGCTATTCGTTTTCGGCTTGGATGGATAATCCGATCGGAATCCAGAGAACCCGGAATGTAACCGGGTACTTTTGAGTTAAGTACTTTGTACTGTGGTTTGGAGTGGAAGAAAGCATACTGATTGTACGCATTTATCTTCGTTGCCTCGTTGGACAAATATGCGGTTTGTTTCGCGATCAACTTGTTGCATTTCGCAGATATAGTCAAGATAATTAAATTCAGTTCTTTTAATCTTATCATTCATTAAGCATCACAACATACATACCGCTCCCAAGAAGGGCACAACGGTACCCGTGAGGGAGTGCACATTTCACTCACTGATGATAAATGATAACATACATTTATCGTCTTAACCTTTCCTGTTTCTTTGAATCTACCGCGCTGTAAGACCTTCTTTTGCGATAATTTTATAGTCTGACTTACAAAATCCAAATTTATTTCGTCAAAACTGCCACGGTATACAGTATAAGGCGATCGGCACCTGCAGTCTTCAGATGGCAATCATATATGCGGTCAATCCATTTGCTTTTCCCGGTAAAATCATTATCGACTTGATTAATAAAATCAAATCAGACCCCAGTTACGGATCTGCCCTAAATCGTATGTATTGTTCGCCTCTTCGTACCTCCTTCGAATTTTGGTCACAATTAATATTAAAACAAAACTGAGCATAGTAAAACAAAAAAACACCCATAACGAAGAAACAGATCACCGTTGTGTGTTTTTCAATACGTATTTCACCGTTTGAGAATTCCTTTCATGGCGACAAGCTAAAAGCTTAACGCCAAATGTAATAATAAATAAATAAAGAAACTACGTATAAATTCTCCACGTCTCTCCCTTCCTGTTCCTAGAAACAAAAAAAGAAGGAATGAAACCGTTAAATTTTAATACTCCAAACTGTGAGAAACCGATTCGCAGGATATGAATCCCCTGCTTCAATACAGCATGATGAATAATCTTCTTCAAGGGAATAAAACTACACGCCTGAGGCCCTAAGTGGGGATCGATTTTGGATGAATAGCTAGGAGGTGGAATGAATAGTGATTGACTATCTGACAGGATTTTTCCTGTCTATCTGACGAAGGATTGAAACCTCAGCAAAGATAAGAGGTTTTAAGATGTGGGGAACGACGGCATCCATAAATCTTACAGAAATCTATCGAAGGAGATATTGATGGATGATGTGGGATTGATCGTGGGGAAGAGAACAGCGTCAGAAATTTCATTTTTCACTTAATTGTTGTAAAGAGTGGCATGCCAGTAATCCAATAGAAATTTTCCTCGTGACATGTGGCGTAGGCCCTGATTTAAGGAGTACCTAAGGATTGAACAAAAAAGTCGTAAACGATTTCAAGGCTAGACTCGAAGAAAACCGTCAGAACAGGCATCCTTACCTTCCTCGTTTTCGCTGAGGCTCGCGATCCATGGTTACATTACCTGTTCGCTCTTGCACCTAAGACGTTGGTGAATCAAACGTCACCCCAATAACGCTTCCGGAAAGCCCGTCACATCAAGGTTAACCCAAATCCGACAGCCGGGACAACAACCTAATAGGGACAGCCACTCTGGACTCCAGAAGCATTGTACACTGAATAACAGCACAGTTTTTCGCACCATAAAGGAACTTTGAGGCCTTTAAAACTTTCTGCGCCACTTACGTTAAGTACCGGCGTTGGAGTTCGAAGATACTTTGCAGTTCATCTCAGAACAAAATAACACTAAAGAGTTGTGCCAAGACTTGGAAAATAGTTATACGCATTAGAAGAGCACCGACAGTAGCGATAGAGAACGTCACTGCTGAAGTCAATCTTGCACCAGCGCTGGCTCCAATAAGACCACATTCCGGACAAACCGATAGAAAGATATCCTCGATATGTACAGGCCGCATCTTAGCTGTGCTAGCAGTTCTCTAACCCGCAAGTTTGTTTCGCTTTTAATGTCCCGAGCGTAGTGGGCAGTGCTATGAGTAAAGCCCCTTTCTGATGGATTGAAAGTATAGTTCTTGGTGCTACTCCCTAGTGTTATTATGCTCTGGTTCATCGAGACGAACCCTGATGACGAATGTCTAGTGTTACTTGTCCGACCGTTGACCATATGGTTTTGTGAAGTAGTAGGGGAACAAAGAGGCTTCTGTGAAATCCTTCACGTATTTTTATTACTGGGATAATGAGCTTTTAGAAATCAAACTCGTGTTGAAAAATCTGGTTAAAGAAATTAAAACCCGTCCTGGCGGCACTTCGTCTTGGTTGGCTTTTAGAAATGTTTTACATATATTCAGATCAAAAGCTTTTACATTCCCTTAGTCCGCGTTACAACGGATCAAAGACTTCTGAAAGAATAGACGCCCCTTTTTATTAGAAAACGAATGCTGTTTAGGTAGAATATTCTCTTCAAGTTTCCTTTGGAAACCTAAGAAAACAGACTTTTTGTTTTCTCTTGGCTTGGAAGCCGACTGTCGAATCGAAAAGTTTAAGAGCAAGAAAGGTGGCTGAGGAAAGTTTGAAGAAGAATGTAAGCTAGTTGGTGGGAAACAGGCGACTGGGAATTCTTACCGAGTTGAAAAAGGGGGAAATTAAAAAGTTAGCCCCACTATAGAACCTAGTTAGAACAAGTTATTGGCGACGTTATTAAAGGGGTGTAAAATTCTTGCCTCTGTGAAAATGGCTAGTTAAAAAGTTTTGAAGCGTAAACTTTTCTAATAATTTCTGGTGGAAGTTTTCAAGTTGATTCTGTCATATTGAGGAAGGTTTTGATGACCTAATAAAATATAGAAATGAATAAAATTAATGTCACCCCTACCAAGCTCCATGGCCCGTTTCATAGGGGTAAAATAAAAAATGTCTTTGTCCGATAAGGTTGGCCGACAATCAATAGACTTGTAGCCTTGCCCTTGAGATGGCTCTCGAAACACTATTTAGCACAAATCGTACAATATGTAGATAAGACCAAAGACCGCAACAGTGGAAAGACAGGAAATCCTATAAGCGATAATTACCGCTTTCTAGCGGTCCTTTCTGCCAAATCATCGTCAAACTTCTATGAGCGTGTTACACCTTAATTACCGTAGTTACTACGCATGACGTCACAAATTCTGGCTTCTTGGCGTCAAGGCCGGAACCCATTTTTCTATTTTCAGCAAAATATCGTACCACGGGCTAATCCGGTCAATCCCGTCACAGAGATTCGTAGCTACCACGCTTACTACGGTCCCGAGCGTGGTAAGCAAATAGTTACTATTTCGAGAAGGTTGGAACGGTCAGCGTAGTAACTTTTCACGATGTTGGAACGAAAATATTTAGGAGGATGGAACACTCTTTATATGTCGTGGGATGTGGTTTACAAATACTCTTGGTTTCTTTGAATTTGTTGTTTGTTTACTCTTTCAAGTATTGTTTGAATACTTTATATGACTCCAAAAAACTCCAAAATACGCTAGTGATCCTCAGGAAGAACGAGAAAACGTCTCCCTAACGACTCAAACTTGACAACTCACATACTGTGTCAACCAATCACGGCGATAGTTGAACACAGCTGTGATCCCGCTTCCGGCTCTTCGCTAGGTACACGGCGATTTTTGCATCAGCAAGGAGAGTTAGTCATCATAGTATTTGTTCTTTGTTTACTCTTTCATAGTTTAAAGTTAGACAAAGCCCGAACGCTAGGTGGCGGGCAGCTCGAATTTCCACGACGTGATTTCAGCGGGGTTTCGTGTCTTGCCACTGGTTCAGACAGCTGCGATTTCGCACAAAATTCTGCGTCATGCGACAAACGACACAAACCGTGAGACAAGCAACGGAGAACTTTGCGTTTTGTTGCGGTGTCGGATGTGTTGAAAAATGTCAGTTGATCCGACTAACGCATGCGATTTTTTTAGGGAAAGAAAAGAAAAAACAAAAATTAGTAATTGCTCTACCTTGTTCTGATTGTAATCCTAGGATGGCAGAATGCAAAATATATCTTCTGAATAAACTTATGTTAACCTGTTTTGAACAAAAAGACTTATTGGTTTTGACTGAAAATTTCCTAATAATGGGTGGTATTGAGAGGGTTAATCTCCCCACATCGTCAGAGGTCATTTCCCCAAGGGCTCCTTTGTCCTTTTTGCAGAATAATCTCGAAGAAAAATTTCATTTTCCTTTAGCGTCTGACGGTCTGGGTGCTGGTGGGAAGGTTCATGCGATTGTGTCGCACGTCGGAACCGAAATATCAAAGAAAAAATCGTGTCGCATACGACGCAGCAGTGTGACTAAGCCTAGGTTCACAGAGACGTTCACACTGAGGCGATATCGGCCATCGCCGAGATTTTCGTCGCCACAATCGGCGATTTCTGTTGCTTCGTCAGGCGATTTTCAATGTTGGGAAAATTCAACTTTAATCGGGCGACAGTACGATTTTATGCACGCAACAGATTGAAAAATTGAAAATTGAAAGATTGAAAAATCTCGTTCGTCGCCGGGATTTGCTCTGTATGAACCTAGGGTAAGGGTTTCCCACTATTACGGTCTTGGCACAGACATCGCCCTCTTTCGCGCTGCAAGCCCTCAATATCTCTATCTCCTCTTCACAGCGAAGTACTGGCAGCCTTAAATTCGCACTCGCAATTAACCAGAATAGAGCTCGTTATCTCACTTCCCCACTCGCCAAGTTTCCTCATTTGCTCCTCGTACTCACGACCCACTTGTTATGGCACTCACATGTCCCGACTTTCCACTCAAGATCTCCTCTCACTATTCTGAATAGAGGCGTCTAATGAACTGCTTAATTAATCATTAAGAGGCAGGGCAACAAATAGGCCTCGGTCGAGAATCCCGAAAATGTAGCAATTTAGCCGACACAAGTTAAACATGTCGGTTTTTGCTTCCTTTATGAGCGCGCGGGGAACGAAGTTATCTTGAGGATTCTATTTCGGTAAATTGAAGCGGGATACGAAACTGTTTTTTCTTTCTGTTTTTTTACCAGCTGGATGGAAACGCTGACCTAATGTTTTCGTCTCCGCTCCACGGGTTTCCATTAGTGGATGTATTACAATTTATTGGTCCTTCAGCCTTGTCCTGTCGAAAACATGAACAAAAGAGGATCTGTCATCAGCCAAGAGATTTCCCGCTTATCGCTGGTTTACATTGTAAGAATTTTGCACAAATCGTACGACAGATGATGCAAAGCATTTGCTTTATCTCAGTGTCGGATGCGTTGAAAATAAACAATAAAACAACTAGTTTACTCCTCGGGGAGTCAAAGGGAACGGCGAGGATAGAGGGAGTCACTCCATGCGGACTCCGCGTACAGAAAAAGCGAGAATACGGGGAATGCTTCGAAATTGGATTTTGTTCTAAAAAAAAAAATATGTAGTTGACGAATTTAGTCTTGATCCACTTTATTTTTGTTTTGTTTATTCTGATTGTTTTTATTAATTTTACATTGCACCAACACCAGCAACAATTGATTCCCCTCCAGATCTGAAAGGGAGTCCTTTTCGATGATGGTGATGATAATCGTAGCACTCCCCGTCGGTGAGGACTCGCGAGAATACGGGGAGTGAGTCCCCGGGACAAACAAAAACGCGGGGACTCCTCAAGTGGAGTCCTCGGGGAACGGCGAGAATACGCCTTATGTGAACTCGGGAAAATTCCGAAGTAGCAGATTGTCCCCAGGGTCTTCAAAGGCCTTATCCATAAGTGTTTCTTTGTCCTCTTGTAGAATGATCTCGACAGAAAAGGTCAGTTTCCCGTTGACCAATGTCTGAACAGTGATAAAAAGGAAATCGTATCCCTGGTGCGAAGTCTTAGATGCTGATGTAATAATATCAACAGCTGCATAGATGGCGCGAAAGATGTGTAAACACTAGATGATAGCGGTCTGTCGATTGTGTTACTGTAAAGTACACTGTAAAAAAAAAAATTTGCAGTATTTGGTACTGGGATTAATCTTGTCTTTATTGAGATAAGATTATCCCTAGTTCGGATTAATTTTATCCCAATAGAGATACGATTAATCCCAGTAGCAAATACTGCATCCTTATTCGGAGAAACTTTTTACAGTGTAGAAGGGTGTTGACTCTACCCTCGGCCAATTATTCACGGCCAGTGGCGTTTTTGTGACGTCATGAGAGAAATAAGGAAATTCGATGAAACTAATATTGCAGAATATATATTTGTATCTATATATAGAACCGAGCGGCCAGCGAGATGCTGGAAGCGTTTACATTTATAAACCGTTCTAGGGACAATTAATTCCGTTAGCAAATGGAAAATATAGACGTCTCGTGTGACGTCACGGCCCGGGGATAATAGGCTGAGGTTTAGTCAACACCAGTAGAAGAAACCTTGTTTATTTGCAAGCGTGTTCAGAATTCTTGAACTGATTGTGTCAACAGTAGAGACAAGACATTTACAGATTTCCTAGGAGGAATAAATATAAAATATTTTCGATTGTGGCAGTAGAAGAAAATAATCGTTTTTCATGGAACCTTTAAAAGCTAGATGGTGCAAGATTAGCATTTTTGTAGCTGCAAGATAGCGCTAAAGAAGTGTATATTCTGTGACCATCTCTGAGTTTTATCATGGGCCAACAGAAAAAAAAAACTCGTTAGCGAGAAAGGCTATGCACATGTCCGCCATAAGAAAGTAATCACTTGATCCAGAACGAAGACCTGCGCCGAAATCCTCGTAAAAAGACATTGAATAAATGAAAGAACTTCTTACTACTACATGTCACTTCATGAAGGTGTATCATAAAACTAGACAAACCACAAATGTTTCATTGGGATAAAGTAGCAAGACAAATAGACTTGTAGATATTATAATTGTTGATATTATTTAGTTTTTAGCTTGGTGTTAACTGACCAAATTATGATGTTTACTTACAGATGCTTGATTAGTTGACATGTTACATATGATGAAAGATTTTACTTATGAGTTTTATTGAGAGACACGTGTAGATTAACCAAATGAATAACACTAGTTATAGCTTTTTCAATTGTCGAGTTATGTGATAAGGAAAAGTGTTTGAGTGGGGTTTAGTGTAGTAGTGTGACCGTTTATTTTGTATTTACATGTTGTTATTTATGTGTGTTTGTTATGGCCTTTGGGCTCTGAAGACAAATAAATATCATATCATATCATATCATATACATGACGAAAAAATTCAATGTTCGGCTTCGTCCGTGAGGGAATTTTAGAAAATAAATTGAATTGAACTTCATTTTGCAGGTACGAGCAAGCAACTTCAAAGGTTACAGCAATTTCTCCGACCCGTTGACCTTGTCCACCACCATCGACTTATCCAGCATTCCGGCACCTCAGCATTTGTATTACGACCCAGCTACACGAGTCCTGGGATTCAACGTTGTACTATCACCCGTGCCTCTTATTGCTCGCGTGGAGGTCCGAGATCCCGAGAAAGGCGACTGGCAACTGATTGCAGAGGCTCCAGTTAGGTCATATTTTCGTGACGTCATTAACATTCGAGATGACCTTGATGAAGAGTCTGTTCGAGTCAGTTTATGTGTAGATGGCGTAATGGTCTGCGGAGAACCGCAAACGGCGAAAACAGGTGAGAGAACCAGGGTGTACGAGTTACTTCAGGATACTTTGGGTTACTCAGGGTTACATTGCATTGGATTACATTGGGTTACATTAGGTTACATTGGGTTACTTTGAGATACTTTTAGGTTACTTTCCAGGGTGTACGAAGTTACTTTTGGTGACCAACCCTGGAGCAAAGCGTAATTATTCTAATCTGTTATAGCATGACATGTTATCTTTCAGCGTCTTTAACCCGGGACAGTAAACTATCGCAAAAAATGAAAAGCCATAATGTTGAAAGACTTTACTTTGCATAAGCCCTACCTCTGATTTTTTTTGTAAATGTTTGGAAAGTATTTTACTACGTTTTCAAGTTGTGTCTGTGTCAGAGATTCGAGCCGGAATGAAATGTAAATGGGATTCTTCCGAAAATGGTCCTCGGATGATTAGAACCTCATTTCGCAGTAGGCCTACGCAAAGGCATATAGATGAATATAGCGACAAGCTTTAATTTGTCGTTTTTTTTTCTCTAAATAATAAATAAGTAAATAGGATGCAACATCGGAACGGATCAGAAATCGAAACTATGTAATTTTAACCGGTCTTAGTAGATATCTTGATTGACTGCCTTAATTACCTTAAATCACAGTCTTCCTTGTGATGACTGTTGCATTTGTGGTTGTATTATCTTGTTTATGATGCTTTTCTTTCAATCAATCAATCAAGTTTAAAACAAATAGCTAAACGCTAGAAGAGCAATACAAATTTACAAAATACACAGACACGAAACAAATTAACTAATATACTTACAAGGGATGACCAGAAACAAATGATGGGATGAAACTACGTAAAAACTGATTGCCAGAATTCCTCTCGGACCGACGCACGGAAGACGGGAGGGGAGGGGGGGAATAGATGGGCCATCTGGGGACAACACATTATCTTAGCTCCAAATTTGTTTGAAAAAGTATTTCTGCGTACAGTTAATTTAGGAACGTCAAGTTTGTTGAGAGACTCTTGGTGAAATATTATGATTTTTGAACTGAGTGTTTAAAACATTGACACATACACCTACGACATTGAATATTATAGATTAAATCATTGTTACAAAAAAGGAATATCATACAAATTGTACAAAATGCGGCTGCCACAAAAGAAGTACTAGCTTTGAATAGTATGGATTAAATCATTATACTACTATGTGCGAAAGAAAAATAATTTACAAGCGATCTAAATGGTTAGATCTTTCAGATGATTTCGGCTACCCAGAATTCATGTAGTAATAATTCCATGCATCGGTGGTGCCGACTCAGAAATCCGGCAATAAACCTTGACTTATTTGACAATAATATACAGGACGACGGCATTGTTGCTCGAAAACCCTGCTGCGTTTCCACAAAACAAAAAACTTATTTGCTCACGATTCCTTTGGAATTCACATTTCTACCCATCGTATATCTTGACGCAAAACCAACAAACCCACAGGACAAGTAGTGAACCCACCCTTTGAGAAAATTTACGGTTTGGTCGACTGACATCGCAGAGGTTGTAAAATTGGTTCGGTTTCGGTTTATGGCTCTCTTTATTAGACTCGTATAACCCAAACGAGCGCTGTTTTCATCGTACAGCAGTGTTAGCCGCTAGAGAAATTACCTGCGCGTGGATGTAATCATAGGTGCAAGAAAAAGTAGGTTCCATCCCGCGGGACTTCGAGCTTAGTAGACCTGTGGTAAGGAGAGGGACCCGAGACTCTTACAAGTTCTAATTTTCTCAAAAACAAAGCTGAGAAAATTGCAAGTGATCAGTTGGCGAGTATTTATTTATTCAATTGTTTCCCTCAAAACTGAGGAGTACGAAACCGACAGCAGATGACAGACATAGGCCTTTTGGGATTGTGTCTGTAAATTTAAGTTCAGGGGCTCAAGAGTTTCACTATTGTTTTATTTCTAACCCAAACAATGGAAAAAGCGTAAACGGTGGAGTAATAGCAAAATAGAAGAAACACCATAAACGAGCCAATGAAGAAGAAAAAACAAGAAAAGAAAAACAACCGAAAATTTTGGCAAGACTCTTTGGCCATAATAGATGATATGCATGTTCAGAAGACTTTCTATGCAATTTTTCACGTTTTAGTGCGACGTCGAGAATATATAACGACTAACAAGGCAACGGCTTCTCATCCGTGGAGGGAGGACGAGAAGGTACTGACAGAATTAAAATATTTTGTTCGGATTTTTCTCAAACCTTTTTTTCCTTAAAAAAGGGGGTAGGGAGGGAGACGTGGATTCCTTAAGTTGTTGCGCTTTTTTCGATGAATGAGCAGGTTTTTGCGGCGGCATTTGAGGGGGGGGGGATGCCAATTATGAACAGATCTAATTTGTATTTACTTTATTCTGGATAGCCACTGCTTATCTTGAAAAGAGTTGCATGGAATAGCACTGCCAGGCAAGGCCGTATTCAATTCAGTTCAATTCAATAATTTTATTCCGGTGACAAAGACCATAATTAAGCACTAATAATTAAATAACAACAAATAAAGGAAAAAGAACAATCACACGTTGTAACCATTCTCGATGGGTTCATACAGTTTCAACCAAACTGGAAGTGACAGACGCAGCAACGGAGAACGAAGAGCTAATATCAACGGGTTTTCAGAAGCTAAAAGCCGTTCTCGCAGAGACACTCTGTTAGCGTAATGCAGTTGGCGAAAATTCAAAATACAAATATCAGCGCATAGCTCCGTGGCACTGCTGAAACGCGGTATTCCGTGAAGGAACCTTATCGCATCATTGTACGCAACGCGAACAATGATAGGGGGAGGGGGGGTTAGGGGGTTGACCCCCCCCCCCGAAACATACAAAAATAACGATTTTTATAGACTTTTCCTTCTGATCTATGTGTTTTTTCTGCTTTTTTTGTCCGACCATCAGGCAACCCCCCCCCCCCAAAAAAAAAATAAATTCCTGGATACGGGCCTGCTGCCAGGGTATCAACTTCTAGTAAAATGTGTCACTCCGTTCGGGAGTTATTGTGGACAGATGGAACTCTTGCTTTCGTTTGAGATTCCTAAAAGATGGTCTGACCGTAAATGTTTCGTAAAATTTACGAAACGCCTGCCGCGCCCTTTCTTGGTATTCTCTATATATTCGAAGAGTGCGTCATTTGGGTGTGGTTTTAGACTTGGAATTTTGGGGTTTGAGCCGCTTTAAAAGCTGGAATTTGTTTGTGAGATATTTTAAGATGTTAACCCCATATCCGAACTCAAAAGATTTCATGAATCCAGATCTACTTCTTCGAAAGCCTCAGAGGGTGAAAAGTAGCTTATTCTGTAAGGGCAGGCCTCAAACTTCTGCACTGTAAAAAGTTTCTCCGAATAAGGATGCAGTATTTGCTACTGGGATTAACCTTATCTCTATTGGGATAAAATTAATCCGAATTAGGGGTAATCTTATCTCAATAAAGACAAGAGTAATCCCAGTAGCAAATACTGCAAGATTTTTTTTTACAGTGTGCTCAAAGCATGCTGATCTTTGAACAACGCGTACGACTCTCGCATTTGCTCATTATCGTAGATTTAAAAACCGCTTAATTTTACCAGAAAAAGAGCAATTAAATTTTGCATTTGATTAAAAAGATCTAGGATGGGGGCCCAAAATGGATGTGGTCCCCCCCCCCCCCGGGGTTTACTTGACTGGTGCCACTGTTCAGTTCCGCGTAACCTTTGGGTGGTGCAGTTTCCGACGCTGTGATTGGCTGTTTGCGCTTGACTTTGGGTGTCATTTGGACCGTACGGAAGTCTGGGTTCTCCACCAGTGCCTTAAGAATAACGTTATTTTAACAAAGTTTCTATATCGACAGTATTTTTCCAGAAGGATAAAAAAGTCCAAAAGTCCCAGAAAGAAAACTGTCTCCGTAGCGGTTGCTCCGATTTGGCTTACCAGCTCCGATTTGGCTTACCAAACATGTAGGTCACAGCTGCGGATAGGGCACCCCTAATAACTCAATTTCGAGCAAAATGTCGCATGTAACGTTTTGGAAAAAAAAACTTTCGATATATAGGAACAATGGTGCTAGCCTGGCCCTATTTCCACAAGTCGATTACGTCCTGAGACCGAGGATTCTAGTGAAATAGCCTGCGTGATGCTTTCGAGTAATTATCCCCGTAAAGCGTCTCCCCAATGCCAAATATGGGGTGCAGTTAAAGAGTCGGGCTTAGATGTTTATTGCGGACCTTTAGACTTGGATGTCCCGTCCCATAAAAGCTAAAAACAAAATCCTATAGCTTGGGGTGGCACGCATCGCGTGATTCTTGCCGCTAAAGCTTGACGAAAAGTTAACAAGTTATTAGTTTAATGGAGGTTTAGAGTAATGAATGACGATGGAAATTAAATTGAGTGAACGTTCTGTTTATTGCTTGGCTATTACGTCATGGAGTAAGTAATAGAGACGTGTAGGCGAGCGGTCAAAAGAGCAATCGGTAAGGTTCTAAGATGAGTTTGTAAAAGACCAGTGGGTCTGTAGGACGAAAAAGAGGGGTTGTAAGCCAGTGGTAATAGTAACATAATGCAACAAAATGAGCCGTCGACCTCCACGGAAAAACATGTTTATTTATGAAATAAAAAATAAAATTACAATATTTAAATAAATTAAAATTTAAATTGTTTTACCAAATAAAATAAGTATTGGAACCGCAAAACCACGCGATCATACAGATTTTTTTTCTGAAAAAAACACACTGCGAACTAGGATTTTCTTTTGTGACAAACGCATCTGAAATTTTGGTAAACAAGTCGTTCGCCGCTTCGCTATTGTGGTGACAACGTAAGGCTTACTTGTTTACTGTTTCGGGGTGACCATCATTCAGAAAGTGTACTTTATCTTCTGCCTCGGGTCAGTTGAGACAAGCGCTAGGATACTCTTCGGACTTGTCGCTACTTTTTTGGCTCTGATATATATCCCTGTTAGGTTGACACCGAAAGCCATTAAAGCGTACATTCACTGTGAATCAGTGGAACTGAAAAACGAGTCACTAAACCTCGAATTCAATGGCTTTAATCTCCGTCGCATCTTCGTTTAATTTTTTGCGAATTTGCCTCGCCGCATTATCGCATCAGACTTTGGAATGTGTCCCTGGACTCCACGCTGCTTACTTCTCCGTCTGATAACATCTGGCACAATTTTGAATCAAATAGGACCGCTGTATAGGTTCAGGTTCATCAGACTTTCACGTATTCGGAACAAAGAATTTTACGTCACTTTACGGCAGAGAGGAGGCTCGATGGCTAGATTCAAGTTCAATTTTCTTTTAATTTTACACAAAAATACAAATACATTATACAAGCACTGTGGAGAACAAAAATTCGAACAAGCAGTGCTTGTTAAAAATGTTACTGTAATAACAACAACTACATAAAGATCGAGAGTATTGAGAGTAACCGCAGCGGGTAATAGCTCCGTTTAAGACTACGGCAACTGGATGGCGGTCATCAAGAACTTATAACCTGTAGGGAGACAATAGGCCTGGAATCCAGGTATATGGCAATAAGGAACCTGGATTCCAGGCTGATTCTGGAATTCCGGGCACTTTTCGTTGTGGAATTTCCAAAATTTCCGGATTCGAGACCAAGTTCCAGGCTCCATCTGGAATCCAGGTTCCAAAAACCCAGACTCAGCATCCAGACTAAATTCCAGGCTTAGTCCGGAATCCGGTAAGGATTCCGGCCTCCGTCCCTAAAGTAACGTATTATGCACCCCATTCAACACATTATCTTGCTACATCACATTCTCTCACTCTCGGAAAAGGAACTAAAGACTACGTGGAATAATCGAAAATAAATAATATAAAGTAAATAACTTGAAAAAAATCCTGTTCCAAACAATAATATATTACCCCATTAGAAGGAACTTGTACTGGGGAATCAGTCCCTATTGTATGGTTTTTAGGTTTTGACCTGCCCCACTTTTCTCACTGAAGCGAAGAAAACGTCAGTGTGGGAAATTCGACTAAAAGTATGTTATTTTTCGAAGTTAGTAAGTGATTCGAAAGTAGGATAAAAGCTTTTATTTGGAGAAAGACGATTTTACATACGAGACTCCTTCGCCTGAATCCCCCACCCATACAGTCGTGCTTGAAAAGACGACAGTTATGCTTTCGTTTACTGTGTCCTGGGACCCGCATAATTCTGTCGGTTTTGTCCAGAAACCACTTAAACAGAAAGCATTTATAAGATCAAGAGCTTTTGGTTGAATCTCCATGTAGTTTTTCTTTTATTCTGAAAGTAGAAAGTTTCCAAGATCTTCCTTGCGGTTCCTTGTTAAAGAGCATCTTTCGAAAAGGCAGCTATACGCCTGAATGCTTGAGGCTTCGCCTTTGTAACCACCGACAAGCACTGGCTTCGGCTTGGGACTTTTACCCCATCTTCAAAGGTTATTTTAGCTTTTTCTGGATTATTGGCTTTCATCTTTCATACGGTAGCCGAGCGCATTCATAATGCCGGATGGTCTAGGAATTAGAGGGTCATTTTGTTGTGTGTGATTTATTTACCTTAAAATTCAACTGAAAAGGGATGTAACAGGACAATCTAGTTGCCGATGACTTATTCACTTAAATAGGCTCGAAGACTCGATAAACAGGCGTTACTTCGTTGCTCAGCTATTGACGAATAACCGATGTTCAAATCGTGGAATTTCCATGTCTGGTTTGTGGTACCTCTATGCGCTTGTATCTGTGTTGTATGCTTGACGAAAACGATTCATGAAAAATAAGTGTACACAATGAGCCACATTCCTTGTGCTGGTGACTGACCACTGAAATTTGCCTAGGGCATCGCCATGATCGAGTATGTCTTCCTTCATCTTAGCCTGACCGATCAACTCGTTAGTGACCGAGGCTATATTTTGGGCAAGATCACCTGGGATATCTGGAAAAGATTTAGGTACAAGGGAGCATACACAAGGGAGTCTTACCGTGATAATTCTTGTTTTTCTTCCAGTTTACTGTTATTATTGAAGATATGGAAGCAATATCTTAATCTGTAAATGCAATCTGAGACTTTCAAACCCCTTAGCATCTCTACTTTCCAGTGCTGTTACATTGTACTTTCTCACACTTGCGTTCACAGGTAAAACAGTCGCTTGATCATCCTTAGACAGAATTCCGAGAAGGATAAAAAGCTCAGATTGAAGAGGAGGAAGAAGGGAATGTGAGAACCAGCAATAAGAATAAGGTTATTAGACGAAACATATAATAATTATTTCTTGAAGGTAATCAAGACGTAATTATTAGTATGAAACTTTAGGAAGAAAGTAGAAGAAGTAAATTTGGCCAAGAAAATCAATTGCGTAGGAAAACCCAATGTCACTACCGGACGCGTGATTAGTTTCTCGATGAGTATGGCTCATACTAGAAATGACTTTTTCACGATAAAATTCTCAGAAATATTGTTTTTCGGAAACATCATTACTTTCCCGGTGTAATTAGGGATTTTCTTATTAGCGCTTGTCGACTGTATCCAGCCTTACCGCTCTCAGACGCGGCGGCTGGGCGCAAAGTATTTGAAATTGAATGCGCCGCGGTTAAAAAGTGGAAAATCAAAGCAAAACAAAAGAGGTGCAAAACAGAAGATAGCTTCTCATATCCTTATTTTTAAAAGAGTTATCGGTGGACCCTGAAGCTTCCGCTGAAGTTTGCGTTGCCTGAATGTCAAAACTCGGCCCGGCCGAAAGCGTTGAAACGTCGTGGGCACAAAACAAAACAATACCTAAAGGTTGAGATTCCATAATAGGCAGAATAAGCAAGAGGGGTCCTTTAAATAGTTTCGTAGCCTATTCTGTTCTCGTATTATATCGACCCAAGCACACTTGACGATATTCCTTTACCATCGTTCTCTGGATGTGGCAAACAAATTGTGACATGTATATCCGACAGAATACAAGTGTACTTGACAGTAAGGAAATATATTCGCCCGAGGCATCTTGTTACTGAACAACAATCCAAGAAATTGAGAGCTCACCAGTCTTCTGAACAAATTCTTTTCGCTCCAGGCGCCTCCCTTCCCCATTGATGTTTCCGGACCCGTAACGTGTCTGATCGTGTGAATCCCTCTCGTTTCCCCGGTCATTTCCTTCCCATCTTTCCATAAACCAGGGGGATGTCTATTATGTAAATTCTCGAGCAATTCCTTCAAAACCACAGTCTTTTTACATATAAAACGACAAGAAAAGCGATCAGTTGGCAAGCGGTGTGAGCTCTATTTTTATCGTCACTTAAGAGCATTTTTTCCCCTCTAACATTGTAATGTCAGTGCCATCATCCTTCAAAAAGAGTTTGTTTTTATGGTTCCCCCAGAAAGTAGGCGAGGTTTATGCCTGTGATGTTGTTAACAAAGGAAGATATGCTATTCTCCGTATTCAGTTCAGAGCCATTAAGCGATTTATTTTCTGTTAGTCATCCGATGATCATCACCATCATCAAAGTTCAATTAAAAATCTGCTAGCGTGTGCGTTTGATTATATTCAGTCCGAAAAAAGTCCGAACCTCCGTTATTTTCCATAATTTTTTACATAAATTTGGATACTACATACATTACATACAATTATCCGTAATTTTTAGTTTTCTACAATTTTCCTTATTTTCTACTGCAATTCAGTTTGAAAATTGAATGCTTGAATGCTTCGATTTTTCTGCTAATCAACTTTCCGATCTGTTGTACTACCTCTATGTGGCAGATGCTTGTAATGAGGCGAGTGGGGGATACATGGAAAATAGTCCGCTTGGAGCGCTGAACTGGTATAATGGCCAGTTCGCCCCTGCCTGTCACTTTGAGCTGTGATAATATTGGGTAAAGTGTGAACTGGTGATATTCTAGGTCAGATGTAATGATAAGTTGCAGCTTGGTTTACTTCATATAGAGGAAAAGAAGAAATGACGATGGACATACATAAGCAACCTTCAGTCTGTTGACGATCCTGATGTCGTTTCCAGTCAATTATTCACGCCCCAGTATCTTAGCCATGTTTTGGGCTACAGTTCTCCCTGATTCTCATGCATCTAAATGAGTCATCAGAAGCTTTATCAAAAAACCTCTCATTTAAACAAACGTTTCTCAAGTTTGTAGACATCTTGTACCCTTTGTCCTTTAACTAGTCGAGTCTGCGACAACTAATCATTTCTGCAGTCTTCCAAGTCAATTGGTCGGAGATGGTTTCCTTTGGGGTTTTTACATTCTTATGCGTCTATCACTAATTGGTTCGGACCTAGACCCTTTCTATTTCCTAAGCTCCGCTGTCAGAAAAGCTTCGGAAATTCCGGTCACATACTGAAGATGTATTCGGAGATGCGAACAGCTGGGGGAGAACACTTTAGCCTTCGTGACTTTGCTTCAATATGAGATGGGGAAAAATAAAACTTTGGGGTCCGGAGAGAACAGTAACTTGCGGGAAAACGGCATGCTTTTTCTATTATTGAGTCGTTAAAATGTAAAAGGAATACAAATAGCTGCTTCCGATTAACTTTCACCCTGAACTGTGAACATTTCCGCCCAGTTTGTCTCGACAGAAACCATAGCTTCTGCTCTTTATGTAAGATGGAATTTGAAGCGACTTGTTAACCGGGACAAATAAACGAATTTTTTTTAAACTGAGTCCCAAAGAAGAGGGGGGGGGGGGGCTCCAATTTTGGAGTCTAGAAGTGAACTGTTTAGACGAGCTTGGATCGAGAGGGATAACTGATTATGTAGCCCACTTATATTGGTGATTATATACCTCATTGGACTAGGCCTCCATCCGCCAAAGGGGTTAACCACTCCCCGGTATTTGGTGTACATACTTTCCGGCACCTATGCCGGCCATGGTTTAGGCAATCCATCTTCCAATGCTTCTAAATATACTGATTTTAATGTTCCCACACGTGGCAATGGGGCGGGCGGGACACCTAGTCTGCACCCAAACCGAGGGTGGACAGCCCCTTGGCGGCTCACTTGGCGGAACGGCCATGAAAGCCGAAAGGCCACGGGATCAAATCTCGCCGGGTAGCATTTTCGTCTTTCATAGCGTGTTCCACCCTACTTGCTTAGTTACTGTACATGACCTCACGGATCCTGGCTTCTTGCCGTCAAGGCAACACAATATTCTTTTTTTTCGCAAAAAATCGTGCAGCGGTATAGTCAGGCCAATCGCGTTCACAGAGATCGGTTCTACCACGCTAACTACGCTCCCGAGCGTGGTAAGCAAGAAGTTACTATTTCGAGAAGGTTGGAACGGTCAGCGTAGTAACTTTTCGGTTGGGGCGGAAACACTAACTATAGTTACTATTGTTAGAGGGGTGGAGCACGCTCTCAGTTCACTACTTACAATGAAAACATGGCTTTATAAATTTAAAGCGGTTAGTAAGCCCATCTGTCACTTTCCATGTGGCTTTTCGTTCAGGCAACAAGATCTGTTCCAGAAGTTTCGGTTTAGTTTAGTTTATTCATAAAAAATAAAAACACCATTAACTCTTTATGGCCCCACCATAAGGCCTGGCAATGGGCGGGGCTTTATTCTTTATTCATATAATCTTAAGGGAAACAAACCAAAGAATTCAACAATAGAAAAAGAAGGAGAGAAAAAAAGTAGAACAAGAAAAGAAGAATGAAGACATAACATACTGACAAGAATTCCACTAACGAACGATCTTCCGTCAACAAAGCGCCCATGCCCCCCCCCCCCAAACGAAACAAAAAAAGGTTGAAAAAAAAGGAGAAAGGGCCGAAAAATACCATGTTTACAAGGACGCCTCCATAATCCAGACTCGGATTCTCGGTCCCCGTGGAACTAATCAACAATAGAGTTTTTGCGCCGGGGGGCATGATCACTTCGGCTGGATACCTTCTAATCTCGAGGCAATTGGATCATTTTAGAGCACTGGGGAAAGTAGCATTATCATCCATTCGGTTATCCGGGTGATCGGGCTTTACCTTTTCCGCTCTGCTATGCACTTTTCTAAAGAAGTGCCTCATTGTTGTCAGAGATAGGAGAGTAACTTTCGTCGTCTCAGATTGGAATGGACGGTCTGGATAACGGAAAGATTTGTGATTCATTTTGTCTATGAACTTGTCGGATGTGTTTTGAGACATATATCCTAACTCCTTTCATATATATAAAGCCCATGAATTAATTTATTACGTAAAAACTAACATAAACTAAACGAATAAATCTAAGAATCTAAAAATAAACTGCAAACAGTAAAAATAGGAAAAAAAAAACTTTTAAAAAATGTAAACTGAATACTGCGAAATGAATTTATCGAACTTCAAACGATAATGTATAAACTTTTGAAATAAAACTGTAGCTCAAAATCCTAACTTTTACTTTTTGTTGTGTATTCTATCAGAATATTTCTAACATTTAAACATTTTTAAAAACCAAATCAAAATAAAATCTAAAAGGTATCTGCAGTGCATATCGCGGTCTTTGCTGTATTAACCGTTATGGTTTTTTTAGTTCGCATAATTGGGAATTTAAATAATTAAATAAATGTGTTGCTGACTGTATGTACCATTCATAGAAGCCTTACGTGTGCCAGACAACTCCCGCAACACCTATTATTGTCAGTAGCGTATAAAAGGGGGGGGGGGGGCGACAGGGGCGATCGCCCCCCCCCCCCCCCCCCGAAATTCTTGAAAAAAAGGCGTCTAATTGGAATAACGTGTGCGAAATACGGGCGACAGGGGCGATGTTCATCCGAAATTCTCGGAAAAGGAGTTTTTTACGGGAAAAACGTACGCGAAAATACAAATTGAGAAGCTAAATCAAAATTATTTACAGTATGGTTCAGTAATTGATCTCAGAAATAGTTTTTGAGTCGTAGTGTGCATGATTACAAGATTAAAAGGTGTTTTTTGCACCTACAGGTTTCTTTCGTGTTAAAAACGGTCAAAATATGCAAAAAACGTCGAAAAATTTTCGGACTTCCGGCCGATAAGGGGGTGGCCTTCGGCCGCAGATTTTCACTGAGCTCTCGCCCCTCCCGAAAATAATCGGGAATATACGCTACTGATTATTGTGATGATCTAGGTTCCCTACATCAACTTGTGTGTCTTGACCGACAGCAAAAGGACACGGAATGTACGACCTGTGCAAATGCTATTTACGTATGAATCCATCTAATTTTAAGGTACCCTGGCATCTTACGATATACACATTCTACACAGCTGTATAAACCCTTTGCCAATCATCTGAGTTAGCTTTGTAATCCAAATGAGCTGAGCAAACACCTAGTTCTCTATTATTTAAACTCCGCTGGTCTTGTTTGCTTTTTGCCTTCTGAAAAGGAAGTACGGCATAAGATGGAAACGACAAATTTCGTTTCTGTTTTGTTTCCATGCGCTTTCAGGGCAATTTGATCGTGCTGAGTGTCTTACGGTTTTAATAAAATATACGCATTTCCCATTTCAAGGACGCTTTGTTGTGAAATCAAATTAGAACCCGAATTCTGAACAGTTTCCCTATTCTTTGAAACTTTATTTCATTTACCTCACTTCAAGGAAGAATGGCGTACCGTCTGTCATTTACATCAAGTGCTTCGCTGCGAATATGTACCCTGCTGGAAGTGGTTCTTAGAAACAACCTCTTAACGAAGTTGCTCTCTCTAGAGATACTGTGTTTCTAGGTAATGGATCAGAGGTCGTCCCAAAGGACTTGGCTGAAAGCCTCGGATGTGCATCAATGCAATAAACTTAGATGCTCGAATGTAGACGAGAATTGTGAAGGGCTTTCAACCCGGACTGTCTTTGCCAAGAGCTTTTAATTCTGTTGACGTATTGAGAGCTACAGGGTAACTGAGTAGGGGTTTATTACTAAGTGGCAGGCCTGTATCCAGGAATTTATTTCGGGGGAGGGGGGGGGGCGGGGTTGCCTGCTGGTCGGACAAAAAAGTACAAACAACACATAGATCAGAGGGAAAAGCCTATAAAAATATGTTTCGGAGGGGGTTTCGCTTATGATCTGCTGGTGTAGGGAACTTCTTTGAAAACGTATCGTGTGGAGTCTCTAGAATAATAAAAAGCTAAATATTCCTTGAGCCCAAGCTGACTTTGAAACATATATTCAAATAATGTATACAACGGATACGTCAGCTACGATGCTTCATCAGCGATATTTCGGCCCTTCTTGGCGAGGGTCCTTGTCAGGCTGTCAATCTTCAGGGTCAACGTCGGGGAAGAAAACAAAACTGTAATGTAGGTTACAATATTTGAATATATAAAAAGCTGAGTTACATTTTTTTCAGGAACATTAAAGACATCTTTACGATCACATTCTCGTTTTTCAAAGTCGTTACGGGAGATATAAATTACTTAAAAAACCGGCTGTTAAAAAGTTACTTGTTTCTCGTTGTATTGTTACTTATTTAACCATTTCTTAATCCAGTGTGCAACCCCCTCTCAAGTTGACTTTCGCACTGCCAAGAACAACTACCAAGGCATGGGATCAATCGGATATTCGATATCCCGCTTTTCATACAATTCTTCTCTCTAGATTACTCCTGGGAAAAAAGACGTTGACTAGATAGTGCATTTTGTTGCATTGTTGGATTCTTTTCCGTCTGTTCTGTCAGAAGGAAATTCTGCAATATTGGAAATGAATGCCATAAAGGTGCTCTTATTGCTTGTGATACAATCATAATTTTTTGCTACTTTCCGAAAGTACTACCATGAAAAAGAATGGCAGTATCCGTGCATTTCTCATTTCAGTGCAGATTGCTTCTGCATTATACTGAATACCTCACTGAGGTAAAGATCATTGTCTGGAGCAAAATGGTACTTCCGGTTCAGAAGTTTAAATTTCAACCGTTCAGTCTACGGGATGATTTAAGGATCGGTTAACTTCATTTCCATCGAATGGTATTGTTGTTTTACAAAAGCCGCCCAAATAGATCAGTCATCTCCGTAGGTCATTTTCTAGATACCAAGCAAGATCAAGCCTTTAAGACCTTGGTCCATGCAGGAAGGGACTCGACCTGTTCCTACTTTCTCAGAAATTTGAGTCCAGGAACATAGTTTTTTTTGTCACGTTTTCAAACTAAATAAATCTCTCAACTATCGCTGGGATCGACTAAAACCAGGAAGGAAAGGGAACACGAGAAAAGCAGGAAGGCATACTAAAACCAGGAAGGGCATACTAAAACGAGGAAGGGCATACTAAAACTAGGAAGGCGTGTCGCCAGAATTTGCTGCACCGTTCCCTTCCTCTGTTTAGTATTCTTTTAGGGGTCGGCAACTTTTCAAATTGAAAGTTCACCATCCCTTCCTCGTTTTAGTATCCTGACATGGGTACGCATAAGTTCAGTGAGGGGTCGGCAACTATAATAATTGTAATTCTCCTTTTCATTTCTCGTTCTGACGGTAGGCGACTAAAATCCTCAGAGTCTAGCGAGGGGTCGGCAACTAAGATATTTCAAGTCCACCATTTCCTTCCTGGTTTTAGTACTTTGAGAGATAGTTTTTGTGCCAAACAGTTCAAAGATGATCACTAGATGACTCGGAAGGATTTTAGTTGCCGAAGTTGCAAAGAAGGATAATTTAAAGTTTTCTTCATCGTATAAGTACTTTAATTAGTTTCCGTATTAGTTCCCACCCGCTCAGTGCACTCAATGTCTACCCATGTCAGGGTACTAAAACGAGGAAGGGACGGTGAACTTTGGATTTGAAAAGTTACCGACCCCTCGAAGAATACTAAACAGAGGAAGGGAACGATGCGGCTTTCCAGTTTTGAATTCTGGCGACAGCTTTCCTCGTTTTAGTATGCCCTTCCTCGATTTAGTATGCCCTTCCTGGTTTTAGTATGCCTTCCTGCTTTTCGCGCGTTCCCTTCCCTTCTCGGTTTTAGTCGATCCCGCTATCGGTATCTCTTTTTCACTCCACAGTTGTGATAACAATCTTTTGAGAGAAAGATCTACTTTCGTATCCATTACCCTTTCGTTTCGTATCCTTGTATCCACCATGTCTCCGTCTGATTTATTTTGAACGTGTTCCTAGTTAGTACAATGGCAACCTCCAAATTTGACTTCAGAGTTTTTGTGTTCCGTCAGGCAATATATTCTTACTCATAGTCCTGATCTCTTGTATAAGAATTTAGAAGTCAAAATTGCGGTTGCTCGGTTGGAACGCTATTCGCTACTCATGGAAATCATTGCATGCTACTGACTGTTTTCGGTCCGTTTTCTTCTAATTTCCGAAATCGTCAAGAGCAACTAATTTTTTTGTGATATCAACAGCAACCCATATCTTTAAGTTACGTACGGCACATGTACGGAATACAAATTGTACGGAAAAGCTGTGTGATCCTGTACCTTACTGTTAGAAGTTCTATGAAAATATAACACAAGGATGCGTAGTTTTTCAACGAATTACAGTTGAGATGTTATCTGTTACGATTTTGCAATCCGTTATGCATGAAACGTTATGCACGACAAGCATTGCCAGGACGAGCTGGAAACCCACCCAAAAAAGCCTCTGCTGACGATGCCATGACGACGAACAAAAAAGTCAGCAGACATTTTTCGGCGTTCCGGCCCTTCTTGTATTCATAACATTTTAATGCGTAACGTTTGGAAAACATAACAACTAACATATAAAGTGTTAGCTGTTGACATCGTGCATCCGTGTGCTATCTCTTATGAAATTTCCGACAGTGCAGAGTTTAAAGCTCACAAATCCTCTGATTTATTATGGCACTTGCCCTTCGGCCAAGTGCCATATAGCGATCGCAATTTCTGTCCGTCCGTCGGTCTGTCGGTCTGTCCAGGTTTTGCTAGTTCGGGCACTTCTAGATAAGCTAGGACGATAAAACTTGGCAGGCATATCAGGGACCCCAAATGATTAAGTTGGAAATAGTCACTTCCCCGATCCAAGCACCGTGGGGGGAGTGGAGGGAGGGGGAATCCGGAATCTTGAGGTATTTTTAACTTTTGAACGGGTGATCGGATCTCGATGAAACTTGATATTTGGAACGACCTCATGCCTCAGACGACCCACTTAAAATCCGGACCGGATCCGGTGACTTTTGGGGGGAGCTGGAGGCGGCAACCGGAAATCTTGGGAAACGCTATGAGTGGAGGGATCGAGATGAAACTTGGTGGGAAGACACCTAGCAAACACTAGATACATCATTGACATAACCGAGCCGATTCGGGCACTGTGGGGGGAGTGGAGGGAGGGGGAATCCGGAATCTTGAGGTATTTATAACTTTTGAACGGGTGATCGGATCTCGATGGAACTTGATATTTGGAAAGACCTCATGCCTCAGACGACCTACTTAAAATCCGGACCGGATCCGGTGACTTTTGGGGGGAGCTGGAGGGGGCAACCGGAAATCTTGGGAAACGCTATGAGTGGAGGGATCGAGATGAAACTTGGTGGGAAGACACCTAGCAAACACTAGATACATCATTGACATAACCGAGCCGATTCGGGTACTGTGGGGGGAGTAGAGGGAGGGGGAATCCGGAATCTTGAGGTATTGTTAACTTTTGAACGGGTGATCGGATCTCGATGGAACTTGATACTTGGAAAGACCTCATACCTCAGACGACCACTTAAAATCTGGACCGGATCCGGTGACTTTTGGGGGGAGCTGGATGGGGCAACCGGAAATCTTGGGAAACGCTATGAGTGGAGGGATCGAGATGAAACTTGGTGGGAAGACACCTAGCAAACACTAGATACATCATTGACATGACCGAGCCGATTCGGGCACTGTCGGGGGAGTGGAGGGAGGGGGAATCCGGAATCTTGAGGTATTTATAACTTTTGAACGGGTGACCGGATCTCGATGAAACTTGATATTTGGAACGGCCTCATGCCTCAGACGACCCACTTAAAATACGGACCGGATCCGGTGACTTTTGGGGGGAGCTGGAGGGGGCAACCGGAAATCTTGGGAAACGCTATGAGTGGAGGGATCGAGATGAAACTTGGTGTGAAGACACCTAGCAAACACTAGATACATCATTGACATAACCGAGCCAATTCGGGCACTGTGGGGGCGAGTGGAGGGAGGGGGAATCCGGAATCTTGAGGTATTTATAACTTTTGAACGGGTGATCGGATCTCGATGGAACTTGATATTTGGAAAGGCCTCACACCTCAGACGACCCACTTGAAATCTGGAAGGAATCCGGTGACTTTTGGGGGAGCTGGATGGAGCAACCGGAAATCTTGGGGAACGCTACGAGTGGAGGGGTCGAGATGAAACTTGGTGGGAAGACACCTAGCAAACACTAGATACATCATTGACGTGACCGAGCCGATTCGGGCACTGTCGGGGGAGTGAAGGGAGGGGGAATTCGGAATCTTTAGGTATTTATAACTTTTGAACGGGGGACCGGATCTCGATGAAACTTGATATTTGGAAAGACCTCATGCCTCAGACGACCCACTTAAAATCCTGACCGGATCCGGTGACTTTTGGGGGGAGCTGGAGGGGAGAACCGGAAATATTGGAAAACGCTATGAGTGGAGGGATCGAGATGAAACTTGGTGGGAAGACACCTAGCAAACACTAGATATATCATTGACATAACCGAGCCGTGCCTACTCGTAAGAAGTGCCATATGAGCTCGTAGCTCTTGTTTTACCCCCGTCTCATACATCCCCTTAGTCTACATCAAGTCTCATGAACCAAGTTCAAGCTAAACGTATGCTTACACGATAATGTTCCATTAGAGAGGCAGAAGACTCATGTGGATTTTCTTATGAAAAAGCCATGATCCTAGCCCCCTGGGGGATTTTGGCTACATGGAAAGTCGCTTCTGTTAGCAGCTCTAGGAATAGGGCGTAAAGTGTATGAAAGCCGGCAGGTCGGAATTGGTTGAGCTTAGTCTCTTCTTCCAGCGACTCCGAGGAGCAAATTTCTTAGTTCAGAGGGGGAACGCAGGCTAGGATTCCAGGTTTTTGTAGGTCTTGCCGTTCCTCGGTTAAAGCACAAGACGCAGACACTGCTTCCACTCCAGTGGTCTGAAACATGCGACTAATTTGATACTCGGCCGTGTTTCTCAAAATATTGCAAAACTGTTCCTGCTGTTCGGTATTTCTGACCAGTGAGTTCCTCAGAAACAGTAAGCGGAAGCCTGATCTGGCTCGAAAAGAGCAAAACCCACCAAATGCACAAATCAGAATGAGTGAATCAGAATTAGGGTGAATGAAAATGACATAAGATGTATGAAAATTCAGAAAGGAGAATTGAAGGAACGGTTAGCAACGCACAGTGAATCAAATAACCATTTAAAGGTTAAATTTACATTCTTACTTGCACAAAATGAACAACTGGCAGTTTGAATCAACAGAACCCATTTTAGGAAATCTTTCCCCGACTTTGTCTACTCCTATTGGTCGCTTTCCTGTTCACGAGCCTCTCGGGAAAGGAATCGAGTCTTTCTATTTAATTTTATCTTTCCACTGTGTTATAAACTGTTAATCTCGTCCATTCAGATCCAACGTCGTCGCAGCCCTAAAACCCAATCTTTTTCCAGGTGATGCCCACCCGACCCTAGCCCCCGAACGTCTAGCAACCCCCTATTTCATCGCCATCCTCTGCTCGTGTCTCGCCGGCTTCCTATTCCTTGTCCTCACGGGAATGTATTGCTGCTTCAGGAGGAGGAAACAATTGAAACAGAAGAAAGCTCTTGCCCTGGAGACCTCTCATCACAGGTGAGTTACCAGTGCAATCGCAACCAGGCGTACATCGTTACCCAAAAATAGGGATTACAACGCTAGGGAGGAAACAAGTCATAGGGTGATCTTTGGTTTATATTTTCGTTTCCTGGAGTTGCGTTTTTACAGATACCATGGTATCTGATACCACGGTCTAAAGTCGTTTTTGTAGTTATCGTGGTGACTGATACCACGGTCAAAAAATGTTTTTGCAGTTATCGTGGTATCTGGCCAGTTATCGTAGTATCTGATATTCAGACACTACGGTCCGACCGTGATATCTTGAAAGTTATCTCACTTTCATCTGACTTTGTGAAATTGGTGAGAAAGAAGTTTACCACTTAATGATGTAACTGGATATCAGTTTTTCTTTTGGGATGACTTCAAAAAGTGCAATTTCGGCAATAGTCGTTTTTGCAGAGCAGCCGTGTATCAGATACCATGGTAACTGCAAACGCGACTAATTGCAGATTCAGTTACCGTAGTAACAGATACCACGGTATCTGCAAAAATGTAACTAATTTGTTACGGCAGCCCGATTCCTGCAGCCATGGAATGAAAACACGGGATTTATCGAAAGAGGTTTCGAAGTGAACGTGTATGTGCGTTCGAAGGATAGACGGTTCGACAGTAAAAAAGGTGTTTCTCACAAAACAACAACCAGGCGTACATCATTACCCAAAATGAGGGTTACAACGCTAGGGAGGAAACAAGTCATAGGGTGATCTTTGGTTTATTTTGTTTGTTTCCTGGAGTTGGTAGCCTGATTCCTGCAGCCATGGAATGAAACACCGGATTTATGGAAATAGGTTTCGAAGTGAATGTGGGTTCCGTGTTCAGAATACGTTGGAAAGGAACAAGGCAGAGCTTAGGTTTATTTCTCGGCTGGGATCGGTATAACCTATTATCGTAGCTTGATTCCTGCAGTTTTAAAGGTAACATGGGTTTCTCCGCGTCCAGAATACCGGAGAGGAAACAAGCCAAAGCTTATGTTTTATTTTTTCATTCGGGTATCTCGGGGCTATAAGCTGGTACTATGTGCTGATGCTACGGAATGAAAGTAGGGAAGGTACTTTCATGCAAATTGCGGAGAACTCTCATGAAAAACCAACAAATGCTAAAATAAAAACATAAATGCCATTATTATCAATACAATTTGTAGGCAAAATAATGTTTTTAAAGTAAGTATACTGAAATAATTATATTAGAATGCAGTGTTTAATTTCCAGCTGAACGTGGGAAGCTGAACGGCTAGATGGAATGAAACACGAGATTTATAGAAAGAGTTTTCGAAGTGCACGTGGGTTCCGCGTTCAGAATACGGGGAAGAAACACGCCAGAGTTTGGATTTATTTGTTGTCTAACCTCTTTGTTTTTCGTCCATAACCTGTTATGGTAGCTTGATTCCTGCAGCTATGGAACGGACACACGGGATTTATGAAATGAGGTTTGGAAGAGAACATGGTTTTCTCCGCGTTCAGAATAGGGGGAGAAAAAAAAAGTAAAAACATGGGTTTATTTCTCGTCTAGGATCTCGTGGGTATAACCTGTTACGAGAGGTTGATTTCTCTAGCTGTGGTATGAAACTAGAGAAGGTATATGAGAATTAAGAACAAATATGACAGACCACGGGTTTTACAAATACAAAATTTCTAACTGATCGTGGGTTTCTCCTGTGGCTTGACAATTAAGCCAGGAGGCGGAGACAGACCAGACATTGAACATTCCCAAGCAAGCTGGGAGTGACCAAACTTTTCGACAGTAGCATTTGATTCGACGATTTTTCCCATCGCCCCTAATTTTAAACCTTAGTCAGTGGTTCAGAGCCCGTTCAGACGAGCGTTCAAATAACCTATCACTCTCTAACGCCAATAGTCCTATATCCTTTCTAATCGCCCAGTGCTCTAGTCCCGGCTACTCGATTTCCCGCTCGACTCCCCAGTCGGTAATTATCAGCTTCTCTTCCTCCGCTGATTGCTCCATTCGATTACGATGGTGTAAACATGAGTCATTACCGTCCCTGTTGTTGTCTTAAGCTCCTATCGGGGGATCCATAGGAGACAGTTTCATTAGAATTATGTGCGGAGAATTAACACACGAATAAGCTATTGAAAACTAAGAAGGGTACAAAAACTGTAAAAGGTCACCGGCACCAAGTGTTTCTGCTAAGATGTTCTAAGATAGCCTTGTACTTTAAAACCCAGCTCGGCCTTTAGCAAATTACAGAAGGCTTCGGCTGAATTCCGCTCTTCTCAAGGCACCTTACCTTGTTACGCGGCTAGTCTAAGAATCAGTGTAATGCCAATAGGGGATACAGAAAACCTATGAAGCACGGCAAATTTTGCCCAACCTGTATTCTACCGATAAGCTTCTCGATAATTTTTGGAGGCCTGATGGTGGGTTTACACACTGCGTAAAATCCGAGCGTATTTTGCGCACGTTTTGAGCTTGAAAAGATTTCTACCAATACGGAAGTATTAGAGAAATCGGTCCTTTTTGTATTTAAATACGTCCGTATTGCTAGAAATCTTTTCAAGCTCAAAACGTGCGTAAAATACGCTCGGATTTTACGTAGTGTGTAAATGGACCATGACACGTTCGTAAAGAGAGAAACACGGCTAGCCTAACAATCGGTATAATGCCGGTAGGGGAAACAAAATACACCTGTGAAATGCAGAATCTCAGGACAATCGATGGAAAGATTTACGGTCCGTTTAGAGAGCATAGGAACAACGTCGGACTGGTTTCAGAGGAAGGGAGCATCAGTAAAGTACCCCTCCTCCCATTTGCTGACTCCTGTAATCTTCCGGAAGGGTCCCACAGCGGGGCTAAGAACATGTCTTCTCAATTAGCCTTGTCCCGTGTCATCGTCGATACATCAGAGAAGCCTATATATGACTTGTCTTCAATCAAGGACCATTGAGCCAACAAGGCTTTGTGAAAGCCCCTTACAAGCTAATATTTGCTTCTGGACTGTGGAGCCCAGGACTGTGGACTGTGGATTAACTCGCGGACAATCGACGCACGAAAACGGAAAGCCAGGCTCACTGGTTTCTCCCGAGGTTTTAAACAACACTGTAAAAAGTTTCTCCGAATAAGGATGCAGTATTTGCTACTGGGATTAATCTTATCTCTGTTGGGATAAAATTAATCCGAATTAGGGATAACCTTTTCTCAATAAAGACAAAACTAATCCCAGTAGCAAATATTGCAAGATTTTTTTTTACAGTGAACACCTTGCACTAACTTTTGTCCCAGTTTCAAGGTGCCTACTTTAAAACTCGGCTCTGTTTTGAGAGTGGTCGCGACTTTGACTGTTCTAAGCTGTGTCCCTCCTCGACTTTACGAAAGAATAATAGGGAGCCTGATACGGGTCGGAAATAGCCAAACACGGCAAGCGGCAACGCCGTTCTGTAAAAAACATCGGTATAAATTCAGTTGTTTATTATTTCTAGAAAGCCAAGACTTGAGTTATTTTTACGGACCGGGATGTGTTTGCCAAAGCTGTAAAAGGCGTAAATTGCCGGCAAGGGAAAAGTATCGTCGGTCGTCCTTTTCTCCCCTTTTAACAGAGGAGAAAGTGGGTCCGGTTAGGAAGTAATTTGTTCCGGTAAATGAAAGCAAACAGGAAGCTATTGGAGAAGCGCTTGATAAGCATTGGGCAGAAGATTGACCGGGATAGAACGTCAATAGAGGTCACTTGGAAACTCATTTGATCAAATTGAGCTTTCAAGAATGAAGATCAGAAAAAATGATTATGATATTGGTTACACCGGCAGAAAATTGAAATCAAACAGCGTGGAAGAAAATAAGATACGAATAAAATGAAAACAGCAAATCAACAGTGCGGACTCATGTTGTTGGTGACAGAAATAGAGTCATAAAGAAATAATCAACGCATGTTACCATCAGATAATTAACTAAGTTTGAGGAAAAATAAAATTAGAAGAAAACAAAAATTGCAAGTCAACAATGCTGACCTACGTCGTGAATGACCTAAATGAGCGTCGCACAAAAAATAATCAACACATTATCTGTACCAGTAGCAAATTAAACTAAGTGTGAGTAAAAATAATTTACCAAGAAAATAAAACTTCAAACCAAAAATATTGACCTCCGTCGTGGGCGATAGAAACAATGTCTAATAGAAAATACAAATTCAAGAAATTTTCATCTCCAATCTGTCCTGGCCTCGTATCGGTCTCTACGGGGCGACGAACGAAATCAGTTTCCAATATATCTTCTACGTATCATCTTCAGGGTCCTAACAAGTCTGAAGGAAGACTAATAACAGAGCTGTAAACATCTTTTCAAAATCCAGCCGGGGGAAATCATATTAAGGTCCCTAGCTCAGGGCGGGCCTGACAAGGAGATGATTTAAAGGCGATGAACCAAAGCCATTCCCTAAGCAAGCAATACTGGGACCTGATATCAGAAGGAGGACGAGACGTGACTTGTAATTTTCTGCCTGAAAGAACAGCCGCTGGGGCGGCGACAAACCGAACACCTTGTAGATTGATGGATGTACTCTCAAAAATGGAAACAATGGAACTGTGAAGGCGTATGCTTTCCTGGTATAAACACTCAGATAATTTATTTCATGTCAGCTGGAATGAATGTCTTCACGCGTTTATGAAATGATGTTGAGATAAAAGCAGAGGAACGGAAGGAAAGGCAGCTATATATCTTGTGGAAATGTGTCATCCTACCGAGAAAAGGCGAGAAAATAGGAACTCAATGATTGTTTGGTTGTTTATTCCAATCGTTGCTCAAGACTGTTGCTGTTCTCCTCCGTCTTCCATTTAAAAGACGAGAAGAATGAATGAATGAATTTTATTGACCCACTGCACTACAATAGTTCCATTCCTTTACTCAGCTATCCTTGCCAGTAGTATACACCATCTTCCAGCTTCCTTATTGTTCTCCCCGAGCTGATGTATATTCACTCTTAGCTCCTAGAAACAATAGGAGCTGCATTTACTTCAATTTAGAATTCGCTTGGACGACTTTCCAATATCCTTATCAGTTCCATGCGGTTTGCTGAAGAAAGGACTATTCTCGAGGAGGGTCTTAATGAGTCCCGTAGCGTTTGTAGAGCAAGCGGGTTGAAAGATAGATAGGACTGGTGATGGATTGATGTCTTGAAGTCTTCCTATTTGTATTGAAACTGCGACAGTAAACCGCCACGAAAAAGGAGAGAGGCGCGACCCCTGTTGTAGTTTTCTTCTTCTTGGTCCTCAAGACAGGGTTGTCACATCAAAAATATTTAGAGAGTGACTTTTGGCCGAAAACAGAGTGAATTGGCAGTGAAATTTATTTTCATGAAATCTTCACTTTTGGTCGGAATCGCCTCAGTAACAAGAGCTGAAAGCTCATATGGCACTTGTAAGAACAGTTAACATGTTTGTCAGAAACGGTTTGCAGTTTTCAAGGCTGAATCTCTCCCGATATTCATTTCATCAGAAAATGGGCTTGATCTAGTAACTCTGCACTGGTTATAACACTCATTGACAACTGCTTCTTCCTCCAAACGATGATCGGATCAGGGGAGGGACTATTTTTAAGCCAATCTGATAGAGTCCCTAACATGCCTGCTAAATTTTACGGTCATAGCACATCAGGAAGTACCCTAACTCGTGATCTTCAGAATTGTGGACCCCCCCCCCCCCAACTCCCCCCACTTTGACACGATCCGGTCCTGTTTTGTCAACAATGCATGTACGGCTTATGCTTGTTCTTCGCTCCAAGTCCCATCCCGATCTCTCGACTCTAAGCGTTTCACGAGATTTCCGGCACCCACCTCGAGCTGCCCCCCCCCCCCCCAAGTTCTCGGATCCGTTCCGGACTTGAAATTGATCATCTGAGACACTTGTCGATGACACTTGACAAGTTTCATTCACGTCAGATCACCCGTTCTAGAGTTATGAATGTTACGAGATTCTCGATTCCCCATTCCTCCGCTCCCCCCAACATCACCGTATCGGGGAAGGAACTATTTTCAAGTCGAACTAGGAGAGTACCCAATATGTCTGCCAAATTTCATGGTCATAGTAAATCTGGGAGTACTCTAACTCGTGATCACCGCGGAAATCCAAGAAACCCCCTCCGACATCCTCCACTACGACACGATCCGGTCCTTTTGTCAATAAAGTATCTAGGGTAGATGCTTGTTCTTCCCTTCAAGCTCCATCCCGATCCCTCGACCCTAAGCGTTTCAAAAGATTTCCGGTCCCCCCTCTACCCCAACCCAGAGTTATCGGATTCGGGCCAGATTTGAAATTGAAAATCTGAGACACTTGTTCTTCACACTTGCCAAGTTTTACGCATGTCCGATAATCCGTTCCAAAGTTATGTACGATTCTAGTTTCCGGATTCCCCATCCCTCCACTCCCCTCGCGATGGCTGGATCGGGGAAGTGATTATTTCCAAGTTAACCTGGTCGGTTCCCTCATATGCCTTCCAAGTTTTGTTGTCCTAGCTTACGTGGAAGCGTTTCAGGAAATTTCCGGTGCCCGCCTCCAGCCCCCCCCCCCCAAAGGTATCGAATCTGGTCCGGATTTGAAACTGAATATCCGAAACATTACCCTCTCCAAAGTTATGCATGTTAATAGTTTCCGGATTTCCAATCCCTCCACTACCCCACTATGATCGGATCTGGAAAGTGATTATTTCCAAGTTAATCTGGTCGGTTCCCTGATATGCCTGCCAAGTTTCATTGTCCTAGCTTATGTGGAAGCGTTTCACGAGATTTGTTTAGTTTAAGTTTAGTTAGCATCAGAGCAAAATAGCTCTAGTGATTTTGGTCTGGTTAGCATTCGTTCAGAACGTATTCGTTTCGACCACTAAACTTGGTCTTACTTTAATCTTGAAACCGTATCTAGTCCCGCATTTGCTTCTCAATACATCAAGTCGTAGTACTGGGGTAGAACGCTGGAAGTACGACACAGGTCGGTGGATCGATACCGCATTTGGGCAGCGCTCTTTTGCTTCCTTTTGTTACCGTTGATCCTAGTTTCCGGATCCGGGGAAAGTAGGATCGGGGAAGTGATTATTTGTAACTTAATCTTGTCGGGTCCCTGATATGCCTGGCAAGTTTCATCGACCTAGCTTATGTGGAAGTGCCCAAACTAGCAAAACTGGCACAGACCGACCGACAGACAGACCGACATAAATTACGATCGCTATATGGCACTTGCGTATGCTCAGGTGCCATAAAAATTATATATCTTAATTTGCTTTCATGAAAACAACTGAAATAGTCACTTCTGGTCGGAATCCCTGCTGCAAAAATTACACATTTGGTCATTTTCTGAAATAAAGTGATTTTTATGTCCTACGTGGGACAAGAGTGACAAAAACAAAATAGAGTGACAATTCACACTATCATGCGACATGTGGCAAAGGCGTGAGAAAACTTGTTCTTCTTGTCAACGAGCTTATTTTTTAGCACTACGCGACAAGCAATCGTTCCCCACCCTGCTCCTCCCCCGCCTTATTACACTGCAGGGGTGGAAAACAAGGGACGCAATGTCAGCATCGATTCGAGCCTGAACGACGGTCTTAAAGGACATGCCTTGTATGCAACTCAGAATGGATACGGATACCAACATCAACCAACTGCAAATGCTGGAGGTAATGAGTGTAGGTATCATCAACTAACCATACTAACTGCTATAATGCTTAACCACTAACGATGCTTGCTTTTGTGATTAAAGAACGAATGTTCCACCTAGAATGTGTGAGTAAATTTGTATGGACATAAAAGCCACAGAGACATGGTACATAAAGCCGACTATAAAAGAAAAATCTTTTATGTTCTAGCAGTAAATGTGACCTACGTCTAAGCCCTACCGGACGTAAACCTTTAGATTCCAATTCTCTGGAACCAACATAATATTTACGACAATCTTCACCACACCTAACATTCCCCTCTGAACACTCGATTTTTCTTTCCATCGAGATGTTACTTTATTTTCTTTTTTTTATTTTTAAAAATAAATTCTGGTTATTTTTTTACGGTTGATGTTTTGTAGAATTCCTGGACCAAAGTAGCTATAGTTTGGATATTCAAGTAATGCATATAACGGATATGTCAGCTACGATGCTTTAGCAGCGATATTTTGGCCCTTCTTGGATCCTCGTGGGGCTGTCGATCTTCAGGGCCAATGTCGGGAAAGGAAACAAACCTGCAATCACGAGGACTCTTGCCAAGAAGGGCCGAGATATCTGATATCCAGTTTGGATATTAGGAGATTGTTTGGAGATTTATAGTTTGGATATTATGTAATCACGAAAATATGCTGCTCAAAGGAAGGGGATCATGGTTGCTCGTCAAGTAAACACTTTTTAGCCTATAAGAGATAAGAGCCACAGTGAGTTTTAGCCGACCAAGTATCAGCGGACACTAGGAGATGGAGTCGTCCGTGTTTTCCGGCTAATATTTCAGACAGAATTACCATCGTTTGTTTCTAGAAAAAGCCAATCATCCAGAAAGCTTCTCTGTCAAACTTCTGAACGACTTTTTTCCCATCCTAATCATTAAACTTGTTTTCGTAGATTTTGTGATACTCCAGTTATGACATGTTGGAGGATAAGGGAATGATTCATGAGGTTTTACCTTTTTTGTAATTAAAATCCGGAAATGAGACCTACCAAAATTCACCTTTCCTCGTCAGTTTTTGGCGAAGATTGATCGCTTCTTTCTGTCGACGGATGCAGTTCTGTAAGTGTTTCAACACGCAAAGTAGCGATTGTGGGAATAGCTTGTTAGTTTAGGAACAGACAAAAAAAAATCTGTAATAGCAATCGTTGTTTCCTGCAATGTGGCCAGTCTGCACAGGGAAAAGTGTTTGAGTGGGGTTTAGTGTAGTAGTGTGACCGTTCATCTTTGTATTTACATGTTGTTATTTATGCGTGTTCGTTATGGCCTTTGGGCTTTGAAGACAAATAAATATCATATAATATCATGTAACGACACACTAGGTGAAATTGTAGCGAATGGTAAGTGCAGCCATTTGCCTTCTATTAGCCCATGCTGCTAGCGAAAATCCCCGATTGTATTCGATTGTATCGCTGCTCGCCTATATGGGCCAGAAAGTTATGTCTTTGTTTTTCCAACAACTAAGACACTGTAAGTATGCCTTCAGCGAAAGCTGAGTGGGAATCACGCGTAAAAAATGACTCTGCTAGGATATTTTTTAACGATATTTCGGCCCTTCTTCGCAAGGGTCCTCTTCAGGCTCTGGTTGGAACAAACGAACTTGCGATAACTAAATGAAGTTTCTATCTACTTTATTTAAATGTAATGGTCGACGTATTTAGTGCCATGTCGGCGCTGCGAGCTGGATCAGTAAACATATCTATTTATCTATCTATCTACTATGAGTTTCCCATTTTATTTTTCTGGACCCGAGATATCGCTGGAGGATATCCCTTTTGGTCACTGTTTATGATCAAAACAATGCCCATTGTCTTGTCGACGACAACAGAAGATGTATGGGCCTATGCTTGCTCTTCCTTTTTCAGTTTTTTTTTTTTAGAAAGAAAACCAATTATGAGCACTGCGCTGAAAAACCAGCTGTTGTTGGTTCGCAACTCTATCCACAACCCCTAAGTCGCTTTTAACCATCTAGTGAGATCATTGCCTGGTTCACAAGCAAAACTAAAACACGGAATTGTCCCATTTTAAGATCTGAAAACAACAACTCTTACCTCAACGTATCAGCGATCTGCCACTAATTGGCTATGCGTGCCGCTTATAAAGATGTAGGCGAGCTAGTGCCGGTGGGATGATCTGGATTTCCTTTGTTTCCTGTACCTTGCAAAACGTCGAACTAAATTAAAAATTTGCTTCAGGGATAAACATGGCATACACAGAGAACAGCTACTCTAACTCCAATCACGGTGGGTCAGTAAACAGCCAAGACTCAATATGGCAGATGAAGCATGGTCAGCCCGAGGGTCACCCCCAGTTCCCACCATACGATCCAGTAACGCACGGAGGGTATGGGACATATGACGACTACAGTCATTACCCCCCAGCGTCGGAGGTTGATTACTCGAGGAGCAGGGAGTATGGAACAAACGGACAATACGCTCCGAAAAGAGATCATATAGGTAAGTCCAGATTCCTTGTTTTGCTTCTTGCTGGTTCTTTTCCCTAACAGCAGAATCTGTTCCGTAGAGCGCGTTCTTGACGTCAAGGCTAGAACGCATTTTTCTACTTTCGACACGGGCCAATCACATCACAGACATTCGTACTCAACACGCTTACTACGCTCCAGAGCGTGGTAAGCAACTGGTTACTATTTAAGGTGGGAACGGTCAGCGTAGTAAGTTTTCACGAGGCTGGAACGAGAATGGGAACTAATAGTTAATATTGCTAGAAGAGTGAAACATGCTCGTAGTCAATTTGGCAGCGAGGCGCTACATTGCGAGGCTTTGACACATTCTATCTCACATCCTTATTTTAAAGTCTCACCGAAATACCACATAATTTATATTTTCGGTTCGCCATGACAAGTTTCCTCAATTGGGTAAGTAATGTTTATTTCCACGCGTCGCTTCATTATTTTAGCGTAACATGTTCCGTGTCTAATGCTCGTAACACAGGATCGTAACAATCAAGCGAAGATTCTTTCCGCTTGCCACCTTTTTACGCTCAAAATCCTCGTCTGCTAATTGCTAATGACTTATTTACGGGCATCGATCACACACCGTTGGATGAGGTGATTAAATCAAAAGTACGACAGGCGCGTCTCAATCGCATTGCAACGCCTGCTCCGTTACTATTGGGGATTTGCTTGTAAATCTGATGCATCCTTTTGTTTTACCTTTTTCGTGATCTCATTACATCATCCAAGATAATTGGTCCTAGTAACAGTACTCCATGTTCTTAGGTGGATACTTAACACATTCATGTCATCTTTATCTTTTGACTTGTATCCATAAAAAGAGATATAATCATTAGTGCGATTTCCCGAGCTGTCTATCAACTAGTGTATTGGTTTCTGTCAGATGGAAGATACATTGTTCAAAAATTTGTGCAAAAAAAGCGAAGATTGGCTGAGTTAGCATGTATAAATTGAAGCTGCGCTGACGTTAATTAGCTTTGCGAAATAAAATTGATGTCAAGATCTCCAATTATCAGAGGACATTTGCAAGTATATCCGGTTTACCCGTCACTGATGTGCATGTGCTTAATGTTAGTCATGCGAGCAAATTTGAATCGGTGGTAAAACCGTTCTTTTGGCTGGAATTCTGGGTGAACTGCGTTTCGTGATAGGCTTAAAATCCAGTCTCTATTTTACCTTTCTTCCCGTTCAAATATCTCCTGGGTTTAAAGTTCTTTTTTACTCGGTTATGTTGTCTTTGTCTCAAGATGGCTTATCTCTGTCTCAAGATAGCTTAACCCCGTGATTTCTTTATTTCTTCTATTCCAAGACCTGCTGGGTCTCAATGGGGGGGGGGGGGGATAAGACGTCTTTCATAACGTTTAATCTTTCCTGACTCGTAACCAAGATGAAAAGTGTTGCTTTGATTGCCTGCCAGCAGATGGAATAAATTGTCCGTTTTTTATCCCTGACTGTCCCCGTTATTACTTGGTATTAATGCAGTAATTAAATTATACATTATTCCTTCGGTGCCAAAGCAGAATGCGGACGGGTTGTAAAAGAAGCTGGAGCTAGGCTCTAACGACTAAAAAGGGTGAAGGACGACTGTAACATAAGAAAAATTTAAAATTTCATCTATATTTACTCTTCAGCTTGTAGTATTTTGAAATATGCTTTTAAACTATGCTCTGCTTTCAACAAATAACCCACGGTTTTGTTTTGTTTTTAAGCTTTTTCCGAGACGCATTGACTTGTAGCGAAAACAGGGAAACAATTTACATAACCGGTTTTCTGACGGAAAAACTTCTCGCAGACAACCGTCGACAGCATGATACACATCGAAGGTAGCAAAACACAGCAAGTGATAAAATTAGCGTGGTTTTGTTAGAGGGGTTAGAATATACCGTACGAAATTGGGGTCTCCATGTTTAGAAATATATGGGGTGATTATGGAAGTAGGTTCCGTTAGTATTATAGGTAAGGCAGGTCCTTTAAGGAAGAAAATCTAATGCAAGCACCAGCATCATACTGTCTTAGAAATAAGTTCAGATTTCATTGTTCACGAATCAACCGTGAGATGTACTTGTCCTGCGCAAGGGATATGTACGTCCGCGTAAGATTTTTGAAGATAAACACGAAGAGCTTGGCACTAACGACCCAAGAGGTTAGAAGACGATCACTATGAAGCTAAGAAATGAAAGTTTACTGAATTAAGAATGCAAGGAAATCCAATTCTGCTACCGCACCTTCTTCGCATGGAACACTGACGTCGCGATGCCGAGGGTTAGAATCATCTTCGCCAGTTCATCAATCGTGGATTTCTAAAGAGCAACTGACCAACGTTTTCAAGAATTAAACCAAGGACAAGCTAAAAGCTTTAACACCAAATGTAATAATAAGTTAAATTAAATTAAACCCTGTGAAGTTCCCTTGCCATCCAAAATGTCTGGGCCTTTCGCAAATTGTCACTAATACGTTTTCGAGTTTGTTACAACCAATTTTAACACACCAGTTGTTAACGTTATTAAACAAATTCTCTCCTTTCTCATTCTTCAAACGTCAACACTTTGCATTGCCTATTTGATAATCATGTATTGGCTATCCGATTAAAATTCACTGTCGTGACCCAGGGCCCAACCCACTTTACTTCAGTATGTTGTAGCGCGTATACCTTCTATACTTACCACCTCCCGTGTGAGTTACGAGGCATGATAGCAATTTAAATTAAAGGCTAACATTACACGTTTTTTGCTGGAGTGGAGAACTGGGATTGAGATGTCATTTTGAATACAAGATCATGCGAGCCTTTTATTCCTCGGTAAAATGGAGATAATGCCTCGTACATCGTGGTTGAAGAAAATTTAGGGGACCTGTGTGAGTAACTATCTAAAGTGCAGTAAGAAATAGTCACCTTCCCTTTTTCGTTCCTGGTTTGCTCACTGGAGTTTTGTGCTATAAGAGGTATTAGTTACGTTTTTGCTGGTACCATGGTATCTGTTACCATGGCCTAAATTCGTTTTTGCAGTCATCGTGGTATCTGATACCAGGGTTAAAAGGCGTTTTTGCATTTATCGTGGTATCTGGCCAGTTATCGTGGTATCAGATATTCAGATACTACGGTCCGACCGTGGTAACTGGTCGTGGTATCTGAAAAGTCATCTCAATTTCATCAAGTTTTTTGTCAGATTGGTGAGAAAGAAGTTTAGCACTTGGTGATGTAACTGGATATCTGTTTTTCTTTTGGGATGACTTCGAAGTGCAATTTCGGCAATAGTCGTTTTTGCAGAGCACCGTGTATCAGATACCACAATAACTGCAAAAAGGACTAATTGCAGATGCAGTTACCGTGGTAACAGATACCATGGTATCAGCAAAAACACAACTATTGTCGTTAGCTTGTGCCGACATACATCCTTCTGACAATTTGCCTCAATGAAAATGTCTCGGGGGCGAACTATCCGTGGAGCAACTGCGGATGGAATGTCACGTAGCACGTGGCGTGTCAAGTGTGTTTGAAGACACTGTCGGTTTCATGGAGATCTGTCTGTATATATTCATACAATGGATATAAACGGAAACTTCAGCTACGACGCTTTGGCAGCGATATTTCAACCCGTCTTGCCAAGGGTCCTCGTCAGGCTGTCGAACATCAGGAACAAGGTTGGGGAACGGAAGAAATGGACTTGCAAGTTCGGACATCGGTCTAATACATTGGGGCATGCCCTAGCGATAAAGCACTGCACCTTGCAGGTTCGTTTCTTCCGAAGTTCAACTCCCGACAAGGACCCTTGACGAGAAGGGCTGAAATATCGCTGATAAAGCATCGTAGATGACGTTTCCCTTTTTATTAATTGTATTACTATATGTTCCCCGCTCTCGTCTCCCGAACTACCTGCCCCCCGATGCAACTTGAGTCATTCAATCCTTTATTTTCCGTCACAGTGCCCCATCGTTACAGAATGCCCCAATATATTAGACCGGTACCTGCACGTCGGGGCATCATATCCTCGAACAAGGGCACAGTGCCTCCACACAAATAGGGTGAACGGAAAATCTGAAATGGTTTTTTATGGGGGTAGGTTAGTGCGCTCTTGCTCCAAAACTGTGCCCAAAAATTGAGAATTTGTGTATGAATGTGTAACCCTTTAAACGAACGTTGCCCGATCTAACTCACAAAAAGTCTGATAAATTAGCTGGCCCAGCCGTATTTGCTTGAAACAAGGGCTACATGTTTATTTATTTTTATAGAAGCCCCATATCACAACGTTAGTGGACTCCCCGACCCCTACTTGGACACCGTGGATGGCGACGAACAAAAGCCACAGCATCCGTCAATGAGTTTCGACGAATCCCTGGAAAGTGGGTATTCAACACCGAATTCTCGGAATCGGCGAGTGATCCGTGAAATAATCGTGTGAACAAACCCTGGGAGTTCTTAGTTGCTCAATTCGTGATTCTGCGCAGTGCCAAATAAAAAGAGCGCTTTAGCTTATTTGCATATAACAGCATATACTTTACGACAGCTAACAAAGCGAGGTGACAGGCACAAATTGTGATATTTGTACATTACGAAAGAATTTTAGGCTACTTTTGGCTGATACTGCCCGGTTTTGTTTGTTGATACAACACTTAGGGGTTGTTCGTTATTTCTGAAAACATGTATGGCAGCAATCTTGAATCAAGCTGCGCATGATCGATCGCGGCGTTTATGCTAAGTACCTGGTTACCATCAAATCCTTTTTTGACACCTTCCGAGTTCGATGCAAAAAGGTGCCGGCTTCCCAACGGAGCCTTAATTGCAGCCCGCGAAAGAAATGGCTCCTTGAGCTGTCACGACGTCATTATCTCACCGTAGTTCTTCTGGTAGCCGATATGCATTATCTGAATTCCGAGTCGGTCGCTAAACTGTCAGAAGCTTCATCACAGATCATACTAGGATCCCGATGAAAAATTTAACCTGTGTAGTTGTATGAAACAGTTACATGTATATGTGATAGTACAGAATACTATCATTTAATGTGCCTCAGACTGGCCAATCTTAAGCAGTATTATCCAGTAGCATCCTGTCTTGCTACAGTATTATCCAGTCTTGCTAATAGTAACAGTCACTACTGTATGCTATTGAAACTTACAACTTCATATAACTGATTCTTGAAAAGTTTTCATCGGGATGCGCAGCTTCAAGAGATAACACTTTGGATGTTATCTGTTATGATTTGGAAAACGTTATTCATAAACTACATAACAAGTATTGCCAGGAAAAGACAACGACAAACAACAGATGTTTTACGGCAGTGATTCGACTCTTATGGTGTCCAGAACATTTCGATGCGTAACGTATGAAAAACATAACAGCTAACATCCTAAGTGTTATCTGTTGAACTCTTGTGTTATATCTTATGAAGCTTTTGACAGTGTAGCTATGTCTTCCAACTTCCTACAAATGATTATTAAAAACTATCATCCTCGTTCCCAAACCTATATGACGGTATACCGACTTGAACGGTGGTTGAGGCAGGGGTGGAATGACGGTATACCGACTAGAACGGTGGTTGAGCAGGGGTGGAACACATACTAGTTAGCCTGACTTCGGTAGTCAGATAACAGAAGGAGGCACAATTTCAACCTACGACACTTGGGATGTTATCTGTTGTGATTTTGAAACGTTATGCAGAAATGTTGTGCTTAAAGGACACCTGAACAATGAAACCATACTTGGACACACCATGGAGAATGCATTTACAGACATGGCCACGGAGAGCATTCTTCTCCTGAGCGTGAAGTTTTCAAAATAGGGATGTTCGTTTCTGGAGGTTTGCACATGCAGACTCGAAGACAAAAAGCGCAATTCATTCAAATCTTGTACAGCGCTGGACGGATCGTATTGGAATTTCTTCAAGATATACGTTTAGCTTAACTGTTTAACACATATTCCAGAAGAAACGTTCATTGGAGACATTTGTTCATTTCTAAAATTGTTCGGTACTGAAATAAGGACAGATGCAAAATGGAGCAAAAGTCATAGCTTGGAAATACTATTTCAAATTTGGATTGGGTTTTCTGCAGGCTATGTTAACGGAAGTCATACAGATGGGTTTTCTGCAGGCTATGTTAACGGAAGTCATACAGATAGGGATGATACTTGTTACTCTTCATCCAGGTGCCCTTTAACGAGCATTGCCGAAGAGCCCAAAAAATGCCGAAAAAGCATCTGCTGACTTTTTGTTTGTCGTCATGAAATCGGAAAATTCAGCAGATGCTGTTTTGGCGGTTTCTCGGCTCTTCCTGACAATGCTTGCTATGCGTAACATTTAATGCATGAAGTTTTCAAAATCACTGGCGCTACTCTCTAGTGTTATTTTGCTCTGGGTGGAAGACTGGTGAAAGGCCCAGTTAGCCTTCTGAGCCAAGTGCAATACCTAACGAGCAACCTGTAGCTTAACTAGAATGGGGGCTTGTGTCGTGGAGGATCTCACTTCAAAAAGATATTCTTGTGTCATTTTTGTCAGTACGTACTTTTAATCGTTTCGACTTTGCTATTTAAAAGCGTACGACAGTGTAGATAGTGTGTATAGTATGTTTTCAGTTGTTGTTGAACCGTATTATCAAGTTGTGAGAAGGATGAAGTTTTGGATTTGTACTTAAAGAAGTTTTGAAGAATAAAGTCGTCAATACAACCTGTTCATCAAAAATCAGGTGGTTTGAAGAATTTTATCGAAAGAATTATGTAGAGCTGAAAGCCGATATGGCATACTTTCAAGGATCGTTGGCGTGTCTATCACCCAAAGTTCGTGGACCCCCCCCCCCCTCACAGCGTCCGAATCCGGTCCGGACCAGTAAGTGAACATCTAGGACACGTGAACTTGCCAGCTATCAAGTTTCATATGAATCGGGTCACTCGTTCCACAGTTGTTTATGTGTTAAGAGATATCCAGGATTCCCTGCCCGGCCCCAATCATCCCTCACAGTGCCTGGATCTCGTACTGATTCTATAAACGTTAAAACTAGGTCTCGTGCCTGTCCTCCCTGATCTATTCATTCTAAGCTGGCCAGAAGGTTTCTGGTACCCCCTACAACTCCCCCCACAGTTTCTGGACTCCCTCCTCCCTACTTGTAGTGCAAAACACTTAACAAACACCACAAGGTGTTTCCCACAAGTTCGTTCTTCCAACTTGAGCGGTTTTGAGCCTGAAGAGGACCCTTGCCAAGAAGGGCCGAAATATAGCTCCAATAAAATTCAACTGACGTATCCCTTTTGTACCATCAAATATGATTCGCAGTCAGCTTGGGCTGAAGGTATATTTATCCTCCAGACCTGAAAGGAATATCTGGGACAGTTGCTTTTGCCATCTGTCAAGTTTCATCCAGATTGGAAAACGTGTTCGAAAGTTACGCGTGTCACAAGATTTCTCCCTTCCCCCTGGATTTTCGGATCCATAGCAATTACATCAAATCTTTAATAGGCCAGACAAATTTCAGCTCGTCTGGAAGTGCCCTAGCTAACGATCATCGGACAGACCGACCGACGGAAAAGTTATCGATGTGTGACACTTGAACTGTAGGCAATAAAAATGGTTACTTTGATAATTTTCGAAATATTTCCCAGATATCATGAGCCTACGGTTAAAACTAAGCCGACATTTTAAACGTTGTCCACACCTCCAAATTTAAAGCAGCGATAGCTCCGAAAATGTAACGTAACAACGCTTAATGACAAACTGTTGTTCCAAACCAACTACGGAGGTTAATGCACTCAATTTATTTGTTTTCAATGGAGTGGTCACAATCTAGGACAACTACAAAATGATCGTAAAACAGTAGGTGAGTTTTCTATTCGTAATAATAATTCTCAAAGAAAATTAAAAGTAACCATTTTATGAATGTGTTATATTTTCCATCAAGGAAAAGGTTAAGAACAAATCGGATAGCCATATCCGATCAGAGCTATGTTCCAAGAATTTTCCCACCAAAACTGTTGTCCATATAGCCTACCGTCTTCCGTCAAAATGCATGACTCCGTTCAAGGGTAATACTGGTCACAGACGGCCGGACAGCTCAATATCACGTGTACCCCTTAAGTTCGGGCTCGCAAAATATGCTTAGTCGCACAAAATCACTGAAAATGCACAAAATCATGCCTAGTCGTACAAAATCACTGTTCATGCTTCTAGAAGTTCGTACCATTTTTGCCTGTAGTTCTGCATTCCTTGTCGTTTCGTTTTTACTTGTTATAACCCCCCCCCCCCCCCCCCCCCTCAGCCTCAAGCATCTGGTTCAACAAAACAAGTCAAGTCGTTGCGAGTTTGGATACTGTTCAAAGATGCCAACTTGACACAAGGTAACATCTGTTTATAATGTTCGTTGTAATTCTTACTTTGTGTTTACTGGTATTTTGCGTCCAGCTATTTTCTCTTACCCACAGAACCTTTGCTACTTAGGTTACTCAAAGGGCTAGGATCCAGCCTGCAACATTATCGTAATAGACACAGGCCATTCTGACCACTGGTGTAAGATCGTGACAGGAACTTCAGTATCCGATAAGCCCATCCCATTAGCCGAAGAGCCATCGAAAATATTCTTGAGAGGGATCCACGATTCCCGTCCCGTAAAAAGTTTCTTCATCAGTGGCCAATTTTGTCTGGATGCCAAGCAAGTGGTAAGAAGTTAGCAGACTACTTTTTTGTCCTTAATTGCCCATTCAAATACATACACGAATGGGGCAAAGTCGCTCTTTCCATGCTATAGAGCTGCTCAGCAAATTGTTCTGGAAATGAGGGGAGCTTTACAAGAAAAAGGTACTAAAACTTCGTCCCAAGAAAAGTGGAAGTGGTACGACGTGCAAGCGAGGTGCAACAAGAACTTCCCGAATTGAAAGAAAATGGCAAAACTTGACTCGTAATCGTATTGGGAATCCGCAGAACTGTCTGAGATTGCTAACTGACCCAACACTAGGTTAAAATCTGAAAAAGAAATCGGCTTCAAACAACGCTGTAAAAAAAATCTTGCAGTATTTGCTACTGCGATTAGTCTTGTCTCTAAAAAGATAATCTTATCTCTAATCCGGATTAATCTTATCTCAGTAGAGATAAGATTAACCCCAGCAGTAAATACTGCAGTTAACTTTAATCCTTACTCAGAGAAACCTTTTACAGTGTACCCCGCCCCTAGTTCATTCGTCTGACCGATATCTGTCATCATTCGTACCTTACTTTATTTCCCATTTTAACTCTTTATATATGACTTGTATTATGTTAAGTAAGCCTACACATTATTATCACACATTGTTTACATTGTACATCGTTGCTTTGACATGTGTTACATCATGACGACCCTCCGCTACCCATACTCTGTTGAGCTATTATGGAAATAAAGAATATCTTTATATTTATTTATTTATTTATACCAGGGGTCAATCTCGGGACCGGGTTTAACACGTCTCTTGGGTACGAATAGGACAGACAGACAACCGTTAGCTGCGATTCAACTCACCAGCAGAGGCGTCACGACTGGGGGGGGGGGGACGCCCCCCCCAAAGCCGTCGGCTAGTCGGTAAAAAAATACCGAGTCTCCCGAGCGATTTTCCGTCAAAACAGTTGATTTTTTTTTCATGAAAACAGTCGGTTTTTCTGAAAATTGGTCGATTTTTCGTCAAAATAGTCGTTTTTTTCTGAAAATCAGTGGATTTTTCGAAAAATCAGTCGATTTTTTTCAAAAATGTCATTATTATTGTCCAAAGCAGACGTTTTTTCTGCAGAAAAAGTCGGTAAAAATTACAGGCCAGTCGGTAAATTCCTCATCCCCCCCCCAAACATTTTGGCTAGTAACGCCTCTGCTCACCATGAATTATTTGTGTTTGTGGGATCCCCAAACATAAGTGGCCGATTCTCCTAAATTTGTCCGTCCGCCTGCATGTCTGTTAGAGATAACTCTCCAAGGGTACCCGGTTCAAAATTTAAAGGACCCCTCGCACTATTTACTCTTCAACTTATAGTTTAAACAATATTTTTAACTACAATATTTTAAAATATTTGAACACTTTAAAACTAGGCTGTGCTTTCGAGAAATAACCCACGGTTTCAGCTGTTTTAAGCCTTTTCCGAGACCAGTTGGCTTGTCGCGAAAACAGGAAAACAATTTACATAACTGTTTTTCTGTTGGAAAAACTTCTCGCAGACAACCGTCGACACCGTGATACACATCGAAGGTAGCAAAACACGGCAAGTGAGAAAATCAGAATGGTTTTGTTAGTACGAAATTGGGGTCTCCGGGTTTAGAAATATATGAAGCGATTGTGGAACTAGGTTTCATTAGCATTATAGGTAAGGCGGGTCCTTTGGGGATTTTATTGGTCATTGTAGAGATGGGCTATTTAAGGTGGGATTCCAAATTTCGACATGAAAAAATATTCCAATCAAGCTAATGAGACAGTTCATTTAAGATAAATAGATATGATAATCTGTATCTGAACTCTGTTTTCTCTCCGGACAAGTTAGTCCGGAAAAAGAAAATTTGTGAGAAGTAGAAGTTCGGTTAAAAGGTCAAAAGAGAGAAAACAAGACACGCTGGGAATTGACTAAAAATAGGCACGGCACGGCACGAGCACTAAAAAGAGGCCCGAAAGCTAAAAGGTCCCTACCACCCGTTGAAAATTTTGTAGCCTACGTAGTTGTATGATAGTTATACGAAAAAGTTGCATCTAGTGATTTGTAATTGTAAAGAGTAATATCATTTAATGTGCCTCAGACTGGGCCAATCTTAAGTAGTATAGTATCCAGTAGCATCCTGTCTTGCTCTAGGAGCATCCAGTCTTGCTAATAGTAGCATGCTGTAGAATGCAGTAACACGGTAGCCTTGAAGTAGAAGCATGTAGTAGAATCAGTTAGTACTCCATGCTACTTTTTCGTACAACTTCATACTACTATTCTGAGATAAATTTTTCATCGGGCAAGCTTCAGAGTGAGTGGCTGGAACAATGTTCTAAACTTCCTTCTTTTAGGCTCCGGAGTTACGAACTCTCATGTACTCCCGATGAAAAATTTATCTCAGAATAGTACCATGAACTAGTACGAAAAAGTAGCATGCAATACTAACGATGCTACTACATGCTTCTACTTCAAGGCTACCGTGTTACTGCATACTACTATATGCTACTATTAGCAAGACCGGATGCTACTATGGCAAGACAGGATGCTACTGGATACTACTACATAAGACTGGACCACTCTGGGGCACATTAAATGATAATATTATTTGCTATTACATAGTATTACATGGAACGTTTTCGTAGCCTTTTTTTATGACTCGTGCCTCTTGTGCCATACCCAGCCGTTCCGGACACTCTGGATATTATTATTATGGAATGAAGTATGGCGCTCGGAGATGGTTGTTCATGATTAAAATGATCGATAACATGGTTCTCCATGAAACTAGACTCAAGTATTGTTTCAAACAGACCATCAGGTTTGTCCGGACAGATTTATATATTTTTCTGCAGAGCTCTCTGATCGCCTGGGAAGTGTCCGAGAACAGCGAGAATATTTCTGGGCGATTATAACATTTCATAGAAGAGGCTCTCATTAAAGTCTTTGATTCATGTGGGCCGAGAAGGTGGGTGACACCATCATTTTTCGATGGTGTCGGATTTTTACGAACACTATTACCTTTGTTTTTGTCAAAATCCTCACGGTAGGCAACGTTATCCGCAAATTACTTGAACACAATTCACTCCTGAAATCAAATCCACTATCCCTAATTAACTATTCACTGATCTAACACGGCGGTGGTCAAAAATGTTACTAACACCTTCGAGTAGATCGAGTGGCGTGTAAGAGGATAAAACAACTAAGAATATCACCATGTGGACGTTTAGATATGTCGGAAGAAGAAATCATCGGCCTGTTTGACATTTTTTGGTCTCCGGAGCAGAATATTATTTAGCTCAATTTCAGAATCTTCAAGAAATCACTATCACGAATTAAGTATAATTTATGGCGTTTATTTATTGTGATCTAGTTTACATTCTTAATTCTTTGGACTTATGGGAATTAACAAGAAGAAACAGAAAAAAATACTTAAATAATTCGATGATGCAAATAATTAGTTTGATTTTCTACACCTAAAATTTGATATTTGATCCAGAAAATTCGGTATTACCTTCGCCAGAATCCTTGAACATATTTGCTATTGAAATTTTTATTCAAACAATGTTGACAAGGGATACGTCAGCTACGATTCATCGTTAGTGATATTTCGGCCCTTCTTGGCAAGGGTCCTCGTCAGGCTGTCAATCCTCTGGTTCAACTTCGGGGAAGGAAACAAACCTGTCGGCCGAAATATCGCTGATGAAGAATCGTAGCTGACGTATCCGTTCTAAACATTGTTTGAATAAATGTTTCAAAGTCAGCTTGGGCTCAAAGAGTATTTATGCAATTGAAATCTGGGAACAGATTAATTAGCAAATAGCTCGTCAACTGGGACAACCAAGTTTAGATATACCTCTATAAACCATATCTATTTTGATGATATTGATCGATGCTTCCTGCTTTACTTCTTCCGAATTTCCGGTTTCGGCCGAATTCCGAGCGAACTTTTTGTCCAGCAAAAAAAGATAGTTCAGAAACGAATTCAGCGTATCTCACTATCTCTATAAAGAACATCTTATCAACTTCAAATAAAAATTTAACTTATAACAATGTTTCCGGATTCAGCCGGATTCCAGACGAGCTAAATGTCTGGTAAAAAATGATTGTCATATATGGATTTAGCGTCTCTTTTTACCAATAAATCTGTCATCTAATCAACTTAAAATAAAACTTTTGCTTTTAACAAATTTTCCGGTTTTGTCCGGATTCCGGGCAAACTAGTTGTCCGGGTATAAGTTATAAGTGTTCAGCATGTCTTATTATCCCTAAATCGAACATTTGACCAACTTCAAATAATACTTCTGCTTTTAACAAACTTTCCGGTATTCTCCGGATTCAGGACGAACTACTTGTCCAGCGAGAAAATGGTTTCCATCCTCGTGTTCACTATGTCTTCTTACCCCATATTCATATTAGCTGTTTAAAATATTTGTTTTGCCCGTTAATTTGAACCCCTCCCCCACCCCTAAATGTAGGGCTACAGAGCCCATTTACGAACTCGAGCTCACCCTTGACCCAGAGAACACTCACACCAAGTTTCATCAAAATATCTCATTCCCTTCCAGAGTTGCCGTGCTCACGAACGGACGGACAGACGGGCAACTTTTGCGACGTCATAGGTATCCCTCCACTTACGTTTTGGGATCCCAAAAATACTTTGTTAGATCCATAGTCAAACTATGATCACAGCCTCCCCATGTCGGGCGCTTCGACTCCAGTCACTAGATGACCCAGCGGTCGGATCGAGTCGCGGCTTTATCTTGGGTCTGGGGGGTTTTAGACGTTGCAAATGCTAGAATGCGTATGATACAACTCCTTTAAACTGGACGTTCCTAAATTAATTGACGGCAGAAATACCCTTTCAAAAAATTTTGGAGCAAAGATAGTGTTTTGTCCCCAGATGAGACGTCTATTCCCCCCCCCCCTTCCCTCCCGTCGTCCGTCCGAGAGGAACACTAAGGCAGTACATTTCTGCCGTATCCTGCCAATTCGGCAACCCAATTTTTTCAGTTTCATTCCAACATTTATTTCAGGTCATGTCTTGTAAAGTGTATCGTTCATTTCTTGTCGTTTTTGTGTATTTCGTAAATATGTGTTTCACCTTTTCTAGCTTTAAGCTATTTGGAGTCAAACTGGATTGATATTCCATTTCGTCATAAAGTTAAAAACCTCTGCGATTTGTCGTATGGGAGCGATGATGCTGCGGAAAATCATGACACGAATTCAGGCCCACGACCGATTGTTTGTCCGAGGCTTCAATAGGATGTAATAACATCACAAGACGTGAGCCAGTGGTTTTAAAGGGAGAACACATTTTGATTCCATCATTGCAAGATCTGCCCCACTGTTTAAGTCTTTTGCCGCCCTTCGCCGATTTGCTATCCCTCCTCGATTTTTAAAACAATCTACTGTACATACACTCGTCCCTGCGTGGAATATGCGTGTCCTGTATGCAGGCCCGTATCCAGGAATTTATTTCGGGGGGGGGGGGGGGGTGCCTTTCGGGGGGGATTATTGCCTCCTGGTCGGACAAAAAAGTACAAACAACACATAGATCAGAGGGAAAAGCCTATAAAAATCATTATTTTTGTATGTTTCGGGGGTGGGGGGAGGGTCAACCCCCTAACCCCCCCCCCCCCCCCCCTGGATACGGCCTTGCCTGTATGGCATTCCGGACTGACAGTAGAACAGACAGAAAGACTCGAGTCTATCCATAAGAGGTCGTGCAAAGTGATGCTTGGTCCGGATCATGTTTCCTATGAGGATGCTCTGGTCAAGCTTCAGTTGCCGACCCTTGCGGATAGGAGACATCAACTGACGATGAACTTTGGATAAAAATGTTTAACTTCTGACCACCACCGGACTATTTTCCCAGACTTCGAGACCGAACACAAGGGGAAGACTAGCTAATATTGACAAGCCACGGCTTCTTTAGCCCCCCATAAACTGAACAGAAAGGTATTTGTCTTCGTTTGTGCCTTATTTTATTTGTATTTTGAACTGTCAGAATATCAATCAGCCGTGATTCGTAATTTATTATGTTGAAGATCCGCAGCTAGCAGTTATAAATGCTATTAAGGAAATAAAATGAGTTATTATTGTTCCCCTCATCCTAAAGGACTTCTATTACCTATAATACTAACGTAACATACTTCCATAATTACTCCACATATTTCTAAACCCGGAGACCCCTACGGTATAGTCTAACTCGATGTGTCTCACGCTCTCGACAGTTATCTGCGAGAAATTTTTCCATCAGAAAAACCGGTTATGTAAATTGTTTTCCTGTTTTCGCTGTAAGTCAACGTGTCTCGAAAAAGGCTTAAAACAGCCAAAACCATGGGTTATTTGTTGAAAGCACAGCCTAGTTTTAAAGTAGTCAAATATTTTAATTCAAAATATTTTCTCAAATATTTGTGAATAGTAAATAGTGCGAGAGATCCTTTAAGCGTACTCCAGAGCCACAAAGGGCGACACAAACTGTATTGCCTTGCGAACCCATGATGTTACGCTGACGATTGCGACTGAAATATTTGCAGTCTGTCTTGGCACTCTTGCCACGGTCCATGATACTGATCTGAGTGGAGTTAGTTACAACAGCGCGCATTTTGAGGCTGTGTAACATAGTATTCGAAAACAGTTGGTTTTCCTACAGGACCGTTCAAGCTTACGTTTACGGCGCAGAAGTCATGCATTATACTTGCTATCCGCGAATATCTGTGGTAAAACTTTCATCCCGCCAGGCTTGCTGTAGTAAAAATTAATAGGAACGGGTTCTATTCTGTGTGTTAAAAGTTATACGTGACCAATCACAGCGTGCGTTTCCATCACGTGACTTTCAAGGAAGAAGAGAGAAACGGATAAGGAGAGATATTTGTAATGTAATTGAAACTGAACTGGAAAGTCAGTCATACTAAACTATACAGCTAATTGCGTTTTGACAACTACAAGCTTTTACCTTATCTGAAATAATTACAGCAATCCTGGTAGGCTCAAAACTAAATCGAGAAATCTACATTGGCCCAACAGACACAGCAACAGATATTGTACTAAATTTGCACATAACCGGTCGAGGCTGATCTAAAATTCCACATTTCAGAATGTTCAGTGTGCCTAAAGTCATCAAAGGTTAGGTTCTCTTGGGATGTATGGTCAGGCTCCGTGTGGTTAATCTGCGCATACGTGTGCGTACAACTTGATTTTCAAGTTGAACGGAAGAGGAGAATAAGGCTTACAAGAGAAGTATTTTTATTCATGTTACAACACAAGCGTGAACGGTCCTTACCCTTCTCGCTAACAGGCTAGATCAATTGACAGCGAGGTTTTACGTACATGTTAATCTTATTCACGTGTACCAGGTGTCGTATCATCTTGTTATCTCAACACCTTGCTATTAGACTTTACTTTGCAGATAGTACCTAGATTTATTAAGGGCCATAAAGACAACAAGGCGTAAATACAACGAGGTGAAGAACCAAGAAAAAGTAATCCTTTGAGCTAACACGGCTATTATGAGGCGCTTGCTGATACAATCTATGTGTTTATTGCGGTTCATTGTTTCATAGGAATTCAACCGTAATAAAATTAAAGGCCGGAGGGCAGCGTTATGGCAACCCAGAAACATCCAATTTTTAAAGGATTTAACCGATCTGTCGGGAAATCGGTGAGAAGTATATATCAGTAATATACCATACTCAGTACCAGAACCAGTATATCAGTATCAATATATATCATTAAACAGTATCAGTACCATAATTACTACCAGAATCATCCAATTTTTAAAGGATTTAACTAATCTGTCGGGAATGGGTGAGAAACTTTTACCAGTAGATGTGAATGATTACAGCTGAATGTTTATCCGGAATATGATAACACCAGTTAACATTACTCACCAACTACGGAAACCGATCTCAGCTCTCAAACCTTTAGTGGTGAGGTAATTAATTATACCTTGAGGCTGCTAGTATTCACTGAGCACAAAGAAAAATCTTTTCTTCTTGAAAAGTGGGAGAATTTTTAAGAAGAAATGTTGAAACAATTTCAAAACGGTTTCCGAAAGAAATGAACACTGCCAAATATTTACCTTTTTTAATTCCACTTAAACACTTTTCTTTATCTTTGATTGTTGTGTTGAGAGTTGCTTCGACAGTGTCCTAGTGTGATTTTCAAATCGCGTCGCTAGATGGTCCCATAATGGTCGGACCGAGTTCTGGTTCGAGCTAGCCTTTCGAAAGTGAGTGAAATATACACTGAAAATGCGAAAATAACCTAATTCTTTTTCCGAATTTTCGGTCTTGGCCGGATTGTGGAGTAACTACTTGTTCGTCGAGAAGTTCAAATCTTAAGAATTCAGCATGTCTCCTTACCTGAAAACCGACTGTCATATAGCTTAAACAAAATATTTTGTTCATCTCTTTGATCCATAAAAATAAGGCTATTCAGAACCCATCTACGAACTCGACATGTACTTTGACCGAAAGAATCCGCATACCAAGTTTAAACAAAATATCTCAACTTCTTCCAAAGTTATCATGCTAACAGACCGATGGACGGACATTGTCTCATGGATATAATCAGAAGCACTTTCGCATTTGAAATGTCTAGAAGTAGAAAAGGTAAAAGAAACTAAATATTTGGCAGTGTCTCTCAATTCTGTGTTTATGTTCTTGCACCGTTTCTGCTTGATTACTACACGCCATGTTTTAAAGAAGAAAATATGTGTCTGTTAAGCTAGTCAACGCTGTCGTGCCTTCTGAGTAGTTGACGACCGAGCGAACCTGAGCCTCGCTTTTGTTGCATGCTGCAGGTCCACTTCTCGGCCGATTCCGGACTGATTCTTTCTACATCCGTTTTCGCACAGCAGTGCTTCCGAGGAAGGCGGCAGCGCTTCTCGAGAATCGCGGACTTGCTCACCCCAAGTCCGTGCTTCCCTGCAAGGTGGTGGAGCGCTGCCGTTTCAACCAAGAAGAAAGTGAATCCAAAAACCCATATTGTTCAAAAGCAAAAAAGTGCTGCGGCAGCGCTATTGCAACAAAAACGAGGCTCTGATTGACAGACTTTCTGCTGCAAATGATGAATGTGATTTTCTTTTATTTGCGAATAGTGTTTTATCTAACCAAGATTTCCCTAAAAGAAAAGGTACAGTTGCTTTCACGATAATATTAATATGTGATAGCAATTATTTCTCTCCCTTTTTCCGTTATCTCATTTAATCCAGTTAAAATGGAACAGAAAATTTGGACAAACATTCTGATATCTAAGGCCTTTATGACGGCTGCCAAGAAGGAATTACGACTAAAAAAAAATTATCTGAATAAATATCAGAAAGTTGTTTCTGACATTTCTTAAAGTCGGAATTAAACAGCATTGGCTTTTCTGGTCTTTCAAATAAACAAAAATTACCTCCTTCAATCAGGCATAAAAACAAGAGCTACGAGCTCATATGGCACTTGTTACGAGTAGGCAGTACAAGAAAGTAGATGAGAACGTGATAAAATACACCCGCCATCCAAAAATGCGGTTTGGAAATAGAAGTAGGATAGTTTGTTTCACTCACTTCTAAGCAGTTCCGGCATCGTCTCGATTATCAAATGCACATGACTGTTCAAACTTCCAAGTTTCAGCCTAATAAATCCACTAGTTTGATCCCTAGACGTGCTACAATATTTCCGGTACTCCCTCCATCTCCCCCTACCGTGGCCGAATCTGGTTCGGACTAAAAAATGGATCATCTAAAGTATCTTCTTTTATACCACCGCTAAAGTTTCGGTCGAGTCTGAGCATTTTTGGAAAATTCTGGTACCCCCTCCCCCCACCAACGTTGTCGGATCCGGATCCTTGCCCAAAATATGTCATCTAGGGTATATGCTCTCTCTAAGTTCTATGTTTCATTTAAACTGATGCACTCGTTTGACTCCTATGCGAGCCTCAAAGTTTCCGGCAATCTCCCTCCAATTCCCGCCACTGTGGCCGAACAGGACTTGAAAACATAAACGTCAGATCTCCTAATTCCCTCTTACTGTCCATCAAGTTTCACTGAAATTGGAGCATAGCCTATCTGCAAGTTTCCAGTACCCCCCCCCCCCCCTACCTTGGCCGCATCCGGCCCGGACGCCAAAGAACAAATCTAGGCCGCATAAACTCGGCACTGTCGAACTTGCATCTCATTCGGGCCATTCGTTTGGTTTTTGTGCATGTCAAAAGTTCCCCCCCCCCAATTCTCCCAACCGTGGTCGCATTTGTTCGAACGCATCTTTTACATGTCGAGGCCATCGATTCTTATCACCCATTTGTTTGACCCTAGTTGGTCGTATCCTAGTTTAAATAAATAAGTCAATTAAGTCGGGTCGCTAATATGCCTGCAAAGTTTCATTGTCTTAGTACTTCTGGAACTATTCTAACCCCCGACTACCGGTATTCCAGGAAACCCCCTCTAACCCCCCCCCCCCCCCACAGAGCCCCGAAACCATCTGGCTCCGTCAAATTCGGATCTAGGCCTAATGCTTGTTCTCTCCATTAAATTCCGTCCCAATCCCTCTGCTTTAAGCGTTTCTTGAGTTTTCGGGTCCCCCCCCCCTATCCCCACAGGTATAATCCGACCCGACCCGGACTTAACAATGATCATCCGAGGCGATAGCTCTTTCCACCATACAAGTTTCATTCAAATCCGATCACCCGTTCAAAAGTTATACACGCCACTAGATCCCGGACTCCCCATCCATCCACTCCCCCCACTATGGTCGGATCGGGGAAACGGCTGTTCTCAAGTGAACCTGTTCGGGTCCCTGACATACCTGCCAAGTTTCATCGCCCTAGCACATCAGGAAGTATGCCGAACTCGCGGGATCGCTAGAAATCCGGACCCCCCCCCCCCAACTCCCCCAGAGTGCCCGGATCTGGTCCGCTTATATCAATGACGTATCTAGGACTTATGCTTGTTCTTCCACCAAGTTTCATCCCGATCCCTCCACTCTAAGCGTTTCTCAAGATTTCCGGTTCCCTCCTCCAACTCCCCCCAGTGTCATCGGATCCGGTCCGGATTTATAGTGGGACGTCTGAAACACGAGGTCATCCTAAATATAAAATTTCATCAAGATCCGATCACCCGTTCAAAAGTTATACACGCCACTAGATTCCGGACTCCCCATCCATCCACTCCCCCCACTATGGTCGGATCGGAGAAACGGCTGTTCTCAAGTGAACCTGTTCGGGTCCCTGACATACCTTCCAAGTTTCATCGCCCTAGCACATCAGGAAGTATGCCGAACTCGCGGGATCGCTAGAAATCCGGACCCCCCCCCCCAACTCCCCCAGAGTGCCCGGATCTGGTCCGCTTATATCAATGACGTATCTAGGACTTGTGCTTGTTCTTCCACCAAGTTTCATCCCGATACCTCCACTCTAAGCGTTTCTCAAGATTTCCGGTTCCCTCCTCCAACTCCCCCCAGTGTCATCGGATCCGGTCCGGATTTATAGTGGGACGTCTGAAACACGAGGTCATCCTAAATATAAAATTTCATCAAGATCCGATCACCCGTTCAAAAGTTATACACGCCACTAGATTCCGGACTCCCCATCCATCCACTCCCCCCAGTATGATCGGATTGTAGAAACGGCTGTTCTCAACTGAACCTGTTCGGGTCCCTGACATACCTGCCAAGTTTCATCGCCCTAGCACATAAGGAAGTATGCCGAACTCGCGGGATCGCTAGAAATCCAGACCCCCCCCCCCCAACTCCCCCAGAGTGTCCGGATCTGGTCCGCTTATATCAATGACGTATCTAGGACTTGTGCTTGTTCTTCCCACCAAGTTTCATCCCGATCCCTCCACTCTAAGCGTTTCTCAAGATTTCCGGTTCCCTCCTCCAACTCCCCCCCAGTGTCATCGGATCCGGTCCGGATTTATAGTGGGACGTCTGAGACACGAGGTCATCCTAAATATAAAATTTCATCAAGATCCGATGACTCGTTCGCAAGAAAAAAATACCACACATTTTGGCTTCCCCCTCCCTCCACTCCCCCTCCCAGATGGTCGGATCGGGGAAATGACTATTTCCCATTTAATCTGGTCGGGTCCCTGACGTGCCTGCCAATTTTCAGCGTCCCAGCACATCAGGAAGCACCAAACTCGTGGGATCACTAAAAATTCGGACTTCTCCCCCCCCCAACTCCCCCAAAGTGAGCGGATCCGTTCCGGTTATATCCATCACGTATCTAGGACTTCTGCTTGTTCTTTCCACCAAGTTTCATCCGGATTCCTTCACTCCAAGTGTTTTCCAAGATTTCCGGTTTCCCCCTCCAACTCCCCCCAGTGTCACCGGATCCGGTCTGGATTTAAAATAGAGGTTCTGAGACACGAAGTCCTTCCATATATCAAGTTTCATTAAGATCCGATCACCCGTTCGTAAGCTAAAAATATTTCATTTTTCCTATTTTTTCCGGATTCCCCCTCCCTCCACTTCCCTCCAGATGGTCGGATCGAGGAAGCGACAATTTCTAATTTAATCTGGTCCAGTTCCTGATATGCCTGCCAAGTTTCATTGTCCTAGCTTATCTGGAAGTGCCCGAACTAGCAAAACCGGGACCGACAGACCGACAGACCGACAGACCGACTGACGGACAGAAATTACAATCGCTACATGGCACTTGAGTAAGCTCATGTGCCATAAAAAGAGACATAAATGCATGGTGAATAAAATACAAATATTAAATTCAAATTACCTTTGCATAGCTATGGAGGCTCTGCTTGAAGAAGGTATTTACAGAAATAGCCACTTCACTCTCCACAGTCCCTGTATGGAGTACGCTAGGGCCACCAATTGAAGAATAGTCCTTTCCGGGAAGACCCACTTTACCCGAGAAAATATTCAACATGACATCATTTCTTTTCAGAACTGTTGGGAGAGGCTATTGGGTGGAGTGAAGCCCAACATACTTTTTCTTAGACCCATCTCCAGAAAAGCATGTTGTAAGAAAGTGGAGAAACATATGAGTAACCGCTTGGATTAATTCCGTTCCTCAGCATCTCTATTCTGGAGAACCCAGAAGCTTGGCAGATATTTGAAGCACAGACTTCTGATCTGCGATCCTGAGGAAACCGGAACACAGCAAACCTCTCAAAGGTGGAGGTGCAGTCTGGTAGACAGCACTTCCTCACTGATGGAATAGTTTCCATTATAGGTCAATAAAAGTGAAAGAGGGAAAAGTTATTAGGGTTAAATGCCAATAAAAGTTATGGCACGTAGGGAGCCAAGGGCCAAAATAATAATTTCCATCAAACACTCCAACTGTTTATTACAAATACAAACAAATTAAAAAACCAAGACCAGTGTGGTACCTCTGAAGACATACACAAATTATCAATTAGGTCTCATAATTCTTTGCTAATCAATCCTGGAAAATCTCGTCATCTAGAAAAGAAGACATTCGGCGTGGGTTTTTTCTCGAGCCGAAACAGTAACCCGGCAATCGCGGTCAATTCAAAATAAACTTGTGGCGTGCGATGACTAAGAAAAGGTAAACTGAATGTTTGGATTAGGACTTTAAAGTACGTCGCGTCGTCTTATTTGTTGCTGTTACATCAAAATCCTCATCCATAGACATATCTCCCCAAACATACAGGAGTTGGACTTGAGACCTGTCATAGACGAACTCAACTCATGGAAAATCTGGGCCCAGCATAAACGGGTTGGGGGGGGGGCATCAAAATGCGTATTCACACCTCTTTTTCCTCAAGTATACCAGCTTATAGTTTGTTTCCAGTCACGGGTCAAAAAGTTTTTTCATGGGCAATTTGGGCCCACTTGCCCATGAACGGGGAGGGTGGGGGTGGTTCAACTCCACATATGTATCCCCAACCTCTATGATCCAAAAGCACATAGGAATTTCATCGCCTTATCTCCAGTTATTGTCAAGTTAAACACATTCAAAAATGGGCAATCTGGAATTGCCCCTGAACCAAGCGGGGGTGGGGCTTGGGACCCGCAAAAAGTAAATAGAGAGCCCATTGCTCACAAACCTACCAAGTTTCAACCTGATACCTGTTGACTGCTGTCACGGGTAACGAACTTTACTCCTGGGCAATCTGGGCCCAGTTGTCTATGAACGGGGTGGGTGGGGGAGGTGCAACTTTAAAAACAATTTGCCAGTCGTAGGATCTACACGTACAAGGAACTTCATCGTCCTATGTCTAGTTCTGGTCGAGTTATGAACTATATTCACTGGGCACTCTGGGTCCATTTGTACCTGAACCGGCTTGGGGTGGGGAGTGGAACCCAGAAAAGGCCCAACTAGACCCCAATACGCACTAGTGTACCAAGTTTGAACTTGATACTTGCACTGGTTCACGAGTTATGAGTTCCACAAATACGGTGAAAACCCGAAACCGAAAGCTGCCACAGCGGTTGCAATAGTGGATTGTTCCAAAAATCACTCCACTAAAAACAACCCTGTTTGTAGTTTCAAGTCATGCACTCACCATCTATTGGCTGGTACGTCTGAGGTGCTTTTTTAACATATTCATCCATCGTCCATCTTTAAATAGCAACAGTTTTTGTTGGCGAACTGCAACCTCGGATGGACGTGCATAGAGGTGCATTCTACCATCTACGACATAAATTGTGATCCTCCTTATCGTTGACTATTTGAAAGTTTTTGCCGTTCTGCTAGTACTGCAACTCAGACAATAGATTAATCAAACTATTGAGCACCTCGATGTCTGACGTGCCAGTAATCGCGCTGTTCATTGTGCTCAAGCCCGCATGTCCGTCAACCTTTATGAGTCTAAAAAAACAGCTGACACCCATGAAAAGGCTTCCGCACCCTAATATTTCTCACCAGGGTTCAAGGCATCTCACAAGTTCTGCAGGGATCTAAATATCACATTATATCCCACGAGAATGGTTGACGGTTTTACCATGGTCAAAGACGAAGACAAAACTTTTCATCTGAGGCCGTATCCAACCCCGTATCCACCCCCCCCCCCCCCCCCCGAAAAAAAAACATATAAAAAGAACGATCTGTAAAGGCTTCTCCCTCTGATCTATGTGTTTTTTGTATTTTTTTTTGTCCGACTAGCAGGCAACCCCCCCCCCCCCCCCCCCCCAAAAAAAAAAAAAAATTCCTGGATACGGGCCTGTCTGAATGGATGGAACACGAATTGTACCCACCGCCTTAACTGTGTTTGGTGGTACTATACTGTCAGAAGTTTCATAAAAGAAAGATAACATGAGGAAGCACGGCTTCAACAGATAATGCGCAACAGATAACACTTTGGATGTTATCTGTTGTGTTTCAAAATGTTATGCATAATAAGGTTGCCACCAGGAAGAACTGAAAAACCGTCAAAAAATATCTGCTGAGTTTTCCGACACCATGACGATAAGGAATATAGTCAATAGATGCTTTTTTCGCTCTTCCTAACAAGGCCTGTTATGCATAACATTTCACGCATAACATATTAAAACACAACAGATAACATCGCATTATCTGTTGAAACCGCGCATCCTCGTGTTATCTCTTATGAAACTTCTGACAGTGTAGACGAACTAGGCAACTGAGATGTTTTAGGCAACGACATTTCGGCCCTTCTTGGGAAGAGTTGTCTTCAGGCCGTAAAAAAAATGACAACCATGAATAAATAAATGTGTGTTTTATACTTTATTGTAAAATACGTCCATACATCAGAAAAGTTAATATCATTACACTTTCCGCACCTGAAAGGCCAAGAGCGTCGAAATATCGACGAAACAAAATCTCTGCATGAGCAGGGTTTAGCACCAAACACGATTTGCAGACAACTTGGGTTGAAGAATGCTTGTATGTTTAATATCTGGAATGTCTTGCTAAATATTTATACATTTTTCTTCATCCAGTTCTTTACTGCGACTATTTTGCATGGAGATGCTGTTCCTGAAAATAGGATTGTCCTGGACAGCAACAGGACGGAAGCTACTACCATTAGGGAAGCGAGTCATACTTCCTTTTCACGGTAGTCCACTCTTAATCCGATAAAGACATCATGCTAAATGGGCTGCAGGGTGGAGAGATTCGACTCGCCACTCCCACAACCCAAACTGGGCAAACTTAACAATATGGTTAACTTTGATGCGCACCAACCGAATGGGAAAGTCCTATCTTTGATAATTAATGACGAACTTCTGTCGGAAACGAACTGGTGGATGTTGATGGCGAGTCCGATACCACCTGATGGTCAAACGCGTAAATACGGCTAGCGAAGCTATAAAGCTGGTAATTGAGCAGAAGCGCCGGTTTCCGTTTCACTAGCCTCTGTCCTGTCCATCAGTAGATCAGAAGATGGAGGGGATTTCAACCTAATCAGGAAGCTTCAATACTCAAGAGCTCCCAGACAACGTGGAGGACCCGTTGCGGTAGTCAAATTTATGATTCCGTCCCTTCAACAACTCGCCAAGTGACCACACCTCTATCTCGAATACATGTGTCTCCAAGCCCTTCGCCTTGTAGGATACAATAATAATAAGATAATGCAAAAATGGGCCAAAACACTTTTCATCATCCATTTTTTTTGGCGAGCAGGAATTCAAGAAAGCGTTGGAGGAGTCGCTCACTGAGTACTACTTCAGATGCAAGGGCGTTCCAACAGTCCACCACTCTGTTCTGGAAAAACTATCGGCCAGTCTCTAGCCACTCAGCTTCAAACTATGTCCGTGCAGACCGTTTTTGTTGAAGTTGAGAACTGTATCAGTAGGTGGTCACACAGGAGCTGTTGGCTCCTAGCGTTATCCATGGCTTGGATGCAATACTTCGTCATAAAATACATGGCAAGATTTTTTAAAGAGTGTTTCGGGCATCCGCAATTTCCTATTCCATTTTAATTCCATTCATACTTACTACGTATATATACAACGAAATGTCAAAGCACTGGAGGTTGAAAGAGGGATAAACTCATCCTGGGAGCATAGCTTATGGTATACCTTCCACTAAAACACAAGAGTTATAACTTTAAAAAGTACTTCATACAACTATTTACACGAGAACAACCTGACATATCTTTTTTAAATAGACCTGAACCTTCCAAAAATATTTGCTGTGGCTTATGACTAAACCACTAATTTGTTAATGTGTTATACCCCATCTGGCAAAAGAGACTGCACTGTCATTTCTCTGTGCACTGAAAGAGTCTGGGGGGCGAAGGTCTGGGTTTACCTACTGTTTGACTTTAAGTCCCAGTCAGGATACTCTTTACCTCACTTCTTCGACAGAGCTAACAAAAACCCCGTATCGTTTGTAACAAACGACAAGGAAACGCAAGCTACAGCAAGCATGACCAAAGGTCAAGAGCTTAGCCAGCAGTACAAAAACTACAGCGATCCGCACGATAATGGCTAAAATGATGTTAGTTTAGCAGACGGTTAACGGGCGAAAATCCCTATCTTAACATTTTTATGTAATTACTCAGAAATATTTATGACCCATTGTTCTATTTATTAAATCCACGATAATCAGTAATTATGATAGGCCCATTTCCGTATTGCAAGAGGATGACGAAGTTGGTACCTGCAAAGTTCGATTTTCTGCGTACCTGTCTTTGTTACTCGTCTAGCTCAGATGGAGGTTCTCAAAAAACGGGGAACAAATAGTCCACCGTCATTAAAATGACCAAACAGGATAAATAAAAAAAACAAGCGATATACGCTAATATCTCAGTTAGGTTAATTTAGTAACGTAGTATACAATATAGTAGTAGTAGTAGAACAGTTTTATTGAAAATAAACATTTTGTTTTCCATAGCACAACAAAAGCGGGGCTTGCGAGGCTGTGCTAACTTGTAAGAAAAAAAAAATAAGAGAAGAGAGAGTATGGAGAATGAGACCATGTACCGATACCAAAACAAAACAAAAACATTAAAGAAAAACATTACCTTACGTGACCCCGAAACAACAAAACACAACAAACAAAAATTATATAAATCTTACAAAAAACCAAACCTAAAAAAAAAAAAATTCTTTAATCAGTTTCGAAGGTATACCTGCCGAGCAACTCCATACGTAAATCAGACTTCAATTGGTTAAAGTTACCTACTTCCTTAATACCTTTGCTTAGTTTATTCCACAGCTTCGAAGCTCTATAAATAATGGAGAAGGAAGACCTACTTGTAACTAGCCGAGGAACCTCAATATTTCCATAGGACGTTAATACTCGAGTGGGCGTGTATATAGACAAATGTTTAGAGTTGAGAAGTAGTCCGATTGTTTAAGTTATATTTTTGTTTTTGTTTTTTGTTTAAGTGGCCCTTGGGCTTTTGAAATACACTGATCGATCTATAGGACAAGATATACAGCGGGCCCAAACGGCGAGACAGAGCTTGTTGTGATAAAGACCTAAACATAAGTAGGCCTACAATATATTAAAGTATTCTCTGCAAATCAACTACTCCAGTTCTACGTTATGCCGCACCGCACAAAACAGAATGTTAAATAAACAATAAAACAAAAGCAATCAAAAATCTTGCATGGTAAACGATGTCACGAACTGCCAGACAACCAGTGAAAAAAATAATCTTATGAATAAAAACAGAATAAAATAGGATCGTGCTAACATCAGAGTTAAACACCTCAATGAGAGCATCTCGGCTCTTAAACACATCACTATGTGAAGCGGGTAAGCGAATGCAAATTGCTCTCTGACACCAGATCAGATCAGGTACTATACAACATTAGATAAGGCTTCAAGTGTCTGGTATAATGTCCAATTCTTTACTCTGCCCAAGAAAATTAAACCCCAACATACAATTTGTTACTTGTCACAGCCAGATTTACTATTGCTTGTCATGCATGATAGTTTAATGGTCAAATTTGTACCCGAAGTTCGACGGCGAAACGGTAAAGTTCTGGAATGTAAATCACACATCTCGCTGCATGGGGTCTGAGATTGTCCAACAGGTCCTTTGCATTCGGCGAGGGTAAAAACCATCGTCAAAACGATCCACCCTTGTCTTAAAATCTCATCGAAAATCTATACTATCGGTTAGGGATTAGGAGCTTTAGTTTATACTCAGCTTTGCGGGAAAGTTGCTAGTTCACTTTTTGAGAGACTCCGCGGAGGGCGCGAATAGTTCGGGGGACAGGCGTTAGGAAGCGTGCTTACACAGTCCGATTTTCCCAATGGTACCCCTCGGTAGCTCACATGGTTAGAGTGCCTGCCTTGTAAGCAGAGGGTCCTGGGTTCAAATCCCGGCTGAGGAGCATTTTTGTCTTCCAGTTCACTACTTGTAAAATGGGATGCACATTTCCTGTTTCGCTCCAAATCGTTGACGCGTCGCATGCAGGTTTCCCTATACATTGTTAAAGTTTCATAACGGACAACACAAGGATGCGCGGTCTCATGAGACAACACTTGAGATGTAATTTGTTGTGATTTTGAAAACGTTCTGCATTCAATTTTATGCATTATAAGCAAGCCATGAAGAGACAAAAAAAAAAACGCCGAAAAAGCATCTGCTGACTTTTTTGTTTGTCGTCATGATATCGGAAAAGTCTTTTTCTGGCAATGCTTGTTATGAATAAAATTAATGCATAACATTTTCAAAATCACATCATATTACATCCCAAGTGTTGTCTGTTGAAGATGCGCATCCTTGACTTTTGACAGTCACGCGATTTTCGCATGCGTATTTTCGGATTTGAAATATTATCGCACTGTATACAAACAATGCACAAAACGGATACGTCAACTGCGATGCTTTGGCAGCGACGTCTCGGCGCTTCTTCGCAAGGGTCCTCGTCAGGCTGTCAAGTTTCAGGGTCAACGCTGGGGAAGGAACAAACTTACAGGTATGTCAGTGCAGTTTCTCCGCACCTTGCGGGGAACAATAAAACAAACAATACGAGTTCGATGTCGTTTCACAGAAAAGACTTTGAAAAGAAAACATAAGTGAATCTGAATCAAAATTCAGCTTAAATTTAATAGCATATGCTACGGTTGTCCTTCGTTTTGGAACAAGACCAAAGGTTTCGGTGGGATCCCAAAAATTTAATATTTGATCCAAACAATTGCATCTTATAGATATTCGGTATTCGCCAGACTCCTTGAACATTTGTACTATTAAAATTCAGAAACAGATTAATGCCAATGGCTATTCATCTGAGAAAACCAAGTTCAGGTATGGACTCAGCATGTCTGCTTACCCCTATACGTCATATCTACTTTGACGAAATTGATCGAAACTTCCTACATTATTTCTGACAAATATCCGGTTTTGGCCGGATTCCGGGCGAACTATATGTCCGGGTAGAAAATGATTGTCATGTATGGGTTCAGCACGTCTTCTTACCTCTAAATCGAACATTTAATTAACTTCAAATAAAACCGTTACTTTAACAAATTTTTCGGTTCTGGCCGGATCTCTGGACGAACTAATTGTCCGGCGAGAAAACAAGTTTCAGATATTCATTCATATTTTTGTCGTCCCTTAATTTGAAACCCTCCCTGCCCCTAAATATGGGGCGACAGGGTTCATCTACGAAATTGACCTGTACGTTGACCTAACGAATACCGAGTTTGAAGAAAATATCTCTACCCCTTCGAGAGTTATCGGCTAACAGATGGACAGACAGACGGACAACTTTTACGAAGTCATGGGTATCCCTCCACTTACGTTTTGGAATCCCAAAAATGGCTTCAGGTCGTTCACTCCAGCACAAAGGCCTCATAGATGAAATGTTTCACCGTATGGCACGGGGAGTGGGTGATTCTCAAATACACTTTTCAAAGCACGCTTCACATGAGACAAAAGAAAATTCGATTTTAATCTTTGGCTTGATCTTTGTTGCTACTGCGTTGTGACTGGCTATTTAGGCTAATAAGCTTTAGTATATCCTATCGGCTAGGGATCAAATCCTCACTCCATTCAATTAACGTAAAGATCATCAACTGGTGTGTTAATATAAGGAAGCCAAGCTGACCATTCACTACGAAAGAAATAGAAAACCGTGATCTTCGGGTTTTTTTCTGAATCAGCTAGTTATCCCTCTGACGATGTGCAAGGGATAAATAATTTCGGATATTCAGAGTTTTTTTTTTCGCTGAGGACGGTTTGCCGGAAGTGCAACCGAAATATCCCAAATTATATTTATCCCTTGCAAGTCATCTTAGAGGGATAACTAACTGATCAAGAAAAAAACCCGAAAATAACTGGTGTGTTCCATGCTACGGCGTGGGTGCAGGGGTAATTTTCCTCCAAAACCCGATCAGGTATAATGAATTCATCTGTCCCACACGCAGCGACCGGATCAGGGGTCAAACTGAGACATCGAATCAACAATTGACCATTCTGACAGGTCCTATTTTGAATGCTAGATTGTCGGTTATATTTTCATGAGGGGGTTTTGACAGTTTTCTTGACGTGTGGAAATTGGTGAATTACAATAGGCGTTTAATTAAGTTGCAAGTTTGAAACAACCTAGTCAGTCGCTCATTCCGGAAGGTAACTTGATCAGCCCACACCTTGATTAGCTCCTCGCCCATGAGGAGGAATAATGCAAATTTTCATCAATCGGCACAGTGAGATAAAGGAGGCATGTTGTTTCAAAGCGTGTGACAAGGCTGTGAGGAATATTAGTTGCGTTTTTGCTCCAAATTCTCCGTGCCGAACTCTCGCTTCTGAACTCTCGTACAAATTACCTTTTTTGCTCCTCTGACTTCTCCATTCTTGCTTTTGACAAAAACACTAATTTTGCAGCTCGTCCGCAACCCGGTTTACGTGTTTCTGCAGATTGAACACCCGCACTCTGTTGACCAATCAGAGAGGAGAACGGAGAGAGAATCGAGAATTCGCAATTGGAGCAACTTCCCGATTCTGCACAATTGCAAGAAAAAGAGAACTCACTTTATCTGAAAAGCGACAAAATGCGAATTAGAAGAATCGCGAGGAAAATTCGGATCAAAAACGCAACTATTTTGTCTAAGGGTACTGAACGCATATATAGAGCGTGTTCCACCCTACTTACCGTAGTTACTACGTATGAGGTCCCGAATCCCGGCTTCTTGGCGTCAAGGCCGGGACGCATTTTTCTATTTTCGGCAAAATATCCTGCCACAGGCGAAACGTACCAATCGCGTCACACAGATTAGGAAATACCACACTTACTACGCTCCCGAGCCTGCACTGTCAGAAGTTTCATAACAGATGGCGTATAACACTTTCAAGAATAACACCTTTTCACTTTCACAAGTGTTATGACCAATTAAGTTTACACTATTTCGTGCCTAGATCTAAAAATACTAACGGGAACGAAAGAAACGTAACAGATAACATCCCAAAGTGTTATCTGTTGAAACCGCGCATCCTTCTGTTGTCGTTATTTAACTTCTGACAGTGTAGTATTTTTACCTATTGAAGGTGTTGTTGGAGATCTAGGAACGAAATAGTATAAACATAATTAGTCATAAAACCTTATTTCTAAGTGAAAAGGTGTTATTCTGGAAAGTGTTATGCGCAATCTCTTATGAAACTTCTGACAGTGTGGTAAGCAAATAGTTACTATTAGTTACTATTTAGAGAAGGTCGGAACTGTCAGCATGATAAGTTTTCACAAGACTGAAACGAAATAATAACTAATAGTTACTATTGTTAGAAGAAGGGAACAGGAACACGCCCATAGTCTTCGTCATAGTTAGGGTGCTATATTCTGCGCCATGCTCCCACCCATACCAGAAGATACGCAAAGGCTGAAGACAGCTTTTGGAATCAACTCTGCTGAAAAAATGAGAGCAAAAAAAAAAAAAAAAAAGGTTTCGATGAGATCCCAACTATTTAATATTTTTTTAACTGTTGATCCAGACAATCGAAACTTGTAGATTTCCGAGTCTTCGCCAGATTCTTTTAACATTTTGCTATTTATCCACATACCACAATCAACCGCTTGAATATGTACAAAACAAATGTTACCGTTTTGGAGTTTATTGACCTCAAGTCCAAACAATTAATCAAATTAGAAAACCAAGTTTAGATATGAATTGAACTTAAGTCCAAACAACTAATCAAACTAGAAAACCAAGTTTAGATATGAATTCAGCAAGCATGTTTACTCCAATATCTCATCTCTAATTGACTTCAGAAAGGTCTTTTAGAAAGTTTTTTTTTTTCGACCATCATTCCCGGCAAGAGCAGAACCTTTCGATCTAAATTTCCGGGTTTTGGCAAATTTTGCAAGCTTATCCGTCAAGGAGATAAAGTTCAATATCCGATTCAACATGTCTCCTTACCCCAATACCGAATCTACTTTCGACAAACAACTTTGAGCTTCAACCAAATTTCCAGTTTCGGCCGAACCCGGGTGAATCATTTGTTCAAAACTTAGTTCAGATATGGATTCATCGGGCCTCCTTACCCCTTAAACGACTATCTCATTAGCTTATAAAACATATTTTTTTGGCTAAAGGACCACTATACGAACTTGGCCTGTACTTTGCCAGTTTTAGACATTTAGACATTTTAGACATTTTTTTTAATTTCATCAAAAACATATAAATTAAGCAAACAATTTACCATTAGCGGCCACTTTTAAGACAAAAAGGTCCGGATTGTGGCCGTAATTCTAACCAACATGATTCCGCTATATCATTCACTCATTACCCCCCCCCCCCCCTTTGGGGGGGTGATAATTTTTTTTTTGTTTTAAATAAATACCCGTTCCTCCTATCACACTGTTTTCCTTTTCAAATAATCGGATAATAAATAACAGTGAATCCTCATACGAAGTTTGAACAACGGCTGCCATACTGCCACAACTAAACCCAAAGAGTACGCACGCTAAGTGTAAAATGTAAATAGTCTTGATTAAACCCAAGAAATATTGCGAACTGTACCCGCGGAAGTCACTAATCACTAGCCGCGTTCGGTTTCGTCTTTCGTCGTTGCCGGTACGAAGAATGTCGTTTGAATATTTTCATATTAGTTTTTTTTGGCACGTTCTGTAGACGTCGTTTCACGAGCGAAGTTGATATGAAAACGCTAATAGTCGAACTAACTTAATACTTACAATAGCAGCTATAATAAAGTACTAAAATGGATTTTAGCATAACAGGACCATTGTTTTTAAACTTGGTTCATAACTATAATTTGTTTTGTCGAGAATTTTGAAAATTCGCGCCTAATTACTGAACGGAGATGTTGAAACTGACTTTCTGGCTTTCCGGAACGACAAATTAAACGGCATTTCAACCGAACAAAGAACACTCGTTATTATCGGCAAATATTAAAATTATATTATATTAAAATATTGACCAGACAGTTGTCGGATGTAATCTGCCTTTTCGACCCAGTAAATGCCCGTTGGGACTTTCGAGAACTAAACTGATCGTATACGCTTTTCGTTTATCTTTAGTATGTTCAAAAGCTGCAAAATCATGTCTCCTCACCCTATATCGACTATTTCATTGGGTTTTGAAAAAGTGTATGCTAAATTTCTGGATTGCGGGCGATTTACTTGTCCGGCGAGAAAATAATTTTCATATTCGGATTCAGCATGTCTCCTTACCCATGGAACGAAACCTCAAATCAACTTCAGATTCAACTTTTGCTTTTTACAAATTTTACGGTTTTCGGATCCCAAAACGTAAGTGGAGGGATACCTATGACATCGCAAAAGCTGTCCGTCTGTCCGTCCGTCCGTCTGTAAGCACGATAACTCTCGAACGGAATGAGATATTCTTATGAAACTGGGTGTGAGGATTCGTTGGGTCGTCGGACTAGTCAAGTTCTTAAATGGACTTTGTAGCCCTACATTTAGGGGTGGGGTTCAAATTAAGGGACAAACAAAATATTTTGAAACAGCTAATGGGATAGTCGATTATGGGGTACGAAGACCTGCTGAACACGACGGTGAAAACCATTGTCATCGGACAAGAATCCGGCCAAGACTGGAAAGTTTGTTTAAAGTAAAAGTTTTATTTGAAGTTGATCAGATGTCCTGATTTAGGGGTAGGAAAACATGCTGAAGCCGACGGTGAAAACCATTTTCTCGACGGACAAGCAGTTCGCCCGGAATCCGGCCAAGACTGGAAAGTTTGTTAAAATCAAAAGTCTTGTTTGGAGTTAATTAGATGTTCGATTTAGGACAAGAACTTATGTTTTCAACAATTTTCTACCCAGACATGTAGTTCGCCCGGAATCCGGCCAAAACCGGAAAATTGTTAGAAGTTGAAAGTTTTATTTTTAGTTGATTCGATAACCGATTTAGGGGTAAGAAGAGATGCTGAATCCGTGAGTGACAATCATATTTTACCCGGACATATAGTTCGACCGGAATCCGGCTGAAGTCGGAAATTTTTTTATAACCTAATTTTTTATTTGAAATTGATTAGATGTTCATTATTGGGGAAAGAAGATACCCTGAGTTCGTTTTTGAGCTTTCTTTTTTCGCCGGACAAGTAGTTCTGGAATTCGGCCGAAACGGGGAAATAGGCAGAAGTGGCAGGAAGTTTTCGTCAAAACAGATATGACTTATAAGGGTAAACACACATGCTGAATCAGTATCTGAACTTGGTTTTCTGATATGATTAGCTATTTGGCCTTTGGACACAATTCTGAAATTTAATAGTAAAAATGGTCAAGAAGTCTGGCGATGACTGGATCTGGCTAAGACAAGACCCAGTTGTCTGGATCATATATTGAATTTTTGGGATTCCATCGAACCTTTGGTCTTGTTACATTCGGATTCAGCATGTCTCCTTGCATGTCCCCTAAATCGACTATCTATAGCTCTTAAAAAATATTTTTGTCAGCCTTTTAATTTCAAACCCCTCCCCGAAATATACAGCTATGTGGCCCATCTACAAGCTCGACCTTTCCCTTGACCAAAAGGATCCTCACACCAAGTTTCATCAAAATATCTCATTCCCTTCGAAAGGACGGACAGATGAACGGACGGATAAACGGACAACTTTTACGAAGTCATAGCTGTCCCTTCACTTACGTTTTGGGATACCAAAAATACCTAGGGTGCAGAGAGGCGAATCAGAGATATAGGCAAAAAAGATCAAGTTTGGCCTATATTCTCTGACAATAATTTCAGATTTTTGGGATCCCAAAACGTAAGTGTAGGGATACCTATGACATCGCAAAAGTTGTCCGTCCGTCCGTCCGCCTGTCTGTCCGTCCGTCTGTAAGCACGATAACTCTCGAAGGGAATGAGATATTTTGATGAAACTTGGTGTGAGGATTCGTTGGGCCGTCGGACCAGTCGAGTTCGTAGATGGGCTTTGTAGCCCTACATTTAGGGGTGGGGGAGGGGGTTCAAATTAAGGGGCAAACAAAATATTTCGAAACAGCTACTGTGATAGTCGATTATGGGGTGAGAAGACATGCTGAGCACGATGGTGAAAACCACTTTGTCATCGGACGAGTAGTTCGCCCGGAATCCGGCCAAAACCGGAAAGTTTGTTAAAAGAAAAAGTTTTATTTGAAGTTGATTAGAAGTTCGATTTAGGGGTAGGAAGACATGCTGAAGACGATGGTGAAAACCACAAGTAGTTCGCCCGGAATCCGGCCGAAACCGGAAAGTTTGTTAAAATTAAAAGCTTTATTTCGAGTTGATTAGATGTTCGATTTAGGGCAAGAAGACATGCTGAACACTTATGTGAAAACAATTTTCTACCCGGACATGTAGTTCGCCCGGAATCCGGACAAAACCGGAAAATTGTTAGAACTTAAAGTTTTATTTCCAGTTGATTAGATAACCGATTTAGGGGTAAGAAGAGATTCTGAATCAGTGAGTGACAATAATATTTTACCCGGACATATAGTTCGACCGGAATCCGGCTGGAGTCGTAGGCTGGACAAGTAGTTCTGGAGTTCGGCCGAAACTGGGATATTGGCAGAAGTGGCAGGAAGTTTTCGTCAAAACAGATATGACTTAAAGGGGTAAACACACATGCTGAATCCATTTCTGAACTTGGTTTTCTCAGATTATTAGCTATTTGGCCTTAATCTGTTTCTGAATTTTAATTGTAAAAATGTTCAAGGAGTCTGGCAATGACTGGATCTGGCTAAGACAAGACTCAGTTGTCTGAATTAGATAATGAATTTTTGGGATCCCATCGAAACCTTTGGTCTTGTTTCAAAGGGTGATGTAAAGAATCCAACATGATCTTCGACAATCGAAAGAAGAGATCGAGTTCTCACAAGAATATGTATACTCCTTAAGCGGGAAAACAATGCACAAAACGGATATCAGCTACTATGATTTGGCGGCGATGTTCGGCCATTCTTGGCAAGGGTCCTCGTCAGCCTGTCGACGTCAGGGACAACGTTGGGGAAGGAATGAACCTGCAATATGATTGCAGGCTCGTACAAGAATATGAATTTTAAACTTAAAGTTCAATGGGCACATCAAACTACCCCAATCCCACTCTGTAACAACCTAGGAACAATGCTTACCCCCTAGATCAGCAGCTTTTTCAACAGTTTCCTCTCTGGGATATTTCAAAGCGTAATTTTTTGGGCCAGTACATGCTCAATTTACTAGCTTGGACAAAGATAAAAGTGATGTTTCTTATAAAACTTAGTAGATCTTTATTTTATGCATAAATCAGCTTGTATAATTCAGATTTGAATAGATTATTTGTTTTTGAATGATTTTTGTAGCTATATTATTTTTTATAAGCTTATAGCATATTCTGGTACATTTTATAAAGCAAGCTAATCAAGCTTCACAACACTATTCCACAAAGAAAAACTTTTAATAGGCACTTTAAGCCACGGAACTTCTGATGAAACACTAGAACAATCAGGTAAACTGCACCTGCGGCTTGACTTTGGTGACATCTCAAATATATCCTTTTATATCAAGCATTTCTGGGAGTTTTTGAATTTCCTGCCACGACATCCCAGCTCCTAAGATTCGGATCGCCGAAATGCCAGAGAGGTAAAGACAAGGGATAACAAGAAAACGGCCGATTTTTGTAGCGCCTTCTAAAGGAAGTCTGAAATGTTTATTTGTGAAACATTTAATACAAAGTAAAGCATTAGAAGTGTCCGTTGTGCTTTAAGTAAAAAAAAGATTAGTTCTTTGTTGCCTATCTAATCAAAGTAAACCGTAAACTATGGCAAAGGTTGCAAAGAAATGCTGAAAATTTGTTCACGGTAACAACCTTTTCTTTTAAAGCACAATGGACACTTCTAATGCTTTACTTCGTATTAAATGCTTCACAAATAAACATTTCCGACTTCCTTTAAAAGGCGCTACGAAAATCAACCGTTTTCTTGTTATCCCTTGTCTTTACCTCTCTGGCATTTCGGCGATCAAAATCTTAGGAGCTGGGATATCGTGGCAGAAAATTCAAAAACTCCCAGCAATGCTTGATAGAAAAGGATATATTTGAGATGTCACCAAAGTCAAGCCGCAGATGCAGTTTACCTGATTGTTCTAGTGTTTCATCAGAAGTTCCATGGCTTAAAGTGCCTATTAAAAGTTTTTCTTTCTGGAATAGTGTTGTGAAGCTTGATTACCTTGCTTTATAAAATGTACCAGAATATGCAATAAGCTTATAAAAAAATAACATAGCTACAAAAATCATTCAAAAACAAATAACCTATTCAAATCTGAAGTATACAAGCTGATTTATGCATAAAATAAAGATCTACTAAGTATTATAAGAAACATCACTTTTATCTTTGTCCAAGCTAGTAAATTGAGAATGTACTGGCCGAAAAAATTACGCTTTGAAATATCATAGAGAGGAAACTGTTGAAATAGCTGCTGATCTAGGGGGTAAGCATTGTTACTAGGTTGTTACAGAGTGGGATTGGGATAGTTTGATGTGCCCTTCGAACTTTAATAATATGAAAATGAAGCCAATCTACATTCTAGCAATTTAATTTCATACCTTATTATTATTTTTTTTAAGGGGTCTGCTGCTTTTGTATGGTGTACCAACACAGTGATCCTCTATTCACAAGAAACGATGTGTATGTTTGTTTCCTCAAACAGTGGTTGCCTAAGACCTCAGTGATTTCCTTCCGGATTATGATTTCTGGCGGATGTGTCGAAGGTTTGATCATAATCAGGCCAAACTATTTGCATAAGCTACGACTGATAAAAAAGATTGACTGCCATTGCGAGCAGAAAAGAAATTATTTTAAGATGAGAAGTAATATGCAACGGGCGCTGTGAAAAAGAATGAATATAATTTAATACTTACTGGCACGGATCCTTTAAGAACCTATTAAAGTGTGGATCTCGGAAGACAAAACCCAAAATGCATACGGGACTTTTGGAGTGAACAGGAGGGTTGGATTCTCCATGTCTCACTGCGATAATAATTAGTTTGGAAGGCTGTTACACGCAAACCCTATTCGACTGTAATTACTCTTTCGACCCTTTGCTCATTGCTCATCTCAAAATCATGACGTGAATATACAATGAGCCGAAAGAATGAAGTCATTTCATGCGCTAGAGACTCAAACAGGTCATTTGCTGAGGGTCCACGTACGTGTGCGTATATCATCTTTATCTGAGATACAAATTACCGTCAAACTGGTAAGAAAATTATAGTTTAAGTAAGTATCTTTAAGTAACCATATATAGTACAGAAGGCCTTCATACTTCTTGTATTTCCATATAAGGTGTCAAGAACACCCAGTCATTCAGTTCCCCACGTATGCAGAAGCTCAATTAAAATGATATTCAAGCAATCTACGCAAAAGAAAGGCTGCTCTGACGGCACTTCAGGCAACTGTCAGTCCATGCTTCTTTGAAAGTAAGTAAGTAAGTAAGTAATTTATTTATAACCCGCCGTTTTCAGAAAGCGGAGTAAATGAAGAAAATAAATAAAACACATAAACATACACAAAAAGACACTTAATTTCAATCGTCGGTCAGGGAGCAGTGTGGAAGGTCGTGCGCCTTCTACACCTTCTACACTTCTACACAGTTTCCGTCTAAAAATCCACAATCAATGGCTCATTGATGGGGGGGGGGGGGGGCCTCGCCCAATATTCGGCCACTAGGTAAACCAAACTGAGTCGGTAAAATCGCAGTCGGCAAGATCGGCAAAAATCGGTTTCTGACACTTTTGCAGCGACTTTTTTTTGACGGCGTCATAAGAAACACTAAAACACTAACATGACATGTACCGAAACTTCAATCTCGGTCGGAAAATAAAGCAGTAATTACTGCTAACTAATTATTGTGAAAAACAATCGGTAAATATGACAGCAAGTCGGTAAAATACCTTGGTTTTCCCCACCAAACATTTTCTCTAGTTACGCCTCAGTCTAGGATTCTAGAAACTGAAGAGAACAAAAGGATTACACCCCCCCCCCCCTCCCTTTGGCCGAAGCTACCTATGGAACATAATTACGAAAACTGTATCCAAAACATGATCTAACATTTAAACAAAGTACGTCATACTCAAGGCCGTATCCGAAGGGGGGGATAGGGGGTTGACCCCCCCCCCAAACATACAAAAATGATCGTTTTTATAGGCTTTCCTCTCTGGTCTATGCCTTTTTTGTAATTTTTTGTCCGAACCGCAGGCACCCCCCCCCCCCCACCTGAAAGGCACCCCTTCCCCCCCAAAAAAAAAAAAAATCCTGGATACGGGCCTGGTCATACTCCTGCGTTTCCAATTTAACAAATCAGTTAGGTACACTATTTTGTTAAGAAAGAACTTCAGTATTTCAGCCAAGAATCGCCACTCAAACCAAGACATGTCAAGTCTTAAGAGCCCTCGACAAATGCGAACCTTAAGCAAACTGGAACAGACAGCTGAGTCCTTTATAATACGATGGTTCCCCGTGTCAAGGTAAATGGATCCAAGAACTATCATCAGAGATTAATTGAGTGAACGCCCATTCGTTAAGTGTGTGCTATGTCATACCCCCCTCCTGCCTAATGTACTCCGAATGAAAATGCTACAGTAAAGCTGTCGATGATGAAATTTCTCAGACTGAATTAGTCATTCTGTGTTCTGTGTCTCACTGGGCTATTACTTATCCTACAGAATCCGAATATTTGCTATGTTGCCTAAGAGAAAAAAAAATACTAATATGATTTAATTTGTATTTGCCACTCATTATATAAATAATAATAAAAATAGATTTATTGCCCACGATAATGCGCGAATGTACAAAAAGACGAATAAATAGAGAAGAAGAAAAGGAACAAAGAAAGAAACAATGAAATAGGAGTGGATAGAGTATCATAAAATACACTCAAGCCTAACAAATACTAGAAAAGGAGTTAATCACGATGTACAGGATTTCAATAATTTGCAGAAACATAGGAAGCTATTGCGATATTATTTGCCTTTTTTGGCTGCTCAGATTAGCGTTAAAGGATTCCCATTCCCTAGATTCTGAACTTCCTGAGTGACATTTCGTGACTGATTTCTTACTGCTTTTCGACGAAGGTCGGAACAGAAGCTTGTCGCTTACGATGAGCTCATTGCTTAGAAATTTGTTCAGTATTTCTCCCTGAACTGTGGTATTGCTCAACAAAACCGACAAAGTTGTGCGAAGCTGAAAACAGCCGAGACGGGTTTGAAATCTCGGAGAAACCACGCCGAGTTTCGAAGAAGTCGCGTATGTTCGAATATTGGAACCGAACTGGAGCTGCGACTTGTGCTTTAGGTTCAGGTTCAGGTTTGTTTAATGTAAAAGACTTCAAAACAATATAAACTGATCACTTCGGCCGCCCAATCTTTGTCCAGTGGATCTTCGTCCACCTTCACAATACAGTAAGACGAGTTCAAGGAGGGTGATGAGAGGGATTTCAAACACAAGTTTAAGTTTTAGACGGCCAGAACCGACAGAGTGACACTGGGAAAAGGAGTGAAACAGTCACGAGTATAGAAAGACAAACGATTGGTCAACTATTACGCTAACGTAACTAGCGTCCTTTGCAGAAGGCTTCAGGTTGGGACAGCCTGTGCTGAAACCTTGATGTTCAACTAACGACCAGCAACGCAGCCTACATATTGTATTTGGGATAGCTGTTGGCATTCTCTTACTGACAAAATATTTCAAAACTGGACATCGATTAGGAACAGATTTTCCTCAAAAATCAATATACGAAGAAGACTAGACTACAGCCATTCCAAGAGCAAAAGTCTATATAGCCAACTAAAGAGTGAAAACTAGTATCGGATTCGTCAAAGAAAGGTTATTGAATAGTCGTTAGCATACAAGTGACTTCAGTGACAAGTCAGGATCTGTGCAAACATCACGATGTCCCATGAAAGCAAATATTAAAGCGAACGAACTCGTGATTCCCAGGGTCAGAAAGATGAGTCTCTCACTTTAGTTGTATACTGTAGCTAAATCATTAACCATACTGGGTTTATTTATTTCCGAATTTTACTAAAAATCGGGAGACAGCGAGTGGGATCTCAGACAACTGTTTAAGGGTTATATTGTCATTTTTTTTAATAAACTGTTATCTTTTTGTGGGCTTTTCTTCTTTTTATTTTCCTGACGTTCGTGCTTTCTTCTAGTGATAAGTCTTATATTATCATGAATCGGTCAAAATGAAGTATACCAATAAGATGAATACAATGGATCATTTCAATTTAAATGATCTTCGAATCAGAACGGTTGATTAGGGGATATGAAAATATATCGTAACAAACAAAAGATTTTTCGAAAACAGATCATATATATAAAAAAAAAAAAAAATGCTAGAATCTCATCCGACACTTGAGGGCTGGGGCATGGGACGAAAGTAGGAATTTGCCAAATCGTGGGTTTGTTGTGATCATTTGTAAGAAAGACCCTTGAAATAAGAATGATAATGGTCCTTGGAAATCCTGAGAATGTATAGTTTGGTAAAAATGCATTATTTTTGTGCACTTGGCTGTTATGATAGACACTGTAAGGGCGATTGAAATTGTAACAAAAACCCTTGAGGCAAAAATGATGGTGGGTCTTTTAGGATCACGAATATATATCGTTCGGTCAGATGTATTTTGTCGACTTTTCGGTTAAGAGGCGCACTTTAAGGGTGCTAGAAATTCATTCTTAAGCAAAACCCCTGTGGAACAAAGACCACGGGCCCTCGGGGTAATGAAATGTGTTGTTTGGTCAAAAGTTTATTTTCACTTTGCTGTTAAGATTCGCACTTTAGGTGAGCTAGAAATTCATTTTTAAGCAAAACACTCGAGGCAAAAGTGATCATGGGCTCATGGGAATCATGAAAATGCATATTTTGCTTAAAGCACAACTCCTACTAGAAATGATCTTTTCCCTATGAAAGGGATCAGAGAAAACGATTTCGCAAATACCATTACTTTCCACCTGAAACTAGCGATTCTCTTGTTAGCACTTATCGGCTATATCCAGCCTTCCTGCTCTCCGACGCGGCGGCTGGGCGCAAAACATTTGAAAACTGAACGCGCCTTGGTTAAAAAGTGGGGAAACTAGGCAAATAAAAGAAGTAATAATTAGAAGAGCATCACATCCTTATGTGTGAAAGAGTTGTCAGCGGACGTTGAAGATTCCGGCAAACTTTTTGTTGGGTAACGGGGAAACTCAGCAAGACTGAAAACGCGCTAAGAATTCGTAGTTACGAAACGAAACAATGGAGAAAGGTAGGGATTTTAGAAGCTTATAATTCCATATGGGAGCTAAGTATATTATAAAAGGCAGAATAAGCAAGAGGGGTCCTTTAAGTAAGTTTTATACTTTGTTGTTCAGATGAGCCCTTTAAGGGATGGTCGGATCTGGGAACTGACTATTTCTCAGCCAATCTTGCTAAGTCCCTAATGTTCAAATCAGGTTTCATCGTCCTAGCACATCTGGAAGTACATTAACTCGCGATCACTGGAATTCGGACCCCCCCCCCCCAGAACTCCCCTTGCATTGCCCGAAAACGGTCCGGCTCTGTTACAGATGTATCTACGGCTTGTGCTTCTTCTTCCCACCAAATATCATCCCGATCGCTCACTCCAAGCGTGTCACACAATTTCCGGATCCCCCTCAACCCCTTTCCCCACACACATTCATCAGATCCCGTCCAGACTTGAAATAGGACATCTGAGACACGGCGTCTTTCCAAATATTAAGTTTCATTAAGATCCGATCACCCGTTCGAAAGTTATACATGCCGCAAGATTCCGGATTCCCCATCCCTCCATTCCCCCACGATGGTCGGATCGGGGGACTGACTATTTCTAAACCAATATTTTCAAGTCTCTAATGGTCAAGCCAATTTTTATCGTCCTAGCACATCGGACAGTATCTTTAAACGCAATCACCGGAATTCCGCCCCCCCCCCCCCCCCTACAACTTCCCCCAAGTGACCTGGGTTTCTCTGGGTTTTTCTCTCGGCTGGGTTTCTCTGAGATTCCAAACCGTCTCGGCTGTTTTCAGCTCCAAGGTTCGGTTCGGTCACCGATGTATCTAGGGCTTGTGATTGTTCTTCCCATCAAGTTTCATCCCAATGGCTTCACTCTAACCGTATGACAAGACCCCCCCCCCCCCCACACACACACACACATTCATCGGATCCGGTCCGGACTTGAAATGGAACATCTGAGACACAAGGTCTTTCCAAATATAAAGTTTGATCAAGATCCGATCACCTGTTCGAAAGTTATACATTCCTCAAGATTCCGGATTCCCCATACCTCCACTCCCCCACGGTGATCGGATCGTGGAAGTGACTATTTCCAAGCTAGTTTGGTCGGATCCCTGATTGGACTGATATGCATACCAGGTTGCATTGTCCTAGCACTTCAGGAAGTACCCTAACTCGAGAAGAGTGGACCGACAGACTGGCCGACCGAAAAGTGATCGGTACATGCACTTGAGCGAAGCTGCAAGTGCCATAAGGAATACAGAGCAGGTTTTATTCTTGCGGCCTGTTTAAAAACACTAAAATGGGTGAACTCATCACGCGGACATGATCGAGAACTCTGGAGCCGGAAAAAAAGGCACAGACGTTGCATTCCTCCAGGTGCAAACATACTTTCTTTTAGTATGCCGTGCCTCATTTTAGTACCGGTCCCTTACTCTAGTACTCGCGCATCCTGCACCATGTAATCCTTTTTTTCTATTCCTGTTATTTTAATTTCATTACTTTTTTTGTAACAATAATTCTTACCTGATGTCGGTACGGTGATGAATAAAGTCCACCAATAGGAATAGGGGTTCTCCATAGTTTAGTCAACCACTATTTTTCGAGTCGAACGAATTCGAATTTGTAGCTCCGGGGCCTACAAGAAGACATACTAGAACACGGGTCCTTCTAGCGGGATGCTTTTAGGCAGGAATGATCAAACCCGGAGCCTAAAAGAAGGCATGCTAGAACATGGGTCCTGTCCCTTGTCATTTTCCCCTCGGGGCAGACTCGAGAACTCCGGAGCACTAAAAAAAGCATAGGCGGTGCGTGCCTCCTGTCGTGGGGCATGCTTCCTTTTAGTACGTCGTGCCTCTTTTGAATACCTTCCGCGCCATGCCGTGCCGTCCCTTCTTTGAGTAGGTCCCGATCAACCTTTTTTTTTTATCTGCTTCTCTCACCGTCACCGTCTCTCCGACGGTCGGCTTTTTTGTAGCAATAATTCTTACATGATTATGGAACTGTGACAAACAAAGTACATTCATAAGAAGCAAGCATTTAAAGTAGATTCGTGTAGTTTAGTCAATCACTATATTCGTGTCGAACGGTTGGTGTGGCGTTATAAGAAATACCGTAGCAAAACATACTAAATGTTTTTCGAACATGGAATCTCCATATCACAAGAGCAGATTGTCTGCAAGCCGCCACGAAAAATTAGGGAGGCGCGAACCCTGTTCTAATTTTCTTCTTCTTCCTTAAGAGTTGAGAGACAAAAACAGCGTTCTGGTGCAATTAGCTTAGGAAAGCACTAGCATGGATGAACTCATCTACTGAGAACTTTTTTAGTCACGATTAATCCTTTTTTTCTAATTCTCCTCTAATTTTGGTAATTCTCCTCATTTTTGAAAGGTCAGTGTAGTTGTTTCTTTTTCTTTAGCTTACAACACTATCTCTATTGTATTATGTATTCAGTGCGTAATAAAAACGCATAATTATCATCATCCCAAATGGGTCCCCAAATACGAGCGAAAAGAGAAGGTAGATTTAAACATCATTTGTAGATAGCATCTTGCTTACTCGGTACAAAGTGATGCAGAAATAATCATTTGGAACCCTACAAATTAAGTCCTACACAAGTTGATAGGTAGGCGGTCCCTTCAGGAGGCACCGCTTAATCTGTTTTGATGGGAAGTGATTGTTTTGAACCAACTGCATGTTAATGTCCCGCAGTGTTTTGAAAAATAGTGGCTAAGGCTGATGGTTTCCAAGGTGAAGTTTTCAGCGCCTTCTTAGGGCTGCTACCCTATTATTTCTTTCGGGCGAACAAGAGATTGATTAATTTCAAGCCGCGGACTCAAGCTGCGAAAAAGAATAACCCTTCTCTTTGCAGTAGAGCAACGGATAGACCAATTCGCAATGAGCACCGTATGTTGCGGAGCTTCAGGAAAAGGTGGGTTGTATTAATCTCATTTTCCGCAGTTTTGATTCCTCGCCTACCGTTCTATTTCCAAACTGATTCAGCAGTGCTGGACACCAAAGCATTTCAGCTTGCAAACGCGGAAGTAAGGAAATTAGTGGAATGTCCGGCTTGGAACAATCCACTATTGCGAGCGATGTGAAAGCTTTCGGTTTCCGGTTTTCACCGTATTTGTGGAGCTCATAACTCGTGAACCAGTGCAAGTATCAAGTTCAAACTTGGTACACTAGTGCGTATTGGGGTCTAGTTGTGACTTTTCGGGGTTCCACTCCCCACCCCAAGCCGGTTCAGGTACAAATGGACCCAGAGTGCCCCGTGAATAATGTTCATAGCTTGATCAGAACTGGACATAGGACGATGAAATTCCTTGTACGTGTAGATCCTAAGGCTGGAAAATCGCTGTTAAAGTTGCACCTCCCCCACCCACCCCGTTCATGGGCAACTATGCCCAGATTGCCCAGGAGTAAAGTTCGTTACCCCTGACAGGAATGAACAGGTACACTGTCAGAAGTTTCATAACAGATTGCGCATAACACTTTCAAGAATAACACCTTTTCACTTAGAAATAAAGTGTTATGACCAATTAAGTTTATACTATTTCGTGCCTAGATCTCCAACAACACCTTCAATAGGTAAAAATACTGCACTGTCAGAAGTTAAATAACGACAACAGAAGGATGCGCGGTTTCAAAAGATAACACTTTGGGATGTTATCTGTTATGTTTCTTTCGTTCACGTTAGTATTTTTAACAATTGAAGGTGTTGTTGGATATCTAGGCACGAAATAGTGTAAACTTAATTGGTCATAACACTTTATTTCTAAGTGAAAAAGTGTTGTGAGCACTGGTCCACTGCTCCACCCCCACTTTGTTCAGGAGCAATTGGGCCCAGATTGCCCATTTTTTGATATTTTTTAACTTGACAAGGACTGGAGATACGGCGATGAGATTCCTTTGTGCTTTTGGACCATAGTGATTGGAGATATATATGTTGAGTTGAACCACCCCCCACCCTCCCCGTTCTTGGGCAAGTGGGCCCAAACTGGCCATGAAAAAAGTTTTTGATCCATGACTGGAATCAAACTCTAGGCTGGTATACTTGAGGAAAAAGAGGTGTAAATACGAATTTTGATGGGTCCCCCCCCCCCCGCCCCTCACATCCATGGACAGCTGGGCCCAGATATTCCATGAGTTAAGTTCGTCTGTGACAGGTCTCAAGTTCAACTCTTGTATTTTCGGGGAGCTATATCTATGGATGAGGATTTCTGTTTAACAGCAACAAATAAGACGACGCGACGACGTAAGAATGCCGTTCTTAATGAATTGTGATAAAGGGGGTATTACGCTGCTACGATTTCGTTTATTGCTCTTGTTATTGCCTTTCTGAGGGAAAAGAGGTTTAAAGGATCGGACCATTGTTGGAACTCAAGCTATTCGTGCAAGATCTTCAACATTTCTTTGGATGTATACTTGCGGTTTGTTTACATCCATTTACATCCACAGTGGGATGATTACAAATTAGGTTATTTCAGTACTTGTTTGGTTATCGGGATGTGAACTGTCTTGGTTCTAAACCTGTGTGTACATAAAATGTGATAAATTTATTTTCACACTCCACGTCTGAGCGCTTGCGCACTTGTCTTTGATTTGAGACCACCAGTGTCAGGATGCTCTCAATTAATTATTCTGATATTATCCTCGTCATTCAGACTAGAAATATAGACTATACTGCTATATTCTTTCGATTAACGTTAATTTTTTTTTTAAAGCTAAAAGTGAACTGTTAATCCAGTTAATACATCTCTGGGTGTAGCCTACTGTCAGATGCTTGATACAGTTTCACTCTAGGATGCGAAACGTGAACTGATAGCCCTTTAGATACTATGATGATGATGATGAAATTTGCGCACCTAAGAAGAGGAAAATAGCGCAGTACAGACAGACAAATAAAACGAAAAAATATACTGAGCTTTCAATAATGTAGTAAATGCACAAGATGAAAAAATAAACAAAAAAGAAAAGGGACTAATTGGGTCTAAAAAATTTTCTTCCTAGATATAATGCGGAGAAATGGCTAAGGGCAGAAACGTGAAGGTCCTCGGCATTGAAGATAACTTTGCACAGGGGTCAGAAGGCAAAAAAGTTCCAGTTACAAGGGAATTCCTGTAGCGTCGAGGAAGGTTAACGTTATTTGTTATAATAAGCAATGTCTAAAAAATCTTCTTCCTAGATATAATGCGGAGAAATGGCCAAGGGAGAAACGTGAAGGTCCTCGGCATTGAAGATAACTTTGCACAGGGGTCAGAAGGCAAAAAAGTTGCAGTTACAAGGGAATTCCGATAGCGTCGAGGAAGGTTAACGTTATTTGTTATAATAAGCAATGTGTTATGAGCCTTATGTTTCCCTTTTATATCCTTCATATTTCTTTTGTGAGGTCTTATGTTTCCGTGAAACGGTGCATTCAGGGACGGATCCGGGAGTTTATTTTGGAGGGGGTTCCACTCGCGTCCATACCCAACAGAACATAGGCCAGAGCTAATAAATCAATAATAATAGATCAATAATTAACGATTATTTTGTACGTTTAGGAGGGGGCTCGAAAGCCCTGACCCCACCCCCTCCCTGGATACAGCCTTGGTTGCAATACCATTTTTAAGTAGAAAATTACAATTAAGAGGTCATAACGAAAATCTTCAATCGCAACTGCGGATAATAGTGTTCTCGATGTTATCAAGCTTGCCAGTATGTTTTACAGTGCGGTCCATGGGTTTCATAGCCTCACTTTTACATCTTGCCAGAAGCATCCTTAAAGCACACCTCGCACTATTTACTGTTGATGTTCCAATCTTAAAAACTCTGAATACTGTAAAACTGAGCTCTGCTTTCAACAAATTATCCATGGCTTTGGTGGTTTTAACCCTTTTCCCAGACCCACTGACCCCTAGCCTAGTAAAACTTGGTAAGATTTCGAAAAGGGGTTTTACGCATCAATGCATGATATCCGAACACCCGTTAGGAGCATAATGCGCATGGAAGCTAGTGAATCGCGGCAAGTGCAAAGAAGTGAGCCGTGAGGTATCATTAGAGGGTTCAGAATGTAACATATGGAACTTGGGTATCCGGGCTTAAGAATGAATGAATGCAGTTACGGAAGTAGGTTGCATTGGTACTATAGGTACGACGGGTCCTTTAACACAGGTGGAGCTACTGGTTGGTAGTCAAATGGCTGAGGTTTAGAAGATGGTTTTGAGAGTTCTGAAACGATAAGTGTGTGCCGAGCCCAAGCTAACTGTGAACCATGCTTGGTGCTGCTAAACCGATTGGTCAGATGCAGGCCCGTATCCAGGAATTTATTTCGGAGGGGTGGGGGGGGGGGGGGTTGCCTGCGGGTCGAACAGAAAGGTACAAAAAAGACATAGATCAGAGGGAAAAGCCTATAAAAATGATTATTTTCAGCCAAAACAGCAGCCTGTCAAAATGGAACCTGAGCACTAGATTCGTGCTCGTGCAATACCCTCAAATTAGGTCTGCAATCTGCAGATTTAACATAGTGTGGACTTAATAATACTTGGCTACAATGTTCTCAGGCGTTTGGGCAACCAAACCTTGAATCCTGGACACCACAGGACCATCCTTCCGGACTTTGTTACAAACTCTCTTGACACCCAACCCCCGACAACGAGATCCTCAGAAAAATAATTAAAGTTATTCGTCCACATTTCACTAAACCTTTCAACTGTGCTTAATATTTAACTTCGCTTCATATTTTTTGTTTGTTAGTTAGTGTTTTATTCGTATTGTTCAGGAGTTTTTTTTTTCCAGTTTCTACCCTTTTTAGCCTAGTGCTATTAGGGTATAAATGAAATTGATTGATTGATTAACTTCAGATACTTGCCAATACCTTGCCAAATGGGAAAGAAGCATCCCCGAATAAGAATTCAGCCGACTTGTCAGTTTCACAGCACCAAACATGGGAAACTCTAGCTGCGATTTATTTGTCTTGTCACACTGGATTGGTCAATGATAATGCAATGGTTAGGATTGAGATTTATTGTTGATATATTTGAAAACGCGTAGTTTAGCTATTATTAGGATTGTTGTATGACATGGTATTAGATCAATTCACTGTTTCTGTGTACTAAATTAGTTCTTGTGACGAAGCATGGTTGTATGATCGTGAGGGGGTCAAAGTAAATTAATCAAGACTTGGTCATTTCCAGGTTTGAGAAAAAGCCAAGAAGAAGAATTCTGGAGCATACAGAAATACTCGGAGCACCAGGGACCTTTCGCAGCGTACTGGGAGAGCTACAATCTTTACGTTTACTTGCTACCCTGAACAGACAACTGATTGAAGGATAGAAAAAAAGTCAATCAAAAGGCACGGGCAGTTAGAGACAACGTTAATTGGTAGTGCTGGGCAATATATGGATTTTTGAATATATCGATATTTTCACTTTCGATATTCGATAATCGATATCAATATTTCGGTACCATGTTTCGTTATTTAGATAGGTAAATATTGCTGAAGCTGTCACAGCACAGGGTCAAGTGCACTGAAGCTAATACGTCACGTTCGCCAAAATTTAAGAGCAAAATTGTCGTAAAAAAGCATCTTGCATAAACTCAAACTTCGAATAAATAAATCTGAATTACCAAGAACGTAATAATTACAATAAATATAAATGAATAAATATCCTTTACGATATCGATATTGGTGTTTCGGCATTCTATACCGATATCTTGTCCGATATATCGTTATCGATATCGAAAACACTATTTATTGGCGACGTCACTCAAGGTATGTGTGCTTTCACATTTGAGAGACATTGCGATAGTTAATGCACAGGAGCTGATCTGTTGTTTCTTGGAGGAAACTTGAACTGTAATGCAGCAACTATATGCACGTGGGGGAAGTTGAGCCAATAAGCTCTTCACCGGGAACTTCAAAAGATAACACCGAACCAGCTTAAGCGGGTAAAAGAAGGAAGCACTAAACAGTATCGGTGGCGAATCTTGGTAACACCATGCGAACAGATAACTGAAAGAGCTGACTCGCCGCAAAAGAATTTTGCGACACATTTTAGCTATAGTACATCAATTTCATTAGCATCTGAAGCACATCCTCTTTTTACAGCCGCGTGTCAGAAGCTCCGAGCCTCTGAAAGCTTGGGAACTATAATCCTTACTTTCTGCATAGTTGCGCCGTATCACGGTTTATCCGAATAATCGACACAGTCAACCAGAAGAACGTTCGTCATTTTCAATTTCATTCTCAGTTCACCCGGCACTTCATCAGCAGTATCGCTAAATCCGATTTGTGCCTTGGCTGCCAAGGGATCAGATCTCATGATCGGTTGGGTGGCTCGTAATGCGAGAATTAAGGAAGGCTGGGTGGTAGCAATTTCAGGTTGTGTGGGGGACCCGTGACTCCAATCATTCTGCTTGATAAGGGAACTGGTAGCCAAGAGCTTAACATGAACAACAGAAAGTGAACTACAATGCACATTCCAGATTAAATTGGCAACAATGGGAATATAGACCAATGAAATTGTCAAAGCGAGATTTTCGGACTACCGGAATCTCTTCCGCCACTCAGAATTTGACCAGTAAAGACTTGGGAGGAAGTTGTTTTGGTGGGACCCGTCAGCTCAGAGTACAGACCACTTAGTTCCGACAGTTCAAACCACAAACACTCGTCAGTTGAACTGACTGTAATTTGAACTGCACGTAAGTTCTAATCAACAAAATACTAGCCCAAAGATATTTTCTAAACTCTAAGAAACGAGCTTCACCAAAGAATGTGACACATCCTTGGGCATTAATGCTCATGCGTTGCAGTCTCAAAAGACAACCCTGATTGTCTCTTTTTGGGATGACGTCAGCAGAAAGCGAGGATAAACCACAAGCTGAGATACGAATGAGTCGGATGATCGGCAAATAAATTTCCATTTTCAACAATAGGCGGAACGAGAAGTTGCACAATAAGTCAAAAGAAAATACCTCTGTCATTTCAGTGTAAATATCGGAACGAAACGGCTCGGTCCTGAATTCCGACCAAAGGGAAGCTAATTATCGCATAGCTTTCGGCTTCACAGAGATTCCAACGATTGTCACGAGCCTACATGCTAGATTTTTAATGTTGAAGGTATAGTGTAAGTATGTGCGACACCTGTCAATGGCAGCAAGAGACGAAACAGGTTGTTTAAAATGATTTAAAGTTATTATTATATTTTTTTTTATTAGTATACTGGGTGATAATATTATTGCACCGAAAGTATTTTGTTGAATACATTTTAAATCAGTTTAGTAATTTTTTCAATGTTTGGTTTCCTAAAACGTAAGTGGAGGGATACCTATGACTCTCTAAAAGCTGTCTGTCTGTCCGTCTGTCAGCACGACAACTCTCGAAAGGAATGAGATATTTTGATGAAACGAGTGAGGACTCTTTAGGTCAAGGGAGAGGTCAAATTCGTAGGTGGGCTCTGTAGCTAAACATTTAGGGGTGTGAGAGGGGGTTCGAATTAACGGGCGAACAATTTCTTTATTGACAGATAATGACATAGTCGATTTAGGGATAATAAGACATGCTGGACACGAATATCAAAACCATTTTCTCGCCAGACAAGTTGTTCGACCGGAATCCGACCAAAACCTCAAAACCTTAAACGTTCTTACCTCCCGTAAGAAGACTTGCTGAACATATACACGAAAATCATTTTCTCGTCGAACAAGTAGATCGCGCAGAAACCGGACGACACCGGAAAATTTGATAAAAGTAAAAGTTTCACCTGAAGTTCATAAGATGTTCCATTTAGGGGTAAAGAGATACCCTGAATTCGTTTTTGAGCTTTAGTTTTTGTAAGACAAGTAGTTCACCCGGGATTTCGAAACCGGAGATTTGGCAAAAGTAAGGTAGGAAGATTTGATCAATTAGATCAGTACATACATATGACACGTAGACTAGGGGTAAATATACAGGTGCTGATCAATATCTGAACTTGGTTTTCTCAGATTAGCGACTGTCCTTCTTCTGTTTCTAAATCTTAATAGTAAAAATGTTCAAGGAGTCAGGCAAAGACCGGATATCTACAAGACCCATTTGTCTGGATCAGATATTAAATTTTGGGATCCCATCGAAATCTTTGGTCTTGTTGATGGTAGAAATGGCTTTTTTTCTGGTTCCAAATGATTAGTTGGTAAGTGTTTGCTAAACAAATCGTCCTTCTTTTTGTAAAAGTAGAATTTTTCGAGCGCAAATCTTATTTTTTAGGTTTAGTGGTTTTTGTTTTTATGGCACTTGCCTTCCGACCAAGTGCCATACACTGATCACTTTTCTGTCGCTCGGTCCGGTAATCACGAGTTATAGTACTTCCAAATGTGCTAGGACGATTAAACTTTGCGGGCATATCAGGGACCAACCAAACTGACTTCGAAATAGTCATTTCCCCGATCTGACCATCGTGGGGGAGTGGGGAGAAGGTGAATCCGGAATATTGAGGCATGCGTAACTTTCGAACGGGTGATTGGATCTGAATGAAACTTGATATTTGGGACGAACCCATGCCTCACATTTACCGTTTTACGTCAGAATCCGACGACTGTGGGAGGAGCTGGAGGGGTGGGGGGCCGAAAATATAGCGACACGCTTACAGTAGAGGGATGGGAATGAAACTTGAGGGGAAGGACAAGCAGGGGCGGATCCAGCCTTCCGTTCTAGGGGGGGCGATTCTTACCGAAAAGAGTGGGGGTAGTGTCTTTTTTGTCGGCCACAAGGCTGATTTTTTTCGCATTTTAGGCGTCCCTGTCGGTCTCTTATTTAACGAAAATGTGGTTTTCATATATTACAATAATGGTAAAAACTGTACTTGATCAACTGACAACTGTTTACAAGAAAAATTCAAGCTCCTGGCTCCACTTGTAAAAAGATTTTAGAGTCTAGTTACAGTAGTTAGAACATGCGTTAATGCAGACTCCCGTAAGTGCAATAAAACAAAACAAAAAATTACAGCCCGTCTAGGGGGGGCGATCGCCCCCCTCGCCCCCCCCCTCTGGATCCGCCCCTGAGGACAAGCACAGATCCTAGATAGATCATTGACATAACCGGATCGAATCCGGGCACTGTGGGGGGAACTGGAGGGTGGGTCCCGGAATTCTGGTTATCACTGGTTAAGATACTTCCAGATGTACCAGGACGATGAAACTTGGCAGGCTTAACAGGGACCCGAAGAAATTACTTAAGAAAAATCATTTCCACGATACGACCATCTGCGGGAGAGGAGGGAGAGGAAATCCGGGGGCAAGCATAACTTTCGAATAATTTATATACATTGTTTTGTTATTTTCTGCGGGATACCTGATCGGAAAATCTACTACTTTTGGTGCTATAATTAAAATATAAATAGTATTGGTTTTAAAGTACAAGGAAAAATTAAGAGGAAACAGAGAATGGTTTTAGATTTAATGAACTGGAAAGACGCATAAAAATTAAAATCGTCAGAAGTTCCTTAGTAAGCAAAGAGAGAAAGAGCAACGAGAAAGCAAACTTAGATTTTTTCCGAGAATTCCGATACCCCTTCCCACTGTGGTTGGACCCGGTCCCGACCCTAAGATAGTTTTCAAGTTTCATTCAAGTCACTTCACTCGTATAGCCCAAATGCGAGCCACAACATTTCCGAGACTCCCCCTTCAACTCCCCCCCCCCCACTGTGGCCGAATAAGCAGGGGCGTCAGTAGCCTTTTACTTTGGGGGAGGGGGGGGGGGGCGGGGGACGTCGGGTTTGTGCCGACGGACCCAAAAATATGCCGACGGACCCAAAAATATGCCGACGGACCCAAAAATGTGCCGGCGGACCCAAAAATGTACCGACGGACCCAAAAATGCGCCGACGGACCCAAGAATGCGCCGACGGACCAAAAAATGCGCCGACGGACCCAAAAAATGTGCCGACGAAACACTCCGTTGCCGCGAAACGTGGCAACGGCGTATATTTCCCGTGAGCACAGAATTAGTGGGGGTAAAACTGTAATCTCGTATATTAAAGTTCACATATTTGGCTGCGCAGGCAAAATTTTTGAAATCTGCCTTTGTTCCGAAAAAATTTAGCTACACCTACCATACGAGTTCTAGCTTTTAAAGTGTTTCAGACCCCTATGAATTTCAATCCTAAAACGCCAACCAAATGAAACACCGTTCTTCCAAATAAAGAATACTGCAAAATGCGCCGCAGGGGAAATTTTTCGTAAACTAATGTGCAATGCATCAGTTGAGATTATTCCTTTCGTATAATTTCGTATTAAAGTTCAAATATGCGGCTTTTCATTTTAGCTGTCGCTAGAAATCGAAGCTTCCAACGGCTGTACCCAGACAAGTTAAACCAAGCGCCGCAGGCGAAATTTTTGTAAACTGCCTTTTTTCCGGAAAAATTTATCTATAGTACCATACAATATCCGGCTTTTAACGTGTTTCAAACCCCAATAGTTTCTATCGTAAAACGGAAACGAAAACTAAATGGCACACCGTTCTTCAAAATAGAGAATACTACAAAATGCGCCGCAGGTGAAATTTTGTGTAAAACTAACTGTAATGCATCAATTGAGATTGTTCCTGGATGTAAATTCATATATTTAAATTCATATATTCGGCTTTTTGTTTCATCTTTCGCTAAAAAGCGAAGCTTCCAACGACTGTACCCAGAACAAGTTGAACTAAGCAACGCCAGCGAAATTTTTTTAATCTGTATTTTTCCCGGAAAAATTTGCGCCCGACAAATATTTGCAGAAATTTGATTTCTTACGTAAGAAAAGACCCGATGTGCCGACAAGAATACCGACGCCCGACAAAGGCATTCATAATTCGTTTTCTTCTGTGTTTTGCCCGACAAGACTGTAAAGAACTTTATTTGTTACGTGTAAATGAAGCCGATGTACCGACGAGACATGAACTTTCGTCATGCGCCAGATAAAAATTTACAGAATTTGATTTTGTACGTGTAAAAAGAACCTCTTGTGCCGATGAGACTTGAACTTCCCGATTGCACCCGACAAAGTTTGCGGAATATGATTTCTTACGTATAAGTAGAACCCGATGTGCCGACGAGTCGACCATGCCACGACAAAATCATAAGAAATTTATTTCGTCTGGATTCCTTAGGCTATGTATAAAAAGAACCCGATGTGCCGACGAGAATAGGCACGACAAAAGCATACACAATTCGATTTCTTCAGTCTTTTGCCCGACAAACGTTTGCAGGATTTCATTTCTTGCGTATAAAAAGAAGTCGATGTGCCGACCGACAAAAGCATACCAAGTTTCATTTCTTCTGTGTTTGCCGGCGCTTCGCACCAACAAACAAGTGAACTTTCGCCGGGCTTCGCCCGACGAAAGTATTTTCTCGAGACCTTTGGAGGGTGAGTCCCCCCCTCCCCACATAGTGCCACCCCCGTGAATACGACTCGGACACATAGACTTCGCATCTCTAACATCCCCCTCTTCCCGTCAATCAAGTTTAACCCGAATCGGAGAATATCTACAAATTCCCGATTCCCGCTTCCCGCTTCATCCTCCTCCTCCCTTGGTCGGATCCAGTTCGGACGCCAAATAACAAATCTAGGCCGCATAAACTTGGGACTGTCCAAGTTACATTCCATTCTGCCCATCCGTTTATATTTCGGTCATCAGTTCTTATCACCCATCAAGTTTCACTTGAATTGGTAACTCCCGGATTCTCCCTCCCCCAGCAACGGTCGGATCCAGGAACGGAAATATTTCTAGGGCATTGTATCGGGTCCTTAAGTCTATTTGGTCGGGTGACTAATATGCCTGCCAAGTGTTATCGCTCTTAGCACATCTGGAAGTATTCTATCTCGCGATGACCGGAATTCCGGGAACCCCCCTCCAACTCCCCCCAAAAAAACCGATATGATCTGGTTCGGTAAAGAACGTATCTAATGCTTATTCTTGTTTTTCCCACAAAATTCCATCCCGATCCCTCGACACGAAGCGTTTCACAAAATTTAGGTGCCCCTTCCCCCCCCCCCGCGTATTGACACGGGACATCTGAGACAATAGCTCTTTCCACTTGCCAAGTTTCATTCAAATCCGCTCGCCCGTTCAAAAGTTATAAATGCCAATAGATTCCAGATTCCCATTCCCTCCACTCCCCCCACGATGTTTGGATCGTGCAAATGACTATTCACAAGTCGGTCTATTCGGATCCCTCATACTCCTGCCGAGTTTCGTCATCCTATTGCACCAGGAAATACCGAACTCGCTGGATCACCAGAATCCCCCCCCCCCCCACTGTGCCCGAATCTGGTCCGGTTATGTCAGTGATGTATCTAGGACTTATGCTTGTTCTTCCCACCAAGTTTCATCCCAATCCCTCCACTCTAAGCGTTCCCCAAGATTTCTGGATCCCCCCACCAACTCCCCCCAAAGTCATCGGATCCGGTTCGGATCAGAAGTGGGTTGTCCGAGACACGAGTTCTTTCCAAATATCAAGTTTCGATAATATCCGATCATCCGATTACCTCAAGATTCCGGATTCTCCCTCCCTCTACTCCTCCCACGATGCTCGAACCGGGGAAGTGACCATTTCCAACTTACTCATTTGTGGTCCCTGATACGCCTGCCAAGTTTCATCGTCCTAGCTTATGTGGAAGTGCCCAAACTAGCAAAACCCAGACCGACCGACCGACGGACGGACAGAAATGAAGGCAAAAAATAAAACAAGAAATAGATATAATTTAATAAACAAGATAACACAAATTTAATCTTAGACCAGGAGACAGGATGAATGGTTATGCGCTGACTTGGTCCAGTTGTCGATGATTTTCAATAGAAACGAGGAGACTTTGGAAACGGTAATACTTACATCCCGAATTTGAAACTTGTCTGTTAGCGCGTGGTGTTGGCATAATTTTGAAAGATGGAGCAGGTGTTTCGCATATGTAAAGTAGCACGATCTTGAGCGTGTTCCATCCTACTTACCGTAGTTACTCGCATGACGTCACGAATTCTGGCTTTTGGCCTTCAAGGCTGGAACGATTTTTCTATTTTACAGCAGAATAATATGCCACAGGCAAATCCGTCCAATCAAGTTACAGAGATCCGTCGTTACTACGCGCCCGAGCGTGGTAAGCAAATAGTTACTATTTCGAAAAGGTTGGAACGGTCAGCGTAGTAACTTTTGGTGAGGTTGGAACGGAAATAGTAACTAATAGTTACTATTTGTAGAAGGGTGGAACACGCTCCTTATTTTCTTAGTTCCTTCTTCCGCAGAACATGCGTTACGCCATAATGAAATAAAATTCTGTAGTATGACACACAATTTGTTAACATTACAGAAGAATTTTCTTGTGGACCTGTAAGAGTAACGTTTTTGCAAAACTTAAAAATGAACAATTAGCAAAGTTTCTTTCAGGAAACAATTAAACTTATAATACTGTGTAGCCCAGGAATTTTAGATAGCATTCAAAGTGTTTTCCGTTGAAACGTTCTTAGTTCTGAATGTAACGTACATCACACATACTGCACATGCACAGGTACAACATCTGACAGTTGATTAGATGTTCAATATATAGGGGTAAGGAGATAAGCTGAGTTCGTTTTTGAGCTTTAGTTTTTGCCGGACAAGTAGTTCGACCGGAACATGGCCGAAACCGGAGATTTGGCAAAAGTAAGGCAAGACGTTTTTATCAATTTCTTCACAGCAGTTATGACTTATAGATGTAACTGCACACATGGTAAATCCATTTCTGAACTTGATTGTCTGAGACGATTGGCCATTAGCCTCTTTCTAAATCTTAATAGTAAAAATATTCAAGGAGTGGGGCGAAGACCGGATATCTACACGATAAATTGTCTGGATCAAATATTACATTTTTGGGATCCCATTGAATCGTTTGGTCTTGTTTCCTCCTGCATTTGCATATTTATGTTGTGTCTCTCGTATGTGTTGTCTCTAAGACACCTTCCAGACATCCGGAAAATGGGATGTACAACACCCCGGACTTTCGGACGTTTTTATGGCACTTGCCCTTCGGTCAAGATCAGGCGGTCAAGTGCCATATAGTGATTGTAATTTCTGTCCGTCAGTCGGTCTGTCGGTCCCGGTTTTGCTAGTTCGGGTACTTCCAGATATGCTAGGACGATGAAACATGGCATGCGCAACAGGGACTGGACCAGACTAAATTAGAAATAGTCGCTTCCCTGATCCGACCACCTGGAGGGGAGTGGAGGGAGGGGGAATCCGGAAAAATTAGGAAAAATTAGATATTTTTAGCTTACGAACGGGTGATCGGATCTTAAAGCACAATGGACACTTCTAATACTTTATTTTGAATTAAATGCTTCACAAATAAACATTTCCCAACTTCCTCTAGAAGGCGCTACGAAAATCGGCCGTTTTCTTGTTATCGCTTGTCTTTACCTCTCTGGCATTTCGGCGATCGAAATCTTAGGAGTTGGGATTTCGAGGCAGGAAATTTAAAAACTCCCAGCCACGCTTGATAGAAAAGGATATATCTAAGATGCCACCAAAGCAGGGTGCAAATGAGGAATCGAAATCACTAGAAGACATGTTAAATCTTTAAAATATTCTTGTCATACATAATTTAAGTCTTCGATGGTTTTCTTCCACTTCTTCTTCGGTCGTAATTTAGCTAACGTGCTTTATAAAATGTACCGCAATATGCAATAAGTTTATAAAAAATAACTTAGCTTCAAAAATCATTAAAAAACAAATAGCCCATTCAAATCTGAATTCTACAAGCTGATTTAGGGACTAAATAAAGATCAACTAAGTATTATAAGAAACATCACTCCAAGCTAGTAAATTTGAGCATGTACTGGCCCAAAAAATTACGCTTTGAAATATCACAGAGAGGAAACTGTTGAAAAATCTGCTGAGCTAGGGGGTAAGTGTTGGTCCTAGGTTGTTACAGAGTGGGACTGGGGTAGTTTGATGTGCCCATTGAACTTTAATGAAACTCGATATATGGAAGGATCTCGTGTCTCAGACACTCCATTTTAAACCCAGACCGGATCCGGTGACATTAGGGGGAGTTGGAGGGGGAAACCGGAAATCTTGGAAAACACTTAGAGTGGAGAGATCCGGATGAAACTTCGTGGGAAGAACAACCACAAGTCCTAGATACGTGACTGATATAACCGGAACGGATCCGCTCACTTTGGGGAGTTTTTTTTTGGGGGGGGGAAGTCCGAATTGCTAGTGATCCCGCCAGTTTGGTGCTTCCTGATGTAGTGGGACGATGAAAATTGGCAGGCATGTCAGGGACCCGGCCAGATTAAATAGGAAATAGTCGATTCTCCGATCTGACCATCTGAGGTGGGGTGGGGTGAAGGGAGGGGGAAGCCAAAATTTCAGGTGTTTTTAACTTGCGAACGAGTGACGGTATCTTGATGAAAGTTGATATTTAGGATGACCTCGTGCCTCAGACGTCCCACTTTAAATCTGGACCGGATCCGATGACACTGGGGGAGTTGGAGGAAGGAACCGGAATTCCTGAGAAACACTTAGAATTGAGGGGTCGGGATGAAACTTGGTGGGAAGAACAAGCACAAGTCCTAGATATGGCATTGACATAACCGGACCGGATCCGGGCACTGTGGGGGAGTTTGGGGGGTGGGTCCGGATTTCTAGCGATCCCGCGAGTCCGGCATACTTCCTGATGTACTAGGGCGATGAAACTTGGCAGATATGTCAGGGATCCGAACAGATTGACTTGAGAACAGCCCTTTCCCCGGTCCGACCATCGTGGGGGAGTGGATGGATGGGGAGTCCGGAATCTAGCGGCGTGCGTAACTTTTGAACGGGTGATTGGATTCGAATGAAACATTCTGGTGGCAAGAGCTATCGCCTCGGATGTTCAGTGTCAAGTCCGGGTCGGGTCCGATACTTGTGGGGGATTCGGGGGGGGGAGGGACCGGAAAATTCAAGAAACGCTTGAAGCAGAGGGATTGGGACGGAACTGAATGGAGAGAACAAGCAGTAGGCCTAGATACGAAATTGACGGAGCCAGATGGTTTCGGGGCTTTGTGGGGATAGTTTGAGGGGGTATCCTGGATTCCGGTAGTCGCGAGTTAGAATAGTTCCAGATTTACTAAGACAACGAAGCTTTGTAGGCATATTAGCGACCCGACTTAATTGACTTAAGAACCTAACACAACATACCCCAGGAAACTTCCGTTCCTAGATCCGAGTATTTGGGGGGGGGGGGGGGAGCGAGGGAAGAGAAATATGGAAATTGACTTCTGTAAATTGCGAACGAGTGGTCTGATTCGAGTGAAACTTACTGGGTGATAAGAATCGATGGCGTCGATCTGTAAAACATGCGTTCGAACTATCTCCGACCACGGTTGGGGGAATTGGGGGGGGGGGGGCGGAAACTTTTGACAAGCACAAAAAAACAACGGGATGGACCGAATGAGATGCAAGTTCGCCAGTGCCGAGTTTATGCGGCCTAGGTTTGTTATTTGGCGTCCGGAATTTTCCAAAAATGCTCAGATTCGAGTGAAACTTGATAGATGGTATAAAAGAAGATGCTCTAGATGATTCATTTTTTAGTCCGAACCAGATTCGGCCACGGTAGGGGGAGACGGATGGAGTACAGGAAATCGAGTAGCACGTCTAGGGATCAAACGAGTGGATTTACTGGGTTGAAACTTGGGAGTTTGAACAGTCATATGCATTTGCTACGGATAATCGAGACGATGCCGGAACACCTCAGAAGTGAGTGAAACTAAATATCCTATTTATATTTCCGAACCGCATTTTTGGAATGCGGGTGTATTTTGTGACGTTCTCATCTACTTTCTTGTACTGCATTCTCGTAACAAGTGCCATCTGAGCTTGTAGCTCTTGTTTTAACTGGCTTCGAAGAAACTTCGAAGAAAACGCACTGTCATAAGTTTCATACAGATAACACGAGGATATCCGGTTTCAACAGATAATGCGTAACAGATAACACTTCGGATATTACCTATTTTGTTTCAAAAGGTTATGCATGAAATGTTATGCATAACAAGCTTGTTAGGAAGAGCCAAAAAAGCATATACCGACTTTATACCTTATCGTCATGACGGCAGAAAACTCAGCTGATGCTTTTTGACGAATTTTCGGTTCTTCCTGACATCCAAAGTCTTATTTGTTACGGATTATTCGTTGAAACGGCGCATCCTCGTGTTATCTGTTATGAAACTTCTGACAGTACTGATTCTGGAATCCTGAAGAAAAGCCTGGAAGGTGAAGCCTGGCTTTAACGAAATTTCTTCAACCCTCACTAATACACCCCACACTACTACATCACGCAAAGATAATTATGTCTAGCAAGCAGTCCCCAGTGCCGAAAAACCCATCAGTAGTTTCAAAGTTGCCTTCACACAAAAAGTGCAAGCCGTCATGATTTACCCAAGCTCCAAAAACGAAGCTGATGAATTTACAATCATAATTAGTAACAGCGTGCCGCCAGTTTTGAATAAATTGTTAGTCTGGAATCTCCGTCAAAATTGCCCAGTGTGTTGTACATGCATAAAAATGAATAAGGATCAAGTATGGGTGGATGATGCCAATACATCAACGAGGTGATTAGCAAATTAATAGAAACGTCACTGTCAAAACCCCAAGAGGCAAAGAAAAGATACGCCCCCATGGGTCGGGGACGACCCAGGGTTTGCGACTTACGCCACAAAAGAATATGTGCGTTTGAAATAACTTGAAAATCATGTCACCAGCTACAATGACTATCCTAACAAGAACAACCCAGTAATAAAAAGTAAGTTATAGGAGTCAACTTGAAAGGGTTCATTTGCTAAGTACACGTCACCCACATTCAAGTAGATAGTTGAAACCTGGACCGTGGATTATCTAGTGCAGTGATTCGGAGGGACATGGCTAGGCGCAGTCGAAAACAACTCCTAGCAGAACAATCAAAGAGGAAGATTTAACAGGCGTGATAATATAAAACAAACAGCTAAATGTTTGGCAGTGCATATTTCTTTCAATAATTCGATGAGGCTTTTATACCATTTTTGTTTCTTCAAATAGCCATGTTTGCAAGAAGAAAAGGTGTGTTCACTAAGCTCAATGACCGCTATCACACTCAATGAATAAGTAATGAACCGGCGACGTACTTAACGTTGTACTGATTGTTACTTGTAAACAATTTTGGCTGATGTTAGGATTTTCTGGAAAGAAATGGTGCAATTTTGCTCACAATAATCAATCCTACTGCACAAGATTTCCCCCTCCCTCATTTTTGGCCACACCAATTAACTCCTTAAAGATCCATCATACCATATTTAGTGTGGTTTGAATGAATGAACGATTTTATTAACCCATTCTAAACACAAAATGTGACAAATGGAGTATAAGAAGGGAAGAAAAAGAAGAAGAAAAAAAGGAAAAACGAATCATACGAAACTAACAAATAAACAAAGAACTAGCACAACTAGCCTACTTTAGAAATGCCTGGTACAGGCTGTGCTGGGGATCCAGGGACTGTATTGGTTTTTGCTTCCGGTATCACAAAATCCCCAACTTCACCATGGTAGTTTGTAAACACGTAAAAGAAGCCCTTATGACTTAGGCACATAATTTTTTTTTTCTTCTGTAATACATCATGTCATTTCTGTTGTATGGCCTTTCGGCTGAATAAACTTTAGATTACTATGATTATTATTAGAATAAGGAGAATGGGGTCTGAACCATTTTCTCTCCAGGGGGCCGGAGGTTTCACATTTGAGGGGTTAACTACTTTGCGGTAATGGTGGGCAGCTTTTGGTACACTACAAACCACGTCGCCAAGAGTGATTGTATATTGTATCCTGTGGTAATTTTGTGTACGAGTTAAGAAGTGTTGTTTCCTAGTTCTAGAATTCTATATTATTTGTTACTTACATTCGTATACTGTATATGGTCTACAGGTTTTTCAGTATAGATATTATTATTATTATCATGAAGGGGGAGTGCAGTTGAAACAATATCTCATAATACTGCTTGTGGGATAACAGTTAGCTGGCTAGCATTTATAGCAATTATACCCGACCATTAAAATAGTCACAATTAGACTATCAGTGAGTAGCAATTGCATCAGCAACAAATAGCAGTCAGGGACATCTCGATCCAACACGAGATCAAATGGTGACTTTGTGAGCTTGACGAATGATCTGTGAATAACTAACAATGTCCTGTTTGTAAGTCTTAGATGTCACCATAGATATAGTTAATCCTGAAGAACATTTTGAATAAATTCTTTCATTTCATTTCCTTTCTTGATTGAGATGTGCTGCTATGCATCTCAAGAATGGTTGATTTGTCAGATCTTATCGCGTTCTGACGGCTACAACAGCAGACAATCTGAATAATAAAACTGGATTCGGATATAACAAGTTCAGGTTCGGATGCGGACTCAAAAATTTCCAGGTATTCCACCGGGAAACAGGTTCCTACTGTTCCTAGGTCATTACTAATAGCAGCACAAGGCGCTGTCTCATATTCTCTATTAAATTGCTATGGAGGAAAGCAATTCCAGACATTCAGACATTTTGTATGGGATTGGCAAACAAACCGGGTTCTACGGGTGGCCAAAATCGCGAAAGCAAAAGCAGCGGCGGTCCAAAAGGAGAAAGCAAAAACCGCGCCCTACAAAACACGCGAAGGCAAATCCAGGAAAGCAAAAAACGCGCCATGCAAAAATACGAAAGGGCCAAAATCACGCCTGAGATAAGTGTTAATTCTCGAATGTCATGAGATGCAAGAATTATGACTGCAGCGTTTGAAGATAGGAGTAAAAGGTAGCGTTTTTGCTTTTGTACCATTATTTTGGCCAGATTGTTTTTTAGTAGTATTACATGTTGGGCCAATTTGTATGTATTTAATTCACTTTATACTCTCCGATCTTGGAGGTCAATAAAATATTTGAATTTGAATTTGCGTGTCCTATTTTTGTGTTCATGTGTGTCGGTAATTTCAATGTGTCGGACTAAATATTAAGTTATAAAGCACAGATCCTAGTTCCCCCTGCACCTCCCGAGATGCTTAGGACATCCAAGAGGAGTAGCCCTCTCGCCACTCTAATTGCTACTGTAGGACAACGTTCGCGAGTATGGTGCTTTCCATCCTGACGGCATTGCCCAGGTATCTCCAGTGGCGGCACGTGATGACTTCAGAGATAACGGGTTGCACTGCCATCTGGCGAATCGTCATGTTTATGACCCTATCTGCACATTGTGTATTAAGGATGACCAGGCAGATTCTCAAAGGCTAGGATACGTTATTTAGACTCTAGGACAGTTGGTCACAAGAAAATTGGTCACAAGACAATTCGTCACAAGACAATTCGTCACAGAAGACAATTCTCCACGTGACAATTGGTCACACTGACCAGTTCGTCATGTTTTAGAAAATTTGCTATTAGAAAGGTCGTTTGGATCAAATCAAAAATGCCGCCCCCTCACAGGAGGTTGTTTGAATCAATATTTGAATCATTATTTTTAATCCTCGCACTAATCTCCAATATTTAATGCTCAGTCTTATTTGTATGTATTATCGAGGAGAGTCAAGGTGTTATTAATTCTCACCATGAGAATGCTGACAACGTTGGTTTTTCTCCCAATGGTGGAGATCCCATCAGCGTTCAATCGCTATGTTAAAATCTGTCCATCTGAAGTATACCCAATCTCCGACTACTTTGAAGACACGTACATAGGAAGAACATCACAGACCATCAGGGCAAGCAGAAATGCTCTCTTTCCCTATCCCTGTCTGGAACGTCTTTGAGCACATCACAGAAGAAATTTCTGGGACTAACAACAATGTTGAAGGATGGCATGAAGCCTTCAACAAACGGAGCAGCTCATGTAAACATTTGGAAATTCATGTTATTCATGAAACGAAATTCATGAAACGTTATGCATAATAAGCTTAGTTAGGAAGAGCCAAAAAAGCATCTACTGACTTTATTCCTTATCGTCATGATGTAGGAAAACTCAGCAGATACTTTTCGGCGTTTTTTTTTTGTTCTTCCCGATGGTAACGCTTATTATGCATAACATTTTGAAACAAAACATATAACATCCCAAGTGTTGTCTGTTGAAACCGCGAATCCTCGTGTTATCTGTTATGAAACTTCTGACAGTGTGGGTGTCCGAACCCACCCAACACGAGGAGGTAAGAAAACTAACCTGCGACTCAAAACCATAGTAGGGAGAAACCGGTCTAGTCAAACTGACGTACTCGAATATATACGGGAAATTACTCATAAGTACATGTTTTAGTGTATTATATGGCCATACTAGTTCATGTAACCGAGTATTTGATAGTATGTACCTTAAAATGTATCGAAATCCAAACTTGAAATCAGGCTCTTTGTGACGAAATGACCTTCTGAAAAATTGTCCTGTGACGAATTGTCTATAACGAATTGTCCTATGACAATTGTCCCGTGACGAATTGACCGGACACCGTTATTTATACTGTTGGCTAAGGTGCCACGTCTCAGGTCCTTACAGGGGCACGGAGAGAATGTTGCTGTTGAACAGTCTCAGCTTGAGTCTGAGCGATTACTTCTTGTTCTTCCATATGCTTTTCTCCGACTGAACCATACACTGGCCAGGCCAAATTTTAACGGGTCTTCTCTTGACCAGTTGAAAATAATGGAGCTTGTGTAAGAGAAGCATGCAAGAGAAAATGCAACTTCCAAATAACCCTTCTAAACCAACAGTAGCAAGTTCTTTCAAATAATATGCAAACATAATAATAAGCACACCATCATACTCAGGAAGGGAACATTAGGCCAACCAGCGCACGACGTTATCCAGTACTTCATGCCGAAGATTGAAAATTATTGTCTTTTCATGTGTCTTATATGTTCAGTTCCATTCAATTTATTTATTAACAAAAGGACAAGTCATACACTCAAGGCCGTATCCAGGGGGGGGGGGGGGTTAGGGGGTTGACCCCCCCCCCCCCGAAACATACAAAATTAATTATTTGTATTGGCTTTTCCCTCTGATCTCTGTGTTTTTTTTTACTTTTTTGTCCGACCAGCAGGCAACCCCCCCCCCCCCCCCCCCCCCCCCCCCCCGAAATCAATTCCTGGATACGGGCCAGCATACACTGTAAACTACACCCTAAGTGAGCCGTAACGGGTGGCATTATTCATACATTATTAGAAAGAAACGGAAAGAGAAAAAGAAAAGAGAAAAAGACGAAGAAGCTGCTTTATTTATTTTCTTTCCTTTACTCCGCTTTTGAAAAATGGCGGGTCACAAATAAATCACTTACAGTAGAGGTATGTCTATATGAACAGTTACTTTAATGTGAACTGAGAATTTTTGTGATGAAAATCCCAAATACCTATTCAGGTGTTTTCAGATACTCTTAAGTTGCGTTTTATTGGATTCACTTTTGTTTCGTCAAAGTTTGTAGTTTGGCTCTTGTTTTGTCTTACTTGCGTTTTATTGAGTTCTTGTTTCCGAAAAGTCAAACTACACCAAACTACGTCGGCGAGGCAGTTTGTAGTTTGAGCTCCGTAGTTTCAGGTTCGAAACTACAGCAAATGGAATAGACAAATAAAACGGCTTTTAAGCGAAACTACGTCCAAAAAAACGCAACTTTAGTTTCCTACTTTGGCTAACAAGTAGTTGGCTTTAGTCACAGCAAGAGCATTTAAATGGCAAAGTCCAATGTCAACAAACGTGCACATAAACATACGTCTACTGTACTTACTTATAGCCGTCCATCATAGTAAGTAATATGACCCAGAATGTATATAAGTACATAAGTAAGTACTTACTGACCCCTAGGGTTATCAGTTCAAATGTGCGTCGACGTTTCGACAGTTTTCCGGTCTTTCGCGGTACTGACTTTCGTTGTTTTGGCATGGCACGGTTTTGACCGTAGCTGTGTTTTCTTGTTTTTTACATGTAACCGTTCTGCGACCAGTCAGATCAAAAACCATCACGAGCGACAAATTACTAGATAATCCTTCCAGAGCTGGTGCACTGTTGAGACGAGACGGTCTCTAGACGTATTTTTCACGGGCTCTTACTCGTCGTTCAGAGACAGGATTCGGACTCGTCTCGAAATCCGTCCGAGTCACGAGTCCATGTAAACGTCTCGGCTCGGCATTCAAATATAACAAACTCTCCAGCAACCAATAAAAGAGCTTGGCCAATGGATGGTTATGGCGCACCATTTTCAGCAGGATTAACTCAAGTACTACAATGCAGGACTAACTAATACAAGTGCGCAAGCGCTCAGACGTGGAGTTTGAAAGTAAAATGTTTATCATATTTTATATACAAACAGCTTTAGAACCAAGATATTTCATATCCCCCAAACAAGTATTGAAATAACCTAATTCTTAATCATGCTACTTTAAAAGCTTTAAATGTAAACATAAATCCAAAGAAACGTTGAAGATCTTGCACGAACAACCGACCCTTTGAACCTCTTTTCCATTAGCAAGGCAATAACAAGTGCCTAAATATGACAAAACAGTCCAGTTTCCAACTGTACGATGCGTCGTCTTATTTGTTGCTGCTGCACCAAAATCCTCGTCGATAGATATATCTCCCCAAATATACAAGAGTTGGACTTGAGACCTGTCATAGACGAACTTAACTCATAGGTAATCAAAGCCCAGCTGCCCATGAACGGGAGGGAGGGGGGGAGGGGTCGGGACCCATCAAAATGCGTACTTACACCTCTATTTCCTCAAGTATACCAGCTTAGAGTTTGATTCCAGTCACGGGTCAAAAACTTAACTCATGGGCTCAAATTGTTCTCAAATTGCATATCTAGACCTAAATATCCTCGACTATGGCAGCTAGTGTTTGATTCCAGTCACGAGTCAACAACTTAACTCATGGGCAAATTGGGCCCACTTGCCCATGAACGGGGAGGGTGGTTTAACTCCATAAATAAATCCCCAACCCTATGATCCGAAAGCACAAAGGAATTTCATCGCCATATCTCCAGTTATTGTCAAGTTAAAAACAATAAAAGTGGGCAATCTGGGCCCAATCGTCCCTGAACCAAGTAGGGGTGGGGTTCGGGACCTGCAAAAAGTAAAAATAGACCCCAATGCTGACAAACCTACCAAGTTTCAACTTGATTTATGTTGATTCCTGTCACGGGTAACGAACTTCACTTCGGGGCAATCTGGGCCCAGTTGCCCAGGAAGGGGATGGGTGTAGTTTTCCAGCCCTGGGATCTAGAAGTACAAGGAATTTCATCACCTTATGTCCAACTCTGGTCAAGTTATGAACATTATTTACTGGGCAATCTGGGCCCATTTGCCCCTGAACCGGATGGGTGTGGGGGGGTGGGCCCCCAAAAGGCACAACTATAGGCCCCAATACCCACAAGTGTACCAAGTTAACTTGATACTTGCACTCGTTCACGAGTTATGAGCTCCACAAAATATTGTGAAAACCGAAAGCTGCTACAGCACTCGCAAAAGTGGATCCACTAAAAACTAAGAAACATAGGTAACAGTTCAGTTTCATTGGACTATATTTAAATACAAAAAAAATACACAATTTACATTCCTGCCAGGAAAGCACAAATGTAGTGCTTGGCTAAGGCAGGGAAATATCCGATATTAACTTAAACATCAAATAGAATCAACTAACTGAACATTCTATTTAAAGAAAAAAAAAGGAGAGGAAAAAAATAACCTATGGTTTCAACTTTAAATAAAAGGAGAGAGAAAATAAGGGAAAGAAGGAACAAGAAAGAAAGAAGAAAGGGTGAAAGAAAGGGTGTAAAAACTTCTAAAAAATCACAGTTCCGGATTACAAAACTGTATAAACAGTGCAGTGGCAACTGCAAATCCTGTGAGAAAGAAAGTACTGAAATGTGAATTAAGTAGCCGCGCTCATGACAGCTTGAATACACTACGTCAGAGACACAAAACTGAAACCTAATTTTCTGCTTTGTTTCGTTATTTCAGTGCGTGACCCCCCTTACTTCTCCAAAATTCTTTCACATTCGTTACTATAATAGGACCAAAGGTTTCGATTGGATCCCAAAAATCTAATATTTGATCCAGACAATTGCGAACGAACTACCATACTTGTCCAGAAAAAAAGAAAGTTCAGAAAAGAATTCAGCGTATCTCCTTATTCTTATAAAAATCATTTAATCAACTTCAAGTAAATTCAGTTTCGGTTTCAACCAGATTCCGAACGAACTATATGTCCCGGTAAAAAAAAACTACTTGTCCGAGTAGAAAATACTTTTCGCATAAGTGTTAAGCATGTCTTTTAACCACTTAATGGAACATGTAATCAACTTCAAATAAAACTTTTACTTTGAACAAACTTTCCGGTTTTGGCCGAATTCCGGGCGAACTACTTGCCCGGCGAGAAAATGGTTTTCATCATTATGTTCAGTAAGTCTTCTTATCCTGTAATCTGCTATCCCATTATCTGTTTTAAAATATTTCATTTGTCCTTCAATTTAAACCCCCTCCCCCAACCCTAAATGTGCCCTACAGAGCACATTTACGAACTCGACCTTACTCTTGACCCAAAGAATCCTCACACCAAGTTTCATCAAAATCTCTCATTCCCTTGGAGAATATTGCGCACAGACGGAAAACTTTTGCGATGTCATAGGTATCCCGCCACTTAGGTTTTGGGATCCCAAAAAAGAGCTACGGGCACAATGTTACTTGTTATGGGTTATGGATTGTTATGGTACGAGGCATTTACCGACTGGCTGGAAATTTGTACCGACTTTTCCTGCAGAAAAACGACTGTTTTCAACAACAAAAATGACATTTTTGAAAAGAATCGACTGATTTTCAGAAAAATCCACTATTTTTACGAAAAATCGACCAATTCTCAGAAAAAACAACTTTTTTCATGAAAAAAATCAACTGTTTTGACGAAAAATCGCGGTGCTTCACGTCGACTAAGTTATGTTTTACCAACTGGACGGCAGCATTGGGGGGGGCGTCCCTCCCTCCCCCCCCCCAGTCTTGACGCCCCTGCTAGTAGGGTTAGTTATGAGTAGATACTAGTAAAAGAGAACGTCACAAAAACACTCCTCCCCGTCGAAAAATGCGGTTTGGACCTAGAAATTGGGTATATGTGGGTCGCATTTCTGACATCTCTTTATCCATCGGAGCATCGGATCTGCCAATTTCCCGTCCCCCGTCATTCCTCTCGCTGTTGCCAAATCCTCATTTTCATTTTCACCACAAGGGCACAGCTCCGTATCAGTTTTGTTTATTCTTTGAATGAAAAAATTTAACCTACAATGACCCGCGATAATCTGCGTTAAACGGTAAGAGGGCTGAACTTTTGAAGCCGCTAATAAATCTTCTTTAGAAGTAAAAAAGCGAATTGACCAAGAACTAACTTTATTCTTAAATTCTTCAAAGCTGAACTCGCAGCAGCTCTCTATATAGGTATGGTATACATTTTGATGTGTCCCCCCCCTCCCCCCAAAAGTCCCTTTCATGGGCAGCTGGGCCCAGATTTCCCGGGCGGAGTGAATAAGATTAGTGACGTCACATGACATATCAGTCATATCAGTCTTGAATTGTTATTGTGCTCGGATATTGGAATACTCATCTTTGGAATACTACCTGAACTTTGGTATGTGAAAAATGTCTAGCCGTCGTATTCTCTCGGAACTACTATGTTTCATGAACAATAAGATTGATAATACTCCGAAGGATATTATCATAAAGCTATGCCATGACTTTTATACGCCCGAGGAAGTCCTGGGCTGTAAAGAGATGCTTGTTAAATGCCTCTCTGATCAAGAGAGGGAGAAGTTCGCAGACGAGATTGTCACTACCCGTCGATCTGCAAAACTTGCTCTTGAGGATGTTTATTCTATATTGCAAGGAATGGACCGCGTCACTCTAGTTGTATACGCGCGAGATCTAAGTCGATTGCCGCCAATGAGTTTGGAACATTTTGACCTGGTTACGATCCTAACCTCATATTCTCAGCTAAGATCGGAGCTAACGGGACTGAAAACCCAAATTGAATCGCTTCAGAATAATTCGATCCAGCGAAACGAGTTTGAATCGCTATCGCATAACATTGCTTCGTTCACGCGTCAAGAGCGTGCTGTTACGTCACCGAATGATGCGGTATCAGTTCCCCATTCCCACACAGAGTCCGAGCCGCCTGCTATCGCGAGTGAGTTAACTAATGTGAACTCAGATGACGCCGGCGTTACAAGGAGATCTGAGCCGTCTAATACAGGATGGATTGATGTTCCCAGACGGGGTAGAAGGCCTCAGCGATCTCACACTGACGGTCAGGTTTCGGGAAATGACGGGTCAACCGCAACTGCAAATGCTAATAAGAACCGTACCTTCGCCAGTGCTGCCCGTAGCAGTACGTCTCGTGGTGTAGTGATTGGTGCCGTAGCGAAAAGTAACGTTAGCGGCATTCGCTCCGCGCTCGAGAAAGAGAAGAGATCTTTATTCGTATCCCGGCTTGCCCGTGATATGGAGCCTGATGTGTTATGCAAATCCATCGCACAACAGATAAAATGTCGAAAAGAGTCCTTGTCGTGTGAAAAAATCACAAGTGATCGTAATCTGAAGTGCTCTTCTTTTAAAGTCGTTATCCCCGCAATATATATCGATAATGTTATGTCACCCGATTTTTGGCCAAAGGGCGTCTTGGTAAGACGTTTCTTCGAAAGTCGTACGCGTAGTGATTTGAACGGAGATTCGCGTCCTGTTACTCAATAAGTTTTGTTTAATGAACCTCAGAGCTATTTCGTATAATTGCCGATCCATCCGGTCGAATATCCATGATGTTCTTTCGTTGCTTGATATTTGCGACGTGTTGTTTCTTCAAGAAATTTGGTTATTTGATTCTGATTTGGTTTTCCTGCAAAATATACACCCTGATTTTTATGGAGTGGGAGTATCACCTGTGAAGGATACTGAAATTTTGGTAGGAAGACCTTACGGTGGTGTATGTGTGCTTTGGAGGAAAACCTTCGGGATAAATGCCAGTGTAATATTATTAGATGAGGATCGTATGATAGGATGGCAGCTAATTATGAGTGGTAAAACTTTGTTGTTTGTAAATGTTTATATGCCGACTTGCGCTCTTGAGAATGAGGGTGAGTTTCTGGATTGCATAGGCCGTCTCCAGCTCCTCATTGATTGCGAAACTTATGATGAAGTGTGTTTACTTGGTGATTGGAACGTGAATCTGATGTCCCAAAATATTTTTCATTCCCATTTAAATAAGTTTATTTCGGAAAATATGCTTAGAATGTCTGATCAAGAGATGTTGCCGTCGACTTCTTTTACGTATGTCAGTGAGAGCCACGTTGGAAGCGTGTCGTGGTTAGACCATATCATATCAAGCAATGGTCTATCTCGACTCGTAAGTGAGATAAAAATACTGTATGACCTTGGGCCTGACCACTTGCCCGTTTGTTTTTCTCTTGATCTTAACCTTTTAGTCGTGAATCCGCCTTCGGCTCATGTTGATTCTAGTTTGGAGATCCTGGACTGGGATGCGGCTTCTCAAGACAACCTACATGATTATTTATGTCAAACCCGTCTTGGATGTGTGAAGTTAATTGATGATCTATCTCACCTTTCATGTAATTCTGTTAGTTGTTCTAACCGTGACCATGTTGCTTCCCTTGATCTGGCTTACTCAGATTTCCTTACACTTTTGATTTTTGTTAGTAAGGCTTGTTTACCTACTAAAGCTCAGTCTAAAGTTGAACCTCGCCCCACTCCTGTTCCTGGATGGACTCGTTATTTACGACCACTTTATGAATCATCTCGGTCGGCTTTTTTGACTTGGGTAGAGGCGGGCAGACCCGCTGTGGGGCTGTTGCGTCAAAAAATGTCTGAAGCAAGAAAAAGATTTAAAACCCGCCTGAAGTGGTGTCGAAAAAATGACCAAAAAGTAAGATGTGAAGGTTTAGCTTTTAAATTCCTTCGTAGTAATGTGAAGCTATTTTGGAGTAATGTAAGGAAACTTTTTGGTGTAAAAAATACTGTGTCTCATTGTATTGATGATGTTATGGAGGCGGAAAATATAGCCGAGTCTTGGGCCCAGAAGTACAGTTCGCTGTTTAATTCTGTGCCCAGTTCTTGCAAGTTCTTAGATGAGCTCAGAGTGTCGGAGAAGGTTCCTGAAATAAGTTCTTCAGAAATTCAAGAAATGATTAGAAAACTTGATATAAATAAAAGTGGTGGTCGGGATTGTGTTTCCGCTAAACACCTAAAGTATGCTTCTGACCTCAGTAGTGTTGTTCTAGCTTTGCTTTTTAATGCTTTTGTTTCGCACGGTTTCCTGCCTTCTTCACTTATGCATGTAGACCTTGTTCCAATCCCAAAGAATAGAGCCGGTGATATCAGTTCTTCTGATAATTACAGACCCATAGCCTTGGCAACAGTTCTGTCCAAGCTTTTTGAAAAATGTATGCTACTTAAACTGTCAACACGGCTGGGCACTTCTTGTCACCAGTTCGGTTTTAAGAGGGGATCGGGAGTTGATTTTGCCATATTCCTGGTTAAGTTTGTTGTGCAATATTTCTGGCACTATAGTTCACCTGTTTTTGCATGCTTCATCGACTCATCGAAAGCATTTGACCGTGTGAACCATGAGAAGATTATTAGGGTCCTTCTAGAAAGAGGAGTCCCAGTGCAGTATGTGAAGCTTTTAGGTTTTTGGTTTCGAAACCAGGAGTTTTGTGTTAGATGGGATGGTAAATTAAGCTCTACTTTTACCCTTATTAATGGTCTAAGGCAGGGTGGTATTTTGTCACCATTCCTTTACGCAGTGTATGTTGATGGTTTGTCTGCCCGTCTCAACGAAACCCAGATTGGTTGCTTTGTAGCTGGTAAGAGCTACAACCATTTCTGGTTTGCTGATGATCTTGTTATCCTGTCTCCGACCGTATTTGGTCTAAACAAGCTACTTTGTGTTTGTGATCTGTTTGCAGTAGAATATGATATTATTTTTAATACTCGTAAAACATTTGCTATGGCATTTATTCCTCCCCGGTGTAAAGTGTTACCAAGTGACGTATTGCTTAGTGGTCGGGTAATTGCTTATGTTGATGAGTTTCGTTATTTAGGTTTTTACATTAGAAAGGATCTAAATGATGATTCTCATATTACTGCTCTAGCTAAAAGCTATTCGAAAAGAGCTAATGCTCTTGTTTGGAAGTTTGGTGCAGTAGATGAGCCTGTAAAGGTCCGCCTTTTCAAGACTTACTGTTACCAATTTTTTGCTCTTGGCCTGGTTTCCACTGCCCATGCTCGGTCTTTGTCCGCGTTGCAAGTTGTTTACAACGCGGGTTTTCGGAAATTTTTCCGTTTGGCTAGGCGATGCAGTGTCAGTGGTGCAATGGTTGATAAACGAGTTGCTACCCTGAAGGAGCTGCGCCGCAAAGCTAATGTTGCTATGTTTTGTCGGTTAAAAGATTGCGAGAATGATTTGGTGGCTTTTGCTGCCCTACCCATTTTTTATGTGCTACCCATATGGAAGGGTATCCTCCTGGATATCTTTTGCAGGGGGTAGATTTCCCTTGTGTTTTTGTTCAGTGTCTGTTTTTAGTGTATGTTTGTTTGTTGTTATTATGGTCTTATTGACTGAAATAAAGTAGTAATATATATATATAATATATATATAATATAATATATAATATATATATATATAAGTAAGTTCGTCTATGGCAGGTCTCAAGTTCAACTCTTGCATACTTGTGGGTATATAGCAGGTATATAGGTAAAGATGAGAATTTTGGTATAACAGAAAAGAATAAGACCACGCTAAGTACTTCAATCCTTAGGGAAAAGTTCGAAACTGGACGTCATCCTTTTTGCAGTTCGAGTGATCAGGGACTGGGCCATGTTCTCTTGAGGTGTGAAGCTTTCTAACATAAGGGGTACTTTTTTTTTCAAAATGGGGGGATGAGCTACTTCTAGGTATCCATAAGTTTATGCCTCCTAGGTCTATAGTGCGTTTCGCTAATGACAGAAAAAGTGATTAGTTTAGCAGAAAGTCGGTAAGTGATATTTAGTGAAGAATGAGAGATAAAGTGAGGTTGTTTGTGATCTGAGCTTTTAAGTACAGATATATATATGATCGATGATAAAGCCGTTCTTATGAAGTTGTGTCGACAGCGTATTAGGCTGCTACGATTTGGTTTATTGCACTTGCTGATTGAAATAGGTTTAAAGAGTCGGACTATCTGGCAAGAAATACAGTATTGAAACTGAAACTGTTCTTGCAAGATCTCTACATGCGGTTTGTTTACATTAAAAACTTTTAACGTGGGATGATTTCAAATTACGTTATTTCAATACTTGTTTGGTTGCTGGGGATCTGAAATGTCTTGGTTCTAACACTTTTTGTATATAAGGTGTGATAAATATTATACTGTCACACTGCACATTTGAGCAACTGGCCATCTCTATTATATTTCCAAGACTTGCTTACGCCTTCTACACCAGAAGGCAAAGAGCCGACAATGAACACTGCTTGGCAGCGAGGGGAAATTAAATACTGCACTGATCCTTTTCCGATATCACCAAGATATGTAACTGGAGGCTAAGGCACTAAGCTGTCAAATAGGGAGCAAGAATAACGAGCTTTCAATCGCTTTAACTACCTTGAACAAAGCTCGTTAATCCACTATGTCCCTGACGTAACATTTCAATGGGCACAGATTAGCGTGCCAAAGTTTGATCGGTGATTGACAGTACTTACTCTGAGGAAAATTAGCTTAGAACTGCCCAATATGAAAGAACAACCTACCCCACCATATGGCTGACCCAAATTGTAGTGATTGGCAGATCTTTAGGCAAATAAGTGTAACAAAGAAAATGAAACGGAGTACTGGCCTACATTAATGATCGTCAGTAAAATATGACCTCTAGTTTTAATTAACCAGTTAAAGCACTCAACTATTTCTATTAGATTTATTTATTACTACATGCAGTGTTAAAGGTTCACTGAAGAGCTTACGGCTTACCGTTCAAGTTTCCCACTTCTTTTGAGCTGCATTCCACTTCAAATTCCTCGTAAGAAAACAATAGATCTATTCCTATGTGATAGCTCACGCGTTGCCTCCCCATTGCGAAAGTGCACCACCCGTTACCTAACGACTAACATCGCCAACAAACTCTCTGATTGATTTGCACAGTGCGTGTCTACGAATGAGCCTATCACAAAGGACGCGAGGGGCGGTGCTTCTTTGTGAAAAGTTCGCCATCGGAAGACTAGATCTGACGAAAGAGCAGAAGCCCGAAAACAACTTTGAAAGGAAAATCGTAAATAGGCGGACTGGCGATGGCACTTGTTATTGAAAAAGAAACTAATGGAATTAGTCCAGGTTTTAGTTCTGCTTTAAGCATTGCTTGTCGCTACTACGAAATTCTAGTCGCTTAGTATCTTGTGGGGCTAAATAGCGTGTAAAGATTTCTTGCCTTTGCAAAACCAAACTTCGGTTTTGCTTTAAGCAGTACTCGTCAGAAACGAAATTCCAATGGCGTAGTATCTTGACGAGTGGGTGTGGGTCTAAATAGCGTGTAAAGATTTTCTTACTTTTTACAAAACCAAATGTGCGACTCCTGCTTTCTTTGTTGGTTGACAGGTGACACGGAATCAATCTTGCGGAATGAGTCTTCCCGAATAGAAAAATTGGTCACGGGTCTTAAACCGACAGTCATCGGCCGCAGTGACATCAAAGCCGTTTGCTTGCCTTTTGATCTCGTTGTGAGTAGCATCTGATTTTATCAGCAAGATGTATGGCTTCTGCACCCCGGTGGGCTAAAGTAAAAGTGGGCTCATTTTACAACTAGGGACGGTTGCGGTATTGCACTAGGTCTGCGGTAGCTCCGATATGGTATCGAGCTGCAGAAAGAATTTCTCTGAACATCGCCAGCAGAAACTAACAAGACCAAAGCAATTGCGGGGATCAGAAGCTAGTTTATGTTTTGGCTTTCCTGGTTCAGTCAATCCACTTCCACTGAACATTACAAAGGAAGTATTTCGCACGCACGATCGATATCCGCGGATACACGCAGTATAAAATAGCTAAACAAGCCCACTCCCCCCAAAATCTGCAAACTCAATCACCCGATGAAAGAATAAGTAGCTCTATTATTCTTTTCATTTTTTTGCCGGATTTCGGTGGAAATACTGGTAGCCTACACTGAGGGAAAAAAAGAGCAAACTCATAAATCAGCATGTCACCTTACACTCCGATCCACTTGATCAAACATTTCTATACTCACTTTACGGTTTTCTCTAGTTTCAGTAAAACCTGAGCCGAAATTTGATATCACGCCCTCTTGAACATGCTATTTTGTCCCAAAGTCAACCACCCCTTCTTCATTCAATTTCCTGCGTTCACAACTGCTGCGCTTTGTTGATAGAAGCGCAATTTGCTGCACTTTGTTGACGGAAGATCGTTCGTTAGTGGATTTTTTTGTCATTTTGTTATGTCTTTATTCTTCTTTTCTTCTTCTTCTTTTTTCTCTACTTTTTTTAATTTGTTTGGTTTGTTTCCCTTAAGACTATACGAATAAAGAATAAGTACCGCCAATTGCCATCCCTTATGACGTGGGGCCATAGAGAGTTAATGGCGTTTATTATTTTTTCTGAATAAAACTGAAACTGGAACAAATTTTAACTTTTAACCGGAATCGTCCGATCGGAAAACATTATATCTAGATTCAAAATGCAAGAATATCCAGGTCAATTCGTAAATTCACGATTATTTAGGTTTAGGCCGAACTTCAACCCCGAGCTATGATTCCACAGACAAATTCAAGACACACCTAAACTTCTGAGCCCCTCCACACCCCCCATTTTTTTAGATACTAAGTCCGTCTAAAGGTTTTTAATTTATTTTATTTATCTAAAAGTGACCGTAGTTCCTTACAATGATAAGTGGATTTTCCACAGGGCCTTCAAGGGACACGATCCCAATGGTTTCGTAGTCCTATTATTAGGTGACACGAGTGATTACGACAGAAAGAGTCGGACTTTCTTAAATCAACATGACTTCCGAGAAGGATCTAAACTGGGTACTAAACTTCACGAAAGAACAAAACTTTGTTTTCGTTTTCCCCACAGACCTGTCACTGGAAACACAGTGACAGAATTTTCTACAAGCGACTTCGCGAAGTTACCCGCAGTGCTTGTCAAGTGGACAAACGCTAGAACTCTGACACGACTGAAAGGACTAATCAGATCATGTTTAGATATTGACCTTTCAGTTTGCTTTGTAGCTGAATCAAGGCCGTATCCAGGGGGGGGGGGGTTGAACCCACCCACCCCCGAAACATACAAAAATACTCTTTTTTATAGGCTTTTCCCTCTTATCTATGTCTTTTTGGTGCGACCCGCAGGCAACCCCCCCCCCCCCCCCCCCCCCGAAATAAATTCCTGGATACGGTCCTGAGCTGAATATTCCCTAAAGGTTAATACGGAAAGGCTAGAACACCCAGTGTCAGATTTCCAAAAGCACGTATTACCGCCTGTTCTTATTACAATGCTACCTTCGCGCAGATCTGCCAGGCACGACGGTATTACTTCGCGAGCGTACTGCTTCAAGCTGTGCCTTCTTCAGTCAATAGCGGAACATCGCCGGTGAAGCAGTGTGACAGGGAGCCATTCCGACGAACAAATGTAATGAAATGGAACAGTTTGTCGAAGACGACGAGAGCTGGTGGAATGGTGTTGAAATAGTTGATATTACCCAAGAACAACTCTGGGAAGACGAAATGAGCTGTGGTCAGTTTGGTGAATTTTGTGAGGCTTTCCCCTCCTTCGTACCTCCTCCTCCCGCACCACCGTTTATGTTGTCGGCGTTGCTTGAAGGAGGAGTGAAGACAGACTACGTAAACGAAGATGAGTGTATAATGTGTAACTGGATAAATTCGAACTCAACAAGTTCATTACTTCCGAATACAGGTAAGGAATAATATAAGATGTCACGAAAAATGAGCGATGATAAGCTGTAAAGCGGTTGCGAACACATTACGCAACCTAGCTGGACTGCGCCAATTCTGGTTTTTGTTCGGAGAGTGCATGCAAACCTCGGCAAAGAAATCGCAAAGAGATTTTACAAATCCTTAGAAAACTACATTGGTATAAACGCGAATCGGTTCCGTTTCACAGCTTTTGTCAGTTGTGCTTAACTTTAGAAGCGATGCCTACCTTAAAAGACCTGTCTTACCTATAATACTAACGCAACCTACTTCCATAGTCACTCCATGTATTTCTAAACCCGGATACCCTAATATCGTACGGTCGGTACATTCTAACACCTCTAACAAAACCACAATGATTTTCTCACTTGCCGTGTTTTGCCACCTTTGATGTGTATCATGCAGTCGACGGTTGTCTGCGAGAAGTTTTTCCATCAGAAAAACCAGTTATGTAAATGGTTTCTTTGTTTTCGCTATATGTCAAGAGGTCTTGGAAAAGGCTTAAAACAGCCAAACCGTGGGTCATTTGTTGAAGCATAGCCTAGTTTTAAAGTATTTAAGCATTTTAAAATACTTCAAGTTGAAGAGTAAATAGTGCGAGGGGTCCTTAAATTATTTAATTTTACATGTACCTACGCATTCACAGCTATAATTCCCGATGAATTATATACACGATGTTCCAATTTATTGACTTTTAATAGTTTGCTTCTGTTGTTCATTCCTATACTATACTCCGCCCGTACCCATAGATGGGTTGTAAATAAAACTGGACTGAATCGAACACCTTTTTCATTGGAACCGAAGTAGTGTACTGAACGACAAAATCTTTCGTCAGTCGGGATTATTCTTTCTACTCTTTTATTATCTGTATGGCACTTGCAGCTTCGCTCAAGTGCCATTTACCGATCACTTTTCGGTCGGTCGGTCTGTCGGTCCACTGTTCTCGAGTTAGGGTACTTCCAGAAGTGCTAGGACGATGAAACTTGGCAGACATATCATGGAGCCGACCGAACTAACTTAAAAATTGTCACTTCTCCGATCGGACCACCATGGGGGGAGTAGAGGGAGGGGGATTCCCGAATCTTGAGGCATGTATAACTCTCGAACCGGTGGTCGGATCTTAAGGAAACTTTACACTTGGAAATACCTCGTGTCTCAGATGTTTTATTGCAAGTCTAAACCGGATCTGATGAATGTGGGGTGGGGAGTCGGAGGGGGGAACCGGAAATATTGTGACACGCTTAGAGTAGAGCGACTGGGATGAGAGATGGTGGGAAGAACAAGCACAAGCCCTAGATACATCAGTGACAGAATCGGATCGGATTCGGGCGCTTGGGGGGAGGGGCGGAATTCCGGTGATAGCTTTTAAGATACTTCTAGAAGTGCTAGGACGATGAAAATTGGCTTGAACATTCGCTACTTGACAAGATTGGCTTAGAAATAGTCAGTTAGCCAATCCGACCATCGTGGGGGGGGTGCAGGTATGGGGAATCCGGGATCTTGAGAACGGGGTGATTGCGACACGCCTAGAGTGGACCAGTCGGGATAAAACTTAATAGGGAAGAACATGCACAAGCCGTAGACGTATCAGTAAACCGGACCGGATGTAAGGGGAGTTGTTTGGGGGGGGGGGGGGGGGGCGGAATTCTGGTGATCGCGAGTTACGGTACTTCCATGTGTGCTAGGACGATGAAACTTAACCTGAACTTTAGAGAGAAGATTGGCTTAAAAATTGTCACTTCCCATATCCGACCATGTCTTAAAGTAGCCTACTCATCTTAACCGCAAAGTAAAAAAAATACTTTTAAGCCAAATATACACTTTCGTTATCCCCATGCGCCCATCATTAATTTTGCCTCAAGAGTTTTGCTTAGAAATTATTTCTTGTTCCCTTACCTGTGTGGATGGCATGGAACCGTGAGCTGTATTCAGCATTTGATGTTGGGTAGCTTATTGTTTTTATATTTTTGCCCACACCCATTGTTAGTTATTTAGTATGGCCCAAGCTGGCCGTTTTATTAGATTAAATAAATAAATAAATAAAGTCCGCATCTTAACTGGAAATCGAAAAACAAAAACTTTTGACCAAACGATACATTTCATGATCCCCAACGGCTCATGGCCTTTGTGCCACAAGGGTTTTGCTTAAAAATGAGTTTCTAGCATCTTAACTGAAAAGTCAAGAAAATACTTTTGACCGAACGATATATATTGTTTCGATTACAGATGAATTTCTAGCGCCCTTAAAGTGCGCACCATTACAGCCAAGTGAAAAGTAAAATAGGTACTTTTTACCAAACGAAACATTCTTGTGATTTACAAGGGCAAATTATCATTCTTATCTCAAGGGTCTTGCTTACAAATGATCATAACACACACACGAATTGGCCAATTCCTACTTTCATCCTCTGACCCAGCCTTGCAAGTGTCATATGAGCGTCTAGCTCTTGCTATTCTGTCTACGAGACTCCGACATTGGAGCGCATCGGAGTTCTAGACTTTATCTTTTGAATAAGTTTGTTATGCTGTGCCTGTTAGAGAGCAAGTGATGGCTCGGTTCACTGACCCTCAGGTCCCTGTAGAACAGGGTGGTATCCCGGGGGGGGGGTCAACCCCCTCCACCCGAAATACACAGAAAGAATATTTTTTGGTCCTACCCGCGGGCACCCGCCCCCCTGAAATAAATATCTGGATAGGACCTGTGTCAAGATTCCAAAATTATTTGGCGATGTTGACTAAATGACATTCTAGTATTGCTCATGAGAAGGTTCCAGCATCGCAAGTCGAGGTTGTGTTCACCAGCCTTGGCATTCAAGACGATAAAACTTATACAACTTTCGAACATGCAAACCGAGCCATCGGAGTTCAAGCAAACAGTTTCACAGATTATTCTGAATTAATAAGTGCGAATTGGCCAACACGCAGAAAACAACCCGAACAGACTTCCTTATCAAGAGGAAATTATTTTATTTGTTTTGCTTTGTAAGCCGATGGACCCGCAACCTATATATCCCCACTCTCTCTTCCTATACTTTCATCTGAAGATAAGCACGTAATAATGGTATCAGACCTTCCTGCAGCAGCCATTCCTACTCAGAAGCGCCCCAACTGACATACGTCGCTGACGATGCTCTTTTGTGTTCCTTTGACATGACACTCCACATTCATCTCTTGTACCGCAAGACTAACCACATTATCCAAGACCCCTGTGACGCAAATCCATTATTTGATATGAAGGGTTACGCATAGTCTATTGCAAGTTTTACACCTGCTTTATCCGATCTCCCGCATTATATTCAGCTGAAATGGAAGGACGAAACGGTGTCCTATTAAGCGTCAAATAACCCATTATCGGATGTCCTCTTTGTCAATATGAATGGGAGGCCTAACTGCGATCGCGAGATCAGATGAGCTGATATTGACGGAGTGAATAACTGACGAGGGAGTTGTCCACAATGTCGTCCTTCAAGTACTTCCTTTTCCTGCTTCAGAAGGCAAAAAGCAAACAAGACCAGGGTAGTTCAAATAATAGAAAGCTTAGGTGTTTGCTCAATTGATTTGCATTCCAAAGCTACTTCGTATGTTTGCAGAAGGGTAAAAACCGTGTAATGCGTTTTCTTTCGTTGAGTGCCGTGGTATCTCAAAGTTACACGGATTAGACCTAAACAGCATTTGCTCAGGCATACATTCGTCGATTATGACCATTTCACATGGTGTCACAGAAGTTAAGTCGGTCGAAAAACATCCTCTTTTCTAGAGATGGGCGAATCCGATCATGAAAGGATTCGAATCCGAATCCACCATTTCATGCTGAGGATTCGAATGCGGATTCGAAACCCACTTTAACAAAATATCTTAAAGTTCAATGGGCGGATCAAAAATCATGATACCAAACTACCACCCCCTTGAATACAATATTACATACAAAATCTGCATATTCCTCGACAATTTACTTTCGCTAATATATCGTTACACCGTTTCTTTGCTGACTGCCATACTCCGATTTACTAGCTTTGACAAATATAAGCGGAGTTTCTTTTTTCTTATATATTGGTTGCTATTATATACTCCGGATTATTTGAATTCCTTGAGAATTGACTGAGAACTGAGAATTCCTTCTATAAGCTCTGGAATCTACTGCAAGTAGGTAGGTCGGTTATATTTGTACATTTTTGGCAGTGTTGTAACTTTACATCCAGAAAGCAAAACTTTTCTTCGGCACTACAAAGAACAAAAATCTTCATCAGATAAAACTGGAGCAATCTGCCAGCTACAGAGACGCTTTATTTTAGCAGCCATGGCCCTTTCATCACTCAATTCTACACAAGGATTGATTTTCGTACATGGCAAACAGTTTTTAAGTTTCCTCTTCTTGCATTACCATGCTCTGAAATCGTCTCCGCCGATACGCCGAAGTGTCAACTACAAGCGATAACAAGAAAACGGCCTATTTCTCTAGCGCTATCTAGTGGAAGTCAGAAAATGTGTATGTGTGATGCATTTTATAAAATTTAAAGCAGTTAGTGCCCATTGTACTTTAACAAAGAGGTGACAAAAAATCAAAGGTGGTATGTAAACCATATTTCTAGGTTTTCATGTGTGCTTGTTACAGTATGCCTTAGGCAGGCCCTTCAGGAATTTATTTCTGGGGGGGGGAGGGGGTGCCTGCTGGTCGGACAAAAAAGTACAAAAACACACGGATCAGAGGGAAAAGCCTATAAAATGATTATTTGTGTATTTTCCCTAAGTCCGTATGTTCTCATCTAAAGCATTTTATCTTACCAACTATCAAGTTTTTCTTGAATCTGAGCATTCTTGGGGAACTTCCAGTAACTCCTCGCCCCCCCCCCCCCGAGTCCCCACACCGTTTGTTGCATGTGGTTTGGACCCATGGTTTGCTTGTCTAGGTCATCAGTTCTTATCATCCAGAAAGTTTAATTTGAATCGGACCATACGGTTGCAACTTACGGAATTTCCGGATTCCCCTTCCCTCAGCTCCCCCAAAGATGGTCGGATCCAGGAACACAAGTTTTCCTAGGGCATTGCGTCGGGTCCCTAAGTCACCTGCAGAGTTTCCTCGAGGACAGCAGCAATCATCGGAATTCCGGCAAATACCGTCCACACCCCCCCCCCCCCCCAGAGCCCCTATCCGATCTGGTTCTGTATCTAGGGCTAATGCTTGTTCTACCCACCAAGTACAATCCTGACCCATCCACTCTAAGCGTTTTCAAAGATGTCCATCCCCCCCCCCCAATGTCACCGGATTCGATCCGGATTTAAAATGAGACGTCTGAAGAACGAGGTGTTTCTAAATATCAAGTTTCATATAAATCCGACCACCCGTTCAATAGCTCAGCTTGCCGCTACATTATCAAGTCAATCTGTTCGGGTCTCTTACAAGTCCGCCAAGTTTTATCGTCCTAGCACATCAGTAAGTATCGCAATCGCGGGATCACTAGAAATTCGGACCCCCCCCCCCCAACCCCCCCACAGTGAACGGATCCGGTCCTTTTATGTCATTCGCGTATCTAGGACTTGTGCTTGTTCTTCCCACAAGTTTCATCCCAAACCCTCCACTCTAGGTGTTTCCCACGATTTCCGGTTCCCCCCTCCAACTGCCCCCAGTGTCGCCGCATCCGGTCCGGATTTAAAATGGGACGTCTGAGACACCAAGTCTTTCTATATATCAAGTTTCGTTAGGATCCGACCACCCGGTCTTAAGTAAGAAATAACTAATTTTTCTGGATTCCCCCTCCCTCCACTCCCCCCTAGATGTTCGATCGGGGAAGTGACTATTTCCAGTTTAATCACGTGGGGTCCCTGATATTCCTGTCAAGATTCATCGCCCTAGCTTATGTGGAAGTGCCCAAACTAGCAAAACCTGGACAGACCGACCAACGGACAGACAGAAATTGCGATGGGGGGGGGGGGGGGTTCTTGATCAGCTAGTTATCCCTTTAAGATGATTTACGAGTGATAAATAAAATTTAGGATATTTCGGTTGCACTTCCGGCAAACCGTCCTCAGCGAAAAACAAAACTAAACCATAAAATCCATCACAATAATAACAGGAAAACGATACGGAACAGCAGACAATAACACTACATGTAACAAAAAACCAGAAGAACGATGCGGATTGAACGACATGCAGATAAAAGCAAAATAACGAGAGATAAAATGTGCGTGTCCAAAGCGTATATGTACAAATCTGTAATTATTTAAAATTCTGAATTCTGTGTACATTTACAATTTACTGCTTGTATGTTTTCCTTAAAGATATATCCTTTTACAGATTTAACGACCACAAATCTGTTTCAGAACGCAGATTCGGAATCTCCACCCTTGATACTCCACCTTATCAAGTTCCTACATTATCCCATTTTGAAATCAAGGTGTGGGGCCATCCGAACTAAAGGCAACTGCTCCAGAGACTCTGCTCAGGTCTGAGGGTATCATAGCCAACACTGCCTATCAAAACCTCAAGATTTCCTAATATGGAACAAACACATAACATTGCGAATCTGGGCGTAAATTTTGCAAAATTTCTCTGTGTCGTTTGCCGCTCTCATTATTAGTATCCACATAAGGTCGGTTTAAAGTACATAAACCACCCGTATAGAATATGAGCGACAAAACTGAACAGTCCTGATCGGGTTAAAGCGCGTGATTTACGAGGAAATGCATGGCACTCAAATTTTCAGCTTGAATGAAGCGGATGACTTAACCCTTTATAGATAGGTACATGTTTATTAAAGCCCTCGGGCAACGAACATAACATTACAGTACATACAGTGCAAGTCTAAGCTGTCTTAAGTGCATTTAGTGTAACATACAGTGTAAGCAAAGTACATGTAGTGTAGTGTAAGCTTCTCTTGGAGCCTAGTCACTTTAGGCTAAAAACTAAGCAGATTTGAGAAACAAGGCAGATTTTTGCGCGGATTTATTCGCTGAAAATCACTGTGCTTTTCTGCGCAGATTCGTGAAACTGAGCTGCTTTTACTTGGATCTAATGTGAACATTTCGGTGCTGAATATTTCGCAGAAAATACTAGTATGACCGGGCTCTCAGGTTGGACAAGAACACTTTGTGAAAGTCCAACTAGGGACGAAATTCTCCCCCAGGACTCCAGTGCGAAAACCACAATCCGGACCACTATACTAATTACTAGCTAGAAACAAGACCAAATGTTTCGATGGGATCCTACAGCGGGTTGATTTTTGTATTTTCTTTGTTTTTATCCTTCAGCCCAATCTGACCGATACTTGTTTTTGACTGCGGAAAATGGATACATCAGCTTCGCAGGGAGTTTTTTTTCTAGCTTGAGCCTGAAGAGGAACCTTGCCAAGAAGGGTCGAAATATCCTTAAAGTTTAACTGAAAAGGCAATTTATTTGTCATTAAAATCAATTGGATTGTGTTAAAGGATTTTGTTCACTATTTGTTCTAGTATGACGTTCAGAATATCTACGGCCGTCCTCACGGCGCAAAATTCTACTATGACACAGAAAATTTGAATCTCAGTACTTACGCTGCTTTTCAGTGGCCAGTGATCAGCTGTCGGAAGGTAGTTCACTGCGTCAACACTTATTTTTCGTAAACCATTTTAGTCAAGCATATAACACAGATACTAGCCCGATGAAAAATTTATCTCAAAATAGTACTATGAAGCAGTACGAAAAAGTAGCACGCAGTACTAACGGTGCTACGACATGCTTCTATTTCACTGCTACCGTGTTACTGCATACTACTATATGCTACTATTAGCAAGACTGGATGCTAGTATGGCAAGACAGGATGCTACTGGATACTACTACATAAGATTGGACCAGTCTGAGGCACATTAAATGATAATATTCTTTGCTATTACATAGTATTACATGCAACGTTTTCGTACTACTACCATACTACTACGCAGGCTACAAATTTTTCATCGGGAGTCCCTACGCACCACAAATCCGACAGGAAAATTTCACTACGTGAAAACTGATTATTCGTGAATAGCGGAGCAACGAATTGACGCATTTCATCGAGTCTTCAAGCCTCTTTAAGTGAATAAGTGATGGATAACTAGATTTTTTTCAGTCTCAGCCCTTTTCAGTTAAACTTTAAAATAAAACTAAGCTGAAGTATCCGTTTTATCGCAGTCAAACTTGTTCGTATGTGTGTCCCTATGTTTTCATTTCCACAGTGAGTATTGCTGATTTCCGGTATTTGCCCTTAGGCCCCTTAACCAGATCATCAGGTGATACTTATCACCGAAAACATTATCAGACAATCAGATTCAGTCGCAGAAAATACTATTTCGAATTTACCATGTAATATTTCGTAGAACACCCCTATCCCTCTCCTAAATTTCGATCGTGCTACTTTCGAAAGGCTCAGCATGTATTAAATAAAAGCTTTCTTCAATTTGACTTCACTTCTAATAAATTCCCAGCTTGTATCAGATTCCGGACAAACTACGCGTCAGGCGAGAGTAGAAAATTCGCATGTAGATTCAATACGTATTCTTACCCTTGTTTCGATACTATACTGACTTCAGAGAAAAATTTGTCTTCTCGTTTCTCTTAATCAGCATGTCTCCTTACCAAGAAATCAGAGTCTCATTGGCTTTAAACACATATCTTGCTCATCCCTTAATCCGAAACCCCTCCTCCACCCCTTAACACGGAGCCCATCGACGAACATGACCGGTCACAACAAATCGTTACACCAAGTTTGAAAAAAAATATCCAAGCCTTTCGACGACGGTTGCGCAAATCCGGAAAAATCCGGAATCCGGAAAAAATAGGAAAAATGAGATTTTTTTAGCTTACGAAAAAAAAAAAAAAAAAAAAAAAAAAAAAAAAAAAAAAAAAAAAGATCGCGTGACAGAGGTATCCCTCACTAACGTTTTAGGATTACGAAAAAGGAATTTCACTGGTCAATCGCAATCCCTCAGCGTTATTGGATGGGATATCAGTCCAGGTTTTCTTTTTTCAATCGATCAAGTTGATTTTCCAAATAGCTTAAAGCTAGAAGAGGAATAAAATATTTACGAAACACACAGACACGAAACAAATTAACCAATACACTTACAAGACATGACCAGAAATAAATGATGGGATGAAACTACATAAAAATTGGGCAGAAGAATTAGCAGGATATGGAGAAAAACCATACCCTAAAAGCATGGGTAATTGTCTGGTATATATATCAAAGTCAAAAGTACCACCCCCCGTATCTCCGGACGTATCCGGGGGCAGAAGGATATGCTTGTCGTGGGTTAACTGAACAGAACAACACAGGTATTAAGTTTAAACTTCAAAACTGTTCACACTATCCTATTTCCAATTAACAATCCAAGGAACTTTTTTTTTAATAAATTTTGTATAATTCTTACTAACTCTTATTTTCATTAATAATTTGTGTTAAATTTTCTCGTATCTATTAAATGCCACAAAAGCCCATCAAATAGGTTAAAAAAAACCTGAACATGACGGACAAGGAAGGAACAAAACTATCTTAACACTGTAGCTGTTGCTGACATCCGTTTCGGTGGTTTCTTTCCTCTGACAAGTTTACAGTACTGTAATTACTGGGAAATTGGTATGTTTTGAAAAAAAAATCTATGTTTGATTTGACTGGAAGAGTTCGCGAATAAGTCATGAAATTATGCTACTGCGCATAATGAAACTTCCTAATACTTCCTATACTGAACGTTCGGACCTCGGTACGGACAGACTGATGATTTGTTACAGACAGTGTGTTATGTTTGAGTGTTTCGCTCCAAGCAGAATTAGCCGACGGGCAAGAGTAATTTTAAAAGGTCAAACAGATATAAAGACATTATAATCTAATTACAGTGTTTTCCGAGTCTACCCGGCGTTACTGCAAAGGGCTCTTATGTTTTGTATGTTAAGCGAGCGATGATTCCGTCAACAATGCAGCATGCAAGACTCACAAAGAAAGGAAATTACCGGAGAAGGGTATCAAGAGTCCAACAAGCAAAATAACACTGCTTAACCCTTGCTCTATTTTCAGGTGCTTTGGCATTTTTTCGAAAATTTGTTGTTATTGTTTAGGTTGCCTTCTCGGTATCGTGAAATTCACGAACAAAAATCTCATTTTTGGAGTCTTATTTTTTCGAAAATTTTTGGGAGCTTAGATTGACGACAGTGAAACCGTTTGTAATGTTTTATTTTCAAAGTTGTTGTTGTTTGGTCTTGATAAACATACATCAAAATGAAACAAAACGGAAATACACGCTATTTTTATCATTTTTGGGATCCGAAAACGTATGTGGAGGGATAACTATGACTTCGTAAAATTTGTGCGTCAGTCAGCACGATAACTCTCGAAGAGGGAGAGATATTTTCTTCAAACTTGGTATAAGGATCCACTGGGTCAAAGTTTAGGTCAAGTCCGTAGATGAACCTTGTAGTCCCATATTTAGAGGTAGCGGAGGGGTTTCAAATAAAAGTTTTTTTGTTTTTTTTTTAAAGACAATGAGATAGTCGATCTCGGGGTAAGGAGGCATGCTGAATCCATATATGACAATCATTTTCTGCCCGGACAAGTAGTTCGCCCCGCATTTGGCCGAAATCAGAAAATTTGTTGAAAGTATAAGTTTTATTTAAGGTTGATCAAATGTTCGATTTAGGGGTAGGACGACATGCTGAATGAATTTATGGCAATCATTTTTTACCTGGCCAATAGTTCTCCCGGAATCCGGCCGAAACCGGAAAGTTTCAGAAAGTTGTCTCTTAAGTTTTTACCACTCGATGTAGTGGTAAGAAGGCATGCTGAATCCGGCCAAAACCTGAATTTTTGTTAAGTTGAAGTTTATCTGAAGTTAATTAGTGGTTTGATATAGGGGTATGGAAATATGCTGAATTCGTATTGAGTTTTAGTTTTTGCCGGACAAGTAGTTTACCGGGAATATGACGTAATCCGAATATTTGGCAGAAGTAAGGCAGGAAGTTTTGATCAATTTCGTCAAAGTAGATTCGAAGTATAGAGGTAAACACACATGCTGAATCCATACCCGAACTTGGTTTTCTCAGATGACTGGCCATTGGTATTAATCTGTTTCTAAATTTTAATAGTAAAAATCTTCAAGGAGTCTGGGGAAGACAGGATATATACAAGACGCAACTGTCTTGATCAAATATTAAATTTTTGGGATTCGATCGAGACCATTGGTCTTTTTTATTATGATTCCTAGTCAGCTTGGGCTGAAGGAGTATTTACACTTGATAAAAATCTTTATTTACCTAGATTTACAAAGTGGCATGGCACCTCTTTTTGGTTTCCTAGATTGCGGTAGACAAAATTGTCATCGAAAAGGTGAAAAGTTTCTAAACTAAATTACTGTCTCAGTACGGCTCTAAGAGGTTCGATATTATTCAGAATATTCCAGATCCCCCAGACGTCGACACAAAATGAAAGCCGACAGAAACTGAAATCTGGAAAGACCAAGTAAGGGGGCTTGCAGTCTCAAAAAGAAATAATAAAAATACGGTTCTAACGGTCTCGACACGAGGTCAAATATTTCGTCCCCTAGTGGTATAATTCATAGATAATGACGGAACAAGAACTTCTCTACTCTAGGTACTTAGTCATTATGGTCGCTAGTATACTTCTTTAGTAGATGCAGCTGTTTGGACAACTCTATGCTCAGATTATGGATAAACGAATCTAATTAGGCGAAAAGGGCACAAGCAATTTGGCTGAAAATTGCCTACAGTTGAACTCGGTGCTTGTTCGCCTGAGATTTGAACGTTTGCAGCTACATCATAATCGAAAGGTTAAACCACTACAGCTTTATGTTTTGACTCGGGTTGCTGAGATTGCCACGTTTGTGAAATGACGGGATGATGGATGACAGAGACTTGGTTCTAATATGTTTGGTTGACTTCATATTGCAGATCGTACTGAGTGCAGCAAACCCTTGTGTTCAGACTGCTGCGATTTCGGGTAAATTCTGCATCTGCGACATACGACACAAATCGTCCGACAAGCAACGCAAATCAATAAGTTTTGAGGCAATATCACATGCGTTGAAAAATGTCGACTCGTTCGAAAAACTGCTTGCGTTTTTTTTTTTGGAAAAAGAAATAAAAACTAAAAATTGTTGAGTTTTCAAGACTAAAGGTAGGTATACCTTTTTTGGGATCCCAAAACACGAGTGGAGGTATACCTATGACTTCGTAAAATTTGTGCGTCTGTCAGCATGAAAACTCTCGAACGGGTAGAGATATTTTCTTCAAACTTAGTATGAAGATCCATTGGGTCAAAGTACAGGTCAAGTTCGTAGATGAGCCCTGTAGCTCAATATTTAGGGGTGGTGGAGGGGCTCCAGTTTAAGGGACAAAATAAATAGTTTTAAAAAGCCAATGAGATAGTCGATCTAGGGGTAAGAAGACATGCTGAATCCGTATTTAACAATTGTTTTCTACCCGTGCCAGTAGTTTGCTCAGAATCCGGCCAAAACCGGAAAATTTGTTAAAAGTAAAAGTTTTATTAAATGTTTGATTAAGAGGTAAGAAGACTTTTTGAATCTATTTATGAAAATAATTTTCTTCCCGAACATACAGTTCGCCCGGAATCCGGCAGAAACCGGAAATTTTTTTGTAAGTGAAAGTTTTATCTGAAGTTGGTTCGATATAGTGGTAAGGAGACAAGCTGGATCCGTATTTGAAAATTATTTTCTCGCCGGACAAATTGTTCACCCGGGATCCGGCCAAAACCTGAACCTTTTTAAAAGTCAGTTATGTGAAGTTGACTATAGGTTCGATATAAAGGTAAGGAGAATTCGTTTTGTGCTTTAGTTTTTTGCCGGACAAGTAGTTCAACCAGAATCCGGCCGAGTTTCGATCAGTTTCATCATTGTAGATAGACGTATAGGGGTAAACACACGTTCCGAATCCACACCTGAACATGGTTTTCTCAGATGACTAGCCACTGGCATAAATCTGTCTCTAAATTTTACTAGTAAAAGTGTTCAAGGTGTCTGGCGAAGACCGGATAACTACAAGACGCAATTGTCTGGATCAGGTATTAAATTTTTGGGATCCAATCAAAACCTTTGGTCTTGTTTTGAAAGAAGTAATCCCTGCATGGTTGACCAGATATCTTCTGAGTCATTCAACCGATTTGAACAATCTGAAACTATGAAGTCTGAATTGAATTCCGAAGTAGTAAATTGTCCTCAGGGTCTACAGACTAGTTCAGGGACCATTTCCCGAGGCTTGCTTTGTCCCCTGCAGAATAATCTTGACAGGAAAGCTCAGTTTCTTTTTGCTTCAGCAATGCTGTGTGAACATTCATGAGATTATGTCGTACGTCAAAACGGAAATCAAAAGAAAAAATAGTGCCACAGCAGTTTGAACCAGGGATTAAATAAGTGCATTAACAGTGACACTTCTCAACAACCGAACTTTGTCCGAGTAAAAAGCAATTTTCAGACTTCTCGATATCTGGGGCATCCGCACACTCGAGCTATCCCTTCCGGATTTTCCTGATAGTGGTTTTTTGCTATTCTTCAACATTTTCCTAGCGTCAACCTCAAATCTATTTTGTTTCTTATTCAAAGTTTCAATTATTCACCTCTTTCTTCTTACATTTACATATTTATTGTGTCCCCTCGAACGTATAGCATCTGTGGTACCGTCCAGGCATCCTGAATCTGCGACCATTAAGACCTTTTTGACCGGCTTCACCTTCAGATCCTTCTCGACGAAACTATTTGAATTCGTGAAGGGAATATTCAGAAAGATCATAAACGGATGTCCGGAAGTGAAGCCTGGCTTTTACTGGTCAACTTCCAGACGATGCCACACCTCACACAAATTCTAAAGTCCTTTTGGAGGTTATTCCTCTCGGAAATGTTCAATGTTCTCGCATATGTGAACAGCAATTTAGACACTGCTTTTGTCTCTTTTTATCACATCTTGTCAGTCCATTCGTTTATCTTGCAATCTCATCGTGCAATGTATGCGAATCAGTTTGAGTGGGTGGCAAAATTGCACCACCTGTGATGATGAACATTTGTATAAGTAAAACCGTTCCCATTTTCTACCACCTCCAAGTTCACCATTCCTGAGAGATCAGTCGAACAAGAAAGGTCTTATTGGCAAAGGAGTAAGCCACCCACTTGGGCCATTCAACCATTATCCCCCCGCTGACAGCTTAATACGACTCACTGAACTAGCACAATATAAAGCAATTAAACGATGTCTTTTTGTTACACTGAAGGCCAACACCTTAAATCTAGAAGAAAACCGAATGGTACATTTTGTTTTATTTTGCAGAAACGCCTGAACAAAGAGCATGGATCTCGATTTTGGTCATTGTGGCTTTTACCTCCGCCATGATTGGTGCGTTCCTGATGATATTTTTCCTTCGTTGCAAAAGGTAAGGGTTTTAGGTAATTAGCATTGTGAAAACAGAAGCTCCATTGGGGGGGGGGGGGGTAGATTTCGGAGGGAAACAAAATCTTCCAGCTTGTTATTACTTTTTGGCCCCTAAGTAGGTTTTAATAGACGGAATGCAAAGTAATCACGTTACTTTAAGGTATATTCGAAAACTACTAAATTTCCCTAAAACGAGTACTTATACTTCGAGTCTGAGTCATAAACTTCGAAAGGGGCCAACACTATCTCCTGTCCCCCTAAGGTTTACTGAAAGTGCGCCTCTGTGTGGGGAATTTCATGTGTCAGAAAATTTTTCTCAGTACTTTTGTATATTTTCCGTAAATTATCTGCTTGGAACACAACTAGCTCTTCTCAAGTTCTGAGCCGAACTGTCAAGGACCTTTTACTTTCAATGGATTGAAAAGATAAATGGAGAGACTAATTCTTTCTACTGTTGGCAAAGTAAAGCAACGTACACGTAAAGCAAGTCCGATAAGACATTTCGCACATGACATTTCGCATGCGAAAATCCACGTGCATATGGGAAAACTTGCTTGCGTGTTTTTTCGCCCGACTGCAAAAACTGGACTGTGCGTACGTACCTTAATTCGCAAAAGATCACCCATTTAAATTCATTTTTCTTCATGCGTCAACCAAATTTTATATCTTGAAACTGTATGTCTGCAGCAAGCAGCAAAGGGTCATTTCACGTTCGTTATTTTCCGTGTTGTTTCTTTGTTTTCAGTTCGATATTATACATATTATATATTATATATATATATATATATCTCCACGTATATTTTGCCCGCATTCAGAAGGGAAAAGGCGTGCATAGAGAAAAGAAAACAACAATTATAGAAATACGCCAAATATAAATACTAAAGTTTACACAACGAATTGGGTTAGCGTGTGGCTTTGCGAAAAGTTTCTATTGGTTATGCTATATATTAGTTGCGTTTTTGCAGATACCATGGTATCTCTTACCACGGTAACTGGATCTGCAATTAGTCGTTTTTGCAGTTACCGTGGAATCTGATATACGGTTGCTCTGCAAAAATGACAATTGCCGAAAGTGCGGTTTTCGAAATCATCCCGAAAGAAAAACAGATATTCAGTCACATCACTACGTGTCAAACTTCTTCCCTACCGATTTGACAAGAATTGATGAAAGTGAGATGACCTTTTCAGATACCACGACCAGTTACCACGGTCGGACCGTATTATCTGGATATCTGTTGCCACGATAACTGCAAACACGCCTTTTGACCGTGGGCAAGAACTATTTTCTTTGTTTTCTTGGCAGGTATCCTTTATTTTTTTTTGTCCCGAGGTTAAGGCTACGCGCAAACACAGTCCTATATGTTTTGCCATGCAAAAATGCACATGTGAAAAACGCGTCACTATTGGAAAACCTGCACAAGATACGTCAAAATGTCAGAGAGACGGATTAATCCGACTGCGAGAATCGGAGTCTATGTGAACCTAGGTGTGAACGTACCTCAAACCGTGAGTGGTAGTAAACCTTCAGCTTTCTAACATCTCTTCTTTTTTTCAGGTTGAAAGTCCTTCCATCAGGAGGTAAGGTCGTTTTTCATTATTTACAGCTATTTCACTTCTGTGAGTTGCTGCTACAGGTTTATACAGATTTTAATTATAGACAGGCTACTTACTGGAAACGAATTGTTTTTTTTTAGTTCAAAGAATCAATGAATGAATATATTTATTGCCTATCTTTACATGAAATGTCACTGATGGAGTTTAAAAACAAAGAAATAAAGAAAGTGGAACAATGAACAACACACAAGATACAATTTTAACTTGGCAATACATAATTAAGAAAAGGGAGAAAAATAGACTATACACTGTTATCTGTAAACTATTTCTGTAACTATTGTTTACTTGCTGGATAAAGGCTGTTTAGAGGGTCGAGGGATTCCAGAAATCGATTGTTGGTTCTTAGGTATAGTTTATTCCAGTGTCGGGATTTGATAAGCCAAGTGTAAAGTTTTCCATTGACAGCATAGCGACTGGCGCTAGGGGACATCGAATAACATACAGAATATTATGTCCTAATATGTTCCTATGATGATGATGATGGTTTTATTAACGCACTTAAGGAGAGGAAATAGTGCAGTATAGACAAATAAAAGGAAAAAAATACACTGAGCTTTCAATAATGTAGTAAATGCACGAGATAAAAAAATAAACATTTTAAAAAAGAAAGAAAAGGAACTAATCGGGTCTAAAAAATCTTCTTCCTAGATGGAGTGCGGAGAAATGGCCAAGGGCAGAAACGTGAAGATCCTGGGCAATTGAAGATAACTTTTTCTGTAGCTCAAACTTTTTGCAGACTTATGGCGGGACACTGGGGTGACAATATGGATTTCACTTATGAGAAACACGCTTTATACGAACTAAGGCGTGAGGAGACACAACTGTGGCTATTAAAATGTTATTCACCGCGTTCAACGGACACATCAGCTGCTTTTATTCTATCAATATTTCGGACCTTCTCGGCAACTGGATCCTCTTCTTTCATGAGTAGAATCTGAGCAGCAACTTGGAATCTCAGTGGAATCTTATCCTAGGTTCACACAGACGGTCACACTGAGGCGATGTCGGCCATCGCCGAGATTTTTGTCGCCAAAATCGGCGATTCTGTTACTTCGTCAGGCGATTTTCAATGTTGAGAAAATTCAACTTTAATCGGGCGACAGTACGATTTTATGCACACACCAGCAACATGGACGATCCTTTTGATGATTCTCTTTTAGAAAAATTAATTATTTGTTATTACTTCAATTATTTTAAGGGTTATTTTTAATTGTTTTTTCGCGTTAAATTCTGTCGCAAAAATTCAGTGGGAACATCCAGGCGATAAAAATCTTCTGTCGCTGCGATTGGACAATCTCGTTCATCGCCGCGATGTGTGAACCTAGGGTTAGCAAGCAATTCCTGCTTTGAAAGTCACCACAAATCACAATCAGACACTTATAGTTGTTTCTTCATTTCATCACAGATTCGTTTTTTATAGCTTGGTCCTGAAGAGGACCTTCTCAAGAAGTGCAGAAATATCGCTAGAAACCTCAGTTGACGTATCCGTGTTATAATAATAACTTTTACTTCAGCCAAAGGCCATATACACACACAAACAAAAACACAACAAAATTAACAAGCAGTAGAACCAACTAAGGAGACACGTCCCTGAGGAGCGCTCTACTCCAAGAAAGGCAGCTGGAAAGGGATCAGTGGCATTCCTGACAAGAAAATTCTCAAACCAGATAATTCTCTGATGAAAAATCCTCCGCTCTAGATCGCCTCACTATCTCATTCAGTGTAGAGCACCTTCGGGAGACAAGTTCATGGCTCACGCTACAAATCTTTGGTAGTTTATATAGGTGGCGGGAAACTCGATTGTAGCCGGTTTTGAGTAGTTTGGCCGATTTGAGTGAAATATTGGCCACGAGAGATATCCCAAAAAGCTGGTAACAATAGCACTGGAACAAGCGAGTTTTCACTGCATCAGAGCAGTGCCCAAGTTTGAGGACGATCATGTTATACCTCGCTTAAAGAAACAGAAAACTTTGAATCAAACTTGACTCGGGGAACTAGCTGACATATCAGGAATGTACCCTGAGTCGATATTGAGAGTAAGACAAATTCTCGTTACGACCACTGTAGTTTCCGGGCGGTTTCCGAGAATTCGACCTTTGAGTTAGTAGAAAAAAAGCAAAAGGTTTGTGTGCCGGGAGTAAGAATCGAACGCACGACCTCTTGACTACTATCCCGATACTATGGCCGAAAGACGGCCAAAAGCGAACTTTTACAGTGCATAAGTGCATAATTACAGTGCATAAGGGGCAAGGGCCAGCCAGCTAGCTTTTGGAACACTAAGGAGGGGGTTCGAGATAACAAAGAAGGGGGGTCCTGTCGACAATAAGTCCCTGTATCTTTATCTAAGCCCCCCAGGTCGGTTTGATGGCCGAAAGTTGCGTAGTCAAGTTTTCTGTGCCTTTAGACAAACCTCGTAGAAGCGCGGTAACACGACGCCATCCCGAAGGGTGTACCCCAAATAAGTAAAATTAAGTACAAGCACGATTTCATTCCCACCAAGCCGCACCCCTTTCAGAGGAAGGGGCAAGCCCCGTAGGTAAGCCATTGCAAGCGTTTTCTTCGTGTTGAACAGAATATCGTGCGACGTAGCGTAATCATTGCAAATTGTTAGGAGCTGACTGAGGGCAAAAACAGTGGGCGAAATTAACACGATGTCGTCCGCAAACATAAAAGATTGTAACAAAACCCCTTAATGTGACAACCAATCCTCGTAAGGCATAACTTTAGCGAAAGCTCATCTGTATAAATCGTGTACAAAAGCGGAGATGGAACACTCCCCTGGCGTAGACCATTCCTAAGGTGAAAAAAATCACTGAAACTATCCCCCCAACGTACACGAAATCTTGGTTGGGTAAATCAAAAACATAATTTTTTCACGTACACGGTTGGACCGCTCTACGCACTAGATTATCAAGCATAGTGCGGTGGTTCACGCGATCAAACGCCTTAGACGCATCAATAAAACATAGAAATACCGGAGGCAAGAAAAACAGAAAGTAATCCACCACGAATTTCAGAAGGAAAATCGCGAAATTAACTCCACACTTTTGTTTGAAGCTAAACTGATAGGGTGCAGTAATGAGTCACTGTTTCATTTAGCCAGCTAAACACTTGTCAAGAATCTTCGATAACACCGTAGCTAAAGCAATAGGTCGATAGTGATCAGAGTTGGATGCATCAATCGTTCTCGACTTGGGTACCGGCACCAGGTTCACTGTCATCAGCGAATCGGGCAGGTAAGAATGCCTTAAGAAAACATTAAACAGCGCCGCTAGAATAAGGTACTTTTTTACTCGAAGCAAGCCTCAGATGCCTTGACGAAATACCATCGGCTCCCCCAGCTTTATCAATACCAATAGAAAGGAGGTGGCGGCCATGGCACTCAACCTGAGCAGGAAAAATAGGCGGAAAATGAGACGGAGGCACAAGGAGAAAACTAGGGTAATCACTAGAAACAGAATTAAAAAGGGTTTACGTAGCCAACTATGATTCGCAAAGGAATGTTTATATCCCAGGGTTTTCAGTTCTTCAAACCACCACAATTGTATCGGATTTGTATGACCCTTTCATGTAACGGTTCTCAGACATACATCAACTTCCTTGTTGTCCTGAGGCAACAAATTGTTTCCTAGAGGAAAATACTCAAGTTGTATCGTTGGGGATCTTTACGGAAAGGAGCCACTTTGCCCCCTCGTAATCTGCAGTGTAGCAAGAAAAAGGATTTTTGTAAAGTCTTGGTAGGCCTACGTCCGAAATTTGCAGACCTCCTTTTCCATCTAGAATGTTCGTATCACTGGTCGCCTTCTGCTTTCTCGAACCAAGTCCATCAAGGTGTTTACTTGACCGAGACTAACATTATGGAATAATTTCCAAGTCGAGAAAGTCGAGGAAATGTTCGTCAATGAGCTTAACGTTGCAAAACAAGCCTCCGGAACCTCAGAACCCGTCAAGGAGAAAGAAAAAGAGGGGCTTCTGCCACTCAAACCGTACGGAAGAAGAACAAGAAAACTAGAACAGGGGGCGTGCATCCTCGGCGTTTATTTTATAGTATAGCCGTGTGGGTATAGTTAATTGCATCGATACCTAAACACAAATTTTACTATTATACAAAGAAAAAAAACGAAAGTGGCACCCCGCCAAGTGCTCCCTGTGTGACATATGTATCAACCATTCCTTCCCCCGTATTCCACCCAAAAACCTACCCTTTTGCAAACATTCATTATGCGCACAGTATTCTCTAGCGCGTGTCAGCACATCGGGTAATTCCTTACAATTCGAAATCTACATACCTCTCTTTTCATCTAGATAATTTTCATACCAGTGGTCGTCTTCTATTTTCTCAGACATAACCCATAAGGATGTATTACTTACGACTAATGTTCACCCATTGTCTACCAAGCCAACCCCAACTCGCTGCGGTGTCGTCTATGTCACTCGATACGAGACGAAATCGGCGTCGAACAAAAAGGACCCTTTATCATTTCCCAGTGAAAAGCGCGGATCAAGAAATCGAGTCTCAGTCTTCTTGCTTTCAACATTTGCATAGTATTAAATTAATTTGGTCGCGCAAAAATGATGGCGGCCTTTTGCAATCGCCAAGCTCATTGGTGGAACGAATGCGTGACGTCAAAAACTAACCAAGCAAGCCTGAGTCGGACGAAAAATTTGTGAACAAAAAGTAACCCGTTCTGAGTGAAGTCAGTATCCAAACAAGTCAGGACGTCTTAATCCCAATCCTGTCATCAGCTTTTGCTTCAAACAAACCCACCCTCTCTTGTGGGTCACCATCAAGGCGAGAAAAGATTTCAGTCATCACATATTCCTATCCTCAGTAGCAACACATTTCGATCACGCCACAAAATAAAACGAAAGTTAACATCCAAAATATTCGCAACGACTAAATGTTTAATGGTCTCTTAAAACTCAAAATTTGCACTTGCTCATTACTCACACACGAATGATTCATTCTGCCATTGCCGAATCGGGAGAACACTCTGCATTCTAGGATCAAGGAGGTTAGACTGTAATTAACAGCTGAAGGAAGCAGGGGCATCACAAGACTTTTACTTCTCTTTTTTTTTTCTTTTTTTTTTGTGGGGGGGGGGGGGGGGGTCCGGATTGTGCCAACGGACAGCAAGATTGCCGACACCCCCCACCCCATTTCGCGGCAACAACCTACATTTCCCCCCAACACAGAATAGAACCGGGGTAGCCCCCCCCCCGCCGTCAGTTGAAATTATTCCTTTAATGTAATTTTGTATATTAAAGTTCACAAATTCGGCTTTGCATTTCAGCTTACGCTAAAAAGCGAGGCTTCCAACGACTGTAGCCAGAATAAGTTATTTTTTAATCTGCCTTTTTCCAGAAAAATTTGTTATACCTACCATACAAGATCTAGCTTTTAACGTGATTCAAACCACCAAGAATTTCTTTAATGCCAATTAAATGAAACATCATTCTTGCAAATAGGAAATAAATATTCTTTGAGCCCAAGCTGACTTTGAAACATATATTCAAACAATGTTTTCAACGGATATACGTCAGCTACGATTTTTCATCAGCGATATTTCGTCCCTTCTTGGCAAGGGTCCTCGTCAGGCTGTCAATCTTTTTGTTCAACGTTGGGGATGGAACCAAACCTGTTATTACACCTGTAATTTATAGGTTTGTTTCGGATCGGAAAATCGGATAATATTCTTTCGAACGACGATCGAGGAAACGCGGCAATAAACGGCAAAATATTTGAGATTTTCAGAGAAAGAAAATGCGGTTACCAAAATTTGAAGCGTTTTTTATGACAAAAATAGCAATTGATTTAAGATTATTCTGTTTATATTTTATGACGAAAAAGGTCACTATCGGTGGTACCGCTGTGATACGATTCTGATCAATAAAATTCTACTGTCATCTTCTGTTCTAGGTCATTTATTTTGTTTTCTTGTACTCCTTGCACCAAAGTGATGAGCCGGATATGTGCTTCCTTACTATTTTTTATTTTAGATATTTTGTCTTAAGTTCTGTTTTGCTATGAGGTATTTGTAAGCTAACAAATGTACAGAAAACGAACTCGGATCTTGAAATACGCTCGGATTTACGCAGTGCGTCTACTCACCGCAACTAGTTATTCCATGTTTGATTTTCGAACAGTTTATCATCAACTCAACCAAAAACAAAATGAAAGATCGTCTGCAGCTCCTGTCGAACTGATATTTACTTCTTTTCGCTTCAGCATGGCTGTGTAAATTATGTAGCCCTTGATATTACGCGACCTTATACTGATTTTTCTCCTTTTCGCAGGAGATGCTACTATTCTTCCCGTTGGCTATACTGGTCCAGCCAACAAAGACCCAAGGTCAGAGAGCAACACAATGAACTCACGAGTGTTGCCGTGTGCCTGTGGAACACTTAGTGCCACCCATATTTGTGCGCGAGTCTCCCCAAGTGTTGGCCCTAAACAACCCGGGTGGCGCGGAAGGTGGTGGCAAAAAATTTCAAGAAATCAGTCTGAACAGCACGATAACCCCTACGCTATGGTGGATGATCGTGCTAGTGCTGTGTATGCTGAATTAAATAGTATTGCTGGTTCCGTCGGGAACCGGCAGGACCTGTACCATGGGTATTTATCAAATATGTACTCAGAAATACCTGATATTCCTTTGCATGCGCTGCATCGGAACCATCATCCGATCCCAGTGTCCGCAAGCTTTCGCCGGATGCTACAGGATAACGCGTATGAAAACGCTACTTCGCAACAGACAGAGCCGCAATGCCCATCTAGTGGCTGTCCGTCATCGACGTCAAGTAGTGCTTATTATTCAGATCTTTCAAACCCTGAACAGTGCTCAAGAACATGGTCATCATCACGGACACAGCGCCCACCATGTCGTTCGTGTTCGACATGTCACAGACAATCGCGTGCTCATATGCAGCCTGTGTTTTCCATAGCTCATTGCCATCCACCCCATTGTGCGCCAAGCATAACGTGTACGTTACACGCAATGAGCAGAGGGTCTGTGCGAGGACGGGACCTTATGCCAGTGGCCCTAGAGGTTATACCCGATAACGTTGCAGTAGATCCACAGCTGCTTCAAAACTTAGCCCCGAATCTAAACCAGTCTAGGAATATAGACTTGGGGGATGTTTATGACTACAGTGACAACTCAGTCAAGCGGCCTCTGCCGCCATTACCTAGCCGTCAGTCGCAAGGACCTCAAAGAAGATTTAATTCGAATAATATGAGTGACGGTAGTGACCGTTCTGAGCTATCCCAAGTACCTTCCCAATATGTTTAGGATCAAGTAAAAAATCAGCGCTGGTTCGTCCCCATTTATTCCTTTCCGTGCCGAAAGTGTCGAGCACTCACGAAGAATTAAGCAGACTCGCTGAACAAATGGGGGCATCCGATGCTTACTTGGCTTTCCCAAAGAAACACACTCTTACTTTATCGCTTGGATGCGGCATTGCCTGTCCAAAGACCTTTGTGTAGTATCGTTACCGAAACGATTATCGAAGAGTTTTTGTAGTGCAAGTACAAGGATTCCAATGTTGCCATTATGTTGGCTCATCTAGTCATGTTTACCGTCCGCGCATTATGTTGTTTGAATATTGAAAGCCGGCACTAGTCAAATAATATATTTTATCAAAATTAAGGTATGAAGATTTTGGTTGACTCGTCTTATCTGGAATATGGAATGGTTCTAGTTCTCTTCAACAGGAGCTGATCATTCTGGAGAAGGAGTATTGTCTGCACCCCTTCTGGGGGCTGAAATGCTCGATTGATTCTAGATAATCTAAGCGGGGTCGACCGACCCCCGTCATCTTTCACACTTTAAGTATGCATAGTGTACTCCTCCACCGACAATGATAAGCTGTCGAAACCCATCGTTAGGGTCGTAAGCGGCCATTGGAGAGTTTCAGCCAATGAGAGGACGTCGTGTCTGGACGAACACGGTTACGACGGCCTTACAATTGCCAGTTACATTGCGAACTGTCAAATAGTTCTGTTAACAGCATTACCGAGACTTAGAAAGCGGCAACAGATGCACTCTCTCACATTACCATAGTTCTAAGTTCTTGACAGCTATGTTCTCTCTCCTGGAGCTCAAATCCTTTATTTCAAAAAGAGTAATCAACTATTGAGTCTGTGTAACAAACCTTTGCCTCCCATCGCCAGTGGTTTCACATCTACTTCCACACACAATTTAGAACTGAGCAAAAAAATTACCCACCCACAGATTCTTGTACCATCGCCGAGCCCTGTCGGGAATTATTTCTGTTTACTAGCCAGAAAACAATGTAAATATCCAAGACAAAAGTGGCACGACGATGGCGGGTTTTACTACAGTGCTTTTCACATCATATCGCAGAGCGTCACGCACCGCGGACTTTGGTAAAGAGATAGCCGTCAGCTCGGTTGCTTTTGTAGCACTATTGTTAAGTCATACTACGATTGTTAATCTAATACAGCAATAGAAAATTACAACTGCAAGAATCTGTCGCAATGAATGGCAGCTTGCAAGACGTGTCTCAACAAAATCTCTTTCATATTGAAATTAGCACTGGATGTTCTTTAGAGCCGATGTCAGGATCTGCGCCACAGCTTACCGATTTGAAAAGACTTTAAGGGATGGTAGATAAATAGTTCACACACGTGTCTGAAGTTATTTTGCAGGTAAAGCTGAGGCTAAACGCCATTTCCTTGGCAGTCGACTGCTAAACTGGGCTAACCATTTTTTATCGGCTTAGCTGCGAAACGCCCTGAGAAAAAGCGTCCCCAGCGAAATGTCACCGAAAAAAGGTCTCCACGACAAAACATCCCCATAAAGGTCTCCGTATGAAACTTCCCCGCTCACAAAGTCCCAGGCTGAAACAATATTCACCAATAAAAAGATGTCTAACAATCGTCTTTTTTGGGATTTACGGCTTTTTATTACGTCTTCAATCTTTCTAAGTAGGTTAGTTTGAACATTACACTATTGGAACAAGATATTGAAAATCGCATAGGTGTACAAATACTATCCGATGCAATACAAGAGACCGTACAATGTTTTCGACTGCTTAGAATGAGTTACAGGTTGATGACTACTCAACAAGGGGTGACAGCTGATATGGCACTTGCAAGAGTAGTTACCTTACCATGCATATCGGCTATGGTTCGCGCTGGCAGGATCGGACGGATCTTTCGAGCCCCCCCCCCCCTCCAACTCTCTAAAAGTGGCATCTTCGAATTGCACATCAGGCATTGTGGAATTTCCCACCAAGTAAGTGATGACCTCCCTCCTGGCAACTCCCCTGTCAGCGGATCCGCTATTTATCTGTAATGGCACATCTAGAGCATTTGCTCGGAAAAAAATTTAAGCGTGTGGCAAGATTTCCGAGACTATGATTGATGGCGGGAGATAAATGGAGCCAAGCTCAGCTCTTATAGCCATATTTTGGCTTTTTGGCAAGGGTCCTCGCCTTACCACAGAGAGAAGAAACGAACCTGCATAGCTTAGCTACAGTGTCATCAAATACGACTCGCAGTCAGATTGGCCTGAAGGAGCAGTCACATCCCCATTTCAACTCCCCACAGTGTCCAGATCGGTAAAGGGTAAATTAGGGGCAAACAATATTCCTGCCCACCAAGTTCAACACGATCGCTCCCCCCAAGTGCGCCTGGAGATTTCCGGACCCCTCCCTCGGTCATTGGTCCAGTCTGTATTTGTCAATATACGTTCTTCCCGATTTCCTTCTCGATCTTTCCACTTATGGTCCATTTACACACTGCGTAAAATCCGAGCGTATTTTACGCACGTTTTGAGCTTGAAAACATTTCTAGCAATAAGAACGTATTTGAGAAATCGGTCTGTTTTGTATCTACAGACGTCCGTATTGCTAGAAATCTTCTCAAGCTCAAAACGTGCGTAAAATACGCTCGGATTTTACGCAGTGTGTAAACCCTCCATTAAGCGTGTCCCAAGATTTCCGGGGCACGCTCAACTCTCCCTACAGTGGTTAAATTTGGTCTCGAACTGGATCAGAAAATGGGACATCTAAGGCATGTTCTCGTGGCTCTCACGCTCATCCGACTCGAATTACTCTTTCGAAAGTTATACGTGTCATATAATTCCGGACTCCCCTTTCTACCCCTGCGCCATAGATAATCGGATCCGGAAAGTGAGATTTTCCAGATTAACCTGGTGAGGTGACTAATCAGCATGGCAAGCTTCATCGACCTAGCCCGTCTGGAGGTAGACTAACTCCCTTACTGCATTTGTTCATAGTGCAAACGGATACGTCAGCTGAATTTTATTACAGCTGTTTCGGTTTTCCCACAAATTTCATTTTTCCAACTTGAGCGGCTTTGAGCCTGAAGACCCTTGCCAAGAAGGGCCAAAATAGGCTCTAATAAAAATCAGCTGACGTATCCGTTTTTCACTATGAAACATGATTCGCAGTCAGCTTGGGCTGAAGGAATATTTATCCCTTACTGCAAAATTTCCGACACTCCCTTTAACTCCCACCAACGTTTATAAATCCGGTCCGGTTCTATAAACGGTACATATAGGACCTAAGGTAGTCTTTACCGCCGAGACCCGCCCCGATAACTCCAGCCTTCCCCCAACACAGTTTCCGAACCTGAAATGAGACATCTGGGACATGTGCTCTTGCCAATGATCAAATTTCATCCAGATCGAATCACTCGTTTGAAAGTTGCGTGCCACGAAATTCTGAATTCCCCCTCCCTCCAATCCCCTGGATCAGGGAAGTGTTAATTTACACGCCAAGCTGTTCAAGTCCCTAATAAGCCAGAACAGTTTCATCGTTCTAGCTCATCTGCAAGTGCCCTAACTCGCGTTCACATCCCTCCTCCCCACAGTTGCCGGATTCAATCCGGACCGGCAACAGAACTGTAAGGGTCTAGTACCTCTGTGGTTTCTACGGAAGTCTAACCTTTTGCGGTTTTGACTGTACCTTATGCCAGATTGTTGAATATCACATTACATCATGAAAAGCTTAGTAGAAGTCTAGACTTCGGATTGCAGGACCATCTTGTGTTTCGAACTCTTTTTCATTTAATAATCTAAGTTTTTAAACACAGCGCGCAGTTTTAATATCTTCGGTTCAACCTCCACTTTGGGAGAGCGGGAATACAAGAGCTAACAAGAAAATCGCAAATTTGACGGTGCATGTACGATTTTTTTCTGAACGATTTTATCGTGAAAAGGTTTTATGGAACAACGTCATGTGATAGGACATTTTTGCAAATTGTTATTTAGCTACATATAAAGACATCTTCATCCTCATTTGACCAAAGGAACTCATCAATAACATTCAACCACACCCCTCCCCAACATCACAAAGAACAGAGCCGAACTGCAACTGTGGGCTAACAGTAAAAAAGTGAACGACTCTGCTAACACTACACTGCTCAATCATCGAACAGTGAAGCTGCTTTACCTTTTACATCCTGTACTTCTCTAACTAATTTTGTCGGGAAATTATATTTTCTTTGCGACTTTGATGGTAACACCCAATCTTCTGCTATGTTTTTGAAAAAAAGAGAAAGCTTTCTGAACTTCTGGAGATTATGTATGGTTAAAACAGAAGTTCCCTTTTCTAATCATTGACAAAGGATTAAGGAGTTTTTCGTTTCGTCGTTTTTCAACACCCAGGCTAAACAAATATTTTAGACGTAAATGCGTAGTGAGCCAACGAGGGGCGCTCAACTTGGTCTTGTCCCAATTAAACTGGCAAATTACTTCAAGAATGACCCGCGGTTAAAGCTTGAGAGACCAGTTTTATCTCTTCTTCAAGTGTCCCTTTGGCAGATTTATCCTCTTGGGGCCCTGGTTCTGTGAATATTTTGCATGAGCTATCAGATCTTATGTCCAAACCGGAGAATAAAGTTGTAAATCACGGCTTGGATCACGGGTCTGATGCATCAATGTAACGGAGGTGTATTTTTTTTTTTCAGCGCAAAACATGTGCGATGTCAAGATCTTCGCTTCCTAAGCGCATCGCCACGGTTCCCATGACCTGTCAGGGAAGTTTTTGGGATCCCAAAACATTCCCGATGAAAATTAATCTCAAAATAGTACTATGAAGTAGAACGAAAAAGTAGCATGCAGTACTAACGATGCTACTACATGCTTTTACTTCAAGGCTACCGTGTTACTGCATACTGCTATATGCTACTATTAGAAAGACCGGATGCTACTATGGCAAGACAGGATGCTACTGATACTACTACATACGATTGGACCAGTCTGAGGCACATTAAATGATAGTATTCTTTGCTATTACATAGTATTACATGCAACGTTTTCGTACTACTACCATACTACTACTACTACGCAGGCTACAAATTTTCATCGAGTTAGTGAAGGCGAACCTAGAACTTCGCAAAGTCCGTCTATTTCCTCGGCGAATCTCGAAGGGGTTTAAAAATAACGCCTCTGCTTCAGGGGTGGGGCTTCAAATTAAAAGGTAATATTTTGTAAAAGTTAATTAGATAGGCAGTTTACTGGTAAAAGACATGTTGAATCAATATCTGTATTCTATTTTCTTGCTGGACAAGTAGTCCAACAAAACAGGAAATTTAGTCGAAGTTTTTTTCTGAAGTTAAAGGTTAGGAGACTTGCTTGTCGGAAAAGGGACAGGGAGTCCGGCCAAAAACCGAAAACTGGTAAAAAACAAGACCAAAGGTTTCGATGGGATCCCAAAAATTCAATATCTGATCCAGACAACTGGGTCTTGTCTTAGCCAGATCCAGTCTTCGCCAGACTCCTTGAACATTTTTACAATTAAAATTCAGAAACAGATTAAGGCCAAATAGCTAATCACCTGAGAAAACCAAGTTCAGATTTGGATTCAGCATGTGTGTTTACCCCTATAAGTCATATCTGTTTTGACGAAAACTTCCTGCCACTTTCCCGGTTCCGGCCGAACTCCAGAACTACTTGTCCGGCGAAAAAAGAAAGCTCAAAGACGAAATCAGGATATCTTCTTTCCCCAGTAATGAACATCTAATCGACTTCAAATAGAAATTTAGCTTATAACAAATTTTCCGATTCCAGCCGGATTCCGGTCGAACTATATGTCCGGGTAAAATACGATTGTCAAACAGGGACTCAGCATCTCTTCTTACCCCTAAATCGCTTATCTAATCAACTAGAAATAAAACTTTGACTTCCAACAGTTTTCCGGTTTTGGCCGGATTCCGGACGAACTACATGTCCGGGTAGAAACTTGTTTTCACATAAGTGTTCAGCATGTCTTCTTGCCCTAAATCGAACATCCAATCAACTCCAAATTAAACTTTTAATTTTGACAAACTTTCCGGTTTGGGCCGGATTCCGGTCGAAATACTTGTCCGTCGAGAAAATAGTTTTCACCATCGTCTTCAGCATGTCTCCCTACCTCTAAATCGAACATTTAATCAACTTCAAATAAAACTTTTACTTTCAACAAACTTTCCGGTTTGGGCCGGATTCCGGGCGAAATACTTGTCCATCGAGAAAATAGTTTTCACCATCGTCTTCAGCATGTCTTCCTACCCCTAAATCGAACATCTAATCAATTTCAAAGAAAAATTTTACTTTCAACAAACTTTCCGGTTTGGGCCGGATTCCGGGCGAAATACTTGTCCGTCGAGAAAATAATTTTCACCATCGTCTTCAGCATGTCTTCCTACCCCTAAATCGAACATCTAATCAACTTCAAATAAAACTTTTACTTTCAACAAATTTTCCGGTTTTGGCCGGATTCCGGGCGAACTACTTGTCCGATGACAAAATGGTTTTCACCATCGTGTTCAGCATGTCTTCTTACCCCATAATCGACTATCACATTAGCTGTTTCAAAATATTTTGTTTGTCCCTTAATTTCAATCCCCTCCCCCACCCCTAAATGTAGAGCTACAAAGCCCATCTACGAACTTGACTGGTCCGACGACCCAACGAACCTTCTCACCAAGTTTCATCAAAATATCTCATTCCCTTCGAGAGTTATCGTGCTTACAGACGGACGGACGGACAGACGGACGGACGGACGGACGGACAGACGGACAACTTTTGCGATGTCATAGGTATCCCTCCACTTACGTTTTGGGATCCCAAAAACTGAAAGTTGTATCTGAAGTTTATCATAGATTCCACACTGTGATATGGAGACATGCTCAATTCATTTGGAACTTCACTTTCTTACCGGAAAATAACTGGTTCTAAAACCGGCAATAATGTCGAAGCCTCTGGGATCCCATCGAAACCTTTGGTCTCGTTACATTCTGCACCAACGACTGGGGTGGGTCTTCGGAAAATGATTTTCGGAGCTGTCCCAAGGAACCGTATAAAAGCGGACACGTCCCTATGCATATGCACAAACTGCATAGATTCGTTTATAGAGCAAACATACGATCAGGATTTTCCGGACGGATTTTCGTCCTTTCCATTATAAAGTTGAAAAAAAAAAAAAACTTTTCCGTCTGGAAGTGATGATGGTGCCGAAAATCCTGGCAGAAATTCCGGTCCGCGACCAGCCGACTCTGATCGTCTGTCGCCCTATAAGGTTACTACTGATGCATTAAAGCAAAGGAAGAAAATATACCCGAAAAATGTATCGAGTAATAATAATAAAGTAATAAAGCAAAGTCACAGCCGACGGATCATCGTCTTCACTTTTGTACTTAAGTGGACTGTAACTGGAACCAAGAACAAATAATCTGATAGAAACTCCGTCTCCCTATTTCTGTAGTATGACCATGCGAAGAAAATATGTCTCCGTACCTTGCCTTATGCAAACGAGCAGAGGTTACCTCTACAAATAGCTATGTCGCTGTGAAGCCGCGCAGAAGAAACTTCAAACTCAAAGCCGATTGGTTCTCTAGACACGCTCCAGAGCGGGTCAGCCTGCCGCCTGCACTTCTTCCTCTGCGATGAGCAACGACGAAGACGGAAGTAGACGGTTATCAACTCAAAGCTACAGCAAGTACCTCTAGCTCCGCTCAGCTTTGTCGGGGTATCCATAGTCGCTGAATGAAACCAAAGACGGCGGTTCTATCTCATTATTTGTTCTTGCTGGAACATATTTAAAATACGTACCACTGAACATTTAGCTACCAAAAACCAGCATTAACCTTGTGACCATTTAAAAGGTAACTGGTTTCGCTTTTGCATTTGGTTACCGTCTAATGCCGTGAAAAATAAAAACAATGACGCGAAAGCAAAAACTGCACCATGTTTTATACTGTCGCAGGTTTCGTTTCTTTCGGACTCAAAGCAATTGAATAGAGTATTTCTGCAAACATCTGGCGAAATGGTGTTAGAAATAGCGCGACGATTCCATTACAGTAGCGTACGGTGTCTTTCGGACTCAAAGCCATTGAATAGAGTATTTCTGCAAACATCTGGCGAAATGGTGTTAGAAATAGCGCGACGATTCCATTACAGTAGCGTACGGTGTATGTATGCTGATCTTACAGACACAATACTGCCTATCTCCTGAGTGCGAACCGTTTCAGAGCCAATATAATATTACCTGGTTCCACAACACGAACACCGTAATTTTGGAAGAATTCATGCACGTTCTCCACGAATGGTAAAGGCGTGATTATTATACCTAGGGTTTTGACTTTTTATGCTTTACATGGATAGGGTCGTACACTTACTGCACATTCATCAACGTCACACTTTTTAAGACAGTTCTAATTAGCTTGAAGAACAAGCAAGCAAACCTCTGGGAGCAGCGTAATGACTCAACGCTGCCAGTGTGTCGAAATATCGTCTTATCTTGATTGCACTCCAAACCCATGAACGTAGTCTATCATTACTTGAGCTAACAACTTATTTCTATCGCTACGGTGTCTCTAGATGAGCTGCAGGGCACGCTGACCAGCTCATTGACATGTGAGCAGTGTTGCCACTTTTCTATGCCGGAATGTGTGACAGATGACGTAAAAACCTGTGACACTCTGGCGCCTACGAAACTTGGTCCTTTTTACCAACTATTAACGAAAAGTCTCGCTTTTTCAGCTTCATAGTCATATGCTTCTGCTTTTTTACAGTCTCATCGGCCGCAGAAATTCTGTCTCGCTTTTTCGAAGAAGTTAAAAACCTGTGAAAAATCACTGAATTCCGTGACTTACAACAGTGCATGTGAGGACTACTTTAAACTTCACAGGTAAATTACTTCCAGTAGGTACAATTCCCTTCTGTAAAGTGCCATCTATGTATTATTATAAGTTTACTTGACATGGGGATGGGAACTGGTTAGATGAAGTTGCCTTCGGTCGGGATCACTGTTCCTATGGCCGGCTTCTACCAGACTGTCGCACTCGTTTGCGAACTTTGTTCTCAAGCCCCTCGGTAGCTCAGTTGGTAGAGCGCCTGCCTTGTAAGCAGAGGGTCCTGGGTTCAAATCCCGGCTGAGGAGCATTTTTGTCTTTCAGTTCACTACTTATAAAAAAAGTATGTTTCTCAATTTTCTGGAATTTTAGCAATGTCACTGAATCTTGGGGGTGGGGGTCTGTGCAACGAAAGCTTGTAAAATACTCATAGTGACAAGAAAAATGGAACTTCCCACTCTTGCACGCCCGTCTCGAAACAGGCTTCCTTCTCTCTAGCTCACAAAAAACTACACCCACAGCGACCTACTAAATGAAAAGCGACCGTCAACGGAGATACGTAAAAGTTAGTACCATCAAAAGCTAAAATGGTAGATTTCTTAATTGCTCAATTTTTCACTCGCTCACTGTTGCACCATCCAATCAAGTGCCGCCATCGTGCCTTAACTAGATTGTCTAGGTGATCAGGCTCTGTTTTCACATTGCTATTTTATAGTTGTTAATAAGCAAGCGGGTTGGCATTTCTCGCTTTATGGCAAGGGATTCAAATGATAGTGCGATCTCTCTGTTGCGAATGCTCTCTGAGGCGGTATGTTTGAAACAGCGTTGTCTATGGGACTTAAAAGCTGACAAGATGAACGTATCGTAAATTTTTGATGAGCCGTCGGGTATACTTTTATGAACAAAGGCGTCACAAACGAGTACTTTAGCTCATACAATCACACATCTCGCTATGAAAAGATACCTTTAATTAAACGAGATTCATAAATGATGATTTTGACGAGCGGCAACACTTGTTCACCAAGTCACGTCATTTAGCTTTAGCTCGTCATTTAGCAGCTGCACAAACCCTTCTGTCCAGCCAGTTCGTCAGCTCCATTCCAGCAAACTGTCTGAAATGTGAAATACAAAAGCACATTTAGTATTTTACCTTTTTCTTATAAGTAAGTAAGTAATTTATTTATGACCCGCCATTTTGAAAAGTCGGGAGTAAATGAAAAAAATAAACAAAACACATAAACACACATAAAAAGACACTTAATTTTCAATCTTCGGTCAGGAAGCAGTGGACGACGTCGTGCGCTGGTTGGGCCCTGTTGTCTATGATTTTTGAAAGCGATGAGGAAACATCCAAAAGGGTAACACTTTCATCTTGAATTTTGAATTTCTCCGTCAATGTATGGTTATGAAATAGTTTCGACAAGTGGAGGTTCGTATATTTAAAATAACAAGATCTCATCTTTTTAATCTTGTGTTTGTTGATGATTTTCTATTCGGATTTCTTCAAAGTTTCTAGCCTGCCATTTTTTTAAATAATAAATACAGATATAAACATATTAAGCTACCAATCCTTACTTTTTAAATGGCACACTAAAAATACAAACGAAATTAGGAAACAAGCTGAGATAGGGAGCAAATTTATATATGTTCTATACTAGTGTATGAATGAATGAATGAATGATTTATAACGCACTGCCAAAGGGCATAAGTCCAGTAGAAAAGGACAACCAAATATAAAATAATCACAAAACACTCAAATATTTTCCATAGAGGTTATTCACTAATCTGGAATCACATTGATGGAGTCGTGGACAGGTAAGTTTCCAATCGGTATATACTTTTGTACGGTATACTTTTTTTAATTTTGGGAAATTTTTATGCCGGTTTTTAAATTTCAATCTAGTTCTTTTATGATAGAAAATTAAGGTTAAAAAAAAAAAAACGGGAAACATTTTTTCAAACATTTTACCATAAAGCATTCTTTTTCTGATGCGGAGCATTGATTGATTTATGATTTAATTTTGGTTGAAGTTTAAGGTATATATTCCTTTCGGCTAGTGTAACATTTTAAAAACTTGAATGCAGAATTTGTGAAAGTGTGTGGTCTAGTTATTGGTCAGTTGCAGATTCAAAGTTTATTATATTTTTTTATACTCGCCAGCTTTGATGGGTATAAATAAACGGATTGAACTGAAGTTTGGCTTCAATACGAAACTTCAGAATGTTACCCATTTGCGGGATTTAGCTCTCTTCACCCCTGTTACATGGCACAAGCATTCATATATACATGTATATACCAGTCCTATTCTTTCTAGTAGATAAAGTTTGTAGTTTGTAACTTACTTTCTTCCACCAATGGATTCAACTAACTTTCTGCTAGCTTTGTCGCTCTTGTAATCAGACTTCCAAAAGCAACTGCAAATCTAGTGGACGTAAGCGGGATCAGTCGTTCCCCCAAACTCAAATAATTTACCCCTTCTATTTCAAAGCTCTTCACACCTCAGGAGCACATGGCCTAGCCCCTTATCACTAATTTTACAAAAAGAGCAAGGATACTGACGCATATTTATGTCTGCTTTCATATCAGTGTATGTTTGATTTTCCACACGGAACCACATAACATTGCCTGTTTGCCCCTGTTTTTACCATTGTATGCAAGGAAAGGAACATAATGGTTTTGAAACCAATAATGCCCCTTCTCCGGGAAAAAAAAAGAGAAAAAGAAGAGGACAGAGAAGAAAAACAACGAGCAAATTAGTTTTTTTTTTTCAGTCCCATACATCTAGTTACAAAACTAGGTGCACAAGGATTCGAAAGTAACTTTATTTGGCACTGGCTACAGAGAACTGAGTAAGCAAACCCTCTTGAATAAAAGGACTGAAAGGAAACCAATACGAAAAGGATACTTGTCAAATGAATACGGACAAATCTCTGTCATCGATGCTTGGTTCGGGAAAAAGAACTCGGCGTCGAAGTTTTCAGTCTGAAATCAAGTAAGTACTCAAACAGACCTCCAAGTCTTTAAGATATGTGCAATTGCAGAGAAGGTAATCTAACAGATGAGATCTCAGATTAGGAGAAAGTTTTGACAGACGATTATAAGTTTGACCGATCGATCCTTGAGATGATGTCACTGGTCACTAACAAGAAGAGTAGAAATGCTGAAACCAGAACGTTTAAAATCTTAGGCCTGTCGTCACGCGATCCTGAAATCTGACACGGTACTGCCTGTACAGTGGCGGTACAGATCTAGCTGGAACGAGCGGAGGTGAATTTCGGCGAATTCGAGTTAAACTTGATGGACGGGAAGAAGAGATGTTAGTACGTGTCCGAGTCGTATTCGGCTGCAGGGGGGGGGGGGGGGTACCGGAAATGTTGTGGCTCACATAGGGGTTACACGAGTGAAGTGATTTGAATGAAACTTGGAAAGTAGAGAGGTTTCTGCCTTAGATGACATATTTCAGGGTCTGGACCGGATCCGAGCACGATGGGGGGTGGGGGGTGGTATATCGGAATTCCAGGAAAAATGCTCAGATTCACTTTCTCGCTTCTCACACCACCTACTCATAACAGTGCATTATTAGCTCGTAGCTCTTGTTTAAGAAAGATTCGAAAAAACTCGACAAAATAAACAGAGTGGTCACAATAGGTCGAGTACAGTTTCACTAGCGCTTTACGGTTACAAGATGTATTCCACTAAAGCAGAGAGGCCATGTTCTTCTGCTTCTGTTATCTACAATTTTTATTATCAACAATTTTTAGTAACCAATCTGGAGCGTCAGGAACTGTACGCGAACGAAGTGACCGCAGATAACTTGTAGCCTAAGCGAGATTCCCAACCCCAACCACCTAATAGACATCCAAAGGTATAGAAAAGTTTAGACAAGTAAGTGATGATCTAGAAGAAGACTTAAAGTTAAAAGGAGAGGAACTCGCATTTATCAACATTCAGAGAAAGTCAATAATGGAAAAAGAAGAAGCAACAAAACTAACAGAATCTGAAAGCCCCTTCCGGGTACGACTAATTAAGAGAATGTCATCCGCATAATCTAGGTACGAGACACTGGTTCCTACAAAAACATATAGTCGGAAGACATTAGAAACACACAGTTTGAAAATAGAAGGAGATAGAACACCACCTCGCCTTACGCGAATTAGAGAATCTGAATAATGACCATCACCAGTTTAAAGACGGAGAAAAGCGTTTTGCGTTCATTTATTTTTTGCTGTTGTTGTATATTTTATGTACTCTCTGTATTTCTTGTTAAGCGTTCATTTACCTTTTTTTTATGTACTGTGCAAATGCCTTATTACTAGGCTGCATGTACCAGATGGATTGCAAGCAGAACTCCTGAAAATCGACTCAGAAGTCGTAACAGACCTCTACCACAGAATCGCCACAGCTGCCTGGCACAAGGAATATTTCCCGAAAACATGGTGTTCCGCTACCATAGTTCCACTACATAAAAAAGGGTCCAAAGCCGAATGTGACAATTACCGTCCAATCAGCCTGACAAGCCAACCTGCCAAAGTGTTGACTAAGATACTACTGGACAGAATAAAAGCATTAACCAGCCACATCATCCCTGAGTATCAGGCAGGTTTCCGAGCTAACCGCTCAACGATAGACCAGATCTTTGTCATCCGTCAAGTAATGGAAAAATACCTTGAATATGGTTTGGACCTATATCAACTCTTCATCGACTTCAAGCAAGCTTTCGACTTAATTTGGAGAGAAGGCCTCTGGCATATATTACTGCACTACGGCGTCCCGTCAAACATCGTCTCACTCATTCGTAACATGTACGATCAATTCAGAAGCCAAGTACAAACAGTTGAGGGAACGACCGAAGGATTCCAAACTTCTGCTGGTGTTTTGCAAGGATGCATCCTCTCACCCCACATGTTTAATCTCTTCCTCCACTGTGTCATGTCGCATGTCGAAGCAACTAATGGGGCAATGATAGGAGGGATTGTAATCGACAAGCTGGCATACGCAGACGACATCGACAAGCTCGCCGGATCCGTTGATGAACTGCAAACCGAAGCAGATAACCTGGAACTAGTTACCCGAACCTTCGGAATGAAAATCAACGAGGAGAAAACGAAAGCCATGCGTGTGTCAAGATTCACGAATCCACCCCCACCAAAAATTAAGCTTAATGGAGCGGAAATAGAATGGGTAGACAGCTTCACATATCTGGGGAGCCAGATCACGAGCGATAACAATCAGTCAGTGGACATCAAAAGACGACTCGCTCTTGGTAGCGCCGGCTTCAAAGCTCTAATGCCAATATGGAAGCAAAAACGAATCTCCCTGAAGCTAAAACTTAAACTATTCTGCTCCATCATCATTCCTATAGCAATGTACGGCTGTGAAACGTGGACAGTCAGAGTAGATGATTCCAGACGACTCGCCGCATTTGAGACAAAGCTGCTGCGTCGAATCGCCGGCATAACACACGTAGATCGAGTCTCAAATGCTGACCTACTCGAAAGACTCCAGTACAAGACTACCATCCTGGAAAGAGTCCGCCTCCAACAGCTCAGATGGCTCGGCCACGTCCAGCGCATGGCCAACGACCAACTGCCGAAGATTGCTTTCGAAGGCCACATCCACGGTTCTCGCCCTCGAGGTCGCCCTTCGAAGCGCTGGAAGGAAAATTTCTCCGAGTACAACCTCCCTAGTCTTCTCAGATTGTCACACAGCAGAGAGCAGTATAGGCGGCGTATACATTCGCTCGCGAGGAGAGAGGCCCCGAGACGGCCACTAAGGCCGGATGGGACTTAAGTCAAGTAAGTCAATGTAATAATTCATTCATTCAAAAGGATTCCCATACCAGTACTTTAGGAGATGAATGACAGAGAAATTAATGCCATTGGAAGACAAAGAATAAAGAGCATGAGAATGTACAACGGAGTCAAAAGCTTCAGACAGGCCAAGAGCACATATAAAGACCATCACCTTTTTTCGAAGCATCAACTGAAGGGAAGAATGAATCCTGTGCGCCTGCTGAAAGCCCCCGAACTGATTTGTTCCCAAATTATCGTTAGAATTTACAACAAGCAGCAAAAGGTATTCGAGCACTTTACTAAGATTCCAAACAACGTTTACAGGACGGTACGAAGAACAAGAAAACCGCGCTTTAAACAGAGCTGACCGTACCACACAAGAAACTATCCGGGATGATCGAGCAACATAGTGATGTTTGAAAATGCAACTACAAATGAGACAACAATAGCGGACAATTAACTCTTAAATAATTCTTACTAGGGTAATTGGTTTTGAATAGGCTGTTGCAAACTGCGGTTACATCAAACGTTTGGCATAGCCTGTCCAAAAAACAGGGATCCTGGTAGACTAATCCCTGGCTCACAGACCGCGTTTTGCGCCAACACCGTACGCATCGACCCTACTATTGCGCATAAAAAACTCCAAACGTCCCCGACTGCGACAGAACGTTACGCACTGGCCACACTCATTGTTATATAAGAGTTATCCTCATAAGGATTCTGGGCTTTTGTACCAAATCTTGTAACGTTATCACAGCAGCCTACTGTTTTGAAATTCATATCAGAAGGTGTGTTTATCAAATCGCTAAAAGAAAACTCGCCGCCGGAAAACCGGTCCGAAACAACTTAATCAACACGTGAAAGAATGATATCAGTGGAACATGACTGGGGCGGTTCAAATTTGATTCCAAATCGGAATAATCACCGAATGTGAAGACGCTACATTCTCCTACACGTTGATGGATGTACGTATTTTTTATTCGACTCTTTCCCGTGGGTACACGTCAACGAATGGAAGAATTGATTGAACCATTTATCTAATGGAAATGACCACCGGCTAGACAAAGAGACAAATACGAATTTGACGGCCTCCAGTTACACAGATACCATCGAGGGTTTTCGAATTCTTTCGTGAAAATCTGTCCCATAATCAGTCTATTGTAATAATGTCAAACTGACTAATGTTGAGGGACTGTCTACGGTAAGAGCCTTGCAGGAACAAAGGCCAATTCAATTTTTTTTTCAAATTCAGAATAACTTTTGGAGACTGTCATCTGCCGGTTGAACAGTAGCCTAGATTGGATTTGATGTATACAACCTGGCAAAAAGGTTCTGCGTGCAAAGAAAACGAGAAAGAAACCTTTCGAAAAAACGTTACGGGACGTCTTAAGCGGTACTCACACAGAAGGCGTCAAAATATTGACAGGCAACAATATGCTTCACGACCTTTAGGCGAAATTGCAGGCTATAACAGACGGGAAGCGAATGTGTTTGAATTTTGTTTCCAGAAATGCGTTTTTCCTTATTCCGTTGTCTTTATACTCGGATCCTTGATATTAACTCTGAGCTAAACTGATCAGCTGTTTTACTTCCATTGTTTCTGTATTTCAAATTATTTGCCTGGCGTTGCGATTTTTCCGGCTCTGAGAAGAAGCTTGACGAAGCGTTATTTTGACCCGACGATGCGTTTTTTCAACGCCTGACGTGACGGATAGCCTATCAAAAGGCGTGGCGAGACTTGCCCTACGTGCGAACTGGGCTGTAGGGGGAGACTTGAGACCCAGTGATCGTTAACGGCCCTTTTATTCAAACAATGTTTACAACGGATACATTAGCTATGATTCTTCATCAGCGATATTTCGGCCCTTCTTGGCAAGGGTCCTCGTCAGGCTGTCAATCCTCTGGGTCAACGTCGGGGAAGGAAACAAACCTGTAAACATGTAACTGATTACAGGTTTGTTTCCTTCCCCGACGTTGACGAGTTCCGAGTTCCCCTCCCCCCCCCCCCACATTCATTGGATCCAGTCCGGGCTTAAAATGGGACATCCGAGACACGAAATCTTTCCAAATATCAAGTTTCGTTAAGATCCGACCACCGGTTCAAAAGTTACGCATACCTCACGAGTCCAGATTCCCCTTCCCTCCACTCCCCCACGATGGGAACTGATTATTTCTAAGCCTGCCATGTCAAGTCTCTAATGTTCAAGCGAAGTTTCATCGTCCTAGCACATCTGGAAATACCTTAACTCGCGATAATCGGAATTCCGGACTCACCCCCCCCCTAACTCCCTCCACAGTGCCCAAATCTGATCTGGTCCTATCGCTGATGTATCTAGTTCTTGTGCTTGTCCTTCCCACCAAGTTTCATCCCAATCGCTCGACTCTAAGCGTGTCACAAGATTTTCCTTCCCCCTCCGACTCTCCCCCCACATCCATCGGATCCGGTCCGAACTGTAAAGGGGTCACCCGAGACACGAGGTCTTTCCAAATATCAAGTTTCGTTAAGACCCGAGAACCCGTTCCAAAGTTGTACACTCCTCAAGATTCCGGATTCCCCCTCTCTCCACTCCCCTCGCGGTGGTCGGATCGGGAAGATGAGTATTTCCAGGTTGATCTGGTCGGATCCCTGACTTGCCTGCTAAGTGTCATTGTCCTAGCCCACCTGGAAGTAACTTAACACCGTATGACCGGAATTCCGGAACTCCCCTCCACCACCCCCACAGTGCACGAATCCGATCCGGTTCTGTCAATGATGTGCCTAGGTCTTGTGCCTAGGTCTTGTGCTTGTTCCTCCCACCAAGTCTCGTCCCGGTCGCTCCACTCTAAACGTGTCAAATGATCCCCCCCCCCCCACATTCATCAGATTCGGTCCGGACTTGAAATGCGACATCTGAGACATGAAGTCTTTCCAAATATCAAGTTTCATTAATATCCGATCACCTGTTCAAAAGTTATACATGTCACTAAATTCCGGATTCCAGCTGCCCTCCTTCCCCCCACGACGGTCGGAGCGGGCATGTGACTATTTCCAAATTAGTTTGGTCGGGTGCCTAATATGCCTGACAAGTTTCATCGTCCTAGCACATCTGGAAGTACCGTAACTCGCAAACACCGGACCGACCGACCGACCGACGGAAAAGTGATCGGTATATGGCACTTGGCCGGAAGGCCAGTGCCATAAAAAACCAGGCTCAGGCAAATTGGACAAGAACCAACAAGAAAGTAGCAAACTTCACCGGGCAAGTATTTTGCTTAAGAAATAACCATCATTAATGACAGCCGAGTATTATATTGATAACGTACGTCTTGGCACCTAACATGTTGCATACGTAATCAGTTTAAATCTAGAAAATAAGGATTACTCAGGGACTCGTCGGGTGTCATGGGGAACCACGAGAATAGAGGAAGTGAGTTCCTGGGGACTTAATGCCACGGGCGGAAAACGACGAGAATACCTATGACTTCGCATAAGTTATCCGTCTGTCAGCACGATAACTCTCGAAGGGAATGAGATATTTTGCTAAAGCTTGGTGTGAGGATTCTATGGGTCAAAGGAAACGTCAAGTTCGCAGATGGGCCCCATAGCTGCATATTTAGGGGAGGGGAGGGGGCTCAAATTAAGGGCCAAACAAAAGTTTTTTAAAAGCTAATGAGATAGTCGATTAACGGGTAAGAAGACATGCTGAACACGAATATGAAAACCATTTTTTTGCCGGACAAGTAGTTCGGCTTGTTTGTTACGCCGAAGTTGATTGGTTGATCATTAGGTGTTCGTTTTACAGGTAAGAAGACATGCTGAATGTGTGTATGACAATCATTTTCTACCTGGACACATAGTTCGCCACGAATCAGGCTGAAACCGGAAAATTTGTTAAAAGCCAAAGTTTTATCTGAAGTTGATTAGAGGTTCGACATAGGGGTTAGGAGATACGCAGAATCCATTTTTGAACTTCAGTTTTTTTTTGCAAGACAATTAGTTCGCTCGGAATCGGACTGAAACTGGAAATTTGGCAGAAGTAACGAAGAAGCTTTCGTCAAAGTAGATATGACGCAGGCCATAGGGGTAAACGCACATGCTGAATCCATATTTGAACTTGGTCTTCTCAGATGATTACCATTTGCCTTAATCTGTTTCTAAATTTTATTAGTAAAGTTCTCAAGGAGTCTGGCGAAGACTGGATCTCTACAAGACCCGATTGTCTCGATCAAATATTACATTTTGGGATCCCATCGAGACCTCTGGGCTTGTTTTGTGAAGGCGGCGCAATGACTCCGCAGAGATTACAGATTATGGCCCACTTTTGTTGTTTCGATATTTTTTAGCACAATTTTGCACCGCCTTTTTGTCTTATCCCACAACAAAACTCAATACTGATCTCAAAAATTCCTTTTGACCATTCCTAACATCTGTGTTTCGTACCAACAACACCTGCAACTCCCCTAATCGACTCCTCATCGAATTTGTAAGGGATCGTCCCTTTTTACTGCCGGTGTGATGTTCGGAGCATTCCCTGTCCGTCGGGGCTCGCGAGAATGCGGGGAGTGAGTCCTTGGGACAAACAAGAACGAGGGGATTCCGCTATCGGAGTTCCCGGAGAACGGCGAGAATACGCCTATAAAGACACAAATTCCCATTTCTGTTTTCTTTTTCAAACTTCGTGTGAAAAAATAAAAACTTTGGCGAATCTGAACAGAACTCGAAACAAAATAGACGAAGATTAAAGTTTAACTGAAAAGCCAGCTTATTTTGTATATTTTTTCTAAACAGACTTAACTATTTTGACTCTCTCCACAACTGAACCGCTAATTTTAGCAAGAGAACAAACGTGATTTGTTCTGGCCCCCTTCGATCTAGGTCGAGTTTATGACTAAGGAATGAAAAATCAGACTTGTAGATATTAAAGGTTAGCTGCAGACATCGGGGTTGACATCGGAAAATAACACCGAGACGGTCATTGAAAATAGCCTATCTGAGCCGAAGGCGAGGTATGTTATGAAAAATATCTCCCAAGCCGAAGGCGAGGTTGATAGTTTTTAAATGGCCGTCGAGGTGTTATTCTGATATGAACCGAGATGGAGGTTTGTTAACTAGTATAACTTTTTCGAACAGAATATTTTTATAGGTAGGACTTATTCTTCTTTTGTTGTACTTATTTGCTACTTTTGTAGGGAATTTTGTTTAGTCAAATGGCAACCCTAGCCTACTATAGAACTGTGAAAATGACTAAAATGGTCCATTTACGCACTGCGTAAAATCCGAGCGTATTTTACGCACGTTTTGAGCTTGAAAAGATTTCTAGCAATACGAACGTTTTTGAATACAAAACGGACCGATTTCTCTATTTACGTCCGTATTGCTAGAAATCTTTTCAAGCTCAAAACGTGCGTAAAATACGCTCGGATTTCAAAATACGCTCGGATTTTACGCAGTGTGTAAACCCACCATAATGTCGTCGCCCGTACATGTCCGTTTATAACACTACAGTCCTTATCCAACAGCATCTTTTTCATCTGTGACGAAGCAGATGCCATCTAGCGGCGTGCTAAATAGATAGAATTAATCAACCTTAAACCGGCGTTGCCACTGATTGGAGAATTCTGCGATTTGTCATACATTTTCGTTTCTTTGTCAAAGCGAGCAAGAACTCTGCGACCGGTTCCTTATCAGTAAATACAAAAAGAAGCATACAAGTTGAAGCGTTTAATTATGAAGAGGATCAAGCGAGATTTCTCGTTGATAGTTTCGTACGTGCCAGAATTTCATTGTGTTTTTTTGGCCAAAAGTCGCAGGTTCCATAAGAGAAAGTGGCAACACTGAAGTTTTTATTATTGGAGTTTTATTTTTTATTAATTTAATCACAGCAACATCAAGAAAAAATACTGTGGTAATTGCTCAATAGCTGCCTTTTGAAGAGTAGAGAAAAATAAGTTGAAATAAGCTCGAAGTATTGTTGTTTCAGTTTCAGTTTTTCACTGGGAATGTGATTGTAACAAGGTATGGCCCAGGGTGGTTGGCTAGGAAAGCAACATTTTCTTTAAGTTTTGAAAAACAGTTCTCTTATGTTTTTCAGTATTTTGTCTTTATTATTGTTAGTTTTTTTTTTCTGAAAATGATGTCTTCTAGTTTTTGGAGGTTAGGTTCTACTTTTCAGTAGTTGAGAAAAAAGTGCTCGATTAACTTCTACGGAGGTTGATACGGCTTCGTATCATCCTCTCTGGAGTCAGATAGAATATCGTGTCAACCTCTCCAAAACTCATTGTCATGACATAACTGCCTATGGGACATAGGAAGATATACCTTATATACCCTATACCTGTTCGAGTAAAGTTATTAAAGGTTACCGACATCGAGGTCGATATCGGAAAATAACACCGAGGCGGTCACTGAAAATAGCCTATCCGAGCCGAAGGCGGGGTAGGTTATGAACAATGTCTATCGAGCGCAGCGAGGTTGATATTTTTAAATGGCCATGGAGGTTGTTATTCTGATACCAGCCGAGATGGAGGAGTAACTGTTATAACTTTATCGAACAGAACCATGAACAATTAACCATGTAAAAAACCTCTGGAGGTTGACATGACCCATAGGAGGCTATATGACTATATCATCCTCTCGTATCTACCGCTTACTTTCTATGTGAAGGTTATCGTAAGATAAGCGAACTGTTCGAGAAAAGTTATTAAAAGATATAAGATGCTGAAAATATCAGACTGATAATCTGCCATCTCTAGTGTTCTTATACATATGTATATTTATATATTCTGACAATCGTTTGCTATCGTAGTTGTTAAAAATTCAAGGATAGAGGGACCACAAATCCAATAGGGAAAATTCACAATATGAAAACCTACTATTCGTGAATGCGGAACAACTAAGTATCGCATTTTATCGGTGATCTTCAAGAGTTAAAGCCTATTCAAGTGAATAAGTGAAGGCTATCTAGATAGTCTAATCTCAGCCATTTTCGGTTAAACCTTAAAGCACAATGGACACTTCTAATGCTTTACATTGTATTAAATGCTTCACAAATAAACATTTCCGACTTCCTTTAGAAGGCGCTACGAAAATCGGCCGTTTTCTTGTTATCCCTTGTCTTTACCTCTCTGTCATTTCGGCGATCGAAATCTTAGGAGCTGGGATATCGTGGCAGGAAATTAAAAAACTCCCAGCAATGCTTGCTATAAAAGGATATATTTGAGATGTCACCAAAGTCAAGCCGCAGATGCAGCTTACCTGATTGTTCTAGTGTTTCATCAGAAGTTACATGGCTTACAAGTGCCTATTAAAAAATTTTCTTTGTGGAATAGTGTTGTGAAGCTTGATTAGCTTGCTTTATAAAATGTACCAGAATAGGTATACAATAAGCTTATAAAAATAACATAGCTACAAAAATCATTAAAAACAAATAACCTATTCAAATCTGAATTATACAAGCTGATTTATGCCTAAAATAAAGATCTACTAAGTATTATAAGAAACATCACTTTTATCTTTGCCCAAGCTAGTAAATTGTGCGTGTACTGGCCCAAATAATTACGCTTTGAAATATCACAGAGAGGAAACTGTTGAAAAAGCTACTGATCTAGGGGGTAGGCATTGTTCCTAGGTTGTAGCAGATTAGGATTGGGGTAGTTTGATGTGCCCATTTAACTTTAAGCTCAAGATCAAAACACTGGATGTACTTTTGAACGCTTTCTCTCTTCGAGCACCATTGCAGTAGAACGTTCAAGCGACAACGGGACAGTTCGTCCAGCGGACAATTCGAACAGACACAATCAACTGAGGACGTGAACACTTCGTTTCAAGAAACATAGCAAAAAGTTACTTTGCTGTAAAACCAACAACGCTAAAACCAACAATGTGATCCCAAATGCGGGATGTTTCTGGCAGAATGGGCAGGTAACTGGACACTGCCGATAAGGTAGTCCTCTGGAATAGAAACCGGCAGTAAACTTTGAGAAGTTTGTGTAAGAGATACCACATGTTTGGAATTGTATTGAACGTTACGAGAATGTATCTGTTATGGCCGTTTTAAACGTTACCTATCCGCGAAAGACATTCTCATAACTATCAATACAAGGATGCGCTAACACGTGTTATATGTTAACGAATCAGTGTAAAAATCTTGATATCTGTAAAGCATCTGCTTTGTGACGAATATTCCACAGGACGAATTAAATATGTGATAATTTTCAGCGGGACGAATTATCGGAGGGATGAACTATTTCTGGGACGATTGTCCGTTTGTCAGTGGAACGCACTGTCCATGGGAGCGATGAATTGTCTTCATAGCTATGAAGCTGCCTGATGTAACACTTTACTTGTGGGCAGTCAAAAATAAACTTTTACAATATGAAAATCTTTCGAGGTGTGACTCATGTATGAGATACGATGTACTGGACATTCGTGTAGGAGACGCAGCAGGAACAAGTCCACAAGCTGGCACATTAGCAACTTGGCAACATTCGACATAATGCGCTTGCAAATAAACTCGACTCACAAGAATCAGATCCTGGTGTTAACTTCGGAGCTTGACATCTTCATCGAAATTTAAAGATCACATTTAACGATACCGCGTCGGGGATAAACATGTAGATCTTACAACCAGAACACCACCGACGATACAAGATAAGATGCTAACAGGTTTACACTCGAAATAGAACAACGTCTAATTTGCCTCCGGAATGCATAATTACAACTTAAAAAATCATGAGTTATTTCTCGACACTACAGATTACACCTTATATGCAGTTGGTTTGTGAATTTAGCTCGACCTGCTAATAAAACCATCAATATTCCTGTCAGGCTAATTTAAGGGCGCAACGGATGGAAGATTTTTCTACTTCAAAAATTCGATCTCATTTCATAACTGCTATTCGGGAGATGGGCCGCAGGTCACACTCGCACTGTGTAAGGCCTGCAACCCAGCACAAATTTTACACAAACAACAGCGACACCTATAGTAAGACAGATTTTCTCTGTCTCTGATTTGGTTCATTCCCACCAGATGGATGCTTCTTTCTGGTTCTTTCATTTCCAACTACTATATTCAATTTCTACGGTGTGAGGCGCATTACAGGAGATTCAAGTCTTACTTGATAACCGCCAAATATGATTCGCAGTAATTTGAATAATTTGAATATTGATTCAAATCTTCTGTTCTTTCCTTAAAAAAAAAATTGAGGAAAACTGAATAGTGTGAACATATTTGGACCGACGGAACTTCAAAAGCTCCATATGAAGTTTATAAGTTCGCATATTACTTCATAAATACATAAGCTTTCACCGACTATTTCCGAAGACTATTTTCCGACTTCTCTGATGTCACGAGCATTACTTTGAATCCTCTTACTTCACCACAATTACAATGACACGCGAATTTGCCAAATAAAATAATATTTAATAAGATGAGAGACCATACAACAAAAACATACAAAATAAAATATAATCGAACGGTTTATCCCCACCAATTTAAGCTATCGATCAACTTGCCCACGTATCCATGCGAAATTGTATGCTCGCTGGAAAATTTCGATGCTTCAACCATAAGGTTTGTGTTCGTGGATTTCAGAATACCAGGAAGCAAAATCAACCCACCCTTAAAGTTTAACCGAAAAGTGCTGGGTGACAATCTAGTTACCTCTTATTCACTAAATTGGCTTGAAGACCCGCTGAAAATGCGTCACTTCGTTGCTCTGCTATTCACGAATAATCGATCTTCAAATAGTGGAATTTCACTGTGATTTACGATTACGAAAAAGTTTTATGACTTTTTTTTTGTTCAGGCACTACGCAATCTTCACCAATCTCACCATTGCCCATTCAAAGCCGCGTCTGTGTTGAGATTAAAATTTCCCACATCATAGTTGAATTTTCGTTGTGGGGACGGCTGCAGATATTCTGAACGTCATAACTAGAGTAGTTAGTGGAAGATAAAAACAATCCCTTCGCAGAATCCAAATAATTCAGTGTATTCAATTAAATGGAAAAAAAATAAGTTAGTATATTCTTTGAGCCCAAGCTGACTTTGAAACATTTATTCAAACAATGTTTACGACGGATACGTCAGCTATGACTCTTAATCAGCGATATTTCGGCCCTTCTTGGCAAGGGTCCTCGTCAGGCTGTCAATCCTCTGGTTCAACTTCGGGGAAGGAAACAAACCTGTAAAAAACCTGACGAGGACCCTTGCCAAGAAGGTATCGCTGATAAGTTAGCTTTTCAGTTAAACTTTAAGAACTATATTACTCAAAGGCGAAAGAGCATTACATTGGGGGAGGAAGTGGTACAGATTTTCCTGCTCAAGGTTCAAAGTTTTATCACACAAAAGTAACAAAACTGGATTTGATAGTGAAAAACGGATATGTCAGCCGAATTTTATTGGAGCTATATTTTCTATACTGGAGCTCTAACAAAATTAGAGGGCCAAAGCCACAGGTCGAATGAAGAAAACACGATACGAAATTAGGAACAACCTATTTGAAATATAACGAATAGCGCAACAAAAATAAGAGTTATTTCATGTCTCACCAGCAGAGGCATTTTATATAGGCAAGGTATTTTTCGACTGGCTGGTAATTATTCTAAAAAGCGACCTTCGAAAATAAATCGAACATTTTTTCGAAAAATCGCGGTTCTTCGCTCCGATTCATTTTTATGGCACTTGCCCTTCGGCCAAGTGCCATATCGCGATCGCAATTTCTGTCCGTCCGTCGGTCTGTGAAGGTTTTGCTAGTTCGGGCACTTCCATTTAAGCTAGGACGATGAAACTTGGCAGGCATATCGGGGACCCCAAAAGATTAAGTTGGAAATAGTCACTTCACCGTTCTACGCATCGTGGGGGGGGCGGAGGGAGGGGGAATCCGGAATCTAGAGGTATTTATAGTTTTGAACAGGTGATCGGATCTTAATGAAACTTGATATTTAGAAAGACCCGGCGTTTCAGACGATCCGCTTAAAATCCAGACCGGATCCAGCGACTTTGGGGGAGCTGGAGGGGGGGGGGCGGGAAATCTTCGAAAACCCTTAGAGTGGAGGGATTGGGATGAAACTTGGAGGGAAGAACAGGCACAAGTCCTAGATACATCGTTGACATGTCCGGGATGGGTTCGGGCACTGTGGGGCCGTGGGGGGTTGAGGGGGGGGACGATGAAATTTGGTAGGCATATCAGGGATTCGTACAGACTGCCTTGAGATTAGTTGTTTCCAACATCTTGGAAATCTTGGAAAACCCTTAGAGTGGAGGGATTGGGATGAAACTTGGAGGGAAGAACAAGCACAAGTCCTAGATACATCGTTGACATGTCCGGGATGGATTCGGGCACTGTGGGGCCGTGGGGGGTTGAGAGGGGGGGGGACGATGAAATTTGGTAGGCATATCAGGGATTCGTACAGACTGCCTTGAGATTAGTTGTTTCCAACATCCGACCATCGTGGGGGGCGTGGAGGGATGGGGAATCAGGAATCTAGTGGCATGCATAACTGTTGAACGGGTGAACGGATTTGAGTAGAAAGAGCTACCGTCTCAAATGTTCCACGTCGGATCCGATTCTTGTGGAGGGAGTTGGGGGGGGGGGCACCAGAAATCTCGTGAAACGCTTAGAGTCGAGGGATCGGGATAGAATTTGGTAGGAAAAACAAGCATAAGCCCTGCAGACATGTTCTCGACAGAACCAGATCTTACCGGGGCTCTTTGGGGGGAGTTGGAGGAGGTTTCCCGGAATTCGAGTTATACACTTCCACATGTGCCAAGGACGATAAAACTTGGCGGGCATATTACTGACACGACCAAATAGACTTAGGAACCCTACACAATGCCCTAACAAAACTTCCGTTCCTGGATCCGACCGTTTTTGAGGGAGCTAAGGGAATGGGAATCCGGAAATTACTGACTTCCCTAGGTTGCGAACAGGTGGTCCGATTCGAGTGAAACTTTATGGGTGATAAGAGTTAATGACGTAGATATACGAAACATGTTACCGAACCACATGCAACCATGGTTGGGGGAGTTGGAGGGGGGACCGGAAACTTTTTGACGTGCACAAAAACCGGACGAATGGGATGCAAGTTGGACAGGAACGAGTTTATGCGTCCCAGATTTGTTATTTGGCGTCCGAATCTATTCGGTCACAGAGTGGGGAGTTGGAGGGAGAGTCTCGGAAATTCTGTGGCTCGCCGAGGGGTCACGAGTGGACCGATTTTTTAATAAAACTTGAAAAGTAGAGAGTTCATATGTCTTAGATGACATATTTTAGGGTCCGGACTGAATCCGAGCACGGTGCTCGAGCAATTTCCCGAAAAATGCTCAGATTCGAGTGAAAATCGATAGGCGGTAAGAGAAGATGCTTTAGATGATTCATTTAGCTGTCCGAACCAGATTCGGCCATGGCAGGGAGAGTTGGAGGGGGGGGGGGTATCGGAAATGGTTTGGTACGCTTAGGAATCAAACGAGTGGATCTAAACTTAAACGGTAGAAAAGTAATATGCCCTAGATGATCCGAAGCAATGCCGGAAATACTCAGACTCGAGTGAAGCTGGATAGCCCATTTCTAGGTCCAAACCTAGGGGGGTTGAACGTGGTATTTGTGACATTCTCATCTACTTTCTCGCATCACCTACTCGTAACAAGTGCCATATGAGCTTGTAACTCTTGTTTGGCCTACAACATTGGCGGACGGGGGGGGGGGGGGCGTCAAACTCCAGACATGATGCTGCTGCTCAAAATTAAATTGGGATCACGCAAACAAACCCATCGCCTTTCTTTTCGCTGAGGAGTGGCAGACTACAGGATCGGAGCTGGGACCAAGTTTTCAATGTTTCTAGATCTAGTTCTAAAATTTAAATCCAACCTCTATCTTTACTATTCAATGTCATGGTTTAAGTCTGATCTTTCACTTGCCAACCTTAAATGCAAACGATGGAACATCAAAAGCTCCATATGGGTTTAAAGTCCGTATCAAAACCTAGATACACTTGCCCTAACCAAATCTTCAGCATCTGCCAGACACAGACCTACCCTCTCTTTGCGGGTCACCATCAATAAAAGGTAAGATTTCTGGCACGGAATAATCCCGTCTTGCATAGCAACCAGATTTGAGCAAAAATGAATAAAATTAAAGAAGATCAGTTGATGGTCAGAGATGTTTCATTGCATCAATGTTGATTCTTTTGGTGTGTGAAAGTTTAATGTGGTCCTTTTTTCTTTTCTTTTCGTTGTATCCTGTCTATTTCTTTGTTGAAATGGCGGATGATAAATATTACTGAAATAACGCCCCCTCGTTCAGTTTTGAGGGCAATGGGCTAATAAATAAACAAACTGTATGTGCTCTTGGCAGGAAAAACAACAGATAATTATCACTACAGAGAATCGCAAGCTACCGCAAGTAGACACGAAGATCCATACCACGTAAAAGTTGTAGGCTCTTGCAGTAATTCTCAGGATTATTAACAACTGTGGACACTGCTGCTTCGGGTTTCTGTCTCTTTACAGTGTTCACATTAATGTTAGTAGTTGTACACAAGACTAGTAGACGATTGTTCTATGTTGGTTCTAAGACTAATACATGTATAGGTGGCGAACGTAGACACTGGACTAACTAACAAACATACAAAAGAACCATTCTCACACTCGGGACTAGCAATTCGACCCTGCTCCTCTATCCCCAGATGTTTGACCGGAACAGGACACATTAGTCCGTCAAGCCTGGTTCCAAAGTGTGGCAAATATAAGAAACACTTTTTCTAAAGAAAGAAACCTTTTCTAAGGGCATATGGATTTCAAATGGCACTAAACAAACACAGACTTTACACAACCTTTGGTCGGATTACGAATTTTCCCAGCACGAGGAAAAACGTAGCCCAGCAACATCGATAGTTGCGGTCTCTGTACAACAAAACCAAAGGTTTCGCAAACATTTTTGTATTCGATCCACGTTTTAACAGATTAAGGCCAATGGTAATCACCTGAGAACACCAAGTTCAGATATGGATCCTGCATGTTTATTTCCCCCTGTATCCTACGTCGTACCTACTTTGTCGAAACTGATCAAAACTTCCTGCCTTACTTATGACAAATTTCCAGTGTCGGCGGGATTCCCGCTCAAAACGGATTCAGCATCTCTTCTTAACCCTTAATCGAACCTCTAATTACCTTCAGATTAAATTTTTACTGTATAAAAATTTTTCGTTTTGGCTACTACTTGTCCGGTGAGAAAATAATTTGCATATTCGGATTCAGCATGTCTCTTTACCCCTGAATCGACTATCTCATTTGCTTTAAAATTTGCCACTTAATTTGAAACCCCTCCCCCAACCCCAAATGTAGGGCTACAGAACCCATTTTCGAACTTCACCTGTTCTTTGACCCAAAGAGTCCGCATGCCAAGTATGAATAAATATCTCAATCCCTTAGAGAGTTATCGTGCTAACAGACAGACAGACGGACGGACAACTTTTTTCGAAATCATAGGTCAATTTTGGGATCTCACAAACATTCTGAAGCTACCGCAATATCCTTTTCCGAATATGAAATATTGCAGAAGTTTTACTGGAATAGCAGCAAAATCGAGGCAACAGCGCGACTCAAAGCTCGTAAGCTTCTGCAAGCTTGGTAACTCTCGCCTTCTCCAAGTCGCGGTTGAAACTATCTGGTTACGCAAATTTACATAGCTCTAAATGAATACGAATAGCCTGTGGTTTTTTGCTATCAAGGAGCTGTTTTTTCCGAAAAAGGACGAAAGCTGAAACTAGATCCTGGTAAACTGAAACATGAAAGAGGCGGGTCTCAATAGCTAACCGATGACAGGGTTGGCCCCGAGAGCTGTCGATCTTGACGCGAAAGAAGGTTTTTTCTGGCCCAGTTTCATCCGACAATTGCCAACATTGCTTCCATCTCAGCAAGCAAACGCGGCGCGAGCGGCACAGGAAAAGGACCGGCCAAATATCGAGTAGTCTCAAATTTCTTACGTGTCATCATTCATACGAGGGGAACGCAGAATGGTGAAACCTTTTTACAGCACCTTCTCTTGGCTTTATAAAAATACAGTAGTGCCGGCTGGTACCGGGAAAGGATGTACACCCAATGCCGGGGAGTGGGCAACCTCAACAGCTAAACATCGAGTCGTCTCAATTCCTTACATTCAAACGAGGTGAGCGCGGAATGATGAAACCACTAGTACAGATCCTTCTCTTTGCTCTCTAAAAATAAAGTTTTAGACCAGTTACTTTCTATTTAAGGGTGATCAAGGTCAGTCCACCACAGCTAGGCAGTGACCTAGGAAACAGTAGTTGCAGCAGATCAACCACGCAACACCATCGCCAAATTAGTAAGTACGTATTGTATTTATTACCCCTATTATTCACGCACAACAAAACGGAGTAAAGAAGAAAGAGAGAAAAAGGAGAAAGAAAAGAAAAACGAAAAAAAAATGTATGGCAGAGCATAGTATACACATGTACACTGTACAGAACGGTTACACGATCAAAGACTAAAGAAATGTTTTAGCCAGGGTTGATTCCATTTCACCTGGAAATTGAAATAAACTGAATAACTGCGACAGTGGGGTTAGTGATCTGAGCCTCGTTTTTGTTGCAATAGCGCTGCCGCATCGCTGCTGCAGCACTTCTTTGCTTTTGCACAATATGCGTTTTTAGAATCACTTGCTTCTTGGTTGAAGCGGCAGCACTGCAGCATCTTGCAGGGAAGCACAGACTTGGTCGGTGAGCAAGTCCGCGATTCTCAAGAAGCGCTGCCGTCTTCCTCGGAAGCGCTGCAGCGCAAAAACAGATGTAGGAAGAATCAGTCCGGAATCGACCAAGAAGTGGACCTGCAGCATGCAACAAAAAGGAGGCTGTGGTGTTTTTCTATCACATAGTATTTATCATCCACATGGGAAAACGCAGGAAAAACTTAATAAACCGTGTTTCTGACACCCCTGGTGAACTAAGAACTTAATTTCACAGACCCCGCTCCCTTCAATAGTAAGAATAAAAGTTTCTTATTGGAAAATATCCAATTAGATCAACTTTTTCCACCGATAGTTCTCTATGCTTTGTTTTTATTAATTTACGTTTGTTTTCTTTTCTTTTCCCTTCTTCTTCTTTTCTTCTCCTTTTCTGTTTCTTTGTATTTCTTTTCTTGACAAATGAATGAATACTGTCCCCCGCACAGGCACTGCTCACTTAGGGTGTAGTTAGTTTGGAGTGTATGATTTGCTTTTTGTTAATAAACAAACTGAACAGAACTGAATTAACGGCAAATCTAGGGCTAAGGACATTCTAGCTACCAAATTTCATCCCGATCCCTCAAACCATCGGGAACTCCCAAAGCAGACCTAGCCGGTCCTCAACAGTGACTGGACCGGGCCCGGATCTGTCTTGTCATGAAGACTTATTACTAGCGAAAAAATTTATCATTTCTACCGACTTTTTTCAGAAAAAAAAGTGTGCTTTTTAGGAAATCGACAAATCGAGGCGCTTCGCTCCGAGTCTGTTTTTTGCCGACAGGTCAACAAAATTGGGAGGGGGCGTCTCCGCTCCCACCATACGTGACGCCTCTGTTGACATGTATCAAATTTTACTCGAATCATAGTACCCGCTTGGGAGTTAACAAGGGGTTGGCCACTCTCGATTTTAGTGTACAGCAAGTGCCCGGTCACAAGCCGGTGCTGGAACTGGCTGATATCAGACGGCAACGGGCCGAGCAGACTAACCGACGGAAAATTAACACATAAATAGCACTTGCAACTGCCACAAAACAACGCACAAGTGTCCTATTTACGAAAGTCAGGAGTAAGTAAGTAAGTAATATATTTGTGACCCGTCATTGCGAGAAAGCGGACTAAATGAAAGAAAATAAATAAAACACATAAAGACACAGAAAAAGACACGAATTTTCAATATTCGGCCCGGACGCAGTGGAGAAGGTCGTGCGCTGGTTGGACTCGGTTGTCAATGATTTTTGATAGGCACGAAGAAACATCCAAAAGGGTAACATTTGCATCTTGAATTTTGAACTTCTCCGTCAATGTATGGTTATGGCATAATTTCGACAAGTGGAGCAGATGCTTTGCATATTTAAAATAACATGATCTCATCTTTTTAATAAGCTCCCCTTGCTATACCAAATGTCTTGTTGCCAGAGGCTGTCGGTCTGGATTGGCTTAACTACACTACTAGAACTGGATTTGGAACAGCTTCTTGCTTTTGAAGGACAATAAGATTTGTCTAATGACTTAATTTCAAGGCCAGCGTCAACAGATTTACTGGGCTACATTTTTTCGTCACACTCGCCATAGAGTAGGCTATACTGGGCTATTACATTAAACATTTTGGGACGCGGGCTTTATGGATACCAATGTTTAAAGGACCGTATTAATGCCCTCTAAATCCCACACCGTTTTCTTCCCTCGTCTTCATATTTTATTCTCTCTGACGGCGCTAAAGGGATGAGTCAGCTCAGATTTATTTCAGCGATATTTCACTGGGCCGAAATTAATCTCAGTCACCAAATATGATTTGCAGTCAGCTTGAGCTGAAGGAATACATTATAATCACCCTACTAAGTTTCATAGCGCGTACTAGGCTCTTTTCGAGAAGCTCATAGGCCAGACAGACCAGCTACATAATTCGGCTGAGATCGAGCTCAAAGGCTATGCGCCGTGGAGAAACAATGAAGATAGCCGAAGCCGTGTGAAGTACACATGTGAGATGTATTTTTATGGCATTAGCCTTCCGGCGAAGTGCCCTATACCGGTCACTTTTCAGTCGGTCTGTCTGTCGGTCAGTCCAGTGATCGCGAGTTAGGGTACTTCCAGATGTGCTAGGACGATGAAACTTGGCAGGCATATTAGAGACCCTACCAAACTAACTTGGAAATAGTCACTTCCCTGATCGGACCACCGTGGGGGGAGTGGAGGGAAGGGAAATTTTGAATATTGACGTATGTATAACTTTTGGACGAGGAACCGGATCTTAAGACACTTGAAATTTGGAAAGATCTCGTGTCTCAGATTTCAAAGTTCAGGTCCGGAACGGATCCGTTGACTTTGGGGGAGTTGGAGGGGGGGGGGGGGGGGTCGGAAATCGTGTGACATGTTCAGAGTGGACAGATCAGGATGAAGCTTGGTGGGAAGAACAAGCACTAGCCCTAGATACATAGTTGACAATACCGGACTGGAACCGGGAACTGTGGGGGGAGCTGGAGGGAGGATTCTGAAATTCTGGTGATCCAGAGTCAAGGTGCTTCCAGGTGTGCTAGGACGATGAAACTGGGGGAATCCGGAATCTTGAGGTATGCCCAACTTTTGAACAGGTGATCGGATCATAATGAAACTTGATATTTGGAAAGAACTTTTCAACTTTTCGTCCCATTTCAAGCGCGGACCGGATCCGATCAATGTGGGAGGAGTCGGGAGGGGGGGGGGGGGCGGAAATTGTGTGACACGCTTGGAGTGGAGTGATTGGGATGAAACTTGATGGGAAGAACAAGCATAAGCCCTAGATACATCAGTGACAGAACCGGACCGGAGTCGGGCACTGTAGGGGAGTTGGAGCGGGGGGTTCGGAATTCCGGTGATAGCGATTTAAAGTGCTTCCAGATGTGCTAGGACGATGAAACTTGGCTTGGACACTGGAGACCCGACCATCCTTTAAAGGGCTTAAGAACTCATCTTAACCGCAAAGTGCAAAAAATATTGTTAAGCAAAATATACATTTTCATGATCCCCATGAGCCCGATCATTTTTGCCTCAAGGGTTTTGCTTAGAAATTAATAATTTCGAGCTCCCTTGAAGTGCGAATCTTAAACGCCAAGTGTAAATAAGACTTTTGACCAAACGGTTACATTCTATGATCTCTGAGGGCCATGGCCTTTGTGCCAAGCAAATTAATATCTGGCACCCTTAAAGTACGCATCTTAACCGAAAAGTTAAAAATAAATGCTTTTGACCAAACCATATATATTCATGATCATGAAGGGCCCATGAAAATTTTCGCCTCAAGGCTTTTGATTACAGATGAATTTCTAACGCTCTTAAAGTGCGCATCATCACAGCTAAGTGAAAAATAAAATACTTTTTACAAAACGATACATTCTTGTGATTTCCGAGAGTCCATCTTATCTCAATAGTTTTGCCTACAACTGATCACAACAAACCCACACAAATTCCTACTTGCATCCTCTTACACCTTGCCTTGGAAGTGCCCTATGAGCTTCTTGTTTTTTTTTGTGATACGACGTTTTAAGTGTCTTAGTTAAGTAGTCTGCTTGAAAGGAGATGGACGAATCCGTCAAAGATATTCCTCAATTTCCAACAGAACGTAAACGGTGAGCAATTTAAGAAAAAGATTTTGAGAACACGATTGACATGAAACGACAGGGCGGTATCAGATCGTTCCGAAACAGACGCCTTGTAGATCGCTAAGGAACAACTGAAACGTTATGTTCGTTGGATAATCTGCAGACCAAAATTTTTGTTCGCGCTTGGCGACTTGCTTCCGACTTGGCCTCACCCAGTTTGTACCATCTGAAGTTTCAACAAAAATTATCGGACAGGAATGAGTTATCTTTCCATTAGGTAGTACTGTGATCCCTGTTTCTCACAAGCGGCGATTCTGCGATGGACGCTGCGCCTCTTGACACGTGACTTTGCGTCTTTCAACTAACTTCATTTAATGCACGTGTTCGAGGCAGTTTTTGTGAGCATTTGTGTTTTTGTTATTCCAGTATACATTCCTATTCTTTAAGGATGATAAAGAAAAAAAAGAGTATCTATATAAACATGAAGTGATATAAATAACAAGAGCTACGAGCTCATATGGCACTTGTACGAGTAGGCTGTACAAGAACGACACCTCACTAATCTTTGCATTTGCCATATTTCACTATTTTCCATGTTCGTTATGCTCCGAAAGAGTTTTCGCGTCTCATGCTACAGATGCGTAAAACCGGTTATCTGGATCTGGATATTTAGTTTCACTCATTTCTGAGCAGTTCCGGCATCGTCTCGATAGTCTGTAGCAAATGCACATGACTGTGTAAACTTTCATCCCAAGAAATCCATTTGTTTGATGCCTAGTCGTGCTACACGATTTCCGGTACTCACTCTATCTCCACCTACCGTGGCCGAGTCTGGTTCGGAATAAAAAAAATCGACCCCCTAAAGCATCTTCTTTTATACCATCTATCAAGTTTCACTCGAATCTGAGCATTTTTGGAAAGTTCCGGTACCCCCCCCCCCCTCCCACCAACGTTGTTGGAGCCGGTTGGGGTCCAATCTCTGAATTCCCTGCTCCTGTCTATCAAGTTTTACTGAAATTGGAGCATAGCCTATCTGCAAGTTTCCAGTACCCCCCCCCCCCCTACCTTGGCCGAATCCGGCCCGGACGCCAAATAACAAATCTAGGCGGCATAAACTCGGCACTGTCAAATTTGCATCTCATTCGGTCCATCCGTTTGGTTTTTGTGCATGTCAAAAGTCCCCCACCCCCAATTCCCCTAATCGTGGTCGCATATGGTTCGAACGCATGTTTTACATGTCGAGGCCATCGATTCGTATCACCCATGAAGTTTCACTCGAATCAGACCACTCGTTTGCAATTTATAGAAGTCAATTTCCATATTTCTTTTCTCTTGCTCCCCAAAAAGGCTCGGATCTAGGAACGGAAGTTTCCAGGGGTATGTTGTATCAGGTTCTTAAGTCAAGATAATTCGGGTCGCTAATATGCCTGCAAAGTTTCGTTGTCGTTTTACATCTGGAACTATTCTAACTCACGACTACCGGAATTCCAGGAAACCCCCTCCAACTCCCCTCACAGAGCCCCGAAAACATCTGGCTCCGTCAATTTCATCTAGGCCTAATGCCTAATGCCATTAAGTTTCGTCCCAATCCCTCTGCTTCTAGAGTTTCTTGAGTTTCCCCCCCCCCCCCATCCCCACAGGTATCGGACCCGAACCGGACGTGACACTGAACGTCCGAGGTGATAACTCACCAAACAAGTTTCATTCAAATCCGAGCACCCGTTCAAAAGTTATGCACGCCACTAGATTCCGGACACCCCATCCACCCACTCCCCCTACGATCGTCGGGTCGGGGAAACGGCTGTTCTCAAGTCAATCTGTTTGGATCCCTGACAAACCTGTCAAGTTTCATCGCCCTAGGACATCAGGAAGTATGCCGAACTCGCGGGATCGCTAGAAATCCGGACCCCCACCCCAACTCCCCCACAGTGCCCTGATCCGGTCCGGTTATGTCAATGACGTGTCTAGGACTTGTGCTTGTTTTTCCCACCAAGTTTCATCCCGATCCCTCCACTCTAAGCGTTTCTCAAAATTTCCGGCTCCCTCCTCCAACTCCCTCCAGTGTCATCGGATCCGGCCCGGATTTAAAGTGAGATGTCTGAGACACGAGGTCATCCTAAATATCAACTTTCATCAAGATCCGATCACCCGTTCGCAAGCTAAAAATACCTCAAATTTTGGCTTCACCCTCCCTCCCCTCCCCCCCCCCCCCCCAGATGGTCGAATCGGGGAATTGACGATTTCCTATTTAATCTGGTCGGGTCCCAGACATGCCTGTCAATTTCCATCATCCCAGCACATCAGGAAGCGCGGAACTCGCGGGATCACTACAAATTCGGACTTCCCCCCCCCCCAACTCCCCCAAAGTGAGCGGATCCGTTCCGGTTATATCAGTCACGTATCTAGGACTTTTGCTTGTACTTTCCACCAAGTTTCATCCGGATCCCTCCACTCTAAGTGTTTTCCAAGATTTCCGGTTTCCCCCTCCAACTCCCCCCAATGTCACCGGATCCGGTCTGGATTTAAAATGGAGGGTCTGAGACACGAAGTCCTTCCATATATCAAGTTTCATTAAGATCCGATCACCCGTTCGTAAGCTAAAAATATCTCATTTTTCCTATTTTTTCCGGATTCCCCCTCCCTCCACTCCCCTCCAGATGGTCGGATCGGGGAATCGACCATTTCTAATTTAATCTGGTCCAGTTCCTGATATGCCTGCCAAGTTTCATCGTCCTAGCTTATCTGGAAGTGCCCGAACTAGCAAAACCGGGACCGACAGACCGACTGACGGACAGAAATTACAATCGCTATATGGCACTTGAGAAAGCTCAAGTGCCATAAAAACTGAAGTATGAAGAAGAAATAACAAAGCAATATGATCCATAGCCTCATTCTGCCGCCTTCCAGTCAAGAAAAGACATTGTCCTAAAATTCTAGTGCTGATGTGTTAGTTGTTTTTTATGGCACTTGAGCTTACTCAAGTGCCATATAGCGATTGTTATTTCTGTCCGTCAGTCGGTCTGTCGGTCTGTCGGTCTGTCGGTCTCGGTTTTGCTAGTTCGGGCACTTCCAGATAAGCTAGGACGATGAAACTTGGCAAGCATATCAGGAACTGGACCAGATTAAATTAGAAATTGTCGCTTCCTCGATCCGACCATCTGGAGGGGAGTGGAGGGAGGGGGAATCCGGAAAAAATAGGAAAAATGAGATATTTTTAGCTTACGAACGGGTGATCGGATCTTAATGAAACTTAATACATGGAAGGACTTTGTGTCTCAGACCCCTCCATTTTAAATCCAGACCGGATCCGGTGACACTGGGGGGAGTTAGAGGGGGAACCGGAAATTTTGAGAAACGCTTAAAGTGGAGGGATCGGGATGAAACTTGGTGGGAATAACAAGCACAGGTCCTAGACACGTCCTTGACATAACCGGACCGGATCAGGGCACTGTGGGGGAGTTGGGATGGGGGTCCGGATTTCTAGCGATCCCGCGAGTTCGGCATACTTCCTGGTGTCCTAGGGCGATGAAACTTGGCAGGTATGTCAAGGATCCGAACAGATTGACTTGAGAACAGCCGTTTCCCCGACCCGACCATCGTGGGGGGAGTGGGTGGATGGGGAGTCCGGAATCTAGTGGCGTGCATAACTTTTGAACGGGTGATCGGATCTTGATGAAAATTGATATTTAGGATGACCTTGTGTCTCAGACACCTCACTTTAAATCCAGGCCGGATCCGATGACACTGGGAGGAGTTGGAGGAGGTAACCGGAAATTTTGAGAAACGCTTAAAGTGGAGGGATCGGGATGAAACTTGGTGGGAAAAACAAGCACAGGTCCTAGACACGTCATTAACATAACCGGACCGGATCCGATGACACTGGGAGGAGTTGGAGGAGGGAACCGGAAATTTTGAGAAACGCTTAGAGTGGAGGGATCGGGATGAAACTTGGTGGGAAAAACAAGCACAGGTCCTCGACACGTCATTGACATAACCGGACCGGATCAGGGCACTGTGGGGGAGTTGGGGTGGGGGTCCGGATTTCTAGCGATCCCGCGAGTTCGGCATACTTCCTGATGTCCTAGGGCGATGAAACTTGGCAGGTATGTCAGGGATCCGAACAGATTGACTTGAGAAGAGCCGTTTCCCCGACCCGACCATCGTGGGGGGGAGTGGGTGGATGGGGAGTCCGGAATCTAGTGGCGTGCATAACTTTTGAACGGGTGATCGGATTTGAATGAAACTTGTCTGGTGAGCTATCGCCTCGGACGTTCAGTGTCACGTCCGAGTCGGGTCCGATACCTGTGGGGATGGGGGGGGGGGGGGGTGTGGAAAACTCAAGAAACTCTAAAAGTAGAGGGATTGGGACGAAACTTAATGGATGGAACAAGCATTAGGCCTAGATGAAATTGACGGAGCTAGATGGTTTCGGGGCTCTGTGGGGGGAGTTGGAGGGGGTTTCCTGGAATTCCGGTAGTCGTGAGTTAGAATAGTTCCAGATGTAAAACGACAACGAAACTTTGCAGGCATATTAGCGACCCGAATTATCTTGACTTAAAAACCTGACACAACATACCCCCGGAAACTTCCGTTCCTAGATCCGAGCATTTTTGGGGGAGCAAGAGAAGAGAAATATGGACTTCTATAAATTGCGAACGAGTGGTCTGATTCGAGTGAAACTTCATGGGTGATACGAATCGATGGCCTCGACATGTAAAACATGCGTTCGAACCATATGCGACCACGATTAGGGGAATGTGGGGTGGAGGGACTTTTGACATGCACAAAAACCAAACGGATGGACCGAATGAGATGCAATTCGACAGTGCCGAGTTTATGCGGCCTAGATTTGTTATTTGGCGTCTGGGCCGGATTCGGCCAAGGTAGGGGGGGGGGGGGTACTGGAAACTTGCAGATAGGCTATGCTCCAATTTCAGTCAAACTTGATGAGGGAATTAAGAGATTGGGCCCGAACCGGCTCCGACAACGTTGGTGGGAAGGGGGGGGGGGGGGTACCGGAACTTTCCAAAAATGCTCAGATTCGAGTGAAACTTGGTAGATGGTATAAATGAAGATGCTTTAGGTGGTCAATTTTTTTTTATTCCGAACCAGATTCGGCCACGGTAGGTGGAAATAGAGTGAGTACCGGAAATCGTGTAGCACGTCTAGGGATCAAACAAATGGATTTATTGGGATGAAAGTTTGAACAGTCATGTGCATTTGCAATCGAGACGATGCCGGAACTGCTCAGAAATGAGTGAAACTAAATATCCTATTTCTATTTCCGAACCGCCTTTTTGGATGGCGGGTGTATTTTGTGACGTTTTCATCTACTTTCTTGTACAGCCTACTCGTACAAGTGCCATATGAGCTCGTAGCTCTTGTTTCTTTCATTAATAATTTCTACAACAAATCAGAATTAGATGTGTCGTTTTCTTATGCCACTTGCATGTCTGACACTTTTAGCACAATGGATACGCTTTACTTTGTATTAAATGCTTCAGAAATAAACATTTCCGACTTCCTTTAGAAGGCGCTACGAAAATCGGCCGTTTCCTTGTTATCCCTTGTCTTTACCTCTCTGTCATTTTGGCGATCCAAATCTTAGGTGCTGGAATATCGTGGCAGGAAATTCAAAAACTCCCAGCAAGGCTTGATAGAAAAGGATATATTTGAGATGTCACCAATAAGTCAAGCCGCAGATGCAGTTTACATGATTGTTCTAGTATGTCATCAGAAGTTCCATGTTTCAAGTGCCTATTAAAAGTTTTTCTTTGTGGAATAGTGTTGTGAAGCATGATTACCTTGCTTTATAAAATGTACCAAAATATGCAATAAGTTTATAAATACAACATAGCTACTAAAGTCATTCAAAAACAAATAGCCTATTCAGATCTTAATTAGACAAGCTGATTTATGCATAAAATAAAGATCTCCTAAGTGTTATAAGAAATATAACTTTTATCTTTGTCCAAGCTAGTAAATTGAGCATGTACTGGCCCCAAAAATTACGCTTTGAAATATCACAGAGAGGAAACTGTTGAAAAAGCTGCTGAGCTAGGGGGTAAGCCTTGTTCCTAGGTTTGTACAGAGTGGGATTGGGGTAGTTTCATGTGCCCATTGAACTTTAAGCAACATGAGGTTTATTTATATTTGTCAATAAAATTGTACCTTACCTTACCCTATGGATATATAGCTTTGGATCCAACTTACAAATTATACTGCACTGTTTTGTTTCGCCCTTCAGGCTTCAGAGACATAACGGAACAACTGTCTAACATCTGCATCCACACACAGCTTAACGGTTCTATAAAAAGCTTAAAGGACCCCTCGCACTATTTATTCTTCAACTTACAGTATTTCAAAATATTTAAATAATTTAAAACTATGCTGTGCTTTCAACAAATAACCCATGGTTTTAGCTGCTTTAAGCCTTTTCAGAGACCCGTTGACTTGTAGCGAAAACAGGGAAACAATTTACATAACCGGTTCTTTTGATGGAAAAACTTGTCGCATACAACCCTCGACAGCGTAATACACAGAAAAACACAGGAAGTGAGAAAATCAGCGTGTTTTGTATTTTTAGAGGGGTTAGAATGTACCGTACGAAATTAAGGTCTCCGGGTTTAGAAATATTGGAACGATTATGGAAGTAGGTTGCATTAGTATTATAGGTAAGACAGTTATACTCTTGATGACTAACTCTCCTTGCGATGCAAAATCGCGGGTACCTAGCAGAAGAGCCAGAAGCGGTGTCCGTGACACGTTTTCGTCAGTGACACGTTTTCTCGTTCTTCCTGAGGATCACTGGCGTGTTTTGGACTTAAGTCATATAGAGTATTCTGCGTTTTATTTTATCACTAGCTCCCTCCGCCATTGTTTCATTTTGTACCTATGACTTTTTAGTGCTTTTTTTTTTGACAGGTTTTGACAGGTTTGACAGGTTTTTTTTTTTTTTTTTGACAGGTTTTGAAAGGTTTGACAGTTTTTTTGTTTTTTTTTGACAGGTTTTGACAGGTTTGTTTCCTTCCCTGAAGTTGAACTAGAGGATTAACAGCCTGACGAGGACCCTTGCCAAGAAGGGCCGAAATATCGCTGATGAAAAATCATAGCTGACGTATCCGTTGTAAACATTGTTTGAATAAATACTTTTTAGTGCTTTTTGCGCCTAGCCGAGTTTAGCCATGTAACTGATGCAAACTTCTCCGAAAGCTTCAAGGTCCGCCGACAAATCTCTCTCGCGTAACCCTAGGTTCACACAGAGCAAATCGCGGCGATGAACGAGATTTTTCAATCGTAGCGAGAGAAGATTTTTATCGCCTGGATGTTCAAACTGTATTTTCGTCGGCAATAGAATTTAACGCGAAAAATAATTCAAAATAACCCTTAAAATAATTGAAATAATAAAAAAATAAATAATTGTTCTAAAAGTGAATCATCGAAACGGGCATCCATGTTGCTGTTGCGTGCATAAAATCGTACTGTCGCCCGATTAAAGTTGAATTTTCCCAACATTGAAAATCGCCTGACGAAGCAACAGAAATTGCCGATTTTGGCGACGAAAATATCGGGGATGGCCGATATCGCCTCAATGTGAGCGTCTGTGTGAACCTAGGGTAAGGACATTATAAGCGTCAAAGTGTTTTGGGAGACAAGGTAGGCCATCACATATATGTTTTGTTTTGGACTCCCACTTTTTTACCACGGCGCATTCAGTTTTCAAATATTTTGCGTCCAGCCGCCACGTCGGAAGGCAAGAAGGCTGGGTAGGGTCGACAAGCGCTAACAAGAAAATCTCCGGTTTCCCATGGAAAGTAATAGTGTTTTCGGAAAACAATATTTCTGAAGATTTTACCATAAACTAGAATTAAGGACAAAACTTCATGCGAATGGAACTTTAAAGCCTGTACGGGGAGGTAAAGCCTGAGTTTTCTATTAATAACAGTCTGAACCATCTTGTACCAAAGCTAGCTGTTTAATCTGGACAAAAAGCAAAACGATCCCCATGCTCCCTCTTTCCAAGAGCAAAGACAGCTGACTCGATTCGTTCCCATTAACTAAGCTGGTCATAGCGACTGAAAAGTCCTCCAACAGTACAAACTACCACCATTCACTGCATGTTCAAGTATATACAGCCAATTAACAGGAAATTTGAAAGCCCCCAAAAAACTTTTGGCAATGGTACACACAGCGTAAAATAGGAAAGTAATTTTCAAAGAAGAGCGTATTTACGTCCGCCTCGATTGCCAGAGAAAAAGAAACAGCGAAAAAGACCCATGCATTTGAAATATGCTTGATTTTATGCCAAGTGCAAACCCAGCATAACCCGTGTTATCTACGTACTGACGCTGCTGGAAGCACCTACACAACACTTCAGTCTACGAAGCTCTTACTTACGTAAAGTCAACTCTGCTTTCCGCCAACTCTATTTCGTCAAGAGACCGCGAAAGCCACCTAGCGCGACAAGGTGGAACCACACAACTGCACGATCAGAAACATCCGCTCATTCCAAATTCATAGTGATTCAGTATGTTCTTACAGACTACGTAGATGGCCGAATTATTCCGGACCTTTCTTTTATTCTGTTTGCAACGCGTATGATGTATGGAATTCCATACAATTCGATGCGTGTTCGTCTAGAGAGTTTACAGCCTCTAAACTCAAGACGAAGAGTTTCGTTTAACTTATTTAAAAAAGTCACACATAAGAAGTGTAAATTAATAAGATAATTTATATGAAATTCAAAAGGTAGGTGCGGGTTAGCACTCTTTTTATTATAGGGCCTGGTCGCATCCTCGAGTCTTAAGTCACTTTTTGATGCCTAATTTTTGTTTTCCCAAGTCAATGTAGTGACTAGGCTACTATAATTCCCTCTTGTTACGGACCTTGAGGGCTGCTTTCTTCTTATTCATTTAGTGTAAACGGGCAACACACAAACTGCAAACTCTTGATTCTGTAAACAAATATAAGAAAGAAATACAAACTGTTCGCCGTGAAGAAACGCAACTGCCATCGTGTGCGCTGAATGTTTCAAATCAGTTCCCGATGAAAAATTTATCTCAAAATAGTACTATGAAGTAGTACGAAAAATTAGCATGCAGTACTAACGATGGTACTACATGCTTCTACTTCAAGGCTACCGTGTTACTGCATACTACTATATGCTATTATTAGCAAAACCGGAGCTACTATGACAAGACAGGATGCTACTGGATACTACTACATAAGATTGGACTAGTCTGAGGCACATTAAATGATAGTATTATTTGCTATTACATACTATTACATGCAACGTTTTCGTACTAATACCACACTACTACGCAGACTACAAATTTGTCATCGGGTTTAACTTTTCCGCTGACTAAGGACGAAGCTAGGCGCAATCTCTGACCCGAAAATGGTGTAGACTGTAGATGGTTCAGGAATAGGAAAGAAATAGCCTGTACCGTATAATACTGAAAAAGGACACAGTGAGCGACTGTGAATCATATATTCAAACAATGTTTACAACTGATATACGTCAGCTATGATTCTTTATAAGCGATATTTCGGCCCTTCTTGGCAAGGGTCCTCGTCAGGCTGTCAATCTTCTGGGTCAACGTAGCTGACGTATATCCGTTGTAAACATTGTTTGAATATATGTTTCAAAGTCAGACTGTGAATCAAAAGTAAAAGCATGTTGGGAAGTGGGCTAAGGGAAACACATTCAGCGACTTATAGAGTAAATACTGCTTGAGCCCAAGCTGACTGGGAAAAATATTTTCAAACAATGCATAGAACGGAAACTTCAGCTACGATGCTTTGGCAGAGATACTTCGCCCCTTCTTGGCAAGGGTCCTCATTAGGCTGTCGACGTCAGGAACAACGTTGGGGAAGGAAAGAACCTGCAAAAAATAGCTGAAGCTCTACTGACTATAAATATCCTATTCGGGGAAACTACTTTTAAATACCAATGTAGGGAAAAAACGAGTGCTGAGATTTAATTTTTGAAGCTTCGGTTATATATCACAGGTTCGTTTTTTCTTTAACGTTGTCCGTGACAGCCTGACAAGGGACCCTTGCCAAGAAGGGCAAAATACCGGAGCCAAAGCATCGTAGCTGACGTATCCGTTTTATGCATTGTTTGAATATAAGCCATACAGGATGCCTAATCGGCCGAAATGTCGCTGCCAAAGCATTCTAGCTGACGTATCCGTTGTATCCATTATTTGAATATAAGCCGTATAGTTCCCATATTCGGCTGAGTTTGCCAATTTAGCTGTCGTGGGGTACCCTACTATATTGGTTATCTCCAGGTTGACGTACTGAAATTTAATTTTATTTTATTTGTAATTTATATTTATGCCAGTGTTTGTCATTTTTATGTCATTTTTTTTGTAATTTATATTTATGCCAGTGTTTGTTATTTTTGTCATGTCATTTTTAGCCTGGAAACTGTGGATTGGGGAAGTAGGGAGGGGGGCTGGCCTGGACTGAAGAGAAAGAGTCACAGTGAGTACATGCGAAACACGCCTAACAGCAAGCTGGGAAGGGCAGTAGGGACACGGATCAGCATTGATTCGCATGACATCTTTCCTCACCCTCGTTTCTGTTGCAATAGTGCTGTCGCATCGCTGCTGCAGCACTTCTTTGCTTTTGCACAAGATGCATTTTCGGATTTACTGCCTGCAAGATTTCTTCTTGCGGCAGCAGCACCTTGCAAGGAAGCACGGACTTGGTCGGTAAGCAAGTCCAAAAACGCGGCTCTGGACGCAGCTGTTATCTCAGGCCCATTTTGCTTCCTCCTAGGAAAGCAAGTATACTGTCTGGATCAATAGAGTAGACGCCAATGGTGCACGGGTCTCTTCCGTGTTTGCTTTTACCTTCGACGTCTTGCTCTTTAAATTTATAGTTATATTAGTTGAGTTTTCGTAATAATAAGTCGTGAGCCCAAAGTTCCCTATTCTGCTCTCTTAAAAAAGTTTAAGATGGAAACCCTTGAGAGTCGGAGACTGCGGCTGAGCTTAGCGGTTGGTCATAAGCTCCTTCACCATCCTGTTCTATTCGATATCCTTCCCCCTCCTTATGAAAACACAAGAAACCGACAGGAGAGGGTCGCAAGTTCAAAGGTTCCAAAGTTGTCCCCCATACCTGCAACACATACGCGGTACCAAAAAAGCTTCGTTCCGAGTTTCACCAAAATTTATAATGATGGTGGTAGCTTTCTGTGATACTATCCCAACGTCCGTGTTCTGTTTTTGGTTTTTATTTATATACTATAATAGGTCTGTGATGACGAATTGGTGATTAACTGTATAGACTATAAAATGTGCATTATATTTGACGTAATACCCAAATTTGGCATTGCCATGATAGTGGTTTTTTGAAATAAATTCGTTACTTACGTTACTTCGTTACTTTTTGCACATACCACGGTATCTGTTGCCACAGTACCTGGATCTACAATTAGTGGTGTTTGCAGTTACAATGGTATCTGTTTCCACGGTCTAAAGTCGTTGTCGCAGTTACCGTGGTATCTGAATATCAGATACAACGTTACCTTGCCAGATACCACGGTAACTGCAAAAATGCCTTTCGACTGTCGTATCAGATACCACGGTTACTGCGAAAACGCAACTATGAACTTGGAGTCTAGGTGAGTATAGAAAAACTGATCATAATATTAATAAATTAATATCAAAAATGTTCTTCTCACCGAGATTATGAAGCACAAGAGGAAGATAGATCATTTGGAGTAGTGCGAAGCACACAGGATTTCTTCGCACTCACCCCAGCATATGCCAAGCCTCTTTAAAGAAGCAGAAACTACCAATCAAAATACAATACACACTCACCTATTATGACGTCTTTCCGCTTACTTCCTGTTGCGTTTTTCTGCTAGGGCCAACGTGTTGAACGAAAAACGTGTCACTAATTCCGCTTTATCCCAAGGTGGGAAGTCGAATTCTGGCGACCCGTCGTCGTCTGCTAGAATGAGCTCGAGGTTGTCCGGGTTGGGTCTGAAAAGGAAAAGATACTGAAGTCGTTCATTTCTATAAGAAGCTGTAAGTTAGCTGTCAATCCTGGGATCGGGAAATACATCCTCGAAACAAAGCTTGTCTTGAATTTGCACCTACCCTATTAAGTACTCACTTCAATTTCTTCATCTTAAATGTTCAGTCTAAACATCATTCGAATTTCCTAAAATGAACTTTCCCAAATCAAATCAAGGACAAGTAATTCCCACCTAGTGCCTTAAAAGTCGCGTCGTACTTATGATAGCTACTCTTTCTACTTCAGTAGCTTACGTCCTGTATTAGCAATACTGGTTATGACGCTTGCCACGATTTCTTCTTTTTACGTGAGGTATCAGGCGCCCGATCATTGCTCCCAGGGAGCTGTTCCCATCCAAAGACCGGTTATGCACATTTTGCCAAGCATCCGAGACAAGGCATGAAAAGAGGCTAAAAAAAAAGCAGAAGCCGTGAGTAATTTTCTACAAGCAGAGCTTAGATATAAAGTGGTCAACTATCTCAGAACATCTTAGCAGAAACATTGTGCAGTGCGAGGCGTCCTTTAAAAACCGTACAATAAACATCAAACCAATTTCTTTCCTTGTTTTTCATACGGACTTTGGTAGCTAACTCCTGAATAATCTTTGCTTCGCCTAGATGAACACGTGCACACCATTGGGCATCTATGAGGCATAGCCTCCACTACCTCTAGGACGAGATCAGGTCGCCTAAATCCCACCAGGCTACCACATTTATAGCAATTACAGCGTAAAATAATCTAGTATCTCCGTCGCCACTGTCAGAAGTTTGATAACAGCTAACACACGGTTGCGCATCCATGTGTTAAAAGTTATGTTGGATGCCAAGGCTGTGTCTGTTATGTCCCTTTTAAAGAACTTGCCTTACCTATAATAGGCTACTAACGCCACCTATTACGTAATCATTCCATCCATTTCCAAATCCGGAGACCCGAATTTCGTACGGTACATTCTAACCTCTCTAACAAAACCACGCTGATTTTCTCACTTGCCGTGTTTTGCTACCTTCGATGCGTATCACGCTGTCGACGGTTGTCTGCGAGAAGTTTTGTCCATCCGAGAAACCGGGTATGTAAATTGTTTCCCTGTTTTCGCTACAAGTCAACGGGTCTCGGCAAAGGTTTAAAACAGCCAAAACGGTGGGTTATTTCTTGAAAGCACAGCATAGTTTTAAAGTATTCAAATATTTTAAAATACTGTAAGTTGAAGAGTAAATAGTCCGAGGGATCCTTTAAGTGTCATGTTTCGCGAAAAGATAACCTTCAAAATGGTTTATTCTCAGAATATTTAACAGAAGAATACGCTAACATGTGTTAAAAATTACGAAACTCCTGACAGTGATATACAAGACAAAGGTTTCCACTGAATTCCGACCTACTATTCATACAATGTAAACATTAATAGCAGATAACGATTTTTACGTCGTATGGTTACCCGGCTTTTACTGCATTTCAGGCGGATTATCAGTCAGATCCGGAAACTAAAGCATATCCAAATCCAACATGTAGTTTCACCCCAAAAGTCCCCCTTGAGTCATCTATCGGGCGATCTGGTAAATTCTTAAATTTACAGTTTTGGCCGGAATCCGGTCGATCCTCCATCCGACAGGAGGAGTAATAGCATTTTCTGTTTTTCCATATCCGTTTACCGCAGTATCAAAATTCAAATCAATTTATTCGGATGAGTTTTCTCAACCATGAAATTTGCTAAGCCGTTCTTCGAACCTTGAAGTTTAACGGAACAGGTGCGAGATCTGAGAGTCTAGTAATACATTACTTAGTCACTTAAATAGGACTGAAAATACGATAAGTGCGTTACTTCGTTTGTCCACTATCCACAGATAATCAATTTTATCAAACAAACTTACTAAGCAGCGTACACTCTGAATGTTATTACTAGAGCCCCCCACGAAAAATATGAACAATCCTTTAGATGAATTGGAATATTTCAGTGTGTTCAAATATCAGCTGAAAAAATAAGCTGCTTTCAGTTAAGCTTTAATGTTCAGATGGGAAGAGCATCTACGAACTTCACCTGAGAAATCCAATACCATTTTCATTAAAACACCTCTATCCGTTCGGAAATTACCATAATCAAAGGTAGAAGGATAGACGTTGTGTATATTCCGTTGGAACAAAATCCCGTTCGAGCGAAAACATAATAAACTAGTTGCTTCCAACACTGAAAAAAGACTGAGCGAGAAACCGTTGTGTTTCCTTTTATGTCTTAGATAAAGAGCAACCGCATGGCGGGAACTTTTTCAACGGCTGCTCTAACCGTTGACATTCAAATAAAAAAGAGAGACCATTCGATATACAACCAATAGCAGCAAAACTAAGGAGAGTGTCTGTGAGCTGGAAAGCAAGACCAGAACTGAATGAATGAATGAATGTTTGTTATTACGCCATCATTAGCAGTACATTGGCTGTGGATCTACTACGTTGATAACAATAAGAAGAAAGAAAATAGAAGGTGTACCCTGCTATATAGCAGTACTATACGCTTTCCAAATAACTAACCATAACACGCGAACATCAACAAAAAATAAAAATTACTTTTTATTATAATTCTTTTATAATAATAACACACCTATTATTCGTCGGTTTTGGTGGCGTCCAGAAGCTTAGAGGTCTGTCTTCAAACGTCCAAACCAAAATAATGGGTGAATCCTGGGTTGATCTAGCTTTGTCAGCTGATTTTCGGTAACAGGATGCGTCAGTATGTTTACATTACTATTTGCACTCACTATTAGAGGTTTCAACTTGATATTTGTTCAAAGATAGGTGGCGTCCAAACAGCGGCACCGTTGGGGGGTGCATACACCCTTTGATTCAAAAATCTTCACCCTGGTGATATTTTTAGGCCGCTAAATAGGTTACAAAAGGCAAAATACAAAGCAATGACTAAGCTTTGAGGTATATTCAAATTAACTAAATTTTGATATCTGTTGTAAATTTTGAGGCTGTAAGATCTTTGCCCCCCCCCCCTCCCCCCTTAAGGTTTACTGAAATGGTGCTACCGCGTCCTGTACTAAACAAACATTAGTTGCGTTTTTGCTGATACCACGGTATCTGTTACCACGGTAACTGGATCTGCAATTAGTCATTTTTGCAGTTATCGTGGTATCTGATACACAGTGCTCTGCAAAAACGACTATTGCCGAAATTGCACTTGTCGAAGTCATCCCAAAAGAAAAACAGTTATCCAGTTACACCACTAAGTGCTAAACTTCTTTCTCACCAATCTGACAAAATTTGATGAAAGTGAGATGACTTTTCGGATACCACGACCAGTTACCCCGGTCGGACCGTAGTATCTGAATATCTGATACCACGATAACTGGCCAGATACGAATAACTACAAAAACGCCTTTTGTCTGTGGTATCAGATACCGCGATAACTGCAAAAACGACTTTAGACCGTGGTAACAGATACCATGGTATCAGCAAAAACGCAGCTATTACTATTTGCACTCACTATTAGAGTTTTCAATTTGATATTTGTTCAAAGATAAGTGGCGTCCAAACAGCAGCAAAGTTGGGGGTTGCATACCCCCTTTGATTAAAAAATCTTCACCCTGGTGATATTTTTAGGCCGCTAAATAGGTTTCAAAAGGCAAAATACAAAACAATGACTAAGCTTTGAGGTATATTCAAATTAACTAAATTTTGATTTCCGTTTTAAATTTTGAGGCTGTTAGATATTTGCCCCCCCCCCTTAAGGTTTACTGAAATGGTGCCACCGTATTCTGTTCTAAACAGAAATTAACTATCTAGTAGTGGCAAGTGCTACCTGTGCCCTTGGTATTAATGTGAGGTGCTTAAATATTTTGATAAAATAAAACAGGACTTACATTGGGGTCATTTTCGGGTTCTCTTTGAGCCATAGGTAACAAGTCAAACCGATGAGGTCACTCACAGTCGCATTCGAGGTCACACTGACGATGACTGGAAACCGTCTGGTTCCAGGGACGAATATTTTCATGACTTTGCTCGGGGCTCCCTGTTGGATCTGAAAATATAAATACTTGATAAAATAAAACACAAAAATAGTTCATAGAGAAGGTAAACCCGGACGGCATGGATTTACTCAATTATCTTGTTTGCAGTCGCACTACCGTCCCAGTATATGACATCTCAAAAATATCATTATACATATTATGGGACTTGAACCTTGCTAGCTCTTAATCTGATATAGCAGAGCTGGTGGACAGGGACTCTGGACCAGGGTTGCCACCTGTAGAAATATAGTGCTAATAGTAGCGCTATTTTGCCTATGTAGCACCGTAGCACGATCAGGGTAAAATGTAGCACTATTTCGGAAAATCTGGAAAAATGTAGCACATTAGTGCTACAATTTTCGGGAAAAAAAATATTAGGACCAGAGTCATCAAGTCCGGGGATTTAAAAAGACTGGAGGATTAAAACAGATTTCGAAACTAGCGTAAACTCCTCTCGAATTGCATACAGTGTGTAATGCAATTCAAACTGCAACTTGATAAACTGGACAGCTATAGTAAAAGTGGTTCGAAAACATAGTTCAAATATGAGTAAGAAGGTGCAAGAAGACGTTCTGCACTGCCGCAGCCCTATATCGTACTCGAAACGCGCCGCGTATGCTCCACAAGAAAAATATATCTCGACAAAAACGGCTGTCTGGAATCCGCAAGGTTTTGATTGACAGTTGCCACTGTGAAGCAAAGATATTTGAAAGGGACATCTAGGAAACACTGATCGACAGTGATATTATCTATCATAATTATCATGAAAATCTGGAAGGGTTGGCTTAACTGTCCGGAAGCCCCAGACGTCTGGAAGATGAAGCCAGGCTTTAAGATTCTTACTAACAATAATTTATTTTAACCTCGTGTGATCCCGCTTGAAACACCTTGAAATAATTTTTGGAAGACAAATGTTTTTAGACGTTTACATGTTTCGTAATTTTGTATAGCTGTCTTCATTTCAATAGCTCACAAATACTAAAGTTAAGGTAATGAGATAACATATTTATGACAAAATACAACTAGATCTCTTTTGGAAGAAAAAGTACACTTGTTTTCAAAAAAGTACTGCTTTTCTTAAAATGTACTGCGAAAGTACTACTTTGTTCAAACGTACTACCAACTCACTACTTTGAAAAAAATGTACTAAAAAGAGTACAATTTTTCTATCGGTGGTAACTCTAAGCGCCACGCAGCTTATTACGCATGTGCGTACAATGCTTTAGTGAAAATAACAAAGGTATTCGTAGAAATGCTGTAATCTTTGTGCGACCGAAAAGGCGACTAAAAGTTAATTGATCAACACCGAGCAGTATTACGCGAAAGTACGCTCCTCATAAAATTCCTCTCAGATTAGTTCTTTGTTGGCCGCTAGGTGCGCTATCGTAAAGAAAACAGTGACACGTTACTTCTTGTTATCCAGGTTTGTTTTGCTATTTTCGATTCCTCTTACGCCTAACCATGTTTAAAACTGTTTGAAATGCCTCTTCCCCTCTTTTTGCTTTACCCAACTCTGTTCTGTCAAGCGTCATCAAGTCCACGGGGCTAATGCGTAACTCGATATGAAGCAACAGCCTAATCGCTCATTCACCCATCAGATAACTTATTCCCAGATCTCACAAGTGATTATTATTATTCCTCTAACGCGTCTGGCGGCAATTCGTCATCGGATTGTATGAAGGACGTATTGCATATTTAGCAAAAATTTTGTGTAGCACTTATGTAGCACCCTATTCTCGAAAAAAAAAGCACACTTTGGACAGGAGCAGGTGGCAACCCTGCTCTGGACCCGTCTTGAGACGGTCTCGAGATGCCTTTTTCAAGGACTCGGACTCTTCTTTCACGGAGCTGTCCGTCCCTCAGAGCTGTGGACTCGGACTCAGGACTCGTCTCGAGACGCCTTTTTCAAGGACTCGGACTTGTCTCAGACTCAAATATGCTCGAAATTGCGTATCCCTGCCGGCCCCCAGTGATCAAAATATATCGTCACGAAGTATTTTCGAAATAAAAGAACCTGAACCTGAACCTGGTCTCGCAGCAACTCTGTGATATAGTTTCTGAGTTCTTCCTAATAATAATAATAGTTTACTTCGACTCATTTATTTCTCCCTAGTCCATTCTTATCTTTCATATTGTACTTCAGCTTGGTCTACTACTTTTTTGAAACATATTAATCGGATTCAAATCCTACAAAACAAATCAATTAGAGCAATGTAAGGTCTTCCATTTTCTTCATCAGTTTCTCATATTCTGCCTCGTCTTTTTATTTTAAATGTCCGTCAGATTAGAGACTGGAGTATTGCAACACTTGTTATCTTCTAGAAGATTCACTACCTGCTGATTTTAAAAATATTTTTGCTGAACAGTCAATTTCATGACTATAACACATGACGGCGGTCCAATCTTTCTACTATTTATTATCCTTCTACAAGGTCTAGCTTTTCTATTCGTCATACAGGTGTAAAAGTATGGAATTCATTGCCTGAAAGTATGGAATTCATTGCCTGAAACTGAAGAGTGTCCGAAGATAGGAAAGTTTTTAAAAGAGCTCTAAAAAGATTTATGTTATCTAGCAATTATATTTCTTCTGTCTGATTTAATTGATTCATTTTTGTTTGTGCTCGGAGGAAGATCAGACCTTTTTTTATTTTTCATTTTTTATTTAGTCATATGTATGTTGTCGTAAATTCTCGAGTTGTCCTTAAATTTTAGTGTTGATGTGTGATAGTTGTTCGTTTGTTTTTTCTTTACAATGCCTTAGGCTAGAATTGTATTAATAATCTATACAAACCCATGAGAATTAGTGAAGCGTCGTTTTTTATGCCACTGGCATGTCTGATACTTTTGAGAAACACCAGGTTTATTTATATTTGCCATTAAAATTGTACCTTACCTTACCTTAATAGACACCAATTACCGTTTTTTACTCAGTCTCATGTAGCCGGAGGTTGGTGCTCGTTTATTTCTTCTTATTAATTTTGTCTGTGTTGCAATTAACATTGTCTATTTATGGTTACGGTACTTATCTTTATCTGTACGTTTATAGAATAGAATACAGAATATAATATATTTCACATGAACGCCCGAAGGCCATGGTAAAAACATTAGTGTTAACATTGGTATTAATAAAAATAAGCTACTTACAACATACAAAGAAAAAAAATAACAACTATTATATAAGCAAATCACGGTGGCGCAAACCAATCCGGGGGAATTTCCCCAACAATCCCACTGTTTACTCTTTAATATTTTAGACATCCACTCTTTACCAAAAACGACACTGTAAAAAGTTTCTCCGAGTAAGGATTAAAGTCAACTGCAGTATTTGCTATTGGGATTAATCTTATCTCTACCAGGATAAGATTAATCTGAATTAGAGATATTTTATCTTAGTAGAGACAAGCGTAATCCAGTAGCAAATACTGCAAGATTTTGTTATTACAGTGTATTAAAGATTCATTTAGATCTATTAAATATATTGCCTACTATTTGGCTTTTGCTACTGTGGCAATTTTCCATTACAGCTTAAGCCTTACCCTGGACCTGTTGCCGGTGACAAACTGCGCTAAACGCAGCGTTTCAAAATAGAATCGCAACCTGTGTGATTAGGAGATGTCTCTTACCTTTCCGTCAAACTTTTTGAACTCGTGGAAAGGTTCAGAATCCTCCCCGACAGCCTCAATCAAACAAGTTAGCTTTGAAACGGGTTTAAGCTGGACAATATCCTTCGGTGTAAATTGGTAATCTAAAAGAACAGGAATCAAATTAAACGAAAACAAACGTCCAGTATGTGTCCACACTTCGATAGCCGTGTTCCAGAGCTGTCGACCGCTACCGTATGTTCACCGCCTACCAGATCAGACGCCGTTAGTGCAGGCAGTTTCAGATTATAGTTCCCCCCTCTGTTTGGGTATAATTCCTGTTGAAGTCAGAAATTCGAGTCATTTGGCATCCTTGAAGGCTACAGCGAAGAGAAATTTCGTTGCAAAAGAATAGTAATGATACGTGAGTGTTTTTGTAAGCAGAATGTTTGTCGTATATATATGAACCGTGTATGAATGGCATGTAGAATAATGTAAAAATAGTTTTACCACAATATGTAGAATAGAGAAGACTGCAACCTGCGGCCAACAAGCCCATTGTGGCTTTCTCAGCAGGTGGTGCAAAATCTTCTGTATACATGTTTAAAATAAAATTTAATCTAATCTAATCCAGGAAATATATCGTCACCAAGAGGAGTAGCTGGCTAAGAGGGTCAGATCTGTTAGACATAATATTTTGGTTGGGTGTCCAGCGCCAACCGGGAAGTGTATAGAGAACACGAGGAGAGGCTTTTGAATCTTTAAACGATTTATCAGGAAAATCTTCAAGAGAAGTTTTTCTGAGGGCGATTTCTCACCTTTTGAAATTTGAGCAGTTTATGTTCTAATGTTTGCTCAAGTTTTCCATCTTTTTTTTATTTAACCTAAAATAAATCGTAATTTTTCTATAAAAGTTTGACGCATTAAGCTGTCTTCGTATTAGCTTGGGATTTAAGCGGAAAAAAAGCTTGGTGTCGGTCAACACCCTCTTCACCTTTAGTTCTCAATCGGAATCTACCTGGCCTAAGCGGTTCTGGTCTGGTAGCGATGAACATACTGTAACGGTTGACCTACCAAAATATTTGATCCTATCCCCTGGCCCAACTAATTCTGGATGGCAGTGGACACACGGTAGTGGACACCACTTCCACACTTCAGTACTCTAACCTGGTCAGCCAGATGACAATGGTAAAAGCACAGCTAATAGCTTGTTGGTCAACCTCATTCATATCGGCTCTGCAAGTTTTGTGGTTGAGTAGTTGAAGATAATGATGGCGTGGACGTAACTTGCGACGCCCAGATGATGTCCCATTGTCCAAGGATAAATTTCAGGGTATGTTATAGCTTATAGCCGTTTTTTTTGTGCCTCAAAATACGGAGCAATGGTATAAAATTGTAATATCGCTTCGAAGTCCATCAGGATCTCAGAAGCGCTAAGTTAGCAGCGTCAATAAAAGTGGTGAAAAAGGGGGGAGGGGGGGGCTAAGGCAAAGCTCAGTGCGTTTTTCAGGAAACCATAGTTGGATTTAGCTAGTATAATGGAACCAAACCTGGCCGTCATTCTTTACCTATGGGAATGGATCCGGACCTCCAAATGACTTATTTGGGACATGGGTTCAGGGGCGTCGGGACACCTTCTTGATACCGTAAATTCTCCGTAGTGACCATATCTGCAGAAACTCTAGAATACTGTCGTGTTCCGGCTTACGATTATGTGTTAAAAAAAAGGGTAAAAGAAAGTGGGCTCGTTAAAGTTTAACTGAAAAGGCAGATCATCTTTACATCTGATATCTGAATAGACCTACACTGAGATATTTTGATCATCTGAGCGATTTTGTATAATAAAGTTCACAGTGTGCAATGCTTCCACGACAAACCAAAATCCATCCTGACGCGGAAAGTTTGAATTTAAACAAAACAAAGGCCTGCATTTCCAGAGCCTCGTTTTTGTTGCAATAGCGCTGCCGCATCGCTGCTGCAGCACTTCTTTGCTTTTGCACAATATGCGTTTTCGGATTTACTTTCTTCTTGGTTGAAGCGGCAGCGCTCCAGCATCTTGCAGGGAAGCACGGAATTGGTCGGTGAGCAAGTCCGTGATTCTCGAGAAGCGCTGCCGTCTTCCTCGGAAGCACTGCAGTGCAAAAACTGATGTAGAAAGAATCGGCCGAGAAGTGAACCTGCAGCATGCAACGAAAACGAGGCTCAGTGCTAAGGATGCGACAGTGGAGAAGTTACGCCTGTGAAAAGTAGGAAAATGATTTTGGGATTTGTCTTGCAATGAATCTGATATTTGTATTTGTATTTTCTGGCAATAGTTGGTAACATTTATATTTGCTAAATATGTTAAGCGTAGAGGAACAAGCACATAGAGGTACCACATATCTGAAAGAGTAATTTCATTCTAGGAAATCAATTATGCCTGAATAACGGACACACGAAGTAACGCATTTTTCCGGGTTTTCAGGAATACTTAAGTGAATAAGTGATATTTTACTTGAATGTTGGAATTCAGCCCTATTCGGTTAAACTTTAAAATTGTCACTTTGGTGGACCTGGATGATTTGGTGCGGTGTTTTGTTGGTGTTCTCCCTGCCGTTCTTTTACTGGTCTGGTCTTGTCTCATGTTTGCTTTGTTGTAACTTATTTATGTATTTGAATCCAATGCCGGTGAACTAGGCCCATTATACATACCAAAATAACACTTCATAAACTTACACTTTACACACTAAGTTGGGTCAAACCCACAGTATACCAACTCCCCCCATTTCAGCCAAATGGGAAGAGATAGCCGCATGTGCGGCCCAGAGAGAACAGCCAACAGAGGGTTCTGGGACTCCAAAATTCTATTCTGGAGCGATAAACAAGCTGACCTACGGACTTCAGAGAAAGATGGGAGACCTTCACCAACAAACATTGCCAAGGCACTACAATTCCAGGGAAAACCGTGCAACCACCGGAGGGAGTTATTGTACAGAACACGGAAGGAATTACCGCGTCTGACCGTGATATTAGTCACAAGAGAAAGACCATAAAGTTGTGTACAGTAAGCCCGGAACAAGAAAGATTGTTCCGGGCTGCTGGCTGACTAAATGCTTACGACTGTTTAATAGGGTCGCTCCTTTAAGGACAGGTGAGAGCTTTATAGGGTGGCCCCTGTTTACATGTGTTCATTGTGTTTTGCATTAAATTATCTCTCTCTCATTTATCCACAACACATCCAATTTCACATCCGTTAACTAGATCGGTTTCACATGCAATTAGTAACAGTCTTTCAAGACGCTGGTCAGCCATTATTGTCTTAGCCAGCTTGAATGCTTTCCATACTAGTGGTAGGACATCTTTCAATTCACGAAAGACTTCGAATATATCCCCAAACATTTGTTTGTTTCGAGGCTCTCTGGGCGACTTTCGAGATCATATCGGAACAAGGGTAACTCGTTCTTGAACTCTTCTCGCCTTGTCACAGGAAACCAGCCGAGAAAGCTGTCGAAACTGCAGTAGAAGGTACCGTGCGTGGTATTATTCCTGGAACAGTGTTTGTAGTTGGAAATGATACAAATTTCAGCAGGCTACCTAATTCTTGAAAGCTACAGACATTCAGGAGATTACCAGAATCACCCAGTGAACGTTCTGGTACGCTGTGTTGTCTGTATGCATTAATCACTCAGTTGTGTGTCGGGGCTGTGAGTCGATACTTATCGGGTAAGCAGCGAAATTCCTGTAGATTCCCTGAGCCAAATTCTGGTAGATTCCCTTGGGCAAATAGTAGGTACGCTGATAAAACCTCCAGTAAATTCCCTGACACAAGTTCTGATAGCTTCCGCGAGTCAGGGTCGGTAGATTCCTTGAGCAAGATTTCGGTATTCCTGCGCAAAATTCCGGTAGGTTCTCTGAGCAATAATCCGGTAGGTTCCCTAAAAATCATCAAGTTCAGGTGAGTTTGACAAGTTTTAACTGGCTAGGCTTCGCCGCGCCAGTTAAAATTTACCGGAATTTCTGGGGGTGGAGACCCCCAATCGGGATACCGTGCATGCGTTTGCCATTTATCAGGTTCAGTTCTAGTGAAACCACCCGTTTGGGAGGTTAGCATGTCACATGATTCCAGATCCTCTTCCTCCGCCACACAAAGATCGGAATATAGGATTTTTACCGAATCGGCTCATGTGCCCAACGGACCTGCCACGTGCCATCATGCGATTTCAATCACAAAAAAGACCAAAGGTTTCGATGGGATCCCAAAAATCTAATATTTGATCCAGACAATTGCGAACGAACTACCATACTTGTCCAGAAAAAAAAATTAAGAAGCGAATTCAGCGTATCTCCTTATCCGTATAAAGAACATCTAATCAACTTCAAGTAAAACTTCTTATAAAAAAAAATCCGGTTTCAACCGGATTCCGAACGAACTATATGCCCCGGTAAAAAAAAAAAGACTGTCATATACAGACTCAGCGTGTCTTCTTACCCCTAAATCTGTCCTCTAATCAACTTCAAATTAAACTTTTTTTTTTTTAAATTTTCCGGTTTCGGCCTGATTCCAAGCGAACAAGTTGTCCGGGTGGAAAATACTTTTCATTCATGTGTTCAAAATGTCTTCTTACCCCTAAATCGAACACCTAATCAACTTCAGATAAAACTTTTACTTTTAACAAACTTTCCGGTTTTGGCCGAATACCGGACGAACTTCTTGCCCTGAAAGAAAATGGTTTTCACCATCGTGTTCAGCATGTCTTTCTACCTCTAAATCGAACATCTAATCAACTTCAAATAAAACTTTTACTTTTAAAGGACTTTCCGGTTTTGGCCGGATTTCGGGCTAACTACTTGTCTGGCAAAAAATGATTTCGACCATCGTGTTCAGCATGCTTTCTTACCCTTATATCGAACATCTAATCAGCTTCAAATAAAACTTTTACTTTTAACAAACTTTCTGGTTTTGGCCGGATTCCGAGCGAACTACTTGTCCGGTTTTCACCATCGTGTTCAGCATGTGTTCTTACCCCATAATCGACTATCACATCGTCTGTTTAAAAATATTTCATTTGCCCCTTAATTCCAACCCCCTCCCCCACGCCTAAATGTAGGGCTACAGAGCCCATCTACGAACTCGACCTCACACTTGACCTAAAGAGTCCTCACACCAAGTTACATCAAAATATCTCATTCCCTTCGAGAGTTATAGCGCGCACAGACGGACAGACGGACAGACGGACAACTTTTGCGATGTCATAGGTATCCATCCTTCCAGGGCTTTTAACCGTTTTGCCTACCAAACTCCACACACCTACATCCAGCCGTTCCGCCGTCTGTTCAGAACTGACCAGAGCAAAATAACTCTAGAGAGTAATGCGAAGAGCTATCCTTCCCATGCATCAAAAATGGGCCTCCGTCGCAGCGCCGCCCAGTTAGCTTCGCGAGAAAAGCTTCAGCAAACTGTTCGTATTTTGCTCTGGATCAGAGCCAGCGCTCGTTGACGACTGATCGAATTTCTGCAGGGATGTTCACGTCCGTTAGCGGAGCTGGTGTCGCTGCGATTTGACTGTGTGTCACTTTTTCAAAGTTCGCCCATTACTCTCTAGAGTTATTTTGCTCTGGAACTGACACAAGATTTCCAGGATCTCAATTCAGTTCACCAACAATCTAGGGACGATGGTGAATTCCCCATCGAGTTTCACCCGATTCGGCCAATTTGGTATAGAAGCATGCTACGAGATTTCTATGACTCTTCCTCTATAGCTCACACCGCAGAGTCCGGATCAGCTCCGATCGATAAACAGGGCTTATGACCGTTCTGAATGCCGCCCATTACTGTAATACATAGTTGACGAGTCGCAAATCCGACTATGCATTTATTCGTTACAATGAACGGTACCGCCTATATTTTAGTTTATGGTGGGTTACACACTGCGTAAAACCCGAGCGTATTTTACGCAAGTATTTGGGCTTGAAAAGATCTATAGCAATACAGACATATTTGAGAAAACGGTCCGTTTCTTATATAAATTCGTCCGTTTTGCCGGAGATCTTTTCAAGCTCAAATATGTGCGCAAAATACGGTTGTATTTCAATATACGCTCGAATTTACGCAGTGTGTAAACGTACCATTAGCCTGTTGTAGGTGTAGTATAGTACAATATACAGTATAGTAGTATCCCCAAGTACCCCCCCCCCCCCATGACTTCCCTGTATCCAGTATTCCGAACGCAGCCGGCTTTGCGTGAGGGATGCAACCCAACCTGAGTTTGACGAAGGGTCAAAAAGGCTCAGACGGCCTGATAATTTAATCGACCAGTAAGACGCCAGAAGGCCAATGGCAATAAAGTAAGAATCAAGGGTAACGCTGGACCATTTGTTCCAAATAGCACCACCTAGCAGAATAATGCAGAGAGCAAAGTTAGTCCGAAGGTTGTTTTATTTTTTATTTTACTATTAGTGTCAGGGTTGACTAACTTCAGAGAATTTGTCGACCAATTTTCGGCTATAGTAGTCCCTAATCCTTTATTCTCAAACTAGTATAGCTCTGCGCGTGGATGATGACGACATCTTCTGTTTCTTCTGTGGACGTCGGAGAGATCTAGTGTAATCGAAGGTCGAAGGGGTTAATATATAATGTTCAAACGAGGAAATCTGTTGTTCAAGCGAGGATGTTGTTCGACGAGGATTCACTGGTAAAGTACAGGTCGAATTCGTAGATGGGTCCTTTAGTTCGATCTTTAGAGACAAGGGAGGGGTTTCAAATTTACGGTAAAAACATATATGTTCTATAAGCTAATAAGATATTCACTGAGGGGGTAAGGAGGTCCGCTGAATCCATATCTGAACTTAGTTTTCTTACTGAACAAATGGATCATCACGAATTCGGCTGAAACTGGAAATTTGGTTGAAGCTCAAAGTTGTTTCTGAAATCGATTAGAGATTTGGTATCGGGGCAAGGAGACATGCTGAATCCATTTTCAACTTTATTTTAACAGTAAAAATATTCAAGGAACCTGACGAAGACTGAATGGCGAACACATGACCCAATTGTTTGAATCAAATGTTAAATTTTTGGTATCCCATCGAAACCTTTGGTCTTGATCTTCTCGGCTTCCGCACTTACCTCCAGGTTTAACTGTTTGTGTCCATTTGACCACTTTTATTTCAGGGCCTTTCTGCTGACTTTTCAATTTATCAAGGCGAACGGCAGTATTACAGCGAAAACGAGATGCACCACCATCATCTGCAAAGAATTTTTTCATGTGACTTACAAACAATTTTTTGTGACTTACAAACAATTTCATGACTTACGAACAATTTCATGTGACTTACAAACAATTTTTTCATGTAACTTACAAACAAGAGCTGTAAGCTCATATGGCACTGCAATGATATGTAATGTCTATCGGCTAAGGTTCCTTCTGTCAAGGACCTGGAGGAATGAAAGAGCCATCCCATACTCCTCTCCAACTCCGGGCCCCTGAATCATATGAGAGTTCTGTCCATCAAGTTTCGCCAAGATATCTCCACCCTAAGTGTGTTACAAGATTTCCAATCCGTATGGAATTGTATTATGGGACATGTTTTCAGTCGTAAAAAAAAACAATTGTTTACGATCGTTTCCAATTGTTTTCAATTGTTTACAACTGAAAAAAATGTCCCATAATACAATCACTTTCATACGGGAAGTACCCCCGAACTTTAACTGCCCCCACAGTCTTGACCTGTGTCTGAACATCAGACTTTTTGACCTTACAAAATCTTTCCTCTTCGAGTCGAACACAAATATTTTTACACTGTGCTGATAATGCGCACACTTTAGGGGGCTAGGAACTAATTTTATAGGCAATACCCTAGAAGCACAAATTATCATGACCGTTGGGAAACATACAATTGTATCGTTTCTTCCCACACTACTTCCCTCCACTCTAAACATGTCAACGGCTATCCAGTGACCCCCCCCCCCCCACCACTACCACCACCACCTCCAACTCCCTCGCACTTTGGGTCCGGTCCGGGCTTAAAATTAGACCAAATGAGACACGTGCTCTTGTCAATTACAAAAAACAAAAATTCGTGGACGGAACATTCCACAAGGGACATCTACCGAGACAACAGTCGCGCTTTTTGTCACCTATCGACCAAGGCCTTGGTTCATTTTTCCATTGTGTGCACCAAGCGCTTGCTCCTCATGCTTTTTTGTCTGTTTTGGACCAACGCCTTTGTCCTTTTTTGCCAAGGTATGTGGAGAAATGTGATTTGGCACTTAATAAGTCGCGACAAATTTAAACTAGAAGTGAATTTTTATACTGAACTTGGAAGTCTTGGAGTCCCTTGGCGGAGTCTCGCAGACAAACCAGGACTCAAATGGCTGGCCCTCATGGTTTTATTAGGTTTCCACCGAAAAACCCAAGTCAAATGATCTGGTTGGAATAAACCATCTGCAGTGGTAAGTGTTGTGATATGGATCTAAACGGACTTGATAATAGCCTATAATAATTATAATAACAATATAATAATACAAAGCAAGAGAAAATGCTTTCGCCTCTAAATAATAAAAATAATATAATTTCGCCTCTATGTAGCTGCTCTAAACGAACTTGATAATAGCCTATGTAGCTGCGTTCAGGTGTAAGCTCTCAATCTTACGGCCATAAAAAAACTGGGATTATAAGCCTCAAAAATTACAATATAACAAGACAATAAGACGTCTGTTCATCCATGGCCTTCCACGGGGCCCAAAGCGAAGGAAGGGGAGAGGGTCAGCAAACACTAAGTAGTCTACCTTTTCCACTTAACCCCAGCTTGTTTTTTTTTTGTAAAACAGTAGGAAAAAATTTAAATCTACGTTTAACATGGGTTGCAGCAAAGGCTCCTCTGTTTGTTTTCGGATGTTCATTTATTCGGAAAGGTCGAGCTCAAACACCTCATGTAGCTACCAGTTTTCAGTTCAATGTCTCAAACTGTTTAAATATTTCGTGACCAACAGTATGAGCTGATACATGATATGATAGCTGGCCCTTAATTTTATCTGTGATCCAAAAAGACACCCTGATCATACAAAATCAATAAATTTTTGCATGCGGCGCCTTTTGTAGTCACTCTATTTACCAGAGGTGTGCGTCATCTGTTTTAGGTTTGGGCCATTTCTAACTTAAAATTTGTCCGGTAAGTAATTAGTTTCGGGCAAAACAGACAGATTAAGAAAAATTCCGCCTGCGGCGCTCATTGGCATTGTGTTGCTACACAGTCTTCAGAGGTTGCAGCGGTGGCAACGCTCGCCAGCGAGTTCCTGTAATTAGACCATTCACCTTTACTTTTCACAAACTAGTTTCTTGAAATTTGTTTAGTTCACCGGATTTGGTGCAGTACGTTTCTTGTCTACTGTTTCTAAAACCGTTTAATTCTTCAGCCGTGCTGGATTTCCGGCAAATACGTTTTCCAATATCCCCCCCTTCCCTTCCGAAGCACATGAAACCGCCCCTGCGTCAGGGGTCCCCAAACGGGGGCCCGGGACGACGCCACTGCACCCCCCTCCTCCCCCTTAGGTTTCAGCAATATGACGCCTCTGGACAACATGCAAGATCAGATGGGCCAATTTAAGCAAACCAGTGAACAAAAAATCCTCAATTTTCAGAATTTTCAGTTACTTCAAGAACCTTAGATGTAGAAAAATGTGCTCACTCTAAGCATTTTCGCGCCATAATAGAGGATTTGTGGTTGAATTACTGCTTCAAATAGACTACCTCAATACAGTGTACTATAGGAGTAATAGAAAGGTTATAAACCTGAGTCATGTTCAGCTGCAGGTCTACGGGCATCTTCATCTTCTGAGTCTGACAGTTCTCCATTCACCTCTCTCAACCAGGGTGATTCATCAGCTCTATGAAGACAGGCATCGCTCATGCCTGGAAAAGAAACTTAAACTGATCTTTGACTGAAAGGACCTGGCTTACCTTTAATATTAATGCAACCTACTTCCGTAACAGCTCCATCCATTTTCAAACCAGATTCCTAAATTTAATACGGTATATTCTAACCCCGCCTAATTAAATCTCACTGATTTTCTCACTACATTCGGCGCGTTCTTTGGTGTTTTTTATTCGTGATAAAAACCGGTTATATTAATTTTTTCCTGTTTTCACTGTAAGTCGGGTCAGGAAAAAGGCTTCAAATAGGAAAAGCCGTGGGTAATCTGTTGAAAGCAGAGCCTAGTTTAAAAGTATTCAACTAAGCTATTCTGAAATCCTGGAATATAAATAGTAGCCATAGTACGAGGGATCCTTAAAATTATCATGGGCCTAACAAAGCTAAGGGCTAAGATTGGTTTTCTGCCGTATTTGAAAGAACCTTTGGTCCCAATGCAGTTGTTTCGTGACTTTTTAGACAACAAACCTCCTTTTCTCACCAAAAGAAAGGTTTTAGGAATAGGCAGTCTATTTTCCTGCATGAAATCTGTTTTTTTTTTATTTTTTAAGCCTACAGCAAACCAAAAACATCTTAGAAGCTTTTGAAGGCCCCAAGAGACTTAAAGACTTCTGACTCGGCAATCAAGAAGAGGAAACAGGAAGAACGGATAACCCTGAAAAAAGTTGTCACTAGAGCTTGCCAATCTTTGTTGCTCCCATATTTTTTATTTGGTTTACTTAACAATTGAACAACAGGAACTTCCTGAACAACAGGAAGAACAGAAAGCCTTGAAAGAACTTTCCTCTAAAACTGCAAAGTCACCCTTGCCAATTCTGTTTACTCCCATTTAATTTTTTTTTACTGACAGGTTGTGAACAGAAAGGAGACACCATTGTTAAAAAAAAAAGTGACTGAAGCTGCATTTGTTCCGTGAACTATCAGCTTGCGAAAGCTCTCGAAGCTTTTTCTTTGTAAGGGGTTCCCTCCGTTACAGGAAAGGTACCGGAAGTCCTTTCTCAATAGCCAAATTATAGATACTTTACCTGAATCATCAGTAAACACAAACGAATTTTTTACATGGCTCAGCAGCCATTCTTTTTGAAAGAACATTTAAGGTTTCATGGACCTGCATTCAGACTATCATAGGATACCAAACCACTTACCGATCTACAAACTGTAAACTGACACATCTGTTGCTTCTGTGGTTTAAGCAGGGTTTAATGTAAAAATGATGGTATGTGTGGTTGAAGACATTTTCAGAAACGGGCATTTTTGTTCACAGACATTTTACAAGGGGACATTTTTGGCTGTGGACTTTTCCCGGCAAGATTCCGCAAGAGTGGCCTACCTTCACTGTAAAAAAAAAAAGGTCTTGCAGTATTTGCTACTGGGATTAATATTGTCTCTACTGAGATAAGATTATTTCTAATTCGGATTAGTCTTATCCCAGCAGAGATAAGATTAATCCCAGTAGCAAATACTGCAGTTAACTTTAATCCTTTCTTGGAGAAACTTTTTACAGTGTTCTGAGAGCAGACAATTCAAACAACAGGTATCAGCCCACTGCAGTGGAATGATCCGTAATTTGTTCATATGTGTAGAGATTAGTATGAAGTAGCTTAATGAACTAGTAAGGCTATCGGACAAATTTGTTGAGTCAGCAGTTTGACCATAAACAAAGTAAACATCAGAGGTATTACTGTAGTAGAATCCTAAGTTTAGGACAAAATGAAAATTCAGCACTAATGTGTAGACTGCTACAGCATCTGACCAAGATTTCAAGGAAAACCTAGGAAAATATTGTATATTTAGAACTAAGACATTCTCATGATTTTTCATTGTCATTCCTTCCCAAGGAATTCCCGGAGAACAACAAAATTACACCAATTATTAAGCGATCTACGGAACAAGTCTAGATGATGTTTAGTTGCTGCAAACCATGTGTCGGGGTTAAAAACTGGAACAGGAATATGACTATATTATTGAGCCAAAGCTACTGCTGTGATTACTATATCGGCAACATTGTAGGTAAGTAATATTTATTTCGACTTTTACAATGGTAGCCCCCCAGGGAATCAGGGTATGTGTAGCCTACATATGAGCATTATGCACATTTGAACCCTGCCAGCAGGCCCCAGCATTTGAGGATAATTATAAGAAAATGGCTTAGACCAGTGGTTCCCACCCTTTTCAGAACTTCAGAATGTGAAAAAGTCGATAGTTATTATCATAAATGATATGGCACATCTGTGTAAAGATATATACAAAATCAATGAGACAATCAGTAGAGGCTGATTTGTAGCAAAACATTTTTCAAATCTCGGCAAGACGTCATTAGCGACATATTTTTTACTGTCAGCCTGTTTCTGTGTTTGGTTTTGATCTTCTCTGTGCTTTCGTTAAGCTGCATTGCAATAATTTGTGTTAGCTTAATTCGCAACCTGAATGGCAATAATCACTTGCAATGTCTTCGACTCTTCTTGAAACAATGTTGTTTGACACAGGAACAGATTTTACGGCAGTAGGCTAGCTGTTTTTAAATCAACATTGTTTCACTGACTTTCACTAGGGCTTGTAATCAGGAGAGTCACACACGGGTTGACAATACCCATCCCCACAAAAAGGTCGGCCAGACGATTAAAAAGAAAAGAGTAGGAGCGAAGCGCTGTAATTTTTTGTAAAAGCAGTTACTTAAATTGACCTGTCTGCCAGTAAAAATACCTTGCCCCTTAGGATACATTTTGGCCTTTGCTGGTAATATTAGGCTTTCGGTAATCAAAAATGAGTGAGGCGATACTTTGAAGCTACAAACCAAGTCAATTTTGGTTCCTTCACGTACCCCTTGCAAGGGTCTCGTACGACCGGTTGAGAACCACTGGCTTAGACTACTAGGGTGCACTTGACGAACAGAACAAACTCCTAAAATATCTGTGCTTTGACCTTTCCAGCAACCACCTCTTGGCTGTGTGATCAAGAACAAGTAATCACAAGAACCTATCAATCAATCGATCAATCAATTTATTTAATTTGTGATATTACACATCAAATTAAACTAAGACAGGAAATTTATTTGCCTCCTAGAAAATTTCTATGCCTCCCCATATCTAAGAGCTAAAAGCTTAAGGCCAAATGTAATAATTAAATAATATGACTATGCCGAGTTGAATATACTCTCAATACCCTGGCCAATATAAGTGAGCAGAGGGTAGGAGATATGCACAACGTCATAATTTATTACCTACAAACAGCAAAACCACAGTAGAGACCCATAGACGAAATTTCATTACGAACACCGATTGAATCATCCTTTACAGTGTTGGTTGTCTACCGTTGTGATATCACATGTGACGCACTGCAAAGTGGCTCACAATTCCTGCAGGCCTCCTACAGTTTTTCGACCGGTATGGGCAGAGAGGGAAGCAGATGGGTATCAGCTCAAAGGTCACAGCAAAGTACCTCCAACTCTGTCTAACTCTGCTCAGTTTTGTTGAGGTAACCATAGGTGCTGTATGGGACCAAAGACAGAGGTTTTATTGGATTTTTTGTTCTTGGTGCGATGCAGACCTGGTTTTAACTGCCTGCGAACTGCACATTAAAGACCTAATCCAAACATCCTGTTTATCTTCTCTTACTGACTCCAAGCCACCAGTTTATTTAGATTTAAACTTGATTGCCTGTTTGCTGTTTTGGCTCGAGAAAAAAGACACGAAGAATGTCTTCTCTTCCAGATGACAAAATTTCTCAAGTTTGATTAGCAAAGAATTATAAGACTTAATTGATTATTTCTTTTCATGTCTTCAGGAGCACCACACGGTCTTGGTTTTTAAATTATTTGTATTTCTAACAAACAATTGGAGCATTAGATGGAAATCATTATTTTGCTCCTTCGCTCCCTATGTGCCATAATGGCTGTCCCAGATAATCAGCTGCAATTCAGTTTGGACCGAATTATTTCAACCTTGGAAATTTGGTGGGTTTTTTTTTCTTTGCTCATTGTTTGATGGTGTCTTCTGTGATTTTGAACATTCATGATAGCAGTAGGGATTTTTATCATTGTATGTGTGGTAGAAAGACCATTTTAGAGTGGTCCCGTTTGAATGATAAAGCCAAACAAACCTGAGCCTCAGTCTCAGACTGAGGAACAATTGAAAGTAAGGTAGCCTGGCCACAGAATTCAACAGTAGCATCTATAGAACAAGTTATTTGGTTGCTCAGACGGTCCACCCAGATCGGTAATTGGTTTGGTACCCTCCCTAATCTACCAAGCAAGAAAACCGCATGAAGAATATATTTTGAAAAGCGCGCAAAATTAAAAGGCACTAGTCGCGTTTTTTACAGATCGACTGGCGATTGGGACTTGTTCCCGGGTTCATCCAGAGCGTGTTCCACCCTTGTAACAATAGTTACTATTAGTTACTATTTCCGTTCCATCCTCACGAAAAGTTACTACGCTGACCGTTCCAACCTTGTCGGAATAGTAACTAATAGTTACTATTTGCTTACCATGCTCGGGAGCGTGGTAAGCGTAGTAACTACGCATTTCTGGAACGTGATTGGTCGGATTCGCCCCTGGCGTGAGATCCTGCTGGAAAATAGAAAAATCGTTCCAGCCTTGACGGCAAAAAGCCAGAATTCGTGACGTCATGCGTAGTAACTACGGTAAGTAGGATGGAACACGCTCCCAGTTGACCGTTTTTTGTCGCTTGATGGGTGTGTTTCGGCGCCAACCGATGTTCAGCGGATACCGGTAACCGGTTGTCGCGAAAACAGTTTTTTATCGTAACCGAAAATCGGTTCTCCCAAAACATTGGAAATTACGCGAAAACACGTTTCCAATTTGAAGACGATGACGTGATGAAGAAAGATATTTGATAATAAAGATGGAGGAAGAATTTGTAGCTGCAACTGGATCTATATCAGCAGCTGACTGGGTTTTGTGATAAGCTGTATCTGTCACGGTAATACAAAATCATAGTAATAATAGCAAAAGGAAAAATTAAAGGTAAATCTGAAAAATTAAAAACTGGAAATTGTAATTAAAAAATAAAATTAAGACTAAAAATAAAAAATTTAAATTAAACATTCCTTCAGCTCAAGCTGAGTGCGATCATATTTGACAGTGAGAAACGGATACTTCAGCTTAATTTTTCAGAGCTATATTTCGGCCCTCTTGGCAAGGGTCCTGTTCAGGGTCAAAGCCACTCAAGTTGGAAAAACGATAATTACGATCAGACTCGCTGGGCTGAAAGAATATTTACTTTTAATTTTTTATTTTTAAGTTTAATTTTAATTTTTAATTTTTAATTTTAATTTTCATTTTTAATTACAATTTTCAGTTTTGAATTTTAAGTTTTTTTTTTTTTTTTACTATTATTTTCTTATTATTACAAATTTAAAACTGAAAATTGTAAATCAAAATTAAAATTAAAATTGAAACTAAAAATTAAAAATAAAACTAAACTTAAAAATTAAAATTAAATATAAAATTCAAATTAAGAATCAATAAAATATTCAATTTATATTTTGGACTATGTAAGTTCTTATTTTAACTTTAGAACATTTTTCTATTTGCTGTTCCGCCTTTGTTTTTATTTTCTAGTTGATGACGGTGAAGCTGAATCAGAACCAAGAATCGTGAACGGTAACGATAACCGTTCCAAAATTTCCTGACCGAAGATCGGAACCGATCTCCGAACCAAATTCTGGTCGACGCAAAAACACCGGTTCATCAGAACCGAAAGTCGCGAAAACACTAGTTACTCTGAACCGAAGTACATTGGGTTCGTTCCAGCTCGGCCCGAAAGTTACTAAATAGTTACTTTTCAGTCACTTTCACCGTTCCAGCTTGTCAAAAAGTTACGGGGAGCACAAGGAAGAGCGTTACTTCGAAGTAACTTTTTGTAAAGATAGTACCCGACCGTCTTTAGCACTTTCACTTTCCAAGAGCCGTCTCGAGAGGTGAACTCGGGGCAGCAAAGTGAGACAAGGTGTAATTGCAAAAGTGAACAGGACATTATTGTGTGATTTTCAGCTGTACTTGGCCTTTAGCTTCTCGTCAAATATGATTCGTTGATTACCCCCCCCCCACCCCCCAAAAAAAACAACAAATAATCCAGTAAACATCGTTGATGGTTTACTGGTCAGTCTGGTGACTTGATTGGGACTGTGGCAGGAATGACATTCAAATGTCTATAATTCAGATGGCAATTTTTCACTATAATTTATTAAATTTCAAATGAAACTTTAATAATAATATATATTAAATTCATCACATTTATTTCGAGGTGAAAACTTTTCTGTTGCTTTGTCTTATTTATTATTATTGTCATTATTACTGTATACACTGTAGGAGAAGAAGCTAAAAATCTATCTAATGAACCTTGTTAACCACCTATAACATCATTGGGTTCCAGATTCTAGAATCTGGGCGTTCATTCCTAATAAGGACTGCTAAAAAATTTGCACGGGAATAAGAAAGACTGTTTCTATTCCGGCTAGGAAATAATTACGTGACAATAAGGATTTAGCGACCAAAAAGACACAACCGGAATAAAGATAAAGAATTAACGGACATAGTCATTGTCACGGCTCCATTTACAAGCCTGAAGCATTAGCTCCTCTTCTCCTTCACTTGAAGAAACTGTTGCGAACTAATTATCAAGCCGTTATTATGCAGCAAAAACAAACAATTTGTATCTCTTAATCCTTCCCCATGCTGTCCCCATCTCTTCTTGCGTTCAAGAAACACGCGTTATCTCGTCCCGTAGTAACTTCGTCCGTTCCAGGTAGTAGTTAATTTGTGACGTCACACGTAGTTACTCCGAAGTAACTACGGAGAGGACCTGGAACGAACCCATTGGTTGGCGCCGAAACAGGCCCATAGGGGAGCGAGAACAAGCCTTCGAAAAACGGTCTAAATCAGTAATTTGGCAAAACATTTAAAATTCAGAATCATGGATGTGACATCCAAACTCCTGTTGATTAAAGAATTCCTTCTGGATGAGGAAGAAAGCTTAGAGCTCAGTACCAGAAAGTTTCTTAGCCTTCCTTGCCCACTTGACTAGTCATTGAGAAAGTTTTACATGCTCATGCACAGGTTGTGCCTGGATTTAGTAGCCTGTAGGCCGAGTACTATATAGGACTAGGCCTACTTATTTAATCAGGACCCCCTGTTTTCTTTCACCTTCAGCACCCACCAGTCTGACTTCTTCCTGTAACACTGGTCATAGGGTGAAGGAGCTGGTTCAGCTGGTTGCGAGTCAAGTCAATGGCTGAGCCCAGGGGACTATTTTTGTGGTTCTATATTCTCAAGCCTGATCACAGTTTTCATAGATGTCAAGCTGAGGCCTTTAGGTGATATCTATGCCTGTAGCCGAGAATATTGGACCCTGTTGGTGACATTTTCGTAATAGGGAACATTGCTTTATGCAATATTAATGAACAGGATTGCAAAAAGACAGATGGTCACAGAAGTAGGAAATGCTGTCTGGTTTAGATTCCTCTGGGTGTTTCTAAAATATTTAGTTCCATCGAGTGTCATATTTGTATTTGTATCTATTTTGGTCACGGAAACTGCCCACTTCCTGTAGTAATAATAATCAATTATTTTTAACCCACAAATCGTACAAGACGAAGACAGTGGAGTACAAAAGAATATATGAAGACATAATTAGGCAAAACACTACACATACAAACAAAATCTACTTAAGAATCAAACAGACGAATAAGCCCATGAGAGGGGGAGACAGACGCGCGTACGCCGTTTCGGACAGTTTTCTATGGAGAACAGACAATTTCTCCGTGATATCCGGTAGCGAGTACTTACTAATAATTTTGGAATTTCTTTGCCAAGGAGGGAGAAAAAGAAGAAATTTACAAAAACGAAAATAAGAGGATCGCATAGCTTTAATATCCTTTTTCTTTAAAACAGGATAGACACCAGATAAAAAAAGAATAGAATGGTCACAGAAGGAAGAGTATAGTTTGCCAAGAGCTTTCCGATTGTATTTCCCCCTGTCAGCAACAATTTTCGAATAACCCAGTTGAATTTTTAGTCTACAATCGGAAACCGTCCGGGATCGGAAATAACGAATATTTTTAGTAATGGTAATACCCAACCACCGAATAGAATCAACACTTGGAATAGAAAACTTCAAGCAATTTAGAGACGCGGATGGCCCGGAGTTAAAAGACAGATATTCACATTTTTTTACGTTTAAAGAGAGTCCAATATTGGAAAATGAAGAGGAAACCTTCTGAACCAAACGCGACAACTCGCTCCTAGATCGGCTAATTAATAGAAGGTCATCTGCATAAGCAAGATATGAAACATTTGAAAAACCAAGGAGACAAGAAGAAGAAATATTTGTAAGCGTATCAGAAATACACATTTTGAATATACTAGGAGAAAGTACACCACCCTGTCTTACACCACAACGGACAGGAATCCTTGAAGCTGAAACAGAACCATTAGATTTTATTCGGAGGTAAGATTTACGATACCAATAACGAAGAAGAAATATAATGGAAAGGTTAATGCCGTTACTGTAAAGAGAGTAAAGAGCTTGAGAATGCACAATACTGTCAAAAGCTTTAGAAAGATCTAGTGCACAAATGTGAAGACTATAACCCTTTTTAGATGAATCAATGAGAAGAGAAGAAAGTGCCCGATGCGCATGCTGACATCCGATACCAGGCTGAAATCCGAATTGATTTTCCCCAAAGTTAACATTATCATTAAGAAAAGGAAGAAGCAGATATTCAAAAACTTTACTTAGATTGCAAGAAACAGTAAATGGCCTATAAGAAGAACATTCAAACGGAGACTGGCCACGTTTAAGGACTGAACTGACTGTACCACACAGAAAACTGTCCGGAACCAGCGAAGAACATAAGCACATTTGAAATAACAGCAAAAACAAGTAATGTGTGGGTATATTGTGCTGTGCCTTTGCTCAGAAATATTTTTTTGTTTTATGTTTATCACAAAAATTCGATTGGTATTTCAGTGGACTGCCAAATTTCCGGTCCAGTTTGTGGTGGTTATAAAATTTTTAAGCGGAAAGTTCTTCTTTCACCATTAAGATTTTTTGGACTGGGTGCAGTTTATTGCATTCACCAAGGGCGCCTGAAAGTCTAGTTGTAGCCCTGACTAACACATTGCTTTTTTCTTTACAGAGACAAAGTTTTTATTTTTTTACATTTTTCAGCCAATGATGACGATGATCTCTTGATGATGGTGCTTGCTGAATATACTGCTGAAGAACCAAATGTGTCACAAAAGTTTTTGCTGGAAAATCGTCTTCCCCGCTTAGTTGAGTCAATGGTAAGAACAGTTAGAGACATAAACCCAATCTAAGTCAGTCGAGCTGCAGTCCTATTAGTTGCGTTTTTGCAGATACCATGGTATTTGTTAGATCTGTTACCATGGTAACTGGATCTGCAATTAGTCGTTTTTGCAGTTATGGTGGTATCTGATATACAGTTGCTCTGCAAAACGACAATTGCCGAAATTGCGCTTTTCGAAGTCATTCAAAAGAAAAATCGATATGCAGTCACATCACTAAGTGGTAACTTCTTTCTCACCAAGCTAACCAAATTTGATGAAAGTGAGATAACTTTTCAGATACCACGACCAGTTACCGCGGTCGGATCAAAATTTGATGAAAGTGAGATAACTTTTCAGATACCACGACCAGTTACCACGGTCGGACTATAGTATCTGATACCACGCTAATTGGCCAGATGCCACGATAACTGCAAAAACGACTTTAGACCATGGTATCAGATACCATGGTATGTGCAAAAACGCAACTATTTTTATCTTGCTATATTTCACCACATCAGGAATAGATAGGGGCTCGTTCTGCATTGCAGTAGTGCAAACCCTCTTAGCATTTTGATGAGCTGTCATGTATATCAGTGGCAGGCAGATTATATCACCATGAAAAGCTTATTCATTTGCCGGCTGTTAGTTCTGCATGTCAGGGAGCACAGCGCGAAGCGCTGTGCGAGGCTTCCAAGTCCTCCAGTCTAATAAACTAGCCACAACCCAAACCGTCTGTGGTGGTCAATACAATCTGGCTAGATTGCCTACCCCTTGTGGTGTAGTATTCTCAGAAAATGGGTATAGATCGCTGTATACAGTTGTTTTAATTCACGGGTGTGTGCTCATCGCCTGTTAACTTGTGTTTAAAAACACAAGTCGGCCCTGGATTTGGATGTAGGACACCAGAAATCAAGAGGGGCATAGTTCATACGTCGCTGTTTGCTGTGGGTTACAATATGCTGTAGGGCGGTTAAACATAAATATTTTTGGTAGATTTGGGGTAACTGCGTAAATTCTAATTCGCAAGTAAAAATCAAAGACAAAAACGTATTGGTGGATATGGTATGGTGGTATACGACGTACGGATGGCTGGTATGGCTCTGATGGGGTCATCAGACCACTCCTTAGATATTGGTATTTAATGGCGGAGTGGTGGCGCCATCTCGAATTCTTCCAGGATCCCCTTAATATAGATCCTGCGGTGCCTAACATCACAACCAGGGCCCAAAACGGGTATAAGTGGGTGGTTTATTTTTAGTCACGGATGTTCCAAAAACTGGACACGAGTTGGTATAGTGACAAACTGGGTGTTGGTAGTGACACTTAATATCCGAGCACAATAACAATTCAAGAGAGAATATAACGGAGTGTTCTGCTGCTTCAGTTATATAAGCATAGGGTTGTCTCGGAGGTGGTTAGCGCTGATTGGCTGTTTGTCGCTGAGCGTAGTCAGGTCATGCTCGAATCCGGTCCATCTCTGTCACTGATAAATCTAGGGCTTGTTCTTCTTCTTCCCACCAAGTTTCATACCAATCGCTCCACTTTAAGCGTGTCACAACATCTACGGCTCCCCCCTCTGACTCCCCCCCCCCCACAATAATCTGATCCGGTTCGGACTTCACATGGGACATCTGAGACATCAGGTCATTCCAAATATCAAATTTCACTAAGATCCGATAACCCGTTGGAAAGTTATGCATGCCACCAAATTCCGGATTCCGGCTCCCCTCCCTCTCCCCACGACGGTCGGATCGGACAAGTGACTATTTCAACTTAGTTTGGTCGGTTCCCTAATATGCCTGTCAAGTTTCATCGTCCTAGCTTATCTGGAAGACCCTAACTCGCAAACACCGGACTAACCGACCGACCGACAGACCGACGGAAAAGTGGTCGGTATATGGCACTTGGCCGGAATGCAAGTGCCATAAAAAAAATGAGGCACAGTATTGTGACTTGTTATAGCTACTCCTGAAACAATAGCACATAACAGTGGGTAAAATTTTGTTCTGATATTCGTTTTCTTTCTCAGGGACGAACTGTCATTGAGGACTATATGTCAATTGTTTCTGGAATGTCTGATGAAGCGTTCAGAGAGAACTTCCGATTGAGAAGAAAAACCTACAACATTCTCCAAGGTATCTTGCTAGAACAGCCTGCAGTACATACTTTCTACCCTCTGGAAGTGACCGAAGATGACACGAGAATATCTTTTGACAAAGCACTTTTGATAGCTTTGTGGTACATAGGAAACCAGGTTTCAATGAGAGATGTGGCAGAACGTTTTGGAGTGGCTAAATCGAGCGTTCATCTGTGTGTTGACAGAATTACCGAAATTTTGTCAGAAATCTCGCCAAGGTTTATTATCTGGCCAAAAAGCAGAGAGGATATAGAAAAGATTGAATCGGAATTTAAGAAAAGGCAAGATTCCCAGGGGTCATTGGTGCCATTGATGGTTGCCATATTGAGATAGTCTGCAGTGATAAGTCGCAGCAGAAGGCTTACTGTAATCGGAAAGGGTATCACAGCATGATCCTGCAGGGAGTGTGCGATGCGCATAAGATCTTCACAAGCATTTTTGTCGGTTACCCCGGGTCTTGCCATGATGCTCGAGTCTTTGCAAATAGTGCGATTGGTTCTGACCTTACGACTGCCTCTACATTGGTCCCGGCAGGGAAGCATATAATAGGAGACTCTGCATACCCATTGTACGAACAACTTCTAGTGCCTTACAAAGCAGTTAGCGCATTGTCGCAAAGACAGACGAACTTCAACAAGAGACTTTCTACCACCCGTATTGTCGTCGAGCACGCTTTCGGACTTTTGAAAGGACGTTGGAGGAGGTTGAAGTGTATCGACATGAACTTGGAGTCGATACCTTTTGTCATAACAGCCTGCTGTGTGTTACACAATCTGTGTCAGCTCAACGAGGAAGAATTTGAAGAATGGTTTGACGAAAACCAGGATGCATTTCTGGATACGTCAGCGCCGTCGGCCTTTGTCGGAGCAACGCGCAGCAGCAACGGCCCTTCTGCTCAGCTGAAGCGTGACCAGATTGCTGGATCCTTGCCTTGAACATAACTTTCCGTCTCTTAAGCGCTGTTCAAATATACGTATTAAAGTTTATTAAGGCGACTAACGTGTGTTAATTCAGAATAGGAATTGATCCTGTTTTTCCTTAGTCGTGTATTAAAGTTAGTACGTGTGTTAAGTTAAGTTTGTATTTTTTTTCTCCTTTTTTCATTACTTTTTTATTGTACTTCTTCAGCATATGCTGGAGCGGGCCCAAGCAAGATTCACGGTATCTGTCTTCTTTTAACCAGTATACACAGACTAGTATGTAGCATATAAATTACAAAGTACCAGTATATTTCAGTTATAGGATAGAAACATAAACCAAAAATCAGTAAAAAGAAAGCACATCAGAACTATTCGCTCTCAGATGACGAACCCGCTCGACCCCTCTTCTTAGTTTTCTTCCCCCCACCAGAGAGCACCTTTAAAAGCTTCTCGAACTGCTCGTCTTTTTTTTCATCCCTTTTAATGCGGTACTGCCGTTCTTTTTCCCTCTCTGCTGCATTCCTCTCAACTACAGATAGTAGTTTCTCCCTGAATGCAGAAGTTTCCTTGTGGTTCTTCGATTCGTCGTCTCTGAGACCCTCAAGAGTCGATTTCAGGTCTTTCTTGATGCTATATCTTTGCCTCTTTGGCGGCCTTGGAGGGATCTTAGGGGTGGACTGACCGGACTCTATATCTGACAATGAAATGTCCTCAATGTCGTCTTCTGAAACTCTCTTTGGTGTTTTCAAATGGTTCCCCAAAATCGGACTTTCAGTCTTCAGCCTCTTCACCGGATTTTCAGAGTTCAGAGGATCAATCACAAGCGGTGGGCTGGTAGCGTGGGATGATCCTTCAAGATCATCCATTTCGTCAAAAAAAGGCGGTTTCGGGATTGTTCCCCCTCCAGTTTGGGCGATTGTTTTTCTGTAGGCACGATAGGATTCCTTCAGATTGGTAATTTTGTTTATCAACTTTTCACGAGGCTTGTCTCCTAAATCAAACCCAATCATCGTCATCTCGGCTGCCACATTCTGCCAGAAACCTCGTGGGGCCCCGGCCATATAATGATGAATGAATTTTTCATGTCTGATAATGCTAAGGAAAACATTCACAGCAACTTCATCATTCTTCACAATTTCAGGTGTCTTCCGCTTGACACTCCATACTGTATGGTATAATGGTAAGTAACCATTCATCATGTCACCGAACTGAGATACCTGTTTCTGCACAGTTGTGACTTCAGCTGAAAATTTTTTTGGCTCAGGCACAGATGGAGCATTCAAAATTTTCAGCATCTGCTCTCGCGTATAAAAATTTGCAGCCAGCTCTGCATCTCCCCAAAGCAGTCTTTGTTTACCACCTGAAAAGAATAGGAATCAGAAAGTTGTAATTACATGTCGTTCACCTAGCCATGACTCGCCATGAAACCATTTAAATCAAACAAACTGAGCAGCACCGCTGATTGGTTGAGCGAATAGGTGTGAAACAAGAGTAAGTGAAGTGCAAGAACTTGTAATCAGAGAGAACCTGCACTGATCTGAGTCCACAGTGATTAAACCCTACATACCAGGTGCTTCAAAGATTCTTCTCGCTTCCCATTAACCTTTTTGTCTGTGGTCGGGTAAAAAGGGATATATGGCGGAAGTTAGGGTACCGCTGTTTGGGACCGCAAATACAGGATCTCACCGAATGAGATTTTATAAGTTCTTCGGGAAGTGGGAAACATGTGCAGGGGCGTCGCAAGGGGGGGGGTGCAGCACCCCCCCACCTTTTTGAGATTCGGTAAAATTTTTGGCAGGAGGCCCAAAATTTTACTAAAATTGTTCGGTATTTTTTCGATAGCAGAACTGTTCGATATATTTACGGGGATTCGGTAGTTATATAGAATCCTAAATAGGCTATCTGTATAAATCTCTTCGGTATAATGATCGGGATTCGGTATATTTGCCAGTATTCGGTAGTTATCACGAATTTGGTGAGAGAACTTACTAAATCATTTGGTTATTTTTCGATGCCGGAACTATTCGGTATATTTATGGAGATTCCGTAGTTACACAGAACCCCGAATAAGCTATTGGTTCAAAATTATTGGGTATCATGATTAGGATTCGGTAATTTATTCAGTATAATTTCCAGGATTAGGAAGTTAACCACTAATACCGACTTTGTTCCAGTTTCGACAAAAGTATACCGAATATGAATATTGTTCGGTAGTCTTTCGATACCAAACAATTCGGTATAATAACCGGGATACGCTAGTTATACAGAATCCGGAACATGCTATCGGCCTAACTTATTCGGTATAATAAGTGGAATTCGGTAATTTGTTCGTTATAATTGCCAGGAACTGGAAGTTACCACGAACCTCGAAACTCAGAAGAGGTCGAGTGAAGCACTGGTCGCAGACAAAAGGGATGATCTATGATATCATCGATATTCTTACTTTTATTTTGGATTCCAAAAACAATATCTATTGATACATATTTCGAAAATTCCGCCTGCAGCACTTTTCGTAATATTCTCTATTTTGTGTAACGTCGCGTCATTTGACGGGGGTTTCAAGCCAGTTTTAGGATTGAGATTTCGAAACATTAAAAGCTAGAATTTGGATGGAAGTTAAGATTAAAATTAAAAGCAAAAAAAAATTTCGCCTGCGGCGCTCACTTTATCTGATTATGGGTAGTATATTGGCTAGACTACAGTTACTGCTGCTGCCGGAACGTCGCTCCATCCGCTTTCGGGAACTTCTTGGAGTTTCGGTGTTTAATCAACGGTAAATGATAAAATTGTAAGGGAAGCCGTTAGTTTTAGCCTACAGCAAAAAAAAACGATTTCTATTGGCTATAAGAGGTAGAAGCTGTTACTGCAATCAAGTCCGGCAGTATATTCTCCATGTGGCCTTCGCCAGAGCGCTGCCTAATAGTTGGCTTATCGTCTTTCATGGTGCCCTTTATTGTTACTCTTCCTACGTAATCGTCTCTGTTCCATAATTTAAAGCTCAAATTCTTAGTTCTAGGATTCGGTAAAATTTTTGAAAGATTCGGTAAAATTTTTGCTCTGCACCCCCCCACCGAAAATGCACTTGCGACGCCCCTGAACATGTGTGCCACTGTCCCAGTTACAAAGATGTCTCCAGGCTATCAGATTCCAAAGCAGCAAAGCTTCTGGTAAAACTGTAATGACAAGTTCGTGAAAGAACCCACATTCTGGTTCAGCACCTAAGTACAGGACATCTACACAGGTTTGTACTCACTTGTAAGGTTGTTTTTTTCCAAAAATCCGAATGACGAAAAGACAGATAAATGAAAATAGTGTACTATTTAGGCTAGTTCATGTTGTAAAGAAGCAAATTGGATCTCAAGATTGTGCTGACTACCCCACTTTCACGAGAAATTTGAGAAAACAATCTGTGGTTGTGTCCAAACCACTATGAGTCCTGTAAATGCCAAGAAATCCTTTTTCGGTGCAACTCAGAGAAATCTGAAGCTCAGAGTGTACCAAATAGTGTATGGAATGAAACTTTTTAATAAGCACAGATTTCTCTTTTTTTTATATATCCAATGAGGGAATCTTCCAAAATACAAATGATATGCCTTTCCCTTTACCCTCTGCTAATCCCCTGAGGGTGAAGGGAGGAGAGGCATGATCACTTGTGTAACAACAACTGATGCAGGGCATTCCTGGAAGAATCACATATTTGACTTCCCATCCAGCTCAACTATAGGATGCCTCTCTCCCCTTGGTCATCAAGGGATTAGCAGAGGGTAGGTGGAAAAACAGCATATCATTTGTATTTTGAAAGAATCCCTCGGTGGATATACCGGTCTACAGTTTTCGACTTCTCCGAACCTAGGCTAGCAGTGAACAGACCTGTGTAGGTCTCTACATGATACTAACATATTACAACAAACTTCTCTCCTTCCATCCCCACAACTCTTCCATTGGCAGTCTCTGAAACTGCTGCAGTGCTTCCTGACTCTGAGGTACGTTTTGGGGTCCACATGTTTTGTTTCAATTTTCAAAATTCAATTTCAATATTCAAAATTTTCAAAATTTGGCGCCAAGTTTGACTGGACCTCCAAGAGAAAGGTGCATCGGATCGACTGTTGACTTTGTTCCCAGTCGATCTCCAGTCAAGCGACAAAAAACGGATCGACTGGACCTCCAGTCGACAGTTGATCGCAAAAAACGGCAACTTTCGTTCCAAGCGATTGCAAAAAACGCGACTACTGTCTAGGGAACCGGGAGCCGTACCTTTTGTCCTAGAAGCTACGGAACAGGTAGTTCTCACGGAAAACAAACCGAATGAGCTGCGATTCCGGGATCTGACGTCATTGACTAACGAAAACTTATATGTGCTGGCTCCCGTTCCGGTAGTAAGTGGAAATAGCTCACGGAAACTTCGAGCGTGTTCCATCCTACTTACCGTAGTTACTACGCATGACGTCACGAATTCTGGCTTTTTGCCGTCAAGGCTGGAACGATTTTTCTATTTTCCAGCAGGATCTCACGCCAGGGGCGAATCCGACCAATCACGTTCCAGAGATGCGTAGTTACTACGCTTACCACGCTCCCGAGCATGGTAAGCAAATAGTAACTATTAGTTACTATTCCGACAAGGTTGGAACGGTCAGCGTAGTAACTTTTCGTGAGGATGGAACGGAAATAGTAACTAATAGTAACTATTGTTACAAGGGTGGAACACGCTCTTCATCGTACCAGCTAGCTTCTCGTCCGGTATTCTCACGGAATTGTATACTTAAAAGCTAGGGAGCCGGTAGTTGATACCGGAAACTGTCTAATTGCAGCTTATGTTCCAGTTGCGTCTCGCACATCATCCTAGAGGGATAATTAGCTGATCAATGAAAAAAAAAAACGAAAATCACGGTTTTCTATTTCTTTAGAACTCACTGATAGCTTGATGAGAGCTAGGATGCCGGGATTTTCTCTGACTTAGGGAAAATAGCATGAAAAAAAAAAACTACCGGAAACCATATATTGGGAGCTAAGATACCGGTAGTAACAATTATTTGGTTGAAAATTACCAGCTCACGGACACAGAAGGCTATTGGCTAGGGTTCTGGTAGTGCCAACAAAAAAAAAATGAACTCACGGACCCATGTCAGTGCAGACTAGGAAACCAGGAGTGAATAGTTTTAACTCACGGAACCCAACTCGTGCGGGCTAGGGTTCCAGTATTGCAAAAAATAAAAAATTACAAACTCATGGAAGTTGGATTCCCTGAGTTGTACCGGACTCAAAGTCCATATCGACACGTGTCCGTGAGACTACCAACATAGATTACAATCAACGTCAATGAAGTGAAAGAAGGTCTTCAGTGTCCATTTTCTGGTTTTCGTTCCTATCCTGTACGAAGCGATAACGTAGTCGAATTGCCCACGCGTTGACCTTCGATATACGTTTTCTTCTCACTGCTACAACGTCTTGCAACTTCCCTTGGCAAGCTCCACCATTGTTTGAAACTAAGCTAATTCCCTTGTCCGATTCGCACATATCATCCCATGCACCTCTCTATTTCTTCTTCAGCTCCACACCGTCTGCACATTTTCGAAGAGTTCGGTGAGTGAAGTCACCACTGTTTGAAGCTAGAGTGAATATGCTAGCGAACCTTACCAGCGAACTAAGCCAATTCCCTTGTCCGGCTTGCACGTCTCATATCATGTACTCTTCCATTTCTTCTTCAGCTCATTTCTTCTAATAGCTTTGCTTTACCAAGCGGTCTTTTCGTACTATATCAGCTGCAAGAAGACCTTCTTCGTCTTTTCAATGAGTTTGATGAATGAACTCGCCGAAGTCGTGCTCACTCACCACAACGTCGGTGTGGAAAAAATACAGAAGTAAACAAGCTTCTTTATTTTCAAGTTCCCCAATGACATAGCCGAAGTCTTGATCCGCTGTGAATATGAAGGTACTCCGTTCCGACACCGTGGTCGACCATTCAGAAATGAAGTCACGACGGGACGGGATCTACTCACCTGCTACGTCAGCCGGCAACATCAACGCCAACTTTGCGACAGAAAACAGAAGATATGATAAGTTGAATCGCTTCCAGATCTACACTAACGGCCGGGAAGCACTCTTCGGGTACGAGAAAGTTCAAAAACGGAGAAAAAAAAGTGGGATGTTGTCCTTTGCCTCAATAAAAGTACCACTGTCAGTAAACTTCCATTTTGTGTAAATTCCCTTTGTTTTGTACCATGACAAGATTATTAAAGCTGTGACGTCAAAACCCCCAGTGAGTCATCTACAGAGCCTTGGTTTATGCTGTTCATGCCCGTCCACGTCAATTGACAGACCTCTGGATTTCTAAGAATCCATTGACGCAAGTAAATGAAACTAATGCAAGTTCATATTGAACCCCTTAACACTCAAAATCAGTTGGAATTTTTTTTGTTAGCTGAAAAGAAAATAATTCGCTAAAACAACAGTCGCGTTTGTGCTAAACAACAGTCGCGTTTGTGTAGATACCATGGTATCTGTTACTACGGTAACTAGATGTGCAATTAGTCTTTCTAAAGTCGTGTTTGCAGTTACCGTGGTGTCGGAAAATCAGATACCATGGTACCCTGCCAGATAACACGGAACTGCAAAAACGCCTTTTGACCGTGGTATCCGATACCACGGTAACTGACGAAAACGACCTTTGACTGTGGTATCAGATACCACATGGTATCCGACATCACGTGGTATCAGATCTTTGCTGCCTATAAAGATCTGTAATGCAGACTCTGAAGTTGTTATACCTCGGTATAACCAAACCTCAGCAAACTTAAAAATCTTGGGAACGCTTCGCCACGGGGACATTTTGCTATTGGGTCGTTTCGCCATGGGAACGTTTTATCATGCGGACATTTTCAATGAGGATGTTTTGTCACGGGGACGTTTCGTCGGTAAGCCATACTGACACCAACTGAGAATGGAACTTTCCAACAGGTAGCTTGACATCAGGGAGATGAATCAGTGTTTCTTTTAGAGAAGGGATGGAGCATTTGATAGATGGTAAGGTCCGGTCTTCACCTCCCGGAACTTCCGGAATCTGGGCTTCCAGATGATTCTTTGACTTCTTCTGTAAATCGCATCTGGAATATGAACTGGTCCAAACGTATATCAAAATGATCCGGAAAAAAGGGGCTTTTGAACTTCCAGATTTCCGGAATTTTTTAAGTATCGCAGAAGAAAATCAAAGAAAATCTCGGAAAATCTGGGAACCCAGATTCTGGAAGGTGAAGACTCACCTTAACCTAGATTATACAGGTCAGATTATATTAGATTATAGTTTCGTCGTTGTGTTTAAGGTATAACCAAACACCATTATTGCACGTACGAATTCCTTATGTCTAATGTATTTGCAGTTTAGCGTCCTGAATGATAAACTCGAATACTGATCTTGATGGCAAATAGCGCAAAGGAATTCAGAATCCATTGACATATTCCAAGTTTCACATCCAGTAGCATCGTGACACCCTTGTGCAGGGGCGCATTTTACGATTTTTCGTAAAATAGTCGCTTTTTTTCTTGGAAACAGTAGATTTTTCTTCGAAACAAATATTTTTTTTTTGTGAAATACTGGAACGCCATTTGGGCCAGACGGATGGGAACCGCAAAAACGATACACTGACGAAAATAAATTGTCTACGAATAGACTGATTTCTGATGTTGGATTCTATCGGGTAATATGGAACCACTCTAGTTTGATCCGCCCACTGAAACTTAAAGAACTCCTTGTTGGTATACGGACTTTAAGGAACAGATACAGAACAAAATATTTCCGCGATCTTTTGTGGCTCATAAGTAGGCTCCGTGACCAAAAAGGGTTTTCTGGATGCACTGCGGCTCAATTCAAACAGTTTTTGGTTTGATTTGTGGAGGTGTGGCTAAAAGTAGAAAAACAGCATCAACATGAGGTTCTTTACTGAGATTTAATTTTCAGGCATCTGAGAAAACCTAAACAAACCCAAGAATGTATAAGGGCCCCCTTTACTTATTCTTGACAAAACAGTGAGTAAATTTATGCGTCAAGATTAGCCATCCATCCACTGAGAGAAGTCGAGCCTTTCTTGGCTTTTGCACGTAATGTAGATTCTCATTGACTTCGTATTACTGTCGCCAAGCCTGTATATTTCTAATTAGTTGTTTAGTTCGATCTAATGATAACAAGTATAAGGAGCTGATCAGAATAGTTGACAAAAATAATGAATGGTCATGATACTGGCATGGCTCCTTTAATGATATGGATAAATCTGTTCACGACGACTGCGAGTGAGGGTACAAAGTGTCTGAAGTTTTCTTGGGAGATAATTAATACCATTCAGTTTACTTTTAGTCTTTCTGATGAGTAACATAACGTTTGTAGAAATGACTCGGCAACTAAGATTGCCAGATCAACCCAATACAGTGAATCGTTATCTCTCGGTTACAATTTCTCGGATAATATTTAAACGCTATCTGTTTAGTTATAATTCGAAAATTGGACATTGTGATAGTAGCTTTTGATCTGCTGTGCAAGTGAGTAGCCTACCATCCTATACAGTCCTTTTTTATTTTCATTTGCATTTATTGTTTTTTCTTAAATTCAACGGAGTATATTTTCCATCTTTCTTACTAGCGACGGAACTATTTTAAATGCCCCGATTAGTCCTCCTTTCGGTGATGTCCAACATAAAAAATAATTAAAACAGAAATCTATACAACGTCAGTATACTATCTTTTCTTCTGATATAAATTTTCAACTCAAATTAACTTTTCACTTATTCTTCTTTCTACGCTTTTTTCTTCTTCATCAAACCTTTACCTCTCAAAACTCAAAAAGAAGTAAAAAAAGAAGAAAAAAACATGAAAAGAACAAGAGCTACGAGCTCATATGGCACTTGTTACGAGTAGGCGGTACAAGAAAGTAGATGAGAACGTCTCGAAGTACACCCGCATCCAAAAATGCGGTTCGGAAAGAAAAATAGGATATTTAGTTTCAGTCACACCAGTTCCGGCATAATCTCGTATTATCTGCAGCACATGCGCATGACTGCTCAAACTTCCAAGTTTCAGCCCAATAAATGGATGGATCATCTAAAGCATCTGATTTTATACCATCTATCAAGTTTCACTCGAATCCGATCATTTTTGGAAAATTCCGGTACCCCCCCCCCCCCCCACACACCGTTGGACCTCTGAATCCCCTCTTCCCCTCCATCAAGTTTTACTGAAATCGGAGCATAGCTTATCTTCAAATTTTCAGTAACCCCCCCCCCACGCTACCATGGCCAAATCTGGCCCGAACACCAAATAACTAATCTAGGCCGCACAAGCTCGGCACTGTCGAACTTGCATCTCATTCGGTCCAACCGTTTGGTTTTTGTGCATGTCAGAAGTTTCCAACCCCAACTCCCCCAAGCATGGTCGCATACAGTTCGAACGCATGTTTTACATGTCGAGGTCATACATTCTTATCACCCATTAAGTTTCACTCGAATCAGACCACTCGTTCGCAATTTGCAGCAGTTTCCATATTTCCCTTCCCTCGCTCCCCCCAAGATGCTGCCTGCAAAGTTTCGTTCTCTTAGTACATCTGGAACTATTCTAACTCGCGACTACCGGAATTCTAGGAAACCCCCTTCAACCCCCCCCCCCCCCCGGCCTAATGCATGTTCTCCCAATTAAGTTCCGTCCCAATCCCTCTGCTTTAAGCGTTTTTAGTTCCCCCCCATCCCCCACAGGTATCGGACTCGACCCAGGCTTGACACCCAACATCTGAGGCGATAGCTCTTTCGAACTGACAAGTTCCATTCAAATTTGATCACCCGTTCAAAAGTTATGCATGCCACTAGATTCCGGACTCCTCATTCATCCCCTCCCCCACGATGGTCGGATCGGAAAAACGACTATTCTCAAGTCAATCTGTTCGGATCCCTGACATACCTGCCAAGTTTCATCGTCCTAGCCCATCAGGAAGTACGCCGATTTCATGGGATCACTAGAAGTTCGCCCCCCCCCCTAACTCCCCCACAGTGCCCGGACCCGGTCCAGTTATGACAATGACGTATCTAGGACTTGTGCTTTTTCTTCCCACCAAGTTTCATCCCGATCCCTCCACTCTAAGTGTTTGTCAAGATTTCTGGTTCCCTCCACCAGCTCCCCCTCAGTGTCATCGGATCCGGTCCGGATTTAAAGTGGGACGTCTGAGACACGATGGCATCCTGTATATCAACTTTCATCAAGATCCGATCACCCGTTCGTAAGTTAAAAATACCTCAATTTTGGCTTCCCCGTCCCTCCACCCCCCCACCCCCCCCCCCCCCCCCAGATGGTCGGATCGGGGAAGTGACTATTTCCTATTTAATCTGGTTGGGTCCTTAACATGCTTGCCAATTTCCATTGTCCTAGAACATCAGGAAGCATCGAACTCGCGGGATCACTAGAAATTCGGACTCCCACCCCCCAACTCCCCCAAAGTGAGCGGATTCGTTCCGGTTATGTCAGTCAGGTATCTAGGACTTGTGCTTGTTCTTTCCACCAAGTTTCATCCGGATCTCTCCACTGCGTTTTTCAAGATTTCCGGTTTCCCCCTCCAACTCCCCCCCAATGTCACCGGATCCAGTCTGGATTTAAAATGGAACGTCTGAGACACGAGGTCCTTCCATATATCAAGTTTCGTTAAGATCGATCACCCGTTCGTAAGCTAAAAATATATAATTTTTCCTATTTTTTCCGGATTCCCCCTCCCTCCACTCCCCTCAAGATGGTCGGATCGGGGAAGCGATCATTTATAATTTAATCTGGTCCGGTCCCTGATATGCCTGCCAAGTTTCATCGTCCTAGCTTATCTGGAAGTGCCCGAACTAGCAAAACCGGGACCGATAGACCGACTGACGGACAATTTATTGCAAGTGCCATAAAAATGGCAATCTTAATACACAATAAATCGAAGCCAAAGTGTGTTTTCGATCCATTTCGGCAAGATCCACCGACAATAATGCATGAATAATTAATAGCTGGTGTTTAGTTCATAGCTGGTGTCTGGATAAAGTCTTGTTAAAGTGTTTTCTTCTTCTTTGTTGTTGTTGTTTGTAGGTTGGCGTTTATAGAGCTTCGATCAAAGACGTTCGTACCACTGGGTATGCGTGAACTTATGTAAGTAGTGTACAATACTTTAGTCCTTTAATCAAGGCCGTATCCAGGGGGGGGGGGGGATTAGGGAGTTGACCGCCCCCCCCCCCCGAAACATGCAAACATACTCATTTTTATAGGCTTTTCCATCTGATCAGTGTCTTTTTTGTGCTTTTTTTGTGCGACGCTCAGGCAACCCCCTCCCCCCGAAATAAATTCCTGGATACGGGCCAGCCTTTAAGCATTTACAACTCAAAGAAATACTGAGCCAAACAGGCTTCATCAATACTATAAAGGGGTTAGGGGGTCTTTCCCAAGACGTCGTCTGAATCAGGGTATGCGTTCCTCATTGGATTTCTTCCGTTTCTCACTATTTTCAACTTCCAGGGTCAGTCATGAATAAAAAATTACATAAATCACTCATTAATTACACTCTCTGGGGTCATTCTAAAATTAACGTAAAATACTATTTATAGTTTAAAAATAACAACTTTTTTACAGACACATATAGATACAACTTCGTACTTCTTGCAAAATTTCCCAAATACATCATTCTTCTTCTTTACTTTCCTGGGTGTCATCTGCATCCCGCACTGCTCACTTGTGCCGCCGTTAGGCAGCGCTAGTACTTTTCCGTTCAGAATGTCTTATACTGCCGTGACTCTTTCATTATTTTGTTAACTCATGTTCATGACTCATCTGGCGAGCATGAGTCATCTTCTTCCGCACTTCTTTTCTGAGGTCTCGTATTGACCGGCAACAACCCTTTTTACAGAAAAGGTTGTTTATATGATTTTGTAAGTACCTACCAGTAAATAAAACCTTTTGTTTATTTTACGGACCATAGGGAAATATTATGAGTCTTGTTTAAAGCTCCTTAGTGTGGGCTGGACTGTAGAACCTAGTGTATGATGGGTGGTTTATAGCCTATTGTGGTTCGGTACGCAAACCTTAGTGTGAATCGACCCGGGGAGTCCATAATGAACCCGTGAAGTCCGCACGTGTAGTAGGCCACCAGACGCACTAGGCTATACCGACTCCGATGACTATGTATATGGACATTTACCATCTTTTGTTCGGACTACTACACCCCTCGCCATAACATCAGGTAGAGTGCTTCTTCACATACAAATACTCCGTCTATGTACCTTGTACTTTACCCAATATGTGAATAACAAAATTAAGTAATTCATTAATAAACTAGAAACTGACGAAATAGCTAAGTATTTAACAGTGTTTATTAAATACTCAAGAAATTTTCTTTCAGAATCAACTTACGTTGTAGGATCATTTTCCCTTAAAGTTAAACTGAAAAGCCAATTTATCTGTGTGTCATTTAACTGAATACAAGAACTATTTGGATTCGGCAAAGGGATTTTTCTATTTTCCACTACTTACGTTCAGAATATCTGCGGCCGTACCCACAGCGTAAATTCTACTATGACACGGGAAATTTTAATCTCAACACAAACGCGGCTTTTCAGTAGGCAGTGGTAAGATTGGTGAAGATTGCTTAGTGCCTGAACAACAACAAGAAAATCATAAATATTTCTGGTAAGGCATACAACCAAAATACACGCGCGTAGAGGTACCACAAATCCCAAGGAAATTCCACTATTTGAAAATCAATTATTCGCGAATAGCGGAACAACGAAGTAGCGCATTTTCAGCGGTTCTTCAAGCAAATTCAAGTGAATAACTAGGTTGTCCTATCCCAGCCCTTCTCGGTTAAACTTTAAACATCCGCCATATTTTCAAGAAGAAAACATGTGTTAATTACGGACAACAAATTTCGTCAACCCACTGAACATCTAATGAGCCGTGAGAACCAGGGGAAACTTAAAGCGCTAAATCAAGAGATACAGCTGTGAGCGAACTAGTCATTTTGTCGACTGTCAATGCTTTCTCCATTTCCTCCCATATCAATTAACTCCTTTAATCAGCCTTCTCTTTCATTTCTCAGCTTTGGAAAATGCAACTTCGTTGGGGAATTCTGTCCGCAGGCAAAATCAGCCAAGATTTCTGTGCCGCGCTGCAAGTCCTTCCAAAGGAAGAGCATGCCGTAACTGCCGTTGCAGCGAGAAATATAGTTGACGCTCAGAACCTCGCCCAGAAATATGGCGCAAAGAACGCGTACTCCGACTACGGAAAACTTGCTGAGGACCCTGAAGTTGGTAAGTATCCCGGCACGGGATGTACACTATCGAACTTCCATGTTGACAATTGGCTGAGACAGCTAACAACAATAATAAATACCCAGTTATCAGATAGTGAATTACTGCAGAGAGAACTATTTTGCCCCATTTGAGGGGGGAGGGTGAGACCTCTATCTGAGCGTAATGACTATCTGAGTAAAAATCCACCAACACAAAGAAACTTTTCTCCCCATTATGTACCTGAGGATCCAGCCGGGCTCACGAAAACAATGGACTTTCTTTCAGACATCGTCTACGTCGGTAACCTCATCGTCGACCATTACGCTTGCGTTAAAGTATTGCTGGAGGCACGAAAAATGGTACTCTGTGAGAAGTCCCTTTGCATGAACACCAAGCAGGTCGCTGCCCTCGTCAAACTCGCTCAGGAGAAGAAGGTGTTCTTCATGGAGGTAAGAAAAAGACTTGTCCGGATTGACGCTAGTTAGCCGAACCAGGCCGCACTCTCGTCCGTGATGCCAGATCAACAGGAATCACACGATCGACAGCGCACACTGGTTCACGACTTACTTTGGGTAACAGTCGCCGATTTTTAAGCTGAGCACATAATTTCCTTTGTGGATAGGAGCAGGTGTCATATAAGAATGTTGATAGGCGTCAATGAACGGCCGATAAGTGATGAATTGTCCTGCTTACGGGGAAACAAGAGGAGATAACCCCAAGTTTCCGACACAAACTCGATCTTTTAGCAGCAACCTATCTACCCCTTTTGCTTTCAAGGCTATCTGGTTCCGGTGCTTCCCAGCTATTGAGCAACTTCGCCAAGAGCTAGCTAAGAAGACAATTGGAGAGGTCAAACAGTTCATTGTCAGCTTTGGAGTCAAAATTGCGAACGTGGACCGACTCAAAAGAAAGGAGCTGGGTGGTGGAGCCACATTAGACATTGGAGTTTACTGCGTGCAGCTAACGTCCCTCGTCTATGGCGGAGAGAAGCCGGAAAGGGTAAGTTGAGTCACGATAATATTTTCGACTGTCGCTCCTTTCCTATCAAGGCCTCAGTCTGCCGAGATTCTCAGAGAAAGAGTAAGCAGCGTATTCTCTCTCGGCAGTACGCTACCAGAGTTGATACTATAGCGCTAATAGCATTTGGGTATAGGAAGACAAAGAATGCTGCATCGGTCAGAAGTACGACCAACGAGTTCGATTCGTCATCCTCCACAGACTAAGAAAAATAGCCTTCGTCGAACCAGGGGCGTCACGACTGGGGGGGAGGGGACGCCCCCCCCCCCACAATGCTGTCGGAAAGTCGGTAAAAAATAACCGAGTCGGCGCGAAGCGCCGCGATTTTTCGTCAAAACAGTTGATGTTTTTCATGAAAACAGTCGGTTTTTCTGAAAATTGGTCGAATTTTAGTCAAAATAGTCGGTTTTTCTGATATCAGTCGACTTTTTTCGAAAATGTCATTTTTGTTGTTGAAAATAGTAGTTCTTTTCTGCAGAAAAAGTCGGTAAAAAAATACCAGCCAGTCGGTAAATGCCTCGTCCCTCCCCCCCCCAAACATTTTGGCTAGTAACGCCTCTGCATCGAACAAGAGACCCCAGTTTTCAGCCGCTGAAAACCATAAGCTCGAGTGATTGAACGATTGAACCCTGCTAAAGATTCTGGTTTCTAGATAGTTGCGACAGGCCATCTGAACGAGCTTGGTGTCGATGAGAGCTCCACAACTGCAATCACTTTCAAAGAAGGACGGACAGCTACTTTAATCCAGTCTACCCGGGTAGACCTACCCAACGAAGCCATTATTGTGGGAGATAAGGGAACCATCAAGGTAAGCGAGCAGGTTTTTATGTTTTGCGGAAAACGACTGACCAGGGAATACACACGAGAAGTTGCTCGCTCTCAAAATCAGATTGGAAAACGGCGGCTGGAAACAAAGCCCAGAGGTGAATCCGCTGCCACCACTAGACATTCGCAGACATAATTTTAAAGGAACAGAAAACTTGACTCAAACTTGACTCGGCGAACTATCTAAGAATTCGACTTATGATTTAGTAGAAAACAAGACCAAAGGTGTCGGTGGGATCCCACAAATCTAAGATTTGATCCAGACAATTGGGTCTTGTCTTCGCCAGATCCAGTCTTCGCTAGGCGAATCATCATAGAAAACCGAGTTCAGATATTCTATCTATCTATACCTCTATAAGCCATATCTATTTTGACGATACTGACCGAAACTTCCTGCTTTACTTCTGCCAAATTTGCGGTTTCGCCCGAACTCCAAGCGAACTACTAGTCCAGCAAAGAAAAATCCAGAAACGAATCCAGCGTATCTCCTTATCCCTATAAAGAACATCTAATCAACTTGAAATAAAACTTTGACTTAAAAAAAAATGCAGGTACAACCGGATTCCGGACTAATTATATGTCCGGGTAAAACTGATTGGCATATACAGACTCAGCGTCTCTTCTTACCCCTAAATCTATCATCTAATCAGCTTCAGATAAAACTTTTAACGTATTTTCCGGTATAGGCCGGGTTCCAGGCGAACTAGTTGTCCGGCGAGAAAATGGTTTTCACCATCGTGTTCAGCATGTCTTCTTACCACTAAATCAAACATTTAATCAACTTCAAATGAGACTTTTACTTTTAACAAACTTTCCGGTTTTTGCCGGATTCCGGACGAACTACTTGTCCGACAAGAAAATTGTTTTCACCATCGTGCTCAGCATGTATTCTTACCTCATAATCGACTATCACAATAGCTTTCAAAATTTGTTCCTTTATCTGAAACCCCTCACCCACCCTCAAATATAGGGCTACAGAGCCCATCTTCGAACTTGACCTGTACTTTGACCCAAAGGATCCTCCCACCAAGTTTCATCAAAATATCTCAATCCGTTCGAGAGTTATCGTCCGGACAGACGGACAGACAGTCGGACAACTTTTGCGATGTCATGGGTATCCCTCCACTTACGTTTTGTGATCCCAAAAAAGCAAAAGGTTTGTGTGCCGAGAGTAGGAATCGAACGCACGACCTCTTGACTACTATCCCGATGTGTTAGTCAACATGGCCAAAGGCGAACTTTTACAGTGCAGAAGGGGCCTCCCAGCTACTTTGGGAACACTAAGGAGGGGGTTCGAGATAACAAAGATGTGGGGTCCTTTCGAGTCCTTTCGAAGTCCCTGTATCTGTATCTAAGCCCCCCAGGTCGGTTTGATGGCCGAAAGTTGCGTAGTCAAGTTTTCTGTGTCTTTAAGTTAGAAAATCCTTTGGATCAAATTCCATTACTAATTAGCCGAAGGCCAGATTGTCCGGTATCTGTTATCGGAAATCAGGTAGGATTACGGAGGAAATAGAGTGTACGTGGCCCTTACTTTTGTCCAGCGTGTGGGAAAATTAATGAATGTATTTTCCATTTAATGGGCAAATATCGGGAATTAAAAGTGAGGAAGATAATTTTGGGAATAACGTAGTGGGAAGAACGGTTTTTAAAAAAAATGGGAAGTATAAGTTAGACATACAAGAATCTTGGGAAGATTCCTTTAGGTTGCTATGAGTCGAAGGGACTTTTTTCTGCAAAAAGATGTTGAAGTTAGGCTATGTTTTGCTTTTTTGCTCCCTTGGCCCTGTCTGCTTTTACGGAATAATCTTATCTTATCCAATGGGATGAGACCGTCCATCCATGCCAGGGATCGACTTAGAACGGGAATGGAACAGAATGACACATTGCAGAAGGAACGTGTACTAAAAATGGGAACAACGTACTCAAATCTGGAACACTGCACCAGGAGGAATACTGCTAAAAGGGGGAACGCTGCACTGTACTTCCTTTTTTTAGTAGTTTGTTTGGGTACGAGCTCCAGTACATTCCCTTGCATCTCCGCACGAGGGGAAGGGCTCCTGTTCTTTAATTCTTGCTGCATCTATGCTGCAGGAGGAGCAAGTACTAAAACTGGGAATGACCGGTCCCCTATTGTTTTGGTACTTGGGACCATGCTGCAGGAGAACAAGTACTAAAGACGGAAATGACCGACCCCCCTTTTTATGGCACTTGCCCTTCGGCCAAGTGCCATATAGCGATCACAATTTCTGTCCGTCCGTCGGTCTGTCGGTCTGTCCAGGTTTTGCTAGTTCGGGCACTTCCACATAAGCTAGGACGATAAAACTTGGCAGGCGTATCAGGGACCCCAAATGATTAAGTTGGAAATAGTCACTTCCCCGATCCGAGCACCGTGGGGGGAGTGGAGGGAGGGGGAATCCGGAATCTTGAAGTATTTTTAACTTTTGAACGGGTGATCGGATCTCGATGAAACTTGATATTTGGAACGACCTCATGCCTCAGACGACCCACTTAAAATCCGGACCGGATCCGGTGACTTTTGGGGGGAGCTGGAGGGGGCAACCGGAAATCTTGGGAAACGCTATGAGTGGAGGGATCGAGATGAAACTTGGTGGGAAGACACCTAGCAAACACTAGATACATCATTGACATAACCGAGCCGATTCGGGCACTGTGGGGGGAGTGGAGGGAGGGGGAATCCGGAATCTTGAGGTATTTATAACTTTTGAACGGGTGATCGGATCTCGATGGAACTTGATATTTGTAAAGACCTCATGCCTCAGACGACCCACTTAAAATCCGGACCGGATCCGGTGACTTTTGGGGGGAGCTGGAGGGGGGCAATCGGAAATCTTGGGAACCGCTATGAGTGGAGGGATCGAGATGAAACTTGGTGGGAAGAGACCTAGCAAACACTAGATACATCATTGACATAACCGAGCCGATTCGGGTACAGGGGTCCAACCATTCCCAATTTTAGTAGGCTACTTGTTCCTCCTGCAGCGTAGATGCAGCAAGAATTAAAGAAATCTTGAAGAACAGGGAGCCTGTCATTGCCCTTTTTAGTACTTATTTCCCTGAACAAGGAATCAAGTATTAAAACACTAAAAGGTCGGTCATTCCTGTTTCTAGTACAAGCTTCCTGCAGCATAATATATAATACTGAAGTATAAAGAACAGGAGCCCTTCCCCTCGTGCGGAGGTGCACGGAAATGATCTGGAACTCGTAGGCTACCCAAACAAACTACAAAAAAAGGGAGGATGGTGCAGCGTTCCCCTTTTTAGTGGTGTTTCTTAAGGTGCAGTGTTCCAGAATATAGTACGTTGTTTCCGTTTTTAGTACGTATTCCCGCTTTTTAGTACGCGTTCCTCCTGCACCGTGTCATTCCGTTACATTCCCGTTTTTAGTCAATCGCTCCGTGCCAGGCCCGAAACGGGAAACCACCGGGCGACAAGAAAAAATGGCGACGAGTTGGAACCTCAATAGTTTAAATTTCCGTCATCAGATTTGGAAAGTATGGCACGTTAATTTACTGTCGAAAAAAAAAAATCCAACTGACCCTGCTCGGTTGAAGTGGTGCTTGTAAGAAGCGAGGCGACAAGGTTATAGGTTAATATAGAATCTTTTTCCCCTTCCTGTTATCTGACCGGCACCCTACATAACTAGTCTAAAGCTTAAAAAACTATCAGTCTGACGATTTTTCTCTAGATTCCGTTCCGCTTCTGGTGCCCCACAGTTCTTGAAACACCAGAGCAGAGATACGAATTCCCACTGCCGAAATCTGACCACATCTTCAACTTCAACAATTCCGTCGGCCTCAGCTACGAAGCTCAGCATGTGAGGAACTGCATCTTGAAAGGTAATATAATAATAATAATAACTTTGTAGACAAAATGCCACACAAGATTAAGTATATATAACTTTCCTCGAACAGGTACGCTATGTAGTGTAAATCTTCCTATGTCCCACAGGTTGTTATATCATGACAATGAGTTTTGTAGAGGTTGATACGATATCGTATAAGCCTCCCGAGAGGATGATATGACGCCGTATCAACCCTCCGCAGAAGTTCATCGAGCACTTTTCCTCAACTACTGAAAAGTAGAACCTGGCCTCCAAAAAATAAAATGAATCACTTTCAGAAAGAACAAGACCAAAGGTTTCGATGGGATCCCAAAAATCTAATATTTGATCCAGACAATTGCGAACGAACTACCATACTTGTCCAGAAAAAAAAAGGTCAGAAACGAATTCAGCGTATCACCTTATCCGTATAAAGAACATCTAATCAAGTTCAAGTAAAAGTTCAACTTATAAAAAAAAATCCGGTTTCAACCAGATTCCAAACGGACTATATGTCCAGGTAAAAAGAAAGATTGTCATATACAGATTCAGCGTGTTTTCTTACCCCTAAATCTGTCATCTAATCAACTTCAAATAAACACGACCTTATCTCGCTGGAAGTGCGATTTAAGGTAATTAAGGTAAAACTTTTGCTTTTAACAAATTCTCCGGTTTGGCCTGATTCCGGCCGAACAAGTTGTCCTGGTAGAAAATACTGTTCCCATAAGGGTTCAGCAAGTCTTCTTACCCCTTAATCGAACATCTAATCAACTTAAAACAAAACTTTTACTTTGAACAAACTTTCCGGTTTTGGCCGAATTCCGGGCGAACTACTTGCCCGGCGAGAAAATGGTTTTCACCATCGTGTTCAGCACGTCTTTTTTTCCCTAAATCGAACATCTAATCAACTTCAAATAAAACTTTTACTTTTAACAGACTTTCCGGTTTTGGCCGGATTCCGGGCTAACTACTTGTCCGGCGAACAAATTTGTTTCACCATCATGTTCAGCATGTCTTCTTATCCCTAAATCGAACATCTAATCAACTTCAAATAAAACTTTTACTTTTAACAAACTTTCTGGTTTTGGCCGGATTCAGGGCGAACTACTTGTCCGATGACAAAATGGTTCAGCATGTTTTTTTACCCCATAATCGACTATCACATTATATGTTTAAAAATATTTCATTTGCCCCTTAGATTAAACCCCCTCCCCCACCCCTAAATGTAGGGCTACAGAGCCCATCTACGAACTTGACCTTACTCTTGACCCAAACAAATCCTCACACCAAGTTTCATCAAAATATATCATTCCCTTCGAGAGTTATAGTGCTTACAGACGGACAACTTTTATGATGTCATAGGTATCCCTCCACTTACGTTTTGGGATCCCAAAAACAAAGAAAAATACTAAAAGTAATACAGAAAAAAATACTGAAAATCATTAGAGAAAAAAAATGTTCCAAATTGAAAGAAGATGTTGCTTTCCTAGCCATCTACCCTGGGCTATACCTTGTTACAATCAAGTTCCTAATAAAATGCAACTCAAAAGTGAAACAAAATTACTTCCAGCTTACTTCAGATTTCCTCTACTCTCCAAAAGGCAGCTACTAAGGAATTACCACAGTCTTTTTTCTTGATCTTGCTCTGACTGAACAGTCCATTAATACAAATCTTCAGTGTTGCCACTTTTCTGACCGAACCTGTGACTTCTGGCTGAAAACAAGACCAAAGGTGTCGATGGGATCCCAAAAATCTAAGATTTGATCCAGACAATTCGGTCTTGTTATCGCCAGATCCAGTCTTCGCCAGGCTAATCTTCAAAGAAAACCGAGTTCAGACATTCCATCTATCTATCAATCTATACCTCTATAGGCCATATCTATTTTGACGATACTGACCGAAACTTTCTGCTTTACTTCTGCCAAATGTGCGGTTTCGCCCGAATTCCGAGCGAATTATAGTCCAGCAAAAAAAGAAAATTCAGAAACGAATCCAGCGTATCTCCTTATCCCTATGAAGAACATGTAATCAGCATTAAATAAAACTTTGACTTAAAAAAAATGCGGGTACAACCGGATTCCGGACTAATTATATGTCCAGGTAAATAATGGTTGTCATATACAGAGTGAGCATCTCTTCTTACCCTTAAATCTAACATTGACTCAACTTCAGATAAAACTGTTGCTCTTGACTTATTTTCCGGTTTTGGCCGGATTCCAGGCGAACTAGTTTTCCGGCGAGAAAATGCTTTTCACCATCGTCTTCAGCATATCTTCTTACCCCTAAATCAAACATGTAATCAACTTCAAATGAAACTTTTACTTCTAGAAAACTTTCCGGTTTTTGCCGGATTCCGGACGAACTACTTGTCCAGCGAGAAAATGATTTTCATCATCGTGTTCAGCATGTTTCTTACCCCTAGATCAAACATTTAATCAACTTGAAATGAAACTTTTACTTTTAACAAACTTTCCGGTTGTTGCCGGATTCCGAACGAACTACTTGTCCGGCGAGAAAATGATTTTCACCATCGTGCTCAGCATGTCTCCTTACCCCGTAATCGACTATCACATTAGCTGTTTAAAAATATTTTGTTTGTCCCTAAATTTGAACCCCCTCCCCCACCCCCAAATATAGGGCTACAGAGCCCATCTACGAACTCGACCTTACCCTCGACCCAAACAATCCTCACACCAAGTTTCATCAAAATATCTCATTCCCTTCGACAGTTATCGTGCTTACAGACGGACGGACGGACAACTTTTGCGATGTCATAGGTATCCCTCCACTTACGTTTTGGGATCCCAAAAAGACATTCTGGCACCTACCAAACTTGGTCCTTTCCTTTTCACCAACTATCAACGAGAAATCTCGCTTTATCATCTTCATAATTGTCTCAACTTTTCTGCTTAATTTTTGCATTTACTGGTAGGGAACCGGCCGCAGAGTCCTTGCTCGTTTGACGTTTGACAAAACGTTTGACAAATCGCATAATTCTACAACCGGTGGCAACAACAGTTTAAAGTTGATTAATTATATCTCTCTAAAAGTGAGTCTTCACCTTCCGGAATCTGGGTTCCCAGATTTTCCGGGATTTTTTTTTATTTCTTCTGCGATATTTACAAATTCCGGAAATCTTGAAGTTCAAAAGCCCCTTTTTTCCGGATTATTTCGATATACCTTTGAACTGGTTCACATTCCAGATACAGTTTACAGAAGACGTCAAAGAATAATCTGGAAGCCCAGATTCCGGAAGTTCCGGGAGGTGAAGACCGGCTCGAAGAGCCTGCCTTACTAAATTATATCTATCGAACCCGCCGCTAGATGGCATCTGCTTCGACACAAATGAAAAAGATGGTGTTGCGTAAGGACTGTATTGCTACGAAAATTCCCTTCAAAAGTAGCAAATAAGTATTACCAAGCACAAAAATTGAGTAGGCTACTACCTGGACACAAAGTCCGTTCGAAAAAGTTACAGTAGTTAACATACCTCCATCTCGGTTCATATCAGAATCACAACCTCGACGGCCATCTCGCCTTCGGCTCGGATAGGTTATTTTCAGTGACCGTCTAGGTGTTATTTTCAGATATCAACCTCGATGTCTGAAGTTAACCTTTAGTATCACCACACAAATAAACTGTTACACCTCTAGAACTATTTGGCTACATAAACTACCGAACTTTCTGTACCAAGTCTAAACGCTTTAATCATATATTTACATACTTCTACGATGAAGTTGGGGTTCGTAGATTTCAGGATGCCGGGACGCGATACCAACCCACCCCGAACAAATTTTACCCTCAAATGCGAAAGCACTTGGCACTCTAAGAAGAAGTGGGTCAAATCCACCTCCTGCAAATTGCAAAGAGGGCAAAGGTAAGTCTCCCCCGTGCCAGTTTTCCTCCTCTTAAAAAGTGTATTTTTACTGAGGATCGGCAGACTGTTAGATCGGAGCTGGAACCAAGCTTTCAATGTAGCAAGATCTACTCCTACCTTAAAATAACATTCACACCCAAACAGATCTTTGATTTTACTATACAACTTAAGAGTTTCTGAAGTTTGGAGTTTTATTTGCCAATCTTGGATTTGTTCATCCTCAATTATTTGTTCACATACTGAACTTTTAGGGTCTTCCAGCAAAAGCCATACTTTTTAGCCCTAGGCAGGCAAGAGTTCTATGAAGCTTACAGTCCGGGATCCAGACCGCGATATCGTTCAAAAAAGGGAAAGGGGGGTAGGGGGAGCAAAAATCGTACCACACCGTCTCGTGATCACCGACTTGTTAGCGTATAAAGGCAGATTAGGCCTATGAAGACCAACTGAACAAAAACAATTTTCCTAGCAGGACCGCATAATCTAAATCAAACAAACTATACATATTCTGAATCCTCTTATTATGGGCTATCGAATGGTGTATTCTTTATTTTTTAGACTTTTAGACTTGTTTAGATTTAGAAACCAAGAAAAAGCGAAAACCCTTTTTTAACTAAATTGTCATTTTTCTCGGAAAAACTTCCAGCAAACAACATATATTTATTACTTCTTTAGAAAGATAATCTCCTTACCAATCGTTTGAGCAATTAAAACTTGAAAAATATTTAGTTTTAAGAATTTCTGGAATTTCTTAAAGCAGAGCATCCACGTTTTCGTCAGTGGGCAACCGTGGATCTCTCAGACTAAATATATTAGTCTGGCGGTAACTTTAGAGCCAGTTTTTTATGTGGAATCCTGTTGCGACATTAGTTTTTCCTTTAGGATACGTATAGGCCATGTAGGCTATGTAGCCTATAGGCTGAATAGCTGAATCCTATAATGATCTATTTTTGGAAAACACAAGTTTTAAATAGCTTTCCAGACCTACTTTTTGAGCCGAGAACGAACAGTCAGATAACTTAGCACCTGTGTAGGTAACCGACATTTTGGCCTATAAAGGCAATTTAGGCCTATAAAGACCAGCTCACTTAAAAAATTTCCGCATGGCACAAATTTCCACAAATATACTGAATCCTTTGTTTGTGGGCCATCGAATCAAATATTTCATATTTTTCTAAACTTCCTAACATTTCTAAGAAATGCCTTAGAAAACAAGCAAATACGGAAATGGCTCCTCTTTATCTGTCGACGGTAATTTCTGTTGGTAAAGTTTCAACCACACTAGCCGACTTTTTTTTGTCAGTATTCCATTAGAAAGACAGGGTTCTTGCCAACCTTTTCAGTACTCGAACTTACCAAATTCTTGTTGCTAAGGATTATTATTAACCCAAACCAGGAACTAAATATATCGAAATATAGCTTACATTAAAAGAATCGTTAGAATAGAATTTAATACTGGTGATTAGTTCGTCTACAAAAAATACGTACAGGCTATCTTCCCTGTCAGCCAAAGTGATGGGTTTTCTAAGTACAACATCTGTTAGGTTCTAGTCGCCAACGCTGACGCCACTGACTCGCGAAACAACAACAGCCCTTAGAAGACAAGAAGTTAGGGCTCGAACGACAAATCTGGGCCGGACTTTGCTCTCAACTATTGACCCCGCTTGCAACCAAGTTTTCTTTCACGACCAAACTATTTGCTCTTCGTGGCAGCCACCAAGCGAAGCCATATCTCCTTCCACCCATTGCATTCATGCACTCGCAACTCGCGCCATAATTCGGACAGGGCAACATCACTAACATCAGGTCGTTGGAGTTCGGGCAAGAACAGTTTTAAGTCTTCTGGCTCTAGCCGCGTTTTTTGTAAACAACCCGTTCTCTATCCCATTCTCAAGTTTCTAATGCTCCAGCATAGTTTTATCCTCTTAGCAAATCTGGAAGTACCTTAACTCACGATCACCGGAATTCCGAACACCCCTACAGCTCTCCCCCCCCCCCTCCCCCTCGATACCCGAATCCGGTCTGATTCTGTCAATGATGCACGTAGGACTTGTGACTGTACTTCCCACCAAGTTTCATCCTGATCGCTCCACTCTATGCGTGTCACAAGATGTCCGGTTCTCCTCTCCACCCCCCCCCCCCCCCAGTTCATCGGATCCGGTCCGGACTTGAAATGGGACATGCTGAGACATGAGGTCTTTCAAGATATCAAGTTTCGTCAAGATCCGATAACCCATTCGAAATTTATGCATGCTACTAACTTCCGGATCCTGCCGTCTCCCCCTCCCCGACGATAGCCAGATCGGGCAAGTGACTGTTCTCAAGCTAATTTGGTTGGGTCCCTAAGATGCCTGCCAAGTTTTATCGTCCTAGCCCACCTGGAAGTACATTAACTACGGATCGCCGGAATTCTGGAACCCCCATCCACCTCCTCCCACAGTGTCCGAATCCGGTCCAGTCCTGTCAGTGATGTATCTAGAGCGTGTGCTTGTTCTTCGCACCAAATTTCATCCCGATCGCACCACTCGGACAGTTTCACACGATTTCCGGTTCTCCCCTCCGACTCCCCCCAGATTCGTCGGATCCGGTCTGGACTTGAAATGAGACATCCGGGTCACGAGATCTTTCCAGATATTAAGTTTCTTTATGATCCTGTCACCCGTTCCAAAGTTATGAATATCCCTATTTTCTGGATTCCACCACCTCCCCCTCCCCCCAAGATGGTCGGATCGGACAAGTGACTATTTCCAAGTTAGTTTGGTCGGGTTCCTCATATGCCTGCCAAGTTTCATCGTCCTAGCACATCTGGAAGTACCCTAACTCGCAAACACCGGACTGAACGACCGACCGACGGAAATGTGATCGGTATATGGCACTTGGGTGGAAGGCAAATGCCATAAAAAATGGGCTTATAAGCAGAACGGAGAACGACGTAAGGAAAATGGAGTTTTACAAAAAACGCGGCTTCTGATTGGGGTTGACAGAAGCAGTCGGTGTGATCTGCCAGTGTTCGCACTTCCTCATTACCTGTGATCCTCAGGTTTCATTTTCAGTATGGATCGCAGGCATCTGTAACATAACGCATTGAGATCGCGTGCTTCTGCGGGTTTTAGCGGCGAAGCTTGGGGGCCATATAGAAGTACTGACAGGACAAGACCCTGGTTCCACGTAAAAAACTAACCCTAAACTTACCTTCAAACTAATTTATTATGTTAAAAATTTCCTCTGTCACGTTTTGATGAAAACGTGGAAGCTCTGCTTTAAGAAAATCCAGAAATTCTGAAAACTAAATATTTTTGAAGTTTTAATAGCTGAAACGATTGGTAAGGAGCTTATCTTTCTAATGAAATACAAAAATATTCAGTTTGCTGGAAGTTTTTTTCTTTTCTTAAAGAATTTCCCCCTTTTCTTGGTTTCTAAGGCATTTCTGAGAAAAATTGGTAAGTTTACAAAAATAAAAAATATACCATTCGATAGCCTTCACAAAGAGGATTCATAATATGTATAGTTTCTTTGATTTAATTTATGCGGTCCGGAACATTATTTTTATACAGTTTGTCTTCATAGGCCCAATCTGCCTTCATAGCAAAGATCTTCAAACCTTGTGCAGCTCTGGAGCTACCCCCTTGAACGATAGAGGTGCCTGGATCCCGGACTATTAATGCAGTATCATCTTAATCAATCCGGTCCGAAGTCAAAACTTTCTGTGGAAACCACAGAGATTAGACTCTTACCGTATTCTAGTACTGTGGAATCGTCGGGTCCGCACAATACTAGTAGATGACAATGCATTAACTGAAACTCATTGAAAATTAACTTCAATCTTTGGAAGGTGTACTTACCAATCTTCTTCTTGTGTGAACATCTGACTGATCGTTTCGTTTTTTATTCCAGGACTAACAGAGAGCCCACTTGTTCCCTGGAAAGATAGCATTTACATCGCTGAAATTATGGAAAGCATTCGTACACAGGTTGGGGTTCACTACCCAGCTGATGATGAAGAATACTAAATACACGTGTGCTTTCATTTCGCATAGCTTTCAAATATGAATATTACCGTTCCTGATTTTAAAAGTAAAACTGAAAACCTACACTATTTTTTCATTTTATTTCCCAGTTAGCTGCCCCACTACGAGCCTTCCTACCGTCATACCGCTCTCGGTCCGGCAATCGCAGGATATTCCAACTTGGCGCAGTAGAGTGAATAAATTATTCTGCTTTTTCGTCGGCAATTGGCAACCCCGGACATGAAATCCGGGAGAAAAATTCGGAAGGTGAAGCCTCGCCTTGATTTTGGAAGTGTCACTTAAGTTGAGTCTTCACCTTCCGGAATCTGGGTTCCCAGATTTTTCGAGATTTTTTTTGAATTTCTTCTGCGATACCAAAAAATTCCGGAAATCTGGACGTTCAAAAGCACCTTTTTCCGGATTATTTTGATATACCTTTGGACCGGTATTCCAGATGCAATTTACAGGAGACGTCAAAGAATAATCTGGAAGCCCAGATTCCAGAAGTTCCGGGAGGTGAAGACCCGACTTTATTCTACGAACCGAGATAGATGGCTTATCTCATGGTCGCCGCCGTGGAGAAGACTTTTCATGGTTTCGAGAATAAATTTGTCTGGCGACGATGATTAGCATTGCGTTACTGCAGCGGTATTAATTTTTGAAATTCTTACGGCGTGGACACCTGGAACTGTTCCATTAAAAATATCTGCTAAGAATTCCAATTTTACTATGTAACAACGGAAAAAAACAATTCAAGTCTGACTAGCGTGCACAATCCGAAATATTTTTCACCGACTTAAATTCCGATTTTCTCGCCCCGAAGATCGAAAACTGCAGAAACAGGGCTAAGAGTGATCACTGATTAGAGGATGTTCTTGAAAAAAATGGTTCAGCATGTCGGCTGATTGTTGTGGCAAAGCTGGAGATGACGGCTTGACCTTACAAAAGCGAAAAAACACCCTTTTTAGGCCTATAAAATGTTGTACAGGTTTTTCTATATAAAATGTTTTTCTAAGGTTGTACTAGTCCAATTTAGTTGCAGGACGTCTTATTGTATTCCAAACAATGCCGTATCTTAGAATAAGTTTTATTTTTTCCGATATCTGGTATAGTCCCGGAGCTATAGGCTAGTATTTAATAATTTTCTCTGAAAATCTCGAAATTCAAAGTTTTATTTCCAGGTTCGGCACATATCTCGAAACTTAACGTATTTTTACGATTTTTTATATTTTCCAAGAATTTGCCTTGGGTACTTGGCTCCAAATTATAACGAACCCACGGAGCTCTTTAAAGTAGTAAACCGACCCGGAACCACAACGCTTGTCAGAAGGTGTAGCTGAAAATGCTGTCTATGCTCAACCGCGAAAATAAAGGGAGTTCCACGAAGCTCAATGCAAGTTGGCATGTCGACAAACTCATACTATTCTATGCTTCGGTTTTCACTGTACTTAGTCGACTTGCCGAAACTGAGAATATGAGTGAATTTGACAGGGAAGAAATCAAAAGTGTAATCTTTGGGAAGCGCCAGTACACTGTAAAAAGTTTCTCCGAATAAGGATGCAGTATTTGCTACTGGGATTAATCTTATCTTTATTGGGATAAGATTATCTTTATTGGGATAAGATTAATCCGAATTAGGGGTAATTTTATCTCAACAAAGATAAGATTAATCCCAGTAGCAAATACTGCAAGATTTTTCTTTACAGTGTAGAACCTTTTCAGTAATGTGACACAGTGAGCTAATCAGAAGGCTCCGTTACCGCGTTCTCCACACTCGGGACCAATGAAAAGATAGACAAATTTTGCAAAGGAAAAGAGAAGAATTATCGTTGTGTTTTCGGCATGAATTTAGACACAGTAAATGGCTACAACGGTCGTTTTCCGAGAGGAAACATGACCAAAAGTTTCGATGGGATCCAAAAAATTCAATATTTGATCCAGACAATTGGGCCTTATCTTCGCCAGACTCCTTGAACATTTTTACTATTACAATCCAGAAACAGATTAAGGCCGAATAGCCAATCATCTGAGAAAACCAAGTTCAGCGTGTGTGTTTAGTCGTATCTGTTTTGACGAAAACTTCCTGCCTTACTTCTGCCAATTTCCCGGTTTCGGCAGAATTCCGGAACTACTTGTCCGGCGAAAAAAGAAAGCTAAAAAACGAACTCAGCGTAGGATATCTTCTTTCCCTGAACATCTAATCAACCTAAAAAAAAAAGTTTAATTTATAACAAATTTTCCGGTTCCAGCCGGAAAAAATGATTGTCATACATGGACCAAGCATCTCTTCTTACCCCTTAATCGATATCTAACCAACTACAAATAAAACTTTAACTTTTAACAATTTTCCGGTTTCGGCCGGATTCTGGGCGAACTACTTGTCAGGGTAGAAACTAGCTTTCAGAAAAGGGTTCAGCATGTCTTCTTACACCTAGATCTTACATCTAATCAATTTCAAATAAAACTTTTCTTGTCCGGCGAGAAAATGGTTTTCATATTCGTCTTCAGAAAGCCTTCTTACCCCTTAATCGACTATCTCATTAGCTGTTTAAAATATTTTGTATGTCCCTCAATCTGAACACCCTCCCCCGCCCCTAAATCTAGGGCTACAGAGCCCATCTACGAACTCGACCTATCCCTTGTCCCAAAGGGTCCTCCCACCTAGTTTCATCAAAATACCTCATTCCCTTCGAGAGTTATCATGCTCACAGACAGACGGACAACTTTTGCGATGTCATAGGTATCCCCCACTTACGTTTCCTGATCTCAAAATCAAAAACTAGAAATCTCCCAAAACAAAGGAAAAAATTAGACAAAACAAGAGCTACGAGCTGATATGGCACTTTTTACGGACGCAGCTATGGTCAATTCCAGGAAACAGATTTGGTCCTACGTGTAAAAAAAAAATTTTGAGACACGTCCAACTCCCCGCACCGTGGCCAGACATGGTTCGGAAATACAAATGGCGTGTCAAGAAAATTGCTACTGCCATCCATCGAGTTTCACTCGACCCGAAGCACTTCGCCCACGCCAACCAAGTCCAGATCCGGCCTGGATCTCAAAATGGCACTTCAGGGCACATGACCTTTTAAACGTCCAACTTTCATCCCTTTTTATCCAGCCATTTGGTCCCAAGCGTTTTAACCCCCCCCCCCCCCCTTCCCCTCAACAACTCCCCCAAGTGTGACCAGACGCAATTTGGACACTTAAATGTCGCATCCAAGGAGTTTCCTACCACTTTCAAGTTTCAGTCAAATCTGAGAACTTCCGGGCCCCCCCCCCCCTTCATCTACCCCAGAGAGGTCGTCCGGTTGACCACTTCAATGGCAGATCTAGTGCCCATGTCCTTTGTACCTTCAAAGTTTCACCCCAATCCCTCCACCCTTATGGTCCCACGTGCGTCACACCATGTCCAGGAACCCCGGTCAACTCCCCCAACCGTGACTGGATGCAGGTTCGACACATAAACGATACATCTTGTCCTTACCCGTCAAGTGTCACTTTAACCGGACCACTTGTTCCCCAACCTAAAGATGAGGTTTAAGATCCAATACAAAGTCTAGGGTCCATGACCCTTCTACCTTCCAAGTTTCATCCGAATCCCCCCATCCCCTTGGTTCCAAAGTATGTGACAAAATGACCGGGACCCTCTCCAAATTCCTTCTTCGAGGTCGGATGCTATTTTGAGGTTTAAGGAATCTGCTCCTAGCACTCTTCTAGTTTCGCTCGAATCGGATCACCCGTTCGCAACGTAACCCTATCACAAAATCGCGGACCCCCCTCCCCCCCCCCACACACACACATATGGACGGTTGGATCCAGGAGATGAAGATTTTCCAGAGCTTTGGATCGGTTTACGCATGCCGAGTCTTACAGTGCTAGCTTTTTTTTTTAGAAGAACTAGCAACAGCTGACAAAGGTCCAGACGGACAGACCGACACGTCTTACGATCGCAGTGGACACACAAAAAAATACAGGGAGGTTGCCAGGAAACGTTTTTCCAAGGAGGTTTTTCCCACTGTGTTTCATCTTAGAAGGTGAACCATTTCGCGTCCGAAACCTGTTTATACTGGATATACTTTGAGGTAGGACACGGAATGTTTGTCCTAACTACGGGTTCAGCCGTGCTTTATATTCCAGTACACTCTTATTTCATCTACCGTCTCTTAGCTCCGGTTCGGGGGCGAGCTGATCGCGTCAGTCCCTCTTCTAATCAATATAGCCACGGGCGACACTATTTCTCTCCCGAGTCCGGATTAAATGCGTTGTGACTTGTGTTCCCGGGCACGTGATAAGCGTCTTACGCGCGTGTCTAAGACTGAGACTTGGTCGGTCGATAAAGGACCAACTTGGAAACGGGAACTAGTCGTGTGTGCGCTGGCTGCAAGGAAGACTTATGATAAAGGTAATTTTATTTTCTAGCTTATGTTTTAATGTTAACGTGTACTAGCTGTGGAAATCGCTGACTCGGTTTTTGTTTGACAAAAAAAAGGTATTTGACTGTCTGCTAGGGGTTCCGCAGTCCCGAATGGTTAATTGACGTTTGAAAGAATCAATTTGATTCTCCACACAACAGAAAAGAACTTGGAAGCTCTGTCTGCTTCTGGTCCGTTGAAAAACTAACCCCACTAGTCGTTAAACTGTAATTGTTTTTCTCTCTCTTTCTTCCTCTATTTATTTTAGAAACATGAAATAGAAAAATAGAATCTCATGCCTGACCCCGACCCCTAATCCCTCGGTCACTCATATGCAAGACAGTATCCAGGGGGGTGTTTGAGGGATCGACCCCCTTAACCTTTGATTTACTACTGGCAGATATGGATTAGGTCCGACCCGCGAGGAAACCTGGTCAAATGATAAACAAATATCATATATGTATTTATCCGAATCATTCCCGATGTGCTAAAGGTTCATACACGCACGGGCCGATTTTCGCAGTCGTAGTCCTACGCAAATTTCCTTCTTGGCGCCAAACTGATGACGCATTGCATGCAGATTTTCCCGTTGTGCTGTAAGTCCACACGAGTATTTTCGCATACAAGATCTTATCGGACTGTCCGTGCACGTAGCTTAATTATAGCATATACTCTGAAGGCGTATTTTACCCCGTGTCTATCCCAGATAGGCAAATAAAAGACAATCGTGGAGCCTACCGCTTACTTTGCCATATCCGAGAAAATGAGTCTGGTCCAGCGCTACATCACCCTTGCGGAAGTCGTCCAGCGCTACCCAGTCCTCTATGCCGAAAAACGAAAGGAACTCAACGAAGAGATATCTGAGGAGGATGCGTGGAGTCTCGTTTCGACTGAGATGGGATGGTCAGGTAAGCTTATGCGAGAAATGCTTCGAAGAAAAATCGGCTGCTACCAAAAATACCCGGCTGTTTATCCGAAAAATTGCGTCGTTCGTATATGCTTCGTTCGTAGCAAACAAATCACATATACTATTTGGCTACAACTCTTACTATTGACTAACACGCTAAAAGCACACCTCGCACTATGTAATGTATATGCTCCAGTATTCAATATTACCTGAATATTGTAAAACTAGGCCCTGCTTTTAACAATGTATGCACGGCTTTGGCTGTTCTAAGCCTATTCTCAGGCCCATTGACTTCTAGCAAAAACTCGGCAAAATTCTGATAACCGGTTTTACGCATGAATAGCATGCTACGAGCACTCACCGGGAGCATAGTGCACCTGGGAAATAGTGAACAGTGGCAAGTGCAAAGATTAGTGAGGTGTCGTCAGCGGCTTTAGGACGTAACATATGCAATTTGTGTCTAGCGGCTTTAAGAATTAATGAATGCAGTTACGGAAGTAGGTGTAATTGCCATTGTCGGTACGACGGGTCCTTTAAGCTGTTTGGCTACAACTCCTACTGTTAGTTAACATGCGTAAAATTTAAACTGCCATTAGTAATCGGACACTTGTGGAGCCGTCCCAGTGCGAGTACTTCTCTCTCTTCTCACAAGAGATGGGAACATTAAGTCCGCTTTTAGATTTACTATTCTTCTAATTTTCTGTCTAGAAAACGTTATACTCGGAAGAATTACTATGACTGCCGCCGAAGGCAATGGTGTCAGCCTTTAACCCAGAAACTGCGCTAGGTAGAGGCAGGCCAATCAGGGAAAGTCAGTCGTAGACTACTTTCGTTACTTGTAAGCTATGCTACTTTTCTAGTGGTTAAATGCCAGAAGACATGGCGGTACCTTCGAGAAAGATTTGCTCGCGAAAGCCGTCTGCACTCAGAGAAGAAACCAGGTTTAAAGCGAGACAAGTGGGAAATATACGACAGCCTGGGTTACCTGCTTCCGCACATCAAGCGACGCCGCTATGACAAAAGGTTTCTAATGGGAAGGTGAGTAGCCTATATATATTTCTCCAAATTCCCAGACCCGTTATGGACTAGCTGAAGGGCTTTGCAGGGGGGTTCTCAGTATGGGGAACATAATAGACTGATCTGAGAGAACACTAAGTGAGTAAGTGATTTATTTTTAACCCGCATTTTTAAAAAACGAAATAAATGAAAAAATAAATAAAACGCATAAAAGACACATAAAAATACACTAAACTACTCTGATTCAACCCAGGTTTCTTGCGTTTTTTTCGCACTGGTTTCTGCTCCGAGGGCCCCGAATTTCCATGAAGGTGATGGAGGACTTCTGATTGACCCACATGTCACGGAATAAAAAATCTCGTACAAACAACAAAGTGGATCGATAGTTAAAATTCGGGACCTGATAAAGATGATAAAGATGGCACACCGAGTCTTACGTCTGCTCTATTTATTGCGAAAACAATGATGAAACAGTGTCGGTTTTCAACTGTACTTTAAACCCTCATTAATTATTTGTCATAGCAAATAATATTCTTTCCATGAGAGCCATCGTTTGCATTAAGTCTTAACGACTTACCACGTATGGTGATAATAAATAAAGCACCGAGGCTTATGTATGTCCTGTTTACTGGGAATACAATGATGAAACAGTGTAGGTTTTCAGCTCTACTTTACACCTCATTAATTTACAGAATAAGGAATGTTCTTTTCCATGGTTTGCATTGCGTGTCTCATTTTCTTCCCCTAACATATTGGGCATTTCTGGGGATGAGTCACACATTAAGGACACTGCCTTACCCAGAAACATTTTCAAAGTACTAGACTAGGTGTAGATTTCTACTTTTAACTGATTCAATACCCACCCGGCGATTTTGCAAGATGTGTGAAAGTGTCTAAGGTCAGATGGTAATTCTAGTAAACTATCAACTGAGGACTGACCATAGGTTGTACGGTGGTCATGCAAAGGAAAATCGTTTGAAACTAAAATACAAACAACGGCGAACTTCTGCTACCTAGTGCCCCAACCCGCGAAGTGACACCAATCAGGGACCAAAGTGGTAAATGTATAGTTGGTACCGTACTTGTACATTTCATTTCCAAGTCTGCTTTCATATTTCTCAAGTCTAATTAGGTTCGTTAAAATGAATATAAAATAAAAGCAGAGTTTGTTTTTGCTAAATTACCAAAAAGGGGGCCCAATCGGGCCTAGGGGCCCTGGATCTCTCATTTCATAGGATGGATAATGTTGATTCGTTACCATGACCGCAGGATATTGAAAGTTGCTCAAAACGGAAAAAGTCAGCTGCGATGTTCGTCAGTGATACTTCGGTTTTGGATTATTGCAGGTTCGGTTCTTCCTGCAACAGCCAGACAAGGACGCTTGCCAAGAACAAGCAGGGCCGAAATATCGCTTACGAACATCGTTGCTGACTTCCCCGTTTTCAGCCATTGTTTAATATATGAAATCAAAAAGTTTGCTCGCTTGCTAGTTGCTACCTGAGGAAAATAACTATGTGTGCGTTTTTTCCAGTGAAGGAAAAAGTTCTATAGAGAGACGGTTTTAAGCAGAAACTGCGTATTTTGAGGCCTTCTTTTATTGAGACAAAAACTGATGATTCTGCAATGTGTGGCCTTTGCTAAGCCTTATGCATACCATTGCAGACGATAACACGAATACCTGGCTGTTCCCAACATTCTCGCTGTCAGCTTGTGCTGCAAATAAAAACAGGCATTCTTGTATGCTGCTGAACAGCATCTAGTAGACTAACTTATGGCGTGGGATCCTTTAGTTAGGAGCACACTGTGATGTTACCCCATTGATATATTCGTTACCCGTCACTCTAGGCCTGGGATTGCTGACTGCGAAGAACGTGACAGCGATGTCTACTATTCAGTCAAATATGAAAACATGGATACTCCGAACGATGCAGAAATGCCATCTACGTCCAGTGATGACAGGAAGTATCAGAACATTTTACCAATTATTGAGTCCTCCATGGACAGAAGTAGTGACGGTGGTACTCCCATACCCCAGATGCTGGATGTTTCCGGCAAAGACGAGGATTTTTTATATTCAGAATCAATAGCAATGTGTCTGAAGCGAATGACAAGTCAGCAAAAGGCATTAGCGAAGTTTAAGATCCAGGAAATCTTATACAAAGTTGAACTTGGGCTAGAACTGTGACCTGTTTGTTTTTCTTTTGATCAATATTCCAAGTCCCGGTGGGTCTTTCAGCTGCCAATCCCTGTACTTATTGAATGGTTGTGTTCGTAACTTTCCATGTGTTGCAAGTCTAGTGAGGTTGCTGTTGTAATTGAAGTGTTGTTAGGCTATATGATGTGCAATATAAGTGCAATTTTTTTCATCAATATATAGTAGGATAAGCAGAAAATGCGGTGTTATCTGCCCTCACAGCAGATTCTCGCTGAGCGGACAAACTAAAAATCACAGTTACTGTAAGCCTATTAGTTTGACTTCCAATTTTTCGGATCCCAAAAGCTTGATTTCGAGATACGTATGTGAAGTTTGTCCGAGTGTCCGTCCGTTTGTTGGCCCGATAACTCTCGAACGGGGTCAAGAAAATGAAGAAACTTCGTGTGAGGATACTTTAAAGTACAGGTCACGTTTGTAAATGTACTTCGTACCTTTAGGACGGGAAGAGGTTTAAGTTAAGGAATTACAAAAATATTTCGTCTAGCTTATGTGGCGGTCGATTCAAACTATCTGAATCCATATCTGAACTTTATTCTCCCGCCGGACAAGTAGATGGACTGGCATCAGGCGAAAACCGGAAATTTGAGGAAAAGTTTCTTCCGAAGCCGATCAGAAGATCTAGGCTATACAAGGAAGAAAATACAATGTGCTGAATCCATATATGAACTTTACTTTTTGCTGGGTATACTACTTATAAGTAGTTCGACCGAGATCCGGTCAAACCGTAGATATGGAAGAAGTAAAAGTTTTTATTCCGCACCCGATAGCAGTGGTTGAAAAAGGTTGATATCCCTAAACAAAATTAATTGGAAATACTATTTTTTCTCGCCTCGGATTTGGTCGAAACTTGGTGTTTACGAATTAAGCTGATTAACTGATATACTTTTTGCTGGAAAGTATTACCTAACGGATCTGGTTAAGTTGTCTGTTAGGATGATATCAAATGTATACAGGTTCGGCAAAGACTGAACATCTGGTAGACCAAATCGTCTGTATCAGAAACACCAAACAAATTACCTTTTGGATCCGATCGAAACCTTTGGTCTTATTTCTACAGAGGTTTTATCAGCCAAGCATTGCTTAGCGGAATCACACTGTACAAGCAAACTGCCTTCCCATGAAATGATTTTCCACAAGTGCTCAAACAAGAGTTTGCAGCATTCTGCAGGATATCCCAGTACCTATATCAACCACTTGGTCAGGCTGGAGGTGGAATGAAATTCAGTATAGGCTTAATGGAACGGCAACTTCAGGGTTTGACAACTACAGAAGCATAGGTATATTCAACGCTTAGACGACCGAACCAGCAATATATTACTGGAGTATCAAAGCTTCACCATGAACCTTAGTCACTTCAAAGTACAAACTTTTTCCTCTCTCAGTAACTTAGCCTAATAGTATTTACCCAGCTAGTTTTCGTGTAGATTTAGGGCTAGGCAGATCAATCACAATTGCCTTGAGCTATGGATTGGCTATGCCAAATCTTCAATATACCGTACCCGCAGTTAGGGCACAGCCATTTCCAAAGTTCCAAACGCCGCTCAGACTATGCCAATACTGGCAAAACCCAATAGCCAAATCCAATAAAATACACCACCAAAGGTTTCGACGGGATCCCAAAAATTTAATATTTGATCCAGATAAATGGGTCTTGTAGATATCCGGGCTTCGCCGGACTCTTTGAAAGTTGTAACTATTAATATTTAGAAACAGAAGATGGCCAATGGCTAATAATCTTAGAAAAAAAAAGTTCAGATATGGATTCAGCATGTGTGTATTTATTTACCCCTAGGCTATACGCCATATCCACTTTGACAAAATTGATCAAATCTTCCTGCCTTACTTCTGCCAAATCTCCGGTTCCTACTGGATTCCGGGCGAAGTACTTGTCTTGCAAAAACTAAAGCTCAAAAACGAATTCAACGTATCTCCTTACCCCTACATCGAACATCTAATCAACTTCGGATAAAACTTTAACTTAAAACAAAATTCCAGTTTCAGCCGGATTCCAGGTGAACTATACGTCCGGGCAGAAAATGATTGTCAAAAGCGGAATCAGCATGTCTTCTTTAAATCGGACATCTAATGAACTTCAGATAAAACTTTTACTTTCAATAAATTTTCCCGTTTCGGCCGGATTCCACGCGAACTACTTGTCCGACAAGAAAATGATTTTCATATATGTTCAGCATGTTTTCTTACCCCTAATTCGAACATCTAATCAACTTTAAATTTTTAAAATCTTTAAATTTTCGAAACGTTCTGGTTTTGGCCGAATTCCGGTGAACTATTTGTCCGGAGAGAAAATGATTTTCATATTCATGTTCAGCATGTCTTCTTACCCCTAAATCGCCTATCTCATTATCTTTAAAAAAAAAACTGATTGCCCCTTAATTTGAACCCCCACCCCTAAATGTTGAGCTACAGAGCCCATCTACGAACTCGACGTCTCCCTTGACCTACAGACAGGGGCGTCACTAGCCTTTTACCTTTGGGGGGGGGGGACGTCCAATTTGTGCCGGCGGACTAAAAAATGTGCCGACAAAACTGACGACGTCGCGGCAACGGCGCACATTTCCCGCCAGAAGAGAATAGAACCGCTGTCAAACTAACTTTGTAATGCATCAGTTGATATTATTCCTTTAACGTAAATTCGTATATTTAAATTCACATATCCGTTTTTCATTTCAGCCTTCGTTAAAAAGTGAAGCTTCCAACGACTGTGCCCAAAACAAGTTAAACTAAGCTCCGTTGGCAAAAATTTTTTAAATCTGCCTTTTTTCTAGACAAATTTAGCTGTACCTACCATACAAGTTCTAGCTTTTAACGTGTTTGAGACCCCCAAGAATTTCAGTCGTAAAACGCCAACTAAACCAAACAACCTTACTCGAATAGAAAACCCTTGGAAAGCGAAAATTTCAGGCGATTTTTCGTGTAATCCGTTTTTCATTTCAGCCTTCGTTAAAAAGTGAAGCTTCCAACGACTGTGCCCAAAACAAGTTAAACTAAGCTCAATTGGCAAAAAAAATTTAATCTGCCTTTTTTCTAGAAATTCAGCTGTCCTACCATACAAATTCTAGCTTTTAATGTGTTTCAAACCCCCAAGAATTTCAGTCCTAATACGCCAACTAACTGAAACAACGTTACTCCAATAGAAACCCCTTGGAAAGCGAAAATCTCAGGAGAAATTTCGTGTGAAACTAACTGTTTAACTAAGACTGAAAAAGTGAAATTAAGCGCCGATGGCTAAATTTTTTAATCTGTCTTTTTCAGGAAAAATCTGATGTATGCCTACAAGTTCTTGCTTTTTAATGTGTTTAAAAACACCAAGAATTTCAAGCCTGAAACGGCAACTAACTGCAACACCGTTCTTCCAAATAGAGAATACTATGAAACTCGCCGCAGGCGAATTATTTTGGAAACACTGATGAGTGAAGCGCCTTTTTGCGATCACAAATAAATGTAAGGCTACCTGTGAAACCACAGATCGGTCCGTCAGAAAAGTTAGTTGTCATCCACGACAAAGTAGGTATAGAGTAGATTTGTTCTGAATTTACAGCAAAAGAAGTAGTTTTCATGTTAAAAGACATGCTGCGACCGCCCGACCAAAGCATCCAGAATTCGATTTCTTCTGCGCTTGGCCCGACAAGACTATAAGGAACTTTATTTCTTACGTTTAAATAAAAGCCGATGTGCCGACGACATTTAAGCTTTCGGAATGCGCCCGATAAACTTTTTCAGAATTAGATTTCTTACTAATAAAAAGAACCCGATGTGCGGACGAGAATACCGACGCCCGACAAACCATACAACATCTGATTTCTTCTGTGTTTTGCCCGACAAGACTGTACAGTAGCAGATTTCTTACATTTGAAAATAACTTGATGTGCCGACGAGTCTTAAACCTCCAGGGTGCGCCCGACAAATGTCTGCAGGACCTGATGTACCGACCGAAGCCAGACTAAGCAGAAATAATTTAGTTTCTTCTGTATAAAAAGATTCCAATGTGCCAACGAGAACACCCAAATCCCGAAAAAAGCATATACATTCGATTTTCGTCTGTGTTTTGCCCGACAAACGTCTGCAGAATTTGATATCTTGCGTGTACAAAGAACCCGATGTGCCGACGAGCCAACCGACGCTCGGTAAAAGCATACAAAATTTCATTTTTTATGTGTTTGCCGGGGCTTCGCGCCGACAAACTAGTGAACTTTCGCCGGGCTTCGCCCGACAAAAATACTTTCTCAAGAGCTTTAGGGGGGGGGGAGTCCCCCCCCCATAGTGACGCCCCCGCCTACAGAGTCCTCATACCAGGTTTCATCAAAATATCTGATTCCCTTCGAGAGTTATCGTGCTGACAGGCGGACAACTTTTACAAAGTCATAGGTATCCCTCCACTTACGTTTTGGGATCCCAATAAGACTTAATTTAGGTGAAATTAAGAACAAACTTTTAAATCCTTTTTGAGAGCAGTGAGGCAAGATTGCCCCAGCATTGGCACAGCCCAGCGCATACACGGATCTAAAAGCTGCGTTATTTGTCTCATGAGTTCTCACCGGTGGTCTCCAGTTATTCGTATAAGGCATTTTTGCATCCACCGGTGACTAGGCCTACTCACCAGTCTTATAACCCATTTTTGAACTAACCGATATCCGGCTTTATCTCACCGGTGCGGACTAACCAGAACTTACTCGGGAGCCCGGCTTTAACGAGAAGTTAGCAACTTTTCGTCAATTGCCGGAGTTTTAGGCAAAACCCAAAATTTAGGCCACTTTGCACTCACCAGTGAGTAGCCACTGACCAGTCTAGTACACTAGGCCCTTTTTTGACACCCATTCACAAACGGGGTGGCATGCCCCCAGGTATGAGTAGGGTACTCATACGTATGTGTACCCCTTCTTCCCCAGAGGTCTACCAGTCTACTACACTTTCTAAATCAGAATTAATTACTGCTTACCGACTGCCTCGTCAGGTCTAAGGATTACAGCAATAAATAGCCCTGCTTCAGAGGAACATTTTGGTATACTTCTACTATTTTTTTGAATCTTGTATCCAGGTAAAAGGAGCCACTGGAACGAAGCTAACACCAACTGCTGAAAACATGGCGGATCGCCGTGGTACAATGCACGCTACCTCGCGTCAACAAACAGTGTTGCCAGATGTCAAACGATAGTGTGAATTGCCACAGTAGATTATAGAACTCTCCGCAGCATCTAGTGAGTGACAGACGAAGCAAAAGTTGCGATTTTGATCGAATTTTTGTTCGCCAGTTGTTTAATTTCCGATTTCCGAAAGCCGCCAAGGTTTACCGTTTGCTTAGTTAGTGTTTTTACGACTTCGACAATCCTTGCCCGGTCGAAGTTTCTTCAGTTGCGTTTTTTATCGAAGTTTTGTTCGCCGTTGGCTTAGCCGGTTGCTTAATTTCCGTTTTCGAACGCCGTCGAAGTTCACCGTTTTCTTAATTAGTGTTTTTACGATTTCGGCGATCCTTGCCCCGGTCGACGTTTCTTCGACGATTCGAGCAAACTTCGAACTTAGTTGCGTTTTGATCGCCGTTAGCGTAGCCGGTTGCTTAATTTTCGTTTTCAAACGCCGTCGAAGTTCACCGTTTGCTTAATTGGTGTTTTTACGACTCCGGCGATCCTTGCCCGGTTGACGTTTTTTCGACGATTCAAGCCATTTTCGAACTTGCTAGCTCATGAAGTTCGACGCTCAGAGTTCGAAGGACGAATAAACTGTGACCGGCGACCGAAAACGGTAATTAAAAAAAGACCTTTGAGGTCTTCAAACTTCGATCAAAAACGCAACTCTTGTAGTTTGAAGGCATCTTCAACCTTCGATGAACAAAAGCTAGAAGCTCATATGACATTTGCAAGGCTGATTCAGGAAGTAGGAAAAGAATATGCCAATTCGTGGGTGTGTTGTGATCATTTGTAAGCAAGACCCTTGAAAGTGATCATGTGCCATAGGAGATTGCGAGAATGGATAGTTTGGTAAAAACGTATTTATTTTAGCACTTGGCTGTGATGATGCACACTTATGGGTGCTAGAAACTGATCTGTAATCTTAACTTTCGAGGCCAAAATGGTTATGGGCCTTTAACGATCATGGATACATATCGTCGATCAAAAGTATTTTTTTGACTTTTCGGTTAATATGCATAGTTTAAGGGAGATATAAATATATCTCGACGTATCACGTATATTTTGCTGAAATGTATTTTTTGTACTTGGCGGTTAACATGAGATGGTCACAATCTCGTCAAGTCTAATGTTCAAGTCAAGTTTGATCGTCCTATCACATCCGGAAGTACCTTAACTCGCGATCGACGGAATCCCCCCCCCCCCCATACAACTCCCCACAGTGTCGGAATCCTGTTCTGTCACTTAATGTATCTACGGCTTGTGCTTGTTCTTCCAACCAAGTTTCATCCCAATCGCTCCAGTCTATGCGTTTCACAAGATTCCTTTTCTATCTTTTAGCTATTCGGATTAAACTTGATTGATTGAAAAAAAAAAAAAAAAAAAAAGATATCCGGTTCTTCCGGTTTCCTGAGAACCGGTTCCAGTTCTCAGAACTTGAAATGGGACATCTGAGACACGATATCTTTCCAAATATAAAGTTTCATCACGATCCGATCATCCGTTCGAAAGTTATGCATGCCTCAATATTCCGGGTTCCTCAACCCTCCACTCCCCCCACGTTGGTCAGAGAGGGGAAGTGACTTTTTCAAATTTAATTTAGTCGGGTCCCCGATATGGCTGCCAATTTAAGTTGCATTGTCCTAGCACTTCTGGCAGTACCCTAACTCGAGGAAAGTGGGCCGACCGACAGACCGAAAAGTGATCGGTATATGGTACTTGAGCGAACGTGCAAGTGCAATAAAATTGCAACACGTCTTTATGCGTAAAGAGTTGACCTCGAGAGTACCTTGAAGCTTTTGGTATAGACACCTATGTGGTTAGTTTTATTAAAAATTGATGTGTTGGGTCATCTGCGAAATGCACTGAGTTCTCACGGGTGCGAACTGATTCGCGAACTGGAAGGGGGGGGGGTCCATGGGGCTACTCACTTCTGTTCCAAGGTGTTAAGTCCCTGCCGCCAGCCTCTTGGTGTAGCCAAAACAGTCAGTGAGCAGCCCCTTAGGAAAATCAAGTGCTACCTGAGTGTATTTTCACCATAGAGAAATTGCGTAATCTTTAAAGAGCTCTGTTGAAGGGTTAATTAAAGCGGCCAATTGGTGTCGGATCGGAAAGGGGGAAAGAGTTTGAGTACGGTCTGCGGAAGAGTCGAAACGTTATTGTGGCAAGATGGCTAATCCGTTTTCAATTCGTTCACTGTAGACTAGAGCTAAAGTAGGCCAGAGCCGAAATCGTGTGTCTGAGAGACACCTCTACGAGGCAAGACGGGATTGTCTTCGAAATGTCTCCAATCGAAACGTCCCCAAGCATAGATTTTGAAGTTCACCTTTGTTCGCCCTCAGCAGATAGCCTACTTTACACATTTGTGGAAAGATTTACATATAATTTCGTGTACATCCGAGCAAGAAGATAGCCTCAGAAAAGGGGCCGGATCATGACTTGTGAAACTATGAACGAGTTCTGCATTTGAGCTAGAATAAATCTATTAAATTTTAACTTGACGTAGGCAAATGATTACTTCTAGAAGTGAACGGGTGGCACAGAGTCTACTTCCGATGCAGGGGCGTAATTTGCTATGGGGCGGGGGGGGGGGGGGCAACCCCCCCCCCCCCAGCTTGAACCTGAAAAAGCAAGAAGCTTGACGTCAATCGCGCAGTGGACAGTTTCGCGAACTTGAAGAAGTGTCGTTTCGCTTTGGTTGATTAGTAAAATATCTCTCGTGTTTCTTTGTTTTTATTACGTTTTTCTTCTTGAAATAAAACTGCTCATTTTCCCTTGATTAGTAAAATCAAACCCCTGTTCCGATTGTAGGCATAAGTAAGTCGGAGACCAATTTGGTCGCGGGGGATGGCAACCAATATCTAGTTTTGCCACTTCAGGACAGCAATTAAAATCACGACTTCCATTTTATACTGATTAAACGAAAGAGTATGCAGAATTTTGACACGATTCATGACAATTACTTAAATTTCAATCGTACGTAGCCTGCTCACACATCCAGACCTAGGAAATACAAACACTCCATACGACGTCCAACACCACGACAAATTTTGTTATATTGAGAAGGTAACACGGACAGAGTCATAACTGAGACGAGGCTATGCAAAAATCAGATACTGAAAAAAGGAGTGAATTACTATGTTGAGGATACACCGAAATAAGCTTGCGAAATATACTTTATTACGGAAAAAAACGTATATGCGTCACAGTTCTTCGGCGAAAGAAGAGATTCGCACCTGACTGCGGAAATCGGACTGTGTGTACACATCTTAACCGTTGGCAATTCTAGATAGGGCGGGAAAACAAGATCGCAATGGCGAAGACAAAATAGGGGAGCTTAAAATGTGAGCTGACCGTCACTGCAATCTGTTAGGCAATCAGCATAATTGTTCAAATTCTGGTCCCATCAGTTCGATACGGCGTAAAATTCCAGACAATACTATGCGAATCAATGCCAGGTGGAACAAACTTCGATAAAAACGCAACTGAAGAAACTTCGACCGGGCAAGGATTGCCGAAGTCGTAAAAACACTAACTAAGCAAACGGTAAACCTTGGCGGCTTTCGGAAATCGGAAATTAAACAACCGGCGAACAAAAATTCGATCAAAACGCAACTTTTGCTTCGTCTGTCACTCACTAGATGCTGCGGAGACATCTGGCAACACTGTTTGTTGACGCGAGGTAGCGTGCACGGTCCTTTTTGTACCACAGCGATCCGCCATGTTTTCAGAAGTTGGTGTTAGCTTCGTTCCAGTGGCTCCTTTACCTGGATACAAGATTCAAAAAAATAGTAGAAGTATACCAAAATATTCCTCTGAAGCAGGGTTATTTATTGCTGTAATCCTTAGACCTGACGAAGCAGTCGGTAAGCAGTAATTAATTCTGATTTAGAAAGTGTAGTAGACAGGTAGACCTCTGGGGAAGAAGGGGTACACATACGTATGAGTACCCTACTCATACCTGGGGGCATGCCACCCCGTTTGTGAATGGGTGTCAAAAAAGGGCCTAGTGTACTAGACTGCCACTGACAGCCCACTGGTGTACCAAAAAAAGCGTTACAACAGAAGAACCGGACACCGGTGACAAAGCACCAGAGACAGCCCAGAGTGCAACAAACGCAGCTTAAGTTTGTTACCTGTGGTAGACTGGCCTAGGGCTAGGCTACGCTACAGTAACACATCCTACATAACACAGAAACCAACCTCAAACACAGAATGATTCTTCTGCAGTAAACAATATCCTTTCGCACTAAAATCCTATACACTTTTCACACATTCACTCTGCATCCAATGATGGTCTCACGACTTACAACCAACAACAAAAACTTCACCAATCCAATCCAAGTCTGAGTGTTTCAAAAATATTAATTATTCCCGCCAAACTTCCAGAAACCAGAGCGATCTTGTGATTGGTTGAATAGTTGCAGCGAGCGTTTAAAGAAGAAATGGTAAGCGTAAACGTGTGTTTTGTTGAAGAAAAAGAAGAAAATTTTGTTGTCTACCTACTATTTTCCTGTGAAGGTAAGGAGAGCCAAGGTAAGGAGAAGCCAGAATTGGTATTGCCGGAAATAATGAAGCACACCGAATCGCCAAAGAAGCCCTAAATCACCCTATAACTTGGATTGTTGATCTGTCTGAAGAGGAAATTGTAAGGAAAATTACCAGAACATCGAACCTGTACTATAGTAATCTGCAAGCACAGGATTCCTCAAATCAATATGTGCTGGCATACTCAGGAGATCAAATCCCGCATTTTCTGGTTCCAAAAAATCGCAGGATGGCAAATTGTATTTTTCGAATAAGAACCAACCATTGTATGTCAGGTGAAAGGAGGCACACTTATGGTTTAAACCAAACTCCTAATTGTCCTCATCCATTGTGCACCGGAATCATCGAGACAATGGAACATTTGCTGTCAGAATGTCCTAGGTTTGCAAGTCAGAGAGCGATTTTGATGACAAAGGTTTCTTCACTGTCTGTTCAGGATAATACCAAGAATATTTTGGGTTTTGGATGGTTTAAAGAAGAAGTAGAATGGCAGATCCTCTCTGCCCTTTGTGATTTTGTGTCCGGAACAGGACTGTTGTCTTACATGTGATTTTAAAATCACTTGTTGTCTTTTATGTGGTTATCTGCCAAAATATTTACAAATCCATTAAGTTTGGTGGCGCAGAGGGCTAACGCCGTGCGTCTTTACCCTGCCAAGCCAAGCCAAGAAGCCAGAATTAACTGTAAATAGATTATCTGATTTGTGAATCAAAACGCTTGCATGTTCCAAAGAATAAAGACCTGATAAAGACAGAGTAAAAACTTTCAAATGTTTGAGTGAACTGTTTTGTTTTGGATAGCAAAGGCAGATTATATATTTTGTTGGGTTTCTATTATTTTGGCAGTTTGTGAGTTGGTTGTGGTATTTTGGAGTTTAATGTTGTTTAACTTCTTCTTGGTTTGTTTGTTCCAAGTTTTGGTGCATATGGTTCTATCCCAAAAAATGAATGTTGAAGGAGGCTCTTCAACTTGGTTATTGGAGTTTGTTTTTGAAAGGGTTACTCCGGGTGATAGACTGGTTGTTAACCAAGCTCTAATCTTCAAATCTGTGTTGAAGACTCATGCTGCCCTAAAGTGTGGGAAGTCTGAGTTAAGTTTGCTGAGAGTAGGGACTCGGTTTGTTGTTTGTTCTGGAGTGCACATCCCTGAAGATTTTTGAAGGTGCCCTGGCACTTCAGTCTTTCAGCGTTGATTCTGTACCCTTTGCTCATTTGCTAAACATTTTTCTGCCCAGGATGAGAATTTGGCAGATCCAATGGAAGGCAAGACAAAATTCTCACCAGATGGAATTGTATTCTTTGAAAGAGATACATTCACAGTCAGTGAGTTAAAAGCTGAGCTATCAGACCAAGGTGTTAAGGAGGTTAGGTCCTTTTTTAGTGATTGTCAGTCGAACAGAACATCGGATGGTTTTGTTCTGTTGTAGAACTCACATAAGTTCTAGCTGCAATCTGATGTCTGGTGATAGCAGCAGGTTCCAGTGGGTTAAATGCAAGGGACAGCATCTTTCCAAGGACAAGAACTGCCCAGTCACAAAGAAAGTTTCTTTGGTAATTGAGAAGGCTGCAGAGGAAAAGATCACTATTGGCAAGACCAGACAAAAATACAGTGATATACTAAAGCGAACTCCTGAGTCACCCCAATTGAACCCTTCTGACTTTCCTCCCCTTCAGATAACTGCTCTGTCAAGGGAAGATATCGAGCAGATAGTTGAGCAAAAGGTGGGTCACATACTGTCCAAAAAATTTGGAGAAGTTATGGCTTCAACAATCAACGAAAAATGGAACTTGCTAGAGGCCTCCCTGCTGAGTAAAATGAAAGCACTTCTGAAATCGAGCGCAAAGTCTATGTCTTTCACTGAGTATGACTCTGATACTGATACAGACAGCGCATTGCATAGTGTCAGACAAAATGTCCTCAAAGGAATTAAGAGGAACACAGCTGAGGCATTAGCCTCTCCGCAAACTAACATTTCAAAAAAGCGCAAAAGGAAAATAAGCCATCAGAAGTTAAAGAATAAAAAATATGAAGATATTCAAATTTAACTCCACTGGCCTCCCACATGATAGAGTTGTTGAACTGAAATTGTTTTTGGAAAAAGAGGACCCAGATATTGTTCGTGTGCAAGAAACTCACTTGACATCAACAAGAGATTTCTCTGTTCCAAGTCATAAAATTTTTCGGAAAGATAGAATCACAGGAAATAGGATTAAGCAAAAAGGAGGAGGTCTGGTTATTTTGGCAAAGAATGGTTTGGTTTGTTCACTGGTTGATTTCCCAAATACTTTTAAAATGGAAACACTGGTTGTAAAGATTCATATGAGAGATAAAACTCAACTTCAGGGGTCTAATATTTATGTTAACAAACCAGAGTATTTCCATCAGGATACATTTAGAGCTCTACTGTCTTCATCGAAAGATCAGGTTGTTGTTGGAGATTTTAATCTTCACCATCCCTTATGGGATACCTCTCATAGGAAAGAACCAGAAGCATGTAAATTGGTGGATTGTCTAGCTCAGTCGTCATTTCCGTTTGTTCTTAGTACCCCAAAAAACATCGGAACTTACCATCATATCCAGTCAGGGAAGGATTCTACGATTGATCTTACAATTGTAAGCAGTCACATGGCATTGGATGTTTCTGTCAGAAAACATAGTTGTTGTCTTGGAAGCCAGCACTTTCCTATAGTTTTCGATCTGAAAAGAGAGGGTGTTGAGGGTTGGTCATGTCAGTCCCCCAAAATGGAATTTCAGGGATAAACAGTGGAAGGAATGGCAAATAGAAATAAATCAGAATCTGCCTGGAGATAAAGAAGACATATATGAGTGGAATGATGATATCACGAAGATTATGATCAAGACTTCACACAAATTCTTTAAACTTGAAACAGTGTTCAGAAGGAAGAGTAAAAGAATGGTACCTTTCTGGAATGGGCTACTGAATGATTGTAAGAAAAAGAAAGAGTTAGCCAAGAAAAGATGGCGAGTAGACCTCCTTAATACTGAAAAAAAAACTAGAGATGAGAAAAACAGAAGCAATATTTAAAAAGACGATACTCAAAGAACGATCAATGGCCTGGGCCAAACTTTGTGAAGACAAATTTTCCCCTCAGACTTCAACAAAGGAACTTTGGCAGCGTTTTAGAAGATTCTCAGGATACCAACCAAGTGATGAAGGACCAGAATCACTCAAAAGTAAAAGTGGCATCGTCACTGGGAAGTGTGATATTGCTGAAACAATTTAAAACCATTTCCAGTCTCAGTTTTTGTGTAAAGGATTATCAGATAGTTCAGCACAAGTAGAATCGCTGTCACCGCCTGGTCATATTAACAGTTTTGACAAAGGATTATCAAGCAAGGAATTGGATACTGCCATTAGGTCATTAAATGATTCAGCAATGGGTGAGGACCTAGTACATAACAAAATGTTAAAGCATTTGCCAGAGGTATGGAGGTCAAGCATTCTAAGGTTTTTTAACAAATGTTGGACAACTGGGACTGTCCCACAAGCTTGGAAATCCGCAATTATCACACTAATCTACAAAGGGAAAGGTGATACAAATGAACCTTCATCCTATCGACCCATTTCATTGTTATCATGTTTTGGTAAACTATTTGAAAGACTGTTGAAAGAAAGGTTTTCAGCCCAGATAGACCTATTGTTGATCCCAGAGCAGAGATGGGCGAATCCGACCATGAAAGGATTCGAATCCGAATCCAGGGCTAGGTACGAATCCGATTCCGAATCCTCCATTTCATGCTGAGGATTCGAATCCGGAATCAAATCCGACCTTAACAAAAATCAAATCATGTACAAAGGTTATGGTTTAAAAATCAGAGGTGATAAAAAGCACTGATATCTAAGGTAATCAGATAACGTGATAGATACTGGGGATGGTTAGTGGTGGAGACCAAAAAGGTGGCTTGCCTAACCACATTCCGTAAAAATTGGGATACAGATACTGGAAGGATGAATTTGCGGAATTTGAGCGGATTCATAAGATTTGAGGGTTTGGGATCTGAGTCCGAATCCGGCCTGACAAGCAGAAGATTCGAATCCGGATTCGAATCGGCCAAAAGGACGAATCCTGGGATTCGGATTCGCCCATCTCTGTCCCAGAGCAGTCCTGATTTCGGCCAAAAAGGTCCACAAAAGACAATCTGGCACGATTGGAAATGGCTGTAAGGAAGGCGTTTTCGAGAAAGAGGGTTGTAGGGGCTGTTTTGTTTGACATTGGAAAGGCGTATGATGGACTAGACCCTAATGAAGTTCTCAAGAAAGTCGGTTCATTTCAGCTTGGAGAAAACTTCTGGAAATGGTGTAAAACAAGACTTTTCGGTAGGTCTGTTAAGGTGCGGGTTGGTGATACTGTTTCAACAGAGAAGCAAATTAGTGCTTGAGTCCCTCAGGGAGGCGTACTCAGTCCTCTGCTATTCAATATGGTCATCAAAAATATTGTCTTATCTGATATTCCAAATATCAAGTTTGCAGTTTTACGCTGATGATATAGTTATCTGGTGTGAGGCAGCTTCATCAGCGGAGTGCCAGGTGATGACAGAAATCTGCTGATTGTTTGTCGTATTGGGGTTGGAAGAAAAATATTGTTTTCTCCCAACAGAAAAGAAAAGGAATAATAATTTCTAGAAGGAAAGATGATAGCTCATTCGCACCTAACGTGATTGTGACGGTATATGGACGAAGGATTGAATTCTGCCCGGCGGTTAAATTGCTAGGAGTCCATCTCGATTATAATTTAAATTGGTTCGTTCAGATCAATTCTCTTATTGAGTGTGTCCAGAAATTACTTAATTTTATGAGGGCTGTTGCAGGAAAGACTTGGGGAGCAAGCAGAGATTGTCTAAAAAAGATTTTTCATGCTGTAATTTCAAGCAAAGTTGATTATAGTTTGTCTCTTATCCTTTCTGCAAGTAAGGCACTAATTGCAAACTGAAATCATGTCTCCATGAAGGTTTAAGAATTATCACTGGAGCATGCAAAAGTACCCCTATACCAGCTTTACTGAAAGAAACAGGAGTGCAGTGTTTGGAGCATAGATTCATATCGACCACAACCAGATATTTGTCAGAATCCAAGGTGTTATGGACCACCCTCTTAAAGGAGATATTGGCAAGACAAGAGAGTTAGCTTCCACAAATTGGCACTCTGTAGGTCAACCTTCGGTTGTAAACCTCTGTTCAATGTTGGAAAAAATCGGCATAAATTGGCAAGAAATTATTCTTAAGCACCCATCCGAACTTCCATCCAGAAGGAAGTCTGAAAGAGATCATTGAAACAACTCCGGAAGGTTTACATTCATCCAAGAGTGAAACATACCCCTTGGTAATACGACAACTGGCATTGTATAAAATTAATTTATTTTCTGGTTGGAAACTCATATATACAGATGGGTCAGTCTCAGAAAGTGGGAAGGCCGCAGCAGGAATATTCTCCCATTTTAGTCAAATTTGGACAGGCATCAGAGTTTCAGATGGCATTTCAGTATTCCACGCAGAAGCCTTGGCTCGATGAAAGGCTGTTGAATTTGCCAAGAGGCACGGGAACGGGAGGTATGTTTTTTTCTCAGATTCACAGTCAGTTTTGGAGTCACTGAGAAGCAACTCCACCTCGTCAAGTATTCACATTCGACAGCTCAAATCGGATGTCCTGGATCTTATAAGTCTCGGTTCCACAATTAGATTTCAGTGGATACCATCCCATGTTGGTATTGCCGGAAACGATAAAGCAGATCGAATCGCCAAAGAAGCCCTAAATAAAATAACTTGGATTGTCGATCTGTCGGAAGAGGAAATTGTAAGGAAAATTACCAGAAAATCGAATCTGCACTATTGTAATCTGCAAGCACAGACTTCCTCAAATCAATATGTACTGGCATACTCAGGAGATCGGATCCCGCATTTTCTGGTTCCAAAAAATCGCAGGATGGCAAATTGTATTTTTCGAATAAGGACCAACCATTGTATATTGGGTGAAAGGAGGCACACTTATGGTTTAAACCAAGCTCCAAATTGTCCTCACCCAGTGTGCATTGGAATCGTCGAGACAATGGAACATTTGCTGTCAGAATGTCTTAGGTTTGCAAGTCAGAGAGTGATTTTGATGACAAAGGTTTCTTCACTGTCTGTTCAGGTTAATACCAGGAATATTTTGGGTTTTAGACGGTTCAAAGAAGAAGTAGAATGGCAGATCCTCTCTGCCCTTTGTGATTTTCTGTCCCGAACAGGACTGTTGTCTTACATGTGATTTCAGAATCACTCGTCGTCTCTTATGTGGTTATCTGCCAAAATATTTACAAATCTGTTAAGTTTGGTGGCGCAGAGGGCTAACGCCGCGCGTCTTTACCCTGCCAAGCCATGCCAAGGTAAGGGAACCCAGTTAAATGACCTTAAATCGCACTTGCTAGTGATAAGGCTGTGTAACCTGCTGACTTCGAAGGTGCTTACGGTCTGGAAGTTAACACTGGATCCCTGTAGCTATTTTTTACAACAAATCAGTCTACCACAAATACCTGATATTTGGATACCCTATGCCAAACGCTGGGTATATCTAGCATTTGGCATAGCCTATGCCTAACGCTGGATAACCTATGCCAAACGCTGGATACCTGTTGGTAACCTAACCCTGACCTACCTCAGTATAAAAGAGTTCTGATCGGTTGATTTTTTAGCTTCACTCAAATCATCAATATTTAACTGGGCTACAGTATCCAGCACCTGGCATAGCATATCCAGCGTTAGGCATAGGGTATGCCAAATGCTAGACATATCCAAAGTTTGGCATAGGGTATAAAAAAATCAGGGGTTTGTGGTTGACTGCATCAAATCTTCCCAGTCACTGTCTCTTGAAAGCATCTCATTTTCCTTTCGGCCATCACATATTTACCATTAATAGTTGCATTTTTGAAGAAGCCATGGCATCTGATACTATGGTCTAAAGTCATTTAAACAGTTGCTGTGGTATCATGGACTGTTCTCTTAAGCAAGCTTTTTTTACGCCTTGTCCAGGCCGGGCACTCTTGAACTAAGTGTGCATTTGTCTCTTCATTTGTTCCACAATGGGTACATATTTATGACTCAGTTTGACCTGTAGTAGTAGAACAGTTTTATTGAAAATAAACATTTTGTTTTCAATAGCACAACAAAAGCGGGGCTTGCGAGGCTGTGCTAACTTGTAAGAGAAAAAAGAAGAGAAGAGAGAGTCTGGAGAATGAGACCATGTATCGATACCAAAACAAAACAAAAACATTAACGAAAAACATGACCTTACGTGACTCCCAAATGACAAAACACAACAAACAAAAATTACCTATATAAATCTTACAAAAAAACAAACCTGAAAAAAAAATCCTTTAATCAGTTTCGAATCAGTTATTTGAATTATGTTTTTCAAGGTTTCCAATTCCAGTAACAACCTGGATGATTCCCCAGATTTGATCTTTTTTGTCAGTGCCTCATTGCATGTGGGTATTAAACTTTGTGCGGCTCGCCAGTTCATGCATTTTTTCTATGTTGTGTCTACCTGTTTGTTCATCCATTCCCGGATTTCTGTTTTCCACCTACTTTCCAGAATGGGAATTAAAGGTTCATGTCCAGTGGTAACAGATACAGTAAAGGTATGCTTATGTGAATGTCTGCTAACAGTGAATGATCGCCGAAGAACAAAAAAAGAAAAACCTACCAGGCAACTTTTACTGCAAAATATTGGCCAAAAGAGTTTGATTACATCCATTTCAGCCATGTGCATCTTGTTTTGAAAATTTGGCTATCCGTAATAGGCAACAAAGAAAAAATAAATAAACACACATTAATAACTAACGACATCGTAATAATATACCATCAACAACAAAAGCTGTTCAAATCAACAGATTCCTCAGATGGAACGATGAGCAATCTTGTGAATTCATATAAATCATTTTTCTCAACAGTCAATCAATCAATCGTTGTAATTTGCCAGAATATTTTACAAAATAGCAGTGGCATCAACAACTAGTAAAAAAAAAAAGGCGTATTACTTGAATATCTTGGGACCTATAGCTGTTGAAAAAAAAAAGATTTTGCTTTTTGACTATCAGGACAGCTTGGAAATTTCATTTATCATTTCTGCAGTAAGTTTCGAGGTGTGTTGAAACTAGCTCAATTACCCATCCTGTATTTGACAGCGCAAAGCGGATACATCAGCTGAATTTTATTAGCCATATTATGGCCCTTCTTGGCAAGGGTCATCTTCAGGAAAATGGAATAGCCACAAGTTGCAAGAATAAAAAACGTGTTTGCTGCTGTCTATTTGCACTGTAATTTTGTAATGCCTGAATAGAGAAAGTTTTAAACGAAGATTGACCAAATTTTACTTTTTAACTGTTTTCTGTTTTCTGAATGGTTTTGTAGAGCAAAATATTGCAGTTAAAACCCACCCACTGATTCGGATATATTGAGCCATTACTTTTGTTCAAATACTAACGCTATGCGGAAAGCGTTCGGAATTAGAAGCTTAAAGGAGCTTCTCCCCCCCCCCCCCCCCCAACCAAGACCCAAGGTGAAGCCACTACTCGATCCGACCCGTCGGTCATCTAGTGGCACGGTTCGGAAGCACCCGACATGGGGAGGCTAGGATCATAGTTAGACTATGGATCTAACAAAAAAAAAAAATTAGTAGGTAGATGGAAAATGTGTAGCAAACTCAAACTAATTACTAGCTTTATTGATTTCTTTTAGTATTTTGTTTCTGGTTTTTGGGATCCCGAAACGTAAGTGGAGGGATACTTATGACATCGCAAAAGTTGTCCGTCCGTCTGTCCGTCCGTCTGTAAGCACGATAACTCTCGAAGAGAATGAGATATTTTGATGAAACTTGGTGTGATGATTCGTTGGGTCGTCGGACCAGTCGAGTTCGTACATGGGCTTTGTAGCCCTACATTTAGGGGTGGGGGAGGGGGTTCAAATTAAGGGGCAAACAAAATATTTTTAAACAGCTAATGTGATATTCGATTGTGGGGTAAGATGCTGAGCACGATGGTGAAAACCATTTTGTCATCGGACGAGTAGTTCACCCGGAATCCGGCCAAAACCGGAAAGTTTGTTAAAAGTAAAAGTTTTATTTGAAGTTGATTAGATGTTCAATTTAGGGGTAGAAAGACATGCTGAAGACGATGGTGAAAACCATTTTCTCGACAGACAAGTAGTTCGCCCGAATCCGGCCGAAACCGGAAAGTTTGTTAAAATTATAAGTTTTATTTCGAGTTGATTAGATGTTCAGTTTAGGGCAAGAAGACATGCTGAACACTTATGTGGAAACAATTTTCTACCCGGACATGTAGTTCGCCCGGAATCCGGGGAAAACCGGAAAGTTGGTAAAAAGTAAAAGAAAAAATTTGAACTTGATTAAATGTTTGATTTATGGGTAAAATGACATGCCGAACACGATGGTGAAAATCATTTTCTCGCTGGACAACTAGTTCGCCCGGAATCCGGCCAAAACCGGAAATTTTTTCAAAAGCATAAGTTTGATTAGATGACAGATTAAGGGGTAAGAAGAGAGGCTGAGTCGGTATATGACAATGGTTTTTTACCCGTACATATAATTATTCCGTATTCCGGTTGTAACCGGATTTTTTTTTTAAGTCAAACTTTTATTCAAAGTTGATTAGATGTTCTTTATAGGAATAAGCAGATACGCTGGTTTTGTTTCTGTATTTATTTTTTTTTGCTGGACTAGTAGTTCGCTCGGAAATCGGCAGGAAGTCTCGGTCAGTATCATCAAAATAGATATGGCTTATAGAGGTATATCTGAACTTGGTTTTCTCTGATGATAAGCCTGTCGAAGACTGGATCTGGCGAAGACAAGACTCGATTGTCTGAATCAAATATTAGATTTTTGGGATCCCATCGACACCTTTGGTCTTGTTCTTGTTAATTCCTGCAAGTCCAAAGAAGGAGGGATGTAAACTTGATACCCCGTAAATTATACTAAATTCGTTATAGTGATTTTTTGAAGATTCTGAAATTTAGCCAAATAATATTAAGCTTCCGAGACCAAAGAAATGTCAAACTGGCTGATGATTTCCTCTCCCGACATATTTAAACGTTTGTGTGGGGATATACTTGGTTGTATTAATCCTTTTATTTGCCACGAAGGTTTAGTACCCCTTTTAACCTCCGGATCACTGAATAATTAGTGAGCAACTGTCTCATCATCTCATCAACCATCTCTTCAGCTTGGGCTGAAGGAACATCAATCGAGCAATGGCCACCTTGCTTTGAAGAGTCAATTGTGTTAAAGTAATTTGGGGATAACGTTGGCTTCCGTGAGGATTTCAAAGAGACCAAATGTAACAGTGTGTTTGTAAAAATAAATCTGACGATCGAAAGATAATGGTGTCTCACGCCATCTCCGCCCTCATGAATCAAATTCTTTAACGAACAATCAATCAATCAATCATCGCATTTATTCCTGAATATATGTTTCACAACATGATAACATAGGACTGTCAACTTAAACAAAATATAATTGATATATACAATTCGTTTTAAAACTTGTACGACTTCATAACTTGTAACAAAATTAAACGGTATGTCAACATATCAGTGTTCGACCATTGATTAATGTCTGAGATGGTTACTCCATGTTGAAGATAATTTCGTAAACCACATTGGCCTGACATATCACAAAAAATCAACGAAGAAACCAACGAAAATGGGGTATATATTTCAGTATATTCGTTGGCCTATACAAACCCCATTTTCGTTGGTTTCTTCGTTGATTTTTTGTGATACTCCATGTTGAATAGAAAGCAGTGGGCCCACTCCCATGCCAGGTAGCTTTTATTTTTGTAGCAAAAAAAGTTCCGGGAGAGGCGCAAAACGTGCAACATTCTGCTCTTTCGTCCAACCACAATCGCTAAAGACCAAAGGCAACATGGCTTTGCAAACTTCAAAAAAGAAAAAAAAACATAAATATCTGTTCGAATTTCAGTGTTTTATCTTATATCTAGTGTTTGGCATAAGCCTACCATATATATGCCTAATGCTGGAAACACTGTGTTAAATGCTGGATACTCAAACAAAATAAAATATTGATGATGTGAGTGAAGGTCAGAAATCAATCAGTCATAATTCCTTTATAGTGGAGAAGGTCAGGGTTAGGCGTACCAACAGGTATCCGTCTTTGGGCATAGAATATCCAGTGTTAGGCCTCAAAGGTGAGAAACTAAGAGTGTGGTAAATTAACCACCCTTGCTCAATGTGCATGCTGTACCCTCAGTGTGCCTAAGGCCAAACCTGTATGAGGTTATCTTTTGTCATTACCTTACATCGCAGCTTGGAGGGAGATAAGGATCCTGTTGAACACTCCTTGTGGTGACTGTTGCACATGCGGCTAGTTAGATTCTGGTGGAAGATTCCGGTGCTTCCCAGTCAAATCGCCAAGGTTTGTCTCTTCACTCAGCGTCCAGATGGTGTTTGAATACATCTGTCGATTCAGCAGCAACGGTGTCCTCCTTGAGAAAGATTAGTAGTAGGCCGGTGACAAGACTGTAAGACTCAAGAAGATTCATGGCCACCGATCTCTTTGAACTAAAACCATGCTGGCTGCTGCTGTAAGTGAGTTGGCCTCGCCTCGAGATGGTTAATGATGAGCTTGTTTATTAGTCTATCTATAACCTTACATATAGGAAGCTTTCCCCTGGAAGCTTTCTTTGTATCAGATCAGCGACAGGTTAAATAGTTTATCAAGGGGCGTTGATGATACTTTATTTCCTTTGCAGATGCGGTCCCTTCTAGCTCTGTCACTCGTCTATTTAATCCTTGGAAGCTGTATTCAGCCATCATTCTCGGGTGAAGCTGACATAGAAGAGAATGACTTTGCAGAGTTTGAAGAATTCCAGGATGAAGCTTTCGAAAACACACCATTAAATGAGCCAGAAGAAGACTTAAAATCTGAATTTAAAGAGACAGAAGAGTCACCTGAACCTATCGACGACTTTGATGACGAAGTCACAGTTGAGGTAAATATTCACTTCCGATAATGCCCTAGAAAGTAGTCTTATGTAGGCTATTTCACAATTAAGTTGAGTTGAAAACTTGTCAATTACGAACTTCAGCCAAAACCTACAAATTAGATTTTGGTGACTTAAAGGACACGTTGTAGCCTACTTATGATAGTAATTCATTCTGCTCCAGTAGGATTTTCTTCCATTGTCGTTCCCGAGGTTATTCACTTCATAAGTGTATCCTGTCCTGTCTCCTCTATTCGCAATACACTGATTTCTTCCTTACGTGACGTATCAGGCGCCCGATCATTGTTCGCGGGGAGCTGTGTCCGTCCGAAGACCGGTTATGTACATTTTGCCAAGATTTTCATCCAAGGCATGGGGCATGGAAACAGGCTAGAAACAGCCGAGGCGCATGTATAATTTTCTGTAAGCATAGCTTAGTTGAAAAGTGGTCAGTTATCTCTAAACATCTGAGCAGGAACACTATGCAGTGCGAAGTGTCCTTTGAAGAAACGCCATGCCTATATTTCTGTTTGTTTTTTATTCTCGACTGCTGTGGTCCATTCTTATTGCAGTTGGTTAGAAGAGTGTACAACATTTTCTTATTAGTAAAATAAATAATTCTATTAGAAAAGGGATGACGATATACCAAAGTATAAATGGAAAGCCCTTATCATTAACCAAGTTGTGAACAACTTATATGGTCCCTTGCTATGTGTAGGTCCTTTTTACTGCAGTTAAATTATAGCCTTGCCATAAAACCTGAAATGCTGGCAATTAAGTAAGGGTTAAGCTCCATGGCGAATTTCGCGCCACTGAGCGAGAGTCAGCTATGGGCAGCCGCTTATATCCTTTTGGAAAATATTATCAGAAGGGCAGAGCAAAATAACTCTAGAGAGTAATGCGAAGACCCATCCTTCTCGTGCATCAAAAATGGGCCTCCGTCGCAGCGCCCCCCAACTCGCTTTGTTCGTGTGTGCTGTGGCGGAGCGTAGAATATTCTAGCAAGGCTAAGATGCGGTGCTGGTTGAGTTTCAGTAGGGATGTTCGTGTCCTCTAGGAGAGCTAGTGTCGCTTCGATTTGCCTGTATGTCACTTTTTCAAAGTTTTCGCATTACTCTCTAGAGTTAATTTGCTCTGCAGTAGGGTACTGTAGGGCGGGGAGGTAGGAGCTGTCTTCACCTTCTTAAACGAAATGTACTTTTCAGGTAGATGAAGGGGACGAATTTGAAGGGGACACTGCCCGATCGAAAGAAGAACCGAAGATTACGTTTGCAAAGGTAAGCTACATATTTTTGGGATCCGGAAACGATGGTGACAGGATACCTATGACTTCGTAAAGTTTGTCCGCCCGTCCATGGGCACGATAACTTTTAAAGGGATTGACGTATTTTGTTCAAACTTGGTATGAGGATCCATTGAGTCAAAGTATAGGTCAAGTTCATTGCAACCCTGAGCCTCGTTTTTGTTGCAATCGCGCTGCCCCACCCCTGCTGCAGCACTTCTTTGCTTTTGCGCAATATGCGTTTTTGGATTTACTTCCTTCTTGGTTGAAGCGGCAGCGCTGCAGCTTTGCAGAGAAACACGGACTTGGTCGGTGAGCAAGTCCGTGATTCTCGAGAAGCGCTGCCGTCTTCCTCGGAAGCGCTGCAGTGCAATAACGGATGTAGGAAGAATCAGCCCGGAATCGACCGAGAAGTGGACCTGCAGCATGCAACAAAAACGAGGCTCTGTATTTAGGTGCAGAGGTGGATTTCGAATTAGGGGGTGAAATTTTTTCAAGCTAATGACACAGTCGTTGTAGGGATAAGAAGTCATGCTGAATACATATCCCGACTTTATTTTCGTACAGGACAAGTAGTTCAACCGGAATCCGGCGAAAACCAGAAATTTTGTGGATTAAAAGTTGTTTCTGAAGTCGATTAGAGATTCGGTACAGGGGTAAGATAACAGGCTGAAACCGTTTTTAAAGTTATGTTCTTGCCGGACAAATGTCCGGTCAATCTGTTCGAATCAATGTTTTTTCTTAAATCGATTTGAGATTGAATGTAGGGGTAAGAAGACACGGTGGACCCATTTGGAACATTGACAGATTCAGGTTAAAACCTTAACGGATGTGCTGTTTGCCTGGAATCCGGCCAAAACCGGGAGTTTGCTAGAAGAAACGAAAATACCAGATGATCTTCTGCAAGGTATTGAAAAACAACAAAAAACGACATTTTATGAGATTTACTGGGGAACCACTGGGCAGAAAACGAAAAGACCAGAGGATTTGCTGCCTGTTGAGAAACAACAAGAAAACGACATTTTACGTTTTTAGTCAATTCACTTCATTTCAAGCAGGAATATGGGATGAGGATGAGTTGCGGTGGAATAGTATAGATAGATTATAGAACTTAGAATAGAATATATTCGCTCACACTTTCATGGTTAAAAAAACGAAATTGGTGAGTACTGTCATGCACAAATTTATCAGTAAAACATGTACATTTAGAAGCACGTACTAAAGGTCAAAGGCTATTTAAAGGACACCTGAACAATGAAACCATACTTGAACACACCATGAAGAATGCATTTACGGACATGGCGACGGAGAGCATTCTTCTCCTGAGCATGACATTTTCAAAATAGGGATGTTCGTTTCTGGAGGTTTGCACTTGCAGACTCCAAGACAAAAAGCGCAATTCATTCAAATCTTGTACAGGGCTGGCCGGATCGTATTGGAATTTCTTCTAGATATACGTTTAGGCTTAACTGGTTAAAAAATATTCCAGAAGAAGGGTTGATTGGAGTTATTTGCCCATTTCCAAAATTGTTTGGTACTGAAATGAGGACAGATGCAAAATGGAGCAAAAATCATAGCTTGGAAACACTATTTCGTATTTGGATTGGGTTTTCTGCAGGCAATGTTAACGGAAGTCATACAGATAGGGATGATACTTGGTACTCTTCATTCGGGTGTCCTTTAAGTTTTTGGTATAAAACTATTTTGGTAACGGCTGTGTTTGGCTGCTATTGGTGACTAACGAAGGTTACTCTCACCGTTGGGTGTATAACTGTAATGCTCGACGAATTTGGCGCGAATTCGGCACTACGGTTTGAAGTAATGCGAGTTGAATTAGTCTATCTATCTATTTTTCGAGTATCGGCAAACCCACCTTCCCTTCCAGAGCTGGAAAGTCCAATCTCCTTCCATTTTATCCCTCGATAACGAATCCTTATCTGCGATTACTGATCGGTTGTGAAGATAAAAGATGATGTAGTCTATTTACGCACTACACAAAAAGGAAATTTTTACAGTACAAAAACATAAAAAAAGGAAAGGTACTAATCGGGTCTAAAAAAAAAGATAGAAGATGGAGTGAACGCAATCTGTGTCGTTGGAGATTAAAGACCAGTAGCAGCCCTCCTCGCTTTCTGACCCATAAGAGGAGGTTTAGATTTTATTTCTTTAGATTTGGTCATGTTTGCCATGTTGTTTCTTTACGCGACGTACTGGTCTTACTGGTCAGAAAACCGGTATACAAATTTCGCCGCTTGTGCCATCGAAGATAAGGGGACTGTAAATAGCCCAAACCTTGGGTATCTGTTTTGCGCAGAGCGGAATTTTATTATAATCAATTAGTTAAAAACATGAAAACAGACACACTAGGTTGTGCGAGGTCCCTTACATCTGGTACAAAATATAATAATTATCATTTTGTTGCAGCGTCTGTAATAAGTAGAGCAAAAACTGTAACTGTCCGATAACTTAGGAAGGCTGGTGAACAACATTGTCTTTTGTCAAGGCTTAGGGACTGAAAAAGGTATTTGTAGTGTGTAGGATGTCGAACTGGTCAGCAAGGTCATAGGAAAGTGGGGTTTCACCAGGCAAATTCCGCCCAACAATAGTAACTAAATTGTTTTTTTGCTTTTTCATTTATGACCCGTCGTTTCAAAAGGGGTACACACGAAGTACACGGATTACAAAAGAGGAAAAGAAAAACAAAACAAAAGGAAAACGTTACACTTTCATAGGGAACAAAAAATCAACAATTACGAACTGAAAACTCTCTGACTAACGACTGAGCATGATTACATAGAAATACACGTACACTCTGAGAATGCTCCAGGAGTGGGACTGGATTTTTGAATTGCACATACTCAGATTAAAAATACCAAGCTCAAGATTTTCATCATTTGATTGAACCTTCTCGAAATAGTAACTAATAAAAATAGTAAATAGTAACTGTTTGTAATGACAACTTCCGTTGATTTTCCGGCTTGAGACTGAAGAGGACCCTTTCCAGGAAGGGCCAAAATATCGTTCTACTAAAATTCAGCTGAGGTATCCGTTTAGTATTGTCAATTAGGCTATGGTTCGCAGTCAGCTTGGGCTGAAATAATATTTATCCTGTAGCACGATATTTAGTTGAGAAATGCTTTCCAGCCTTGACGCCAAGACGACAGGAACTGTGACGTCATGCGAAGTAACTACGGTAAGTAGGGCGGAACACCACCGTAGTGTTACACGCCTGAAATGCAGTTAGCTGTGACAAAGTAATAGAGGGTAAAGTCTGTTTTATGTTACTATATGTTAACCAAACGTCTTTTCTCAGGTTCCTCACCACTTGCGACCAAACTGGGATAGCTACGTCCTGGAACTACTTATTCTTGCTGGTCTTGTGGTTTACTTCATCAACTTCTTCCTTGGAAGAGCAAAGAACCAAAAAATCGCCAATATGTGGTTTGATGCAAACAGGACCCTTTTGGAAGAAAACTTCAGCCTTGTTGGTGAGTGCATAGAAGTGAAATGGTGTCGACTAAATTGTATCGGAATTCCATACAGTCGTGACGTACTTAGTGACGGCGTGTGAGTTAGGACCCAGCATAGTACCTAGATCGTTTTATAAATGTAAACGCGACCGGCGCCTCGCTGGCCGATGGGCTCTCTATATATATATTAAAATATATATTTATTGATAAGAATAAACCACAATTTTTCGTTTTCTGAGGTAAAATAGGTCAAATGGGTGTGAGTGGTGGGATGTATCAAATGGGTGTGACGTCACGCTTGTATGGAATTACGATACAACTTAGTTTAGACCTGTTAGACTTTTGGAACTTCGTCGTTTGGTATTCTGGGTCCATCTCCGAGTGGAATTTAGATCCCTACCAGAGCAAAATAACACCAAGGAGTAGCGCCAAGACCTATGCTTTCCATGCTTCGAAAACGGACCATATTAGTAGCGCCGCCCACTAACGTTTACGGTACCGATATTTCTGGTAAAGTAAAGGTGCGGTCTGCACACACCAAGGAAACAATGGAGACTGTATCACTGTTTTTCTATGATATGATATATGTGCTTAAAGCCTGAGGGCCATCGCATACAAAACAAATAAAAAGAAACACCAACTCTTCTAATAAATCTTATCTACAAAAACTCTTCTCTGTGCTTCCAGCCTATCCGCAAAAATCTTCCAAGCTGCCCTAACCCCAAACAAACTTTTCTCCTTGAACTTTTCCACCAACCAACCTTCCCCGAAATTTGCTCCCCAAATATTTCAACTCTCAAATCCTTCAGTTCCATACATTCGCACATAAAATGAAACAAATTCTCGTCCACACAACCACACATTGAGCAAAAGTAAAGACCACTAGAAGGCCCCTTTACACTTCCCATATATTTTCTCCGAATCCCCAGGGGAAGGCTACCACTACGAGCGCTAACAGTCATTTTTAATTCCTCCGAAGATAAACCTCCCTTAAAAAACATTTCTAAACCCCAACACTCTTTGGCCTTAGTGTAAAGATACATCGACGGTTTAGAATCCTTCTCGTGGTGCCATTTTTGGATTTCTTGGTCTTGTAGGACCCATTGAACCACCTTAATATGAAGATATCGGAGCCAGCGCTAGTGAACGGCTGAATGAGTTTCAGTAGGGACGTTCACAATCACTAGTGGTGCTAGTATCGCTGCTATTAGAGTGTGTGTCAATTTTGTGAAGTCTTGGTGCTACGGTCTAGTGTTATTTTTCTTTGATCCCTACAATCCTATCAGTTAAGAAAACATCAATGCGTTATTTTCTGCCGGTAAATGAACTGTCTATAGGCTATAGTAGAGATTAGAAGACCAGAAAACCAACCATATTTGTAGCTGGAGTATAGCAGATCTATCGTGAACCTAATTCGGTCCGAAGTGCGAATTAAGATATACGCCGGCAGATATCCTAGAAAATGGTCATAATTTCAGCTGTAGATAATATGTAAAGGCGTAAAGCACGTCACAGTCTATCAAAAGCTAATAGTAGAAAGAGTTTAAATCTCACACTACACAATGCAAGAAAAATTTAACTAAAAAACTAGCTGCCACTCTCCGTCTGTATCGCCCTGTGATTGATTTGAAGTAATTCATAGGTTGGAATCGAAGTTTTTGGACTACTCCATCTTTGCGCCGCCAGCACATGCCCTGTGCCTGTCCAGTATCGATCCCGTCGTCTGACTCCGGGTAGGATGCGTTAGTATGAGCGTATCTGGAGATTACTTACCGTGTAAAAGTGAAGATTGTGGTGTTTGTTGTCCAACACGGTTTTCGTACCGCAGGTTCGCTGGAAATTAAGTTTAATCTCAACCCGGTTGTACATTTTGACAGAGCTGGTGGAATCCGGCCTCGTCTCTAGGCTCCTTTTTCGTGGACTCGGACTCTTCATTGATGGAGCAGGACTCGGACTCGTCTCGTCTTGAAATTTGGCCGAGTCACGAGTCCGAGTAAAATGTCTCGGCCCGGCAATTTTAAAATAAAACGACCAATCTAAGAGATTTGCCAATGGATGGTTATGTCGCACCTTTTTCAGCAGGATCAGGTAATACCTTGGAGGACTAAGTAATAAAACTAAGAACCATAGGTAAGAAAGGTTTGTGAAAATGAGCGATCCGGACAGTTCAGTTGGGAAGTTCGGATTACAAAATTGTGAAAGCAGTGCAGTGGCAAGTGCAAATCCTACGATAAAGTAATTACTGAAACTGTAGAAGCGCTCGTGACAGCTTCGATGCTCTCCGTCAGAGGTACAAAACTAAAACCCAATTTTTGTTTTGTTTCGTTATTTCGGTGCGTACCCCCCCCCCCCCTTTCTTCTCCACAATCATTTCAAATTCTTTACTTTAAACAAGAAGTACTAGCACATATGACACTTGGTATGAGTACGTGCTACAAGAAAGTACGGAAGATCGCCACGAACCCCCCCCCCCCCCCCCCCCCCCCCCCCCCACACACCTCTAGCACCTTCCCCGTCGAAAAATTCGGTTTGGCCTAGAAATGGATACATGAGCGATCTTTCAACTTCAAGCATCAAATTTCACTCCAGTCTGAGCATCTCCGGGAAATGTCCGGTACCCGAACTCGCGTCGTGAAAAGTAATATCCTCCCGGGACTCGAAAATGGATCGTCTGGAGTAAATGACTTATGTACCCTTAAAGTCCCATGCTAATCTTTCCATTCGTTTGATACCTGGTGTGTTAATAATTTCTGGAAAACCACCTCCGACTCACAGTGCAGTGCCGAGTCCGAGCACGTAAATACGTTATCAAGAGCGTCTGATCTTACCACTCATCAATCTTTAATCTAAGCTGAGCATTTCCGGGAAATTACCGAGACATGGAAACCCCCTTAAACTCCTCCTACCGTGGTCAAATCTTGTTCGGACACATACAAAAGTCATTAATGGTTTCATCCCTTGCCATCCATCAAGTTTCATTCAAATTTGGACCCCAGTTTGTGCCCCCTAACCGTGGGGGATCCGGTCTGTGCCCCAAAATATGTACTCTCTGTACTTCTAGATTTGGAGAAGTTCTATTAATATCGCTCCATTCGTTTGACCCCTATTCCAATCACAAAACTCGAGGGACTATCCCTCCACTGTGGCCGAATACAATTCGAACACATAAACGTCGCATCTCCGAAATCTCTTTTGTTATCCGTCAACTTTGGCTCGAATCGGAGAAACTATATATTTTTAATGGAAACGATGCATTTAAAGGACCTATATTATCTATAATACTAACGCAACCCACTTCCATAATCTCTCCATATATTTATAAACCCAAAGACCCCGTTTCGTACGGTACATTGTAACCCCTCCAACGAAACCACGCTGATTTTCTCACTTGTCGTGTTTTGCTATCTTCGATGTGTGTCACTCTGTCGACGGTTGTCTGCGAGAAGTTTTTGTTCCTCAGGAAAACCGGTTATGTAGATTTTTTCCCTATTTTCGCTGTAAGTCAACGGGCCTCGGAAAAGGCTTAAAACAGCCAAAACCGTGAGTTTTTTGTTGAAAGCACAGCCTCAAATATTTTAAAATACTGTAAGTTGAATAGTAAATAGTGCGAGGGGTCCACTTTAATGAAAATCTCTCTTTTAAACAGCACAACAATTCTTTGGCTCAGAACCTGATCAAATGATGGTTTACTCTTCTACCTCAAACATTTTCTTCCCTAAAACATCCTTCGGTTGATTTATTTCGCCTGGCTAATTCTCATATGTATTCTCTGTAGCCTGTATGAAGAACGTAGAGTGTGTTCCACCCTTCCACAAATAGTAACTATTAGTTACTATTTCCGTTCCAACTTCACCAAAAGTTACTACGCTGACCGTTCCAACCTTCTCGAAATAGTAACTATTTGCTTACCACGCTAGGGAGCGTAGTAACTATGGATCTCTGTAACGTGATTGGTCGGAATCGCCCGTGGCATGGTATTCTGCTGGAAAATAGAAAAGTCGTTCCAGCCTTGACGGCAAAAAGTCAGAATTCGTGACGTCATGCGTAGTAACTACGGTAAGTAGGATGGAATACGCTCATAGTTCGTTATTCGAAGATTAATCTGTTGTCAGGACTCCGGACGCGACTCGGTCTCGAGGCGCTTTTTTCACGGACCCGTCTCGAAGGATTCTTGCCCAGGACTCGGACTCGTCTTGACTCGTGAGCGTGACTTCGGTTTCGGACTTGTCTCGAACTCGGAAGTGCTGGACTCGGCAACAGCTCTGCATTTTAATATTTCTAGGTGATGATGGCAAGCTAGATCTGGAGAATCCAGGTCTCATAAAAGAAGCGGAGCACTTGTACACACTTTGGTGCAGCGGCAGATCTTGTTGTGAAGGAATGCTCGTCGAACTCAAGCTCCTGAAGGTATAAAGTACAGATTATGTACAGGCTAGCCGGTATAAGCACCCAATCAGAATTTATGGAAGACCATCGCTGATTTTGCATTGGCTGAGAGACAGGAGTCATTATCAGTTCACGATACCAGTTAAGCCCTTTGACACGTAGCCTGAAAAGACGGCCAAGAGCTCGGAAAGCTTTCGACGAGAACAAGCGGAAAGTAAACAACAAAACCGTATGGGTTTACGTTACGTCTTTAAAGTTTAACCGAGAAGGGCTTAGATAGGACAGGCTAGATACCGTTCACTTTTCACTGAAAGAGGCTCGAAGACCCGATGAAAATGCGTTACTTCGTTGCTCTGCTATTCACGGATATCTTTTTTCATATAGTGGAATTTCCTGTCGGATTTGTGGTACCTCTATATGCTAGTACCTGTGTTGTGTGCTTGACGAAAACGATTTAATAATAATTTTATTTAAACCCTCCATACAAATACAATGTAAATGGTCGGAGGAGTTGGTAGAGAAACAAAAGAAAAAGAAAAAGAAAAGAGAATTACACAACAATACGATACAAAATTAAGCTGCGATAACTAAAAATAATCAAAACAAGAACAAACTTGAGTCACATGACTATACCAGGCTAGCCAGTGGAAAATCGTGCAGTTTTCTACTACGATTAATAAAACGACTGGTTAACTCATTCATTTTTTCAGTTATTTTAAAAATATGGTACCTTTGTGATACGTAAGAGTTTCGGAACCATATGGGAATTCCCAGTAGATATTTGCAGTACCGGAAAAAATTAGAACGGACCTGTTTACGCTCAGTTTTATTCAAGGAATTCCACAGAGGGGTTAAAAAGAAGACATGGGGCGCGAACATGGCGTTGCATAGACGGCCAAGCGTAACTTTATCAAATTGGCCTTTAGTTCGTGCTAACATTCCATAAGTCTTCCGCAATTTTTCTTTGAGAGCCGCGATAACTAAATTTTTAGTGGTTTTAATGGAATTCCCATAACGGAGTCCGAGATACTCAAACGTATCCTTCTGGACAACTGTCTTGCCACACACATCAACCACACGGATTAGCTGTACTTCTTCGTTCATAACGGCAAATTCAGTCTTGGAGGGCTCTATGCTTAGACCTATATCGCCAAGAGCGGACGACACTCTATTAATAGATTCTTGTAGGGATTCTAAATTATCACTCATCAGAAGTAGGTCATCTGCGTAAGACAGATGACTAACATCAATACCGTCATCTATCAGGAACTCTTCAATCGATCTTGTCGCAGAACGAAGCGCATTATTAAATATTACGGGGCTTATGACTGAACCCTGTTTAACACCTCTTCGAATTTCTATAGGACTAGAAAGTTGTCCTTCAGAACGAATTCTTACTTGGGACTTTCCGTACCAATTCCACAAACATTTACAAACGAATGAATCAACCCCTGCCCTCAGTAGCGACAGGATTACTGGCGAATGTAGGACCGAATCAAACGCCTTTGAAATGTCTAATGTGCAAACAAATAGTGTTTTTTTCCGTTTCTTAAATTAAATGAAATTAAATGTTCCCGCAGTGAGCAATGTTCACCAAGCCGATCACTGGCCACTGAAAAGCCGGATTTGTATTCATATTCACATTTTCCGCTTCATAGTAGAGTTTTGCGTTGTGAGGACAGCCGTTGATACTCTCAACGTCATAATAGAGCAAATACCGAAAAAAAACATTCCCTTAAGACAATGCAAATAATTTACTGTATTCAGTCAAAATCATACAAAAATGATTTGACTTTTCAGTTAAACTTTATAAGTGGTTAGCTGCTATAATAAGAATAAAGCACCCGTTGCACCCTCAGTACTAGTCCACCCTACTCCATAATCATACCCCTTATTCTTATTCTTGATATTTGAAATTGCATACAGCATTTCTATCCATCCCTGCTGCAAGAAACTGTGCTCATTACTGCCTGAGACTTGTTGTGCTATTTGAAGCCAAGGCGCGTGGGGAATAACCTGAAAGTATTGTTTTATTTTATTTGTGGGTAATAAAGAAATTGTAGATTTAGTAGGCTGATTTGTTTTTTAACGGTCAGCTGTTTATTTGTATGTAAGTGTGTGTTAGTTTGATTGAAATGTTGTTGTTTCTTTTTATTCATTACTTTTTAGTTTTGAAGGGTTCAAGTAAATAATAATAATAATTGAATTCATCTGCAAGTATTTAAGTATCCTAGTGTTATTAAGACAGATACAGTAGTTGTTGCAACTGCCGTTAGCTTCATTTAGGAGCAAGAACCCACCATTAAAACACCGAATAGATAGATAGATAGATATTTATTAGCACTGAAAGCCCTAAAGGGTTATGGTTAATATAAATGCAAAAAAGAAAAAATGAAAAATCTAACTTCAGTGGAAAAAAATTCCAAATTAATCCAACAAATAAATTTCAGATAACATAATCCAATACACACCCCTTTCTTCCTAACTCACCTTACAGAAAATGTTCTCTATGTGCCATGCCCAAACTAACCAACCTTCCCAAATTCTTTATCCCTACAAAATGTCTATCCTTCAAAATAATCTCCACCCATTCCTCCCTTTCAAAACTCCCCGGATAAATTTCCTGCCTTTTAACAAAACACAGAAAATGCCTAATATCCATTAGGTTTCATTTATATGACTTCACCGAGGTTTACAAGATGTCTAAAACCATAAGAGATTAAAACTCATGTGGCACTTGACAGATATCAGCTAAGATTCGCATCTTCTCTTCGAGGGGGAGGGGGGGGGGTAACCCCTTTCAACTCCCCCCACGGAGGCGAAAGGGGGTGGCTGCTAGAGTTTTTTTTTTTAAATTTTTTTACAGTTTTTTTTTTACAGAAACAGTTTTCTTTCTGTGAACTTCAGTTTGTTTCTTATTTAGGAAAAGATAGACATAGTTACGATTTTCTGGAAAGCCTCTGGACTACAGGAATTGCCAGCGAAAACGTACTTTAAAACTTGGTTCTCATTCGCTTTTGTAGAAGTATATCCCCATTGAAAATGTACCTCGGCAACATCAGCACTGCACCAGCATTAATTGCTGTTCTTAAGACAAGTATAAATTCATTAATTCCCGTTGTTGACAACTCACAACCGCCTCGAACCCACCTCATGTGATCAGGACACTGAACGTATCTTTTATTTCAGAGACAAGACCTGGTGTCCACGATTCAACAAATGATGAAGCCTAAACAGGACCAGATCCAGATCAAAGTTAAGATGAACGACGACGATATGGACACCTTCGTCATGTGCTTGGCGAAAAAGAAGTCGGCGACTAAATTAGTCAAAGATCTCGCCGATCTGGTAAGTAGCAGGGTTACGTACCTGGAACTTGCGCAGTTCCGACTATCGACAAAGAGTTGGGGAGATGTGTAACGTAAATCTAAACATAAATTTTATTTTGTACACCGGAGCGACAAAAGGATACAAATAATCAATAGAAGTTGGGTCACACTGGATCACTCTTATACTAATTTCTTATAGTAAATGTTGACTGCCGTACTTTTGTTTCTTATCACTCAGCGATGCGGCTGCCGAGTTTGATGATAATTTGGTATTGGAAATTAATTGTAGGCCGCATCCAATATTCGTTTCCGGCGTTCCCTATTTGTCGGGCCGGGGGTCCCGGTAAGGACCGTGTGTTCAGAACAGTTTTACATTGCTTCCCATATTGAACCCTTCTTCTTTACTTTGCAGTTTCTACCGTAATTATTGCAATTATATTAAAATTTTCAGTTGAGGTTGAGTCTGAATTAGAGTTACATGCCTTGGGTGCTTCCGGTTCTCTGGGGTGAATAAGTAATGTCTGAAAATTTCCGTTTAATAGCAAAGATTAATTTTGTCATTTACCGCATTTTGTACGCGGTACTATCAGGTTATTCGGTCCGGTTTCCGTTACGCCGGAAATCCAGACAAATAACCTCGACCTGGTTACTCAAGCACCTGTAACCGGTAATCCAGTGATGATGATGATGAAATTTTATTTACGCACTTAAGAAGAGGAAAATACCGCAGTACAGACAAATAAAAGGAAAAAATACACTGAGCTTTCAGTAATGTAGTAAATGCACAAGGTATATAAAATAATCATTCAAAAAAGAAAAGGGACTAATCTGGGTCCTGATCCGTCGCTTTGCATTCGTTTACACCAGAGAAAAAAACAACTCTACAGAGTAATGTGAAGACCATCCTTCCCATGCATCATAAATGGGCCTCCGTCGCAGTGCCGCCCAGCTCTCTTTGTTCGTGTGTGCAGTGGCGGACGTAGAAAATTCTGGCAAGGCTAAGATGCGGTGCTGGTTGAGTAGCGAGGTTCGTGTCCTCTAGGGGAGCTAGTGTCGCTGCGATTTGACTGTGTGTCACTTTTTCAAAGTTCGGGCATTACTCTCTAGAGTTATTTTGCTCTGGTTTACACCAGCAACTTTTTTTTAGGCTACCTTCTGTCCTGAGAAGAAAGCCGTTGACAAGTACAACCTGCCAGCTAGCTACGTCCTTATGAGCGAGATAGGTGAGGCGTCGACCACCCTAATCGACCAACGCGTTGTCTTCCTGATCAATAAGTACCCTGACCTTATTGACTCCATTCATGTTTCTGACCAGTATTGTGGCAACAAAGTACCTGAGTAAGTATTTGCTATGTTATAATTTGTGTTTGCGGACTCTTGACCAGCATTCTAGATTCTGGTGTGGGATAAAGTGATCAAGTTTGTGGCTGACTGCTTGTACACTGTTAAAATTTTCGTAACAGATATCGCAAGGATGCCTGGTTGGAAGAGATAATAGTTAGGATTTTAGCTGTTACGTTTTCAAACGTTACGCATTAAAACGTTTTGCATATAAAGAGAGCCGAAACAGTGCCGTAAAAACATCTGCTGACTTCTTTTATTCGTCGGAAATGATATCGGAAAACCAACAGATGCTTTTTCGGCGGTTTGTTGACTATGTCTGGCAATGCTTCTTATGCAAAATGTTTTAACGCATAGAAGAGACGGGGACAGGTTCGGTACTTTTTTGCTTTTTTGTATACCAATATTTTTTTATTTTTTTTTTTAATGATAATAACAACTTTTATTTCCTGAATTGCTCATATAATTACTCGCTAGCGTCGGATCGTCACACAAATCTTAACACGGCTAAAACTTTATAATCACTTTTCATAATTACCTTAAAATATTTCTATGTATATACAGTTAATAACGAATATATCGCGGTTCGAAATTAAACCGTCATATATTCCGTGTGATATAACCGTGAAATTTCGCTAGGTTCTGTCGATTCCATGTTTCTCCGACTTTCTGAAATCATATCTTTATAGCTCTTATCGTTACTTTGTAGAATCTAGTTAGCTGCAACATTTTAATTGCAAATCCCATTTTCCTGGGACTAGCCCCTAGACTGGAGGCACGTTGGGACATGGCCGGAGCAGCTCCAGACATACTTTTTTTTTTACCCGTAGGAAGGACTTTCAAGAAAGTTGTATATGTATCTTTTCATGTGCTTTTGTTGCCTCAATTTGGTTTCGTCCGTTTGGGAAAAACTGGGCAAGTGTACCATCACTTTATCAACATCTGTTATTATCATCCGGATATGCTGTTCGCTGGGTCCGAATATGACTTGTTTCTTTCGGATTGGGTCCTAAAAGACTTTCTGACTCTGTTTGCTGACTTCTTTTCTTCCCTGGCCCGTTTTTTCTTCTTTCATTATTTTATCCTTTTTTTTTTTTTTCGTTCAGTTTCTCTTTCTTTGCTATCAGAACCTGCCCCAAGTGTGTTTGTTCGGATCTGCCCCTTGTGCTGTTCTCGCAGAAATAAATTTGTAGCTCTCGAACTGTTGTATCAATTACGGAAATTCGTTTTTGCCATGGTACAGCCAATCTAAAACTACCTAAAAAAAAATCACCGACGATGTAAGTGGGTTTGGAACTACCAAAATGAGGTGCCAAACCGGATGACGTAGAACTTACTTTCGTGCAAAAAAAAATCAGTTCTCTGTGATTGCAAGAGTGCAACTGCGTGAATTTTATGCAGAAGAAGCGTATAATTGTAACAGCTCAGAAAAACAATTTCGCGTAATTTGAATTTCACCGTCCGAATTGGACAGGCTAACAGCACCTTCAACAGGCTCAGAAAAGTTTGGAGGTCGAGTACTTTCTCCCTCCGGCTTAAGCTCCGCCTATTTAACAGCAACGTCCTGCTCGTCCTCCTCTATGCATCTGAAACATGGCATCTCAACCAATACTAAGAGAGGAGAATTCAGTCGTTTGAAAACATGAGCCTCCGGAGACTTTTTGGCATCCACTGGACCCAGAGCCTTGTTTTTGTTGCATGCTGCAGGTCTACTTCTGACTGATTCTTTCTACATCCGTTTTTGTACTGCAGCGCTTCCGAGGAAGACGGCAGCGCTTCTCGAGAATCACGGACTTGCTCCCCGACCAAGTCCGTGCTTCCCTGCAAGATGCTGCAGCGCTGCCGCTTCAACCAAGAAGAAAGTGAATCCAAAAAAGCATATTATGCAAAAGCAAAGAAGTGCTGCAGCAGCGATGCGGCAGCACTATTGCAACAAAAACGAGGCTCAGAAGGTAACGAACGAGCACATAAGAACCATCACAGGTCAACCGTCCCTCATTGAGACCATTCGAAGGCGTAGATGGAGTTTCCTCGGACATGTGCTGCGCATGGACGATTCCAGAATCCCCAAGTCCACGTTTTTCTGGTTACCCGAAGGAACCCGCCGCAGAGGAAGACCCCAAAACACACTCCGTCGTACCTACAACAACAACCTGCGGCAATTTCATGCCTCACTACAGCCGGAGTGGGAAGACATCGTCGCAGCCGCAAGTTTCAGAGACGACTGGAGACTCTTCTTGGACACCCTGGGCGCCTCTGGAGGCACAGGAGGGTCTAAGGTAAATTTCAATAGCGAGGTTTGCAGGGCCAATGTCCGGACCTGCTTCTATGACGCACCTGCCCCCCTCTCCCCTAATATTTGAAAAACATAACAGCTGACATCCTAAGTGTCATCTGTTGAAACGGCGCATCCCCGTGTTATCTTTTATGAAACTTCTAAGAGTGTAGGTGTAAGTTTTAGAAAATAGTAATTCGGGACATGTGGTAACGTGAACAATATAGCCGAAATATAGCTCTAGTAAAATTTATCTGACCTGTCAGTTTTGCACCATCAAATACAATTTACATCGTCTTCCCTCGTTCTTTTAAAGGATCCGTCTTACCGATGTTGCCAATTCAACATACTTTTATTATTGCTCCATTGATTTTTAAACCTGGAACCCTAATTTCATATGTTACATTCTAAACCTGCTGGCGACACGTCGATGATTTTCACACTAGCCGCGTTTCGCTATTTCCCATGTGTTTCATGCTCTCGACGGGTGTTCGCGTATCATGCTATTCGTTCGTAAAGCCGGTTATCTGAATTTTTCCGTGTTTTTGCTAGATGTCAGTGGGCCTCGAAAAAGGCTTAAAACAGACAGAGGAGGGGATAATTTGTCAAAAGCAGAGCATAGTTTTATAGTAATCAACTATATATGAATATTGGAATATAAACAGCATATAGTGCGAGGTGTGTTTTTAATGTTTTTTCTTAACTACGACAGGAAATAACTTTGGGCTGGCCCCACGTTTATAAGCTTAAAACTAGGCTGGCCCATGATAAAAGAAACTATGGCATGTTACAGTCGCTCTGGTACATTTTACGCTGTCAGAAGTTTGATAACACATCAATCAGGTTTGCGCATCCTTATGTTAAATGTTAAAGAAAACCTCGCACTATATACTGTTTCAAAACTATCTAAATACTGTAAAACTAAGCTCTGCTTTTAACCCACGACTTCGGCTGTTTTAGGCATTTTCCAGACCCATTTACTTCTAGCAAAAACTCGGCAAGATTCAGATAATCGGTTTTACGCATCAGTAGCACGATACGCGAACACTCGTCGAGAAGGTGAAGTCGAGAAGTGGTGAAGATGAGGATATTGGCCATTTTCTAAGCCGGTGCCAAGAGCTTTCGGATCTCCGTAGGGAGATTTTCGGTGGGTATATCCCGACACTCCCTGGTATCCTGAAGTGTACATCCGCCCAGGCGATTAGTAAGATTTGTAGGTTTGTGTCTAGAGCGTTAGAATATAGAAAGCTTTCCGTAGATTAGTTGTATGTTGATTGACGTTTCTGTGTATTAATAACCTGTACCTGTATATGGCCCTCGGGCTTTTTCAAATACAATTGTTATTATTATTATAAACCGCATGTTATAGCGTGAAGTGCAAAGATAGTGTGGTGTCGTTAGTGGATTTTGAATTTAAAATATTGCGACATTTAGGTCTCCAGGTTTAAGAATTAATATCTGCTGGAAGTAGGTTGCATCGGCACTATACCACCCACCTGTGTCGCGGGACAATGCTATTTAAGGTGATTTAAGGTAATAGGTACGACGGGTCCTGTAAGTGTTCTGTTTCGACATAAAATTTCTGTTGTCCCCCTTTTGGATAACATTTGAAAGAGTCATAACAGGTATATTCTCATAAAGTTTAACACAAGTAGGTGAATACAACTGTTAAATGTTATCACATTTTTGACAGTGTAGCAACCAGCTGGAACTTCAGAAGGAAATACAGAGCGGGTTCCATCCTTCTAACAATAGTGACTATTAGTTACTATTTCCATTCCAACCTCACGAAAAGTTACTTCGGTGACCATTCCAACCTTCTCGCAATAGTAACTATTTACTTACCATGCTCGGGAGCGTAGTAAGCGTGATAACTACCCATTTCTGTAACTTGATTGGTTGGATTCCCGTAGCATGATATTCTGCCGGAAAATAGAAAAATCGCTCCAGCCTTGACGGCAAAATGCCAGAATCCGTGACGTCATGCGTAGTAACTACGGTAAGTAGGGTTGAACACGCTCATAGTTTGTTCTGCCCTCTAGTGAGGGGTAAGTGAAAACCATTCACTTAAGATGTAGCCCAGGCAAAAGGGGTTTCTCTGATTCTCTAGGGGTTGCCAGTGCCTGCTTTCCATGGTTAGGTACGACTCCAAATCCTAATATTGAATTGCTTTTGTGTTTTTTTTCAGCGACGGTGCAGCTCTAACCCGGCTCCCCGTTACCGAGAAAGTCCTTATCGTCACTATTAACCTCTCAACCGGACGCGATTTGAACGAGTCCATTGAAGCCTCTCATACTGTGATGGCTCTTGTCTTTCAGTCAGTAGAAAAGCTCAAACGACTTCGTCTGAGTCGTGAGGTAAGGACGATGTTTAGTTTTAAAGGACACCTGAATGAAGAGTACCAAGTATGATGAAGGGTTGATTGGAGACATTTGTTCAGTTCTAAAATTGTTCGCTACTAAAATAAGGACAGATGCAAAATGGAACAAAAATCATAGCTTGGAAACACTATTTCGTATTTGGATTGGGTTTTCTGCAGGCAATGTTAACGGAAGTCATAAAATACGGATGATACTTGGTACTCTTCATTCAGGTGTCCTTTAATATGAAAGTTCAGTTCCATTCGTAGACCAGAACACCGTTCGTTGTAAAAGTCGTAATGTCGCGTTCGAGGGAATCCTCCTTTAGCACACCGTAGACCCTACTACAGCCTAAAGCAAGAAGAAAAAGGAACACGGGACCGGGGGCAAAACACGTAAAATCCTATCGACCGTTAATGTAACTGGTGACTAGGGGCACTGTAAAAAGTTTCTCCGAATAAGGATGCAGTATTTGATACTGGGATTAATCTTATCTCTATTGGGATAAAATTATTCCGAATTAGGGATAATCTTATCTGAATAAAGACGAGATTAATCCCAGTAGCAAATACTGCAAGATTTTTTTTTACAGTGGGGGCGAATGAGTGGAGCCGACATGCTGTACTTGGAGTTGGAAGCAGTTTCAGTGTGTCTAGCTGGATAAGTTGATTCAGGGGGTTGTTCAGAAGGGGAGACATCAAGCTAGCAAAAGTAAGGAAAGAGTTCTTATCAGTCTGTAATCGAAGCACTTCGCGGCTTTTTGGAACCTAACATAGTATGCTTCGCCTGTATCCCCTTATCATTTCTGAGTCTTGTCTTTCTTGAACCAGGCTAAATCCAAAGCTGAGAAAAATCGACAGAAAGTGGAGGAAGCCTTTTTGAAGAACACCCACGCTCTTCGTACAGAAGCCGCTGCAGCTAAACGAGAAGAGAAGCGACGACTGGAGAAGGAGAGGATTCTGGCGGTAAGTGAAAATCCCTTTATAAAGCCTACTTCTAGCAAATCTCATGAAATAAGAGAGCAATGCCCGTATGCTAATGGTTAATAGTCGGTTTAGCACGGCACCAGACCAGAGCAAAGTAAGAGCGCCAAGACTTGAAAAAGGTGACACACACTCGAGTAGCCACGACACTAGCACCATTAGCGATATTAGATGAGATTATTTTATTGCTAAACTACATAATAACCCATCATGATAGGTAACCACCTTCGAGAAGACATAAATGCACTGGCAGTGGGCTGTTACTACAAACTACTTCAGATTAACTGAAACAATAACTTAATTTCATTTCAACACTAATTCATCAATTTTTTGTCCATATAACACACACAAAAAAAAAAGAAGAAAGAAAAAATAAATAAATAAAGGTAATAAAAAAATAAATAATAACTTATACCTTCATTCTCCAAATTGATAGCGATAGAGAACATTCCTACAGAAATTCGATCAGTTGTGCAACAGCGCTTGCTCCTATAACTTCATTTTCCGAACACAGCGAAAGAAAAAAACAGGGTTGGTCACCAAGAACCAGGGTGTACGAGTTACTTCATTACTTCAGGAGACTTTGGGTTACTCAGGGTTACTTTTGGTTACATTGGGTTACTTTGGGTTCCATTGCATTGGGTTACATTGGGGTACTTTGGGTTACATTAGGTTACATTGGGTTACTTTGAGATACTTTCGGGTTACTTTCCAGGGAAGTTACTTATGGTGACTAACCCTGGAAAAAAAAGATACAACCTCCCCTGTTTCATTTATGTGTATTCTAACTCCCGTGTTTCATATTTCTGCAGACCGCTTCTTATCTGTAGCCAAGGTCGTATCCAGGGGGGGGGGGGGGCGAACCCCCCACGAAACATGTTAAAATAGTCGTTTTTTATAGGCTTTTACCTCTGATCAATGTATTTTTTGTACTTTTTGATCCAACCCGGGGGCACCCCCCCCCCCCTCCCCCCGACATAAATTCCTGGATACGGACCTGGCTGTAGCATCCTAACAAAGTCTGTTTGTCTCGCTTTGAATGTCCTGAGCATAGTGGGCTTCGGTGTGAGTAAAGCCCGTTTCAGATACGTGGAAAGCGTAGGTCTTAGCGCTACTTTGAGCGTGTTCCATCCTACTTGCCGTAGTTACTAAGCATGACGTCACGAATTCTGGACTTTAGCCGTGAAGGCTGGAACGATTTTTCTAATTTCCAGCAGAATATCATGCCACGGGCGAATCCGACCAATCACGTTACAGAGATCCGTAGTTACTACGCTCCCGAGCGTGGTAAGCAAATAGTTACTATTTCGAGAAGGTTGGAACGGTCAGCGTAGTAACTTTTGGTGAGGTTCGGACGGAAATAGTAACTAATAGTTACTATTTGTAGAATGGTGGAACACCCTCTTTGTAGTATTATTTTCTTCTGCACCAAACGGTGTTCAGCGGAAGCACGTGACATCTTTTTACCATCAGTTTACTCGGTCGCCTGGATTTCAGACATACTAGCGAAACCGGACACTTCGAACTTTTATACCTAACGTTGGGGGAGACGACTTCGTAGGGAATGTGCTGCATTTTGACATTGTACGGTTTAACCGAAATGAAGGCGAGCGAATAAATCTATGCCACCTGCCCTTCACTTTCTTTTCAGACGCCCGATCAGTCGGAGTCAGAGTACTATTATAATAAGGGGTATTTAGAGAGGCCGATATGACGCCAAATCCGCCCGCTCTTGATTGTGCTTCTCTTGACGCCAAAAACGGATAATACTTCCAATTAGAGGGCGCTACTTTCGAGTTTCCCGTCGTGCTGATGTGAGCTTCGTGGACAGACAGTCCGATAAGAGGACCATTCTGGCTGTCTGGAAAGCTCCACTGGCTCATCCGCCGTGTTTTCTTGCGACTGCGGCTAAAACTCGCTTCGCTTTCCGAGGCTGTTTCCGCTAGTTTTCGAAAGTGGCGTGGAAAGTGAATCCACTCCGTACGTGGAAATTGGAATCGACGAGCCAGCGAGAAGTTGTATAGGCGCAATCACTTTCCTTTTGTTCTTGCGCACGGTCGATTCTCGCTTTAAGCGAATCCATGAGAGTTGCCGTAAGAAATTTCCGTCCTGGCGAAGAAGGCTGGATGCGATGCGTAAAATTTCGCAGCGAAGGAGGAAATTCGCCTCCGACTGCTAAAATCGGAATATGTATGCACATACCTTTAGGTTTAGCAACTTAAGGCGGTTCCGAAGGCGGAGAAGGAGCCACTGGTTAAGGGATTATAGTTGAACGGCTTATCAGCTGTTGTTATAGACGATACTTACCAATTTTGCGCCTCACCCCGCACCAACTCTTAATTCCCTGTTGGTGTTCTAGTGTTGTTCTGTGTGTAAGGTTGTTTGTACTTTGTTTTCTGTTTCGGTTTTCGCAGCTTTTCTTGTAGAAAAGAATAAATCAGTAGTATAATCGCATAGTAACGCTGGGTTACAAAGGTAAGAATAAACAAGCTGGTGATCAAGAAGTAAAAACAAGAAATGATCTGGGTTTTGAGCTTTTTTCAACCTGTTCGAGATCTCCCGAATAATTAATTATGCGAAGAATTATCTTTGGGAAGAATAGAAATATAGAATAGTTTTATCGCCAAATATCAAAGAACAGAAAGGAGGGGGGGGGGCTTGTTTCAAGGCCGCCATGTCTCTGCAAACACGTTTCAGGTTTCAAAATCTCTGTTTCTCACACACCTACAGATTTTTCTAGTCACGTTTCAGCCGAAAACACAGTGATGTTATTTAAACTTGATAATTGGAATCCTGCGTTGAATGCAAATGCGCCCGCTCCTTTCTGGTTGTAATTTTGAGTGCCTTTTATGAGGATATTTGAAATGGCGATGACGTTGTGCGAGCGCTTGCAGAATTCCGCCCATTTGCAGATTTAATCATCAGGGAATAGCTAGCAACGGCTAATATATGCGTTTGGGAAATCACCACCTTGTAAATTGGTTTTTCCGGCTATTTGACTCCTGCTTTTTTCGGTCAATGGTTGGCTAAGGCTTATATTTCGGTAATAATTTTAGGAAGAAGATCCAGATAGGCAGCGCCGCTGGGAAGAGAAAGAAGCCAAAAAAGATGCCAAAAGGCGTGCCCCAAAAATGAAGCAGATGAAAGTGAGAGCTTAGGTTTTCCACCTCCATACACATCAAGTTCTTGACGCGTGTAAACTCGACTGTCTGCTCTCGCGTGTTGAAGTCTTCCTCGTTTTCTTCGTATGTAGTCCGTTACTCTTTATCTGTCTGGATTTGCCTTAATGTCCCTTCAGTCCAGTCCGCCACAAACCCCTGAGCCTCGTTTGTGTTGCAATAGCGCTGCCGCATCGATGCTGCAGCACTTCTTTGCTTTTGCATAATATGCGTTTTTGGATTCTCTTTCTTCTTGGTTGAAGCGGCAGCGCTGCAGCATCTTGCAGGGAAGCACGGACTTGGTCGGGGAGCAAGTCCGTGATTCTCGAGAAGCGCTGCCGTCTTTCGGAAGCGCTTCAGTGCAAAAACGGATGTAGAAAGAATCAGTCCGGAATCGACCGAGAAGTGGACCTGCAGCATGCAACAAAAACGAGGCCTGGTGCTGGATACCCTATGCCAAACGCGAGATACCTTTTGGTACCATTTAGCCCTGACCTACTCCAATATAAATGGATTCTGGTCGGAAGAATTCAGAGCTTCATGCAAATCACCATTATTTGATTGTATCAGAACAGAGTATCCAGCGTTAGGCATAGGGTATACCAAACGCTAGATATACCCAACGGTTGGCATAGGGTTTCCAAAACTCAGGGTTTTGTGGTAGACTGCTTCGGTCTTGTTGAGACATCATGTGCTAATCGAAGAGGACTGGCAATTTTTCTCGAAAGAAGGTCTGTTTCTCAGAGTTATGTCCAAAAGTAACAGGTGCCATTTCGATCACTTCAGAACGACAGCTATCTTAAAGGACCTGCCTCGCCTGTAATACTAATGCAACCTACGTCCGTAATCGCTCCGCCCATTCTTAAAGGACCTGTCTTACCTATAATGCTAATGCAACCTACTTCCATAATCACTACGTATATTTCTAAACCCGGAGACCCCAATTTTGTACGGTACATTCTAACCCCTCTAACAAAACCAAGCTGGTTTTCTCAATTGCCGTGTTTCGCTACCTTCTATGTGTATCACGCTGTCGACAGTTGTCTGCGATAAGTTTTTCCATCAGAAAAACCGGTTATGTAAATTATTTCCCTGTTTTTGCTATAAGTCAACGGGTCTCGGAAAAAGGCTTAAAACAGCCAAAACCTTGGGTTATTTGTTGAAAGCACGGCCTAGTTTTAAAGTATTCAAATATTTTAAAATACTGTAAGTTGAAGAGGAAATAGTGCGAGTGGTCCTTTATACCCGGAGGCTTGAGTTCCACACGGTACATGGTAACCCCCTAACGACACCTCCCTCATCATCTCACTTTTCTTGTTTCGCTGCCGTCAGTGCGTATCAGGCTGTCGACGTTTGTTTGCGAGAAGTTTGTCCCTGCTTTTTAAGTCAACAGGCCTGGAAAAAAGATCTTAAAGCACCCACGGCTATGGGTAATTAGTTGAAAGCAGAGCCTAGTTTTAAAGTATTCACTGGAACAGTAACCGTAAATAGTGCGAGGGGTCCTTTAAGCAGTTGGACTTCAAACGAAGACGAAGTTTGTAAAACAAGAGCGAAATCACGTCATTACATCATTAATTAATTTGCGGCTTAAGTTTACATGATGGTTAGAGAAACTCGATTGTGTGTGGGGCTCTTTAGGTCATGTTAACAGAGTAGATTTGTACGATTGTTTTGTGCTCAAGCCCTTTCCAGTGCTCTTTTGCAGTGCAGTTTTAGGACACTTGCCCTTTTTAATAGTTTGTACATTGTTTCACACGAGACAGATCTATCCACCGTTTATAGCAACTTCCAGAGAGGCGAGTCGCCCTTTCGATAAGCTTGATACAGCCCTTTTCATGGCCGATAATACCAGTCTATTGCACTGTAAAAGGTTCCTCCGAGTAAGGAGTAAAGTTAACTGCAGTATTTGCTACTGGGATTGGTCTTAGCTCTACTGAGATAAGATTAATCCGAATTAGAGATAAGATTATCTCGTTAGAGGCAAGATTAATCCCAGTAGCAATATTGCAAGTTTTTTTTTACAGTGTATTTTCATTGGCAATCTTATTGTTGTGTGATTTATTTTGGGGTTTAAAGATGCTCTGCCAACAGAACGACTTCCTGTGAAAATATGACCTTATATTAAGATTCCATTCAGTCAATCAATCTATTAGCTTTATTTCAGCACAAATGCCATAGATAAGAAAAAAGAAAAACAAGAAAAATACTATAGAACATAAGAATCGTAGTTTAACGACCGCTAAATGGGTGAATAAAAAGAAACTTAGAAAAGATTCGATTGTAGGCGTTTTCCGCGGGGCATTTTTGTGTGCCAAGCATTTCCGATTGATATTTAGCGGAAAGAGAATTGTTTGCCACACACACAAGCTGAGCCTCGCGGAAACGCCGTGTTATCTGTTTTTGTTTGCAATTTTTAATGTCCGAAAAATATAAATAGAATCCAGAAAAAAAAAATCTCTGAAAAAAGAAATTCAAGCTTGCGTCCTACCATTCTGCACTAGAAGAATCAGTTGTATCAGGGACCCATAAATTTCCTGTAATGACTCGCCATTCAGGGGGCTAGTCAATAAGAGATTTCTGATGCAGCGTCAGATAGTTCGAGAAATACCCACGGGGATAAAATACCTGACTATCCAGATAGGCCAAAATTTTCGCAGCTGTTGTGCTGAATTAGGAATATTTCTCTGTAATGGAGGACTATCCTGGATCTTTTGTACTGGCTTAGGTACCTGGTGGCATGCTGGCAATTCTGTCTATCTGAGCAAGAACACCGATTCGACCCAAGCGGAATTTTTTGAAACTAGGTGAGGCTCGGGCAACATAGAAGCATAGGAAATGACAAGCCCCCTGAATGGCCAGTCATTACAGGAAAGTTATGGGTCCCTGGTTGTATCTTGATAAATTGGATAAATTTATTTTTCGGATATATACATGCCGCAAAATTTGAATTCTAAATTCGAGCCACAAAAACTTTGCTGATCCTGGAAATCATTTTATCAAGTATCAAGTAGGCCTGTGGCGTTTTAGCACCATCATCGCCTCCATACTGAACTTCCGGCCGGATCCGATAACAATCGAACAAATCCGGCTGAAGAAACTCGATCGCCCGTCCGCGCCATCAGCGCGTCTGTCACGGATTTCGCAGTTTTTCGTATGCTAAAGTCAGAATCACAGGAGATACCAGAATACTATATATGACTAAGTCCAAAACACGCCAGCGATCCTCAGGAAGAAGCAGTAAGCGTGTCCGTACGACTCACACTCAACGACTCAAATCCTGTGTCAATCAATCACCTATATCTTTGGGAGCAGCTGTGACACCACTTCTGTCTTTCTTCCGCTAGATACCAGGAGAGGCCGGAGATTTTGCATCAGCAAGGCGAGACAGTCATCAAGAGTATTAGACGTGCTTTCAAAAATTGCCGGCTAGTCTCCATACTCCCCATGTTCTTCCTGCTTGCGGGACGCTACAACGTCACTGTGTGAAAGACACGCAAACGGAAACTTATGAAAATATGAATTTGGGGAATTTTTTGAAGTAAAGGATGGCAAAAAACACGAGGAAGTCGTTCAGATGGTTAGGCGTTGTTTTAAAAGTCGTCGGCTGTAAGGCTGGCTCGAAGTTTAGATCTCCCTTGCGTGTTTGTCTCGTTTGGATTTTTTTTTTATGAATAAAGCCTTTATTCATTATATATTCGCTTACGTGAGGATTGTCACGGCTGCACAAGTGTGTTATTTTCCTGTTTTGGCGTTTGAAGGGTATAAGTATCTGCGACGATCGGGAAGGGAGTGGAGGCTTCGTCTGTACTTTCAGCTTGTATTTTCTCATACTTGTTATCCTCGCGCTTGAAACAGAGTGGAAATGTAGGCTATTTAGTAGGCTGACTAAAAGCAGGAACTAGTAAAATAAAATAAAAAATGCTTTTTTTGACTGGGTCAAATGAAGCAGGTAAGTATACAAATACTGAACAATACTCGGGCTGATCTTTCTTCAAGGTGGTCTGGAGACGTGGTCGTTGACAGTATGAAGCAGGTCTAATTAGTAGAAGCTCGGTAGAAGCCTAATTAGTTCCAAGTTAGCGCTGCAAAACAAGGCTCCGAGCCTCGAAAAATCTCAGGGAAGAAGAAGAATAATTACTCAAGAACATAGCTCATGTCTCTCAACTCTTAAGGAAGAAAACGAGAACAGGCCGTGCCGCCCTCGTGTTTCGCGGCGGCTTGTCATGGTAAATAATGAATTTGCATTTTGTTCTTAGACTTTATGTGAGGATTTCCACTAGTTGGACCCATGTTGGTCATTGAGGTTGCTAAAACAGGGCTACTGCCCTTTCTTTGTCAATCAAAAGAGGGCTCCGGCTTACCGACGAAACGTTCCCATGGCAAAATGTCCCCAGCGAAACGTCCCCAAGCATAGATTTCCAAAGTTCGCGTAGGTCGTAGGCGCTTGATCATGGCAAAACTACTTCATGAGTGTGCATTGCAGATGTGGGAACATTCCTTATAGTAAGAACAGATTTGTTCTTGCTTATAGGCAGGAAAGATCGTACTTTGGAGCAGTTGCTTAAAGGACCTGTCTTGCCTGTAATAGTAACGCAACCTACTTCCGTAATCACTCCATATATTTATAAACATGGAAAAACCCAATTTCGTACAGTACATTATAACCCCTCTAACAAAACCACGCTGATTTTCTCACTTGCCGTGTTTTCCTACCTTCGATTTGTATCATGCTGTCGACGGTTGTCTGCGAGAAATTTTTCTATCAGAAAAACCGGTTATGTAAATTGTTTCCCTGTTTTCGCTGTAAGTGAACGAGTCTCGGAAAAGGCTTAAAACAGCCAAAACCGTGGGTTATTTGTTGAAAGCACAGCCTAGTTTTAAAGTATTAAAATATTTTAAAATACTGTAAGTTGAAGAGTAAATAGTGTGAGGGTCCTTTAATAAATGCATCTTTTCCATTAAAAATATATAGTGTAATATGCGTTGCACTGGGCTCGTAACTGATCAGTCCTAGGACGTTTGAAGCAACATACTCAGTCGGCACTTCTTACCAATACGGTCCTCAGACGCAAGAGGAACCCTGCTCTGCCTCAAAGAGAATAAAAGGAAAGATCCCACATTGTGGCCAAGCTGCGAGCTCATACGGCACTTGTTACGAGTAGGTGTTGCAAGAACGTAGATGACAACGTCACAAAATACCCCTTCAACCTCCTAGGATCGGACCTAGAAATAGGATATCTAGTTTCACTCGAGTCTGAGCATTTCCGGCATCGCCTCGGGCCGTCTAGAGCAAATGTCAGGGCACAATATTTTTGGTACTCCTCCCCCGCAATCTCCCCCTCCCACGGCCTAATTTGGTCCAGACACATAAGCTAATCATCTAACTAAACCATCTTCTCTTACCGGCTATCAAGTTTCGCTTGAGTCTTAGCTTTTTTCGCGAAACTACAGTGCCCCCCCCCCCCCCCCGCCGTGTTCAGATCCAGTTCGGACCCTAGACTATGTCATCTAGGGAAAACCTATCTCCACTCCTCAAGTTTCATTCAAACCCTCCACTCGTTTGACCCATATGCGAGCCACAAAATTTCCGGGAATTTCCCCTCCAACTCCCCACACTGTGGCCAAATACGACTAGGATACATAGACGTCGATCTTCTCCTCTCGTCCTTCGAGTTTGATTCCAATCGGAGCATATCTGCAAATTTCCAAGTTCGTCCTCCTCCTACCCTGGATGGAGCCGGTCCGAACCGTAAAAAAACAAACTAGGCCACGTAAAATCAGTACTGTCAAATTTGCATCCCATTCGGTCTATTCGTTTGGTTTCCGTCTTATCACCAGAAAAGTTTTACTCGAATCGGACCACCCGTTCGCAACCTACAGAAATCAGTAATTACCGGATTCCCCTCCCCTTAAATCCCTCGGAAATGGTCGGATCAAGAAACGGTAGCTTTCCTAAGGCATTGTGTAAGGTCCTTAAGTCTATTTGGTTTGGTCACTTATAGGCCTGCCAAGTTTCATCGTCCTTAGCACATCTGGAAGTATCCTTACTCGCGATCACCAGAATTCTGGGAAACCCTCCAAGTCCAACCAAAGAGCCCCGATATGGTCTAGTTATGTCAAGAGTGTATCTAGGGCTTATGTTTGTTCATCCCACCAAATTCCATCCCGATCCCTCGACGCTAAGCGTTTCACGAAAATTCCGGTGCCCCCTTCAACTCCCCCCACAAAAGTGAGGTGTCCGGACTTGACATGGAACATTTGAGACGATACTTCTTTCCACTTGCGAAGTTTCATTCAAATCGGATCGCCCGTTCAAAAGTTTTGAATGACACTAGACCCCGGATTCCCCATCCCTCCGCTCGTCACGATGGTCAGATCAAGCAAATCAAGATTTTCAAACCGCACTCGTGGGATCACCACAATTCAAGACCCCTCCTTCCACTCCCCCCACGATGCTTGGATCGGAGAAGTGACTATTTCCAACTTTATCATTTGGTGTCCCTGATATGCCTGCCAAGTTTCATCGTCCTAGCTTAGTGCCTGAACTAGCAAAACCTGAACAGACCGACGGACGGACAGAAATTGCGATCGCTATGTGGCACTCGGCCGAAGGGAAAGTGCCATAAAAAGGAGAATGAAAAATAAGCGTAGTCCTGTTGTGGTGTATAAAAATGGCATGGGAAGCGAGAACGGATGGAACGATTAGTTAGGTACAGAGCCACAATAATCAAGATAATACGGGTTTGATCCTTTAATAAATCAGATTTAGAAATATCCCACAATTAAATATCCAATTAAATATCGAATAAAAGCGAGATCAATGAGTTATATCACAGCGTAAACACAAACACACAAATAAACCAATTACATATATCACGAAACGAATAACTTACAAACTACTAAATCATTGTGCTTTCTTCAAGAAATGGCTATAGCCGGGACCAACACTTTGATTTTGTATCCTTTAAATGCAGAAGTTATCAACCTGTCGTGGTTTTCAAAATGTTATATTCCAATGACGCAATCAGTAATCACTTGGCTATCCCTCAGCGATGAAAATAAAAGAAAATTCGCCAGATACGTTGGATTGGGGACGTTTCGCTGACAACCCAGGGCTCCTGCCTTTGATTAGAACAGGGGTCCTCTCTTAAGGAAGAAGAAGAAAAGAACAGAAGAACAGGGTTCCTGCGTTTCCTCGTTTTTCGTGGCAGCTAGACAGATTCTGAATGCCCTGTCCCTATTGGGACGTGGCAGTAAGAACGGGTTTGATAACTGAGCAAACAAACTGAAACCAGAAATAAATGGCTCCGCGAATGTTGGTATTTTGCACCCCGTAACGTAGTTCGAAGATTAGTCGCGCAATCGACCAATAGGCCAAAGGTAACGGTCAGTAGATGGGGCTCGATTCTGGCGATCTCACGGTTTCGCTGTAATTTTTGTGAGTTCACTTCATATCTGTCAACCCGTCAGCATTCTTTTAGGCTATACCCACCAAAAATAAATAGGAAAATTGGTTAACGCTCATTTTCTTACCGTTCGTGCCAGGCATGGAACCGTTTATCTGGGGAGACCGTTTCCCAACCAAATTTACTCTCGTTTAAGCAACATCTTGCTGTCACACCGTCCAGTTGTAGCGATTAGTAGATTTAGTACTAAAAGGGAAGGGTGCCATGATGAAATTGCATTTAAATGTATCGTTAATCAAAGACGACTATATGGAATATATATACAGACTACAGAGCAATATACGGTACTTCCAACAGCCCTCGGTGTCTGATAGTCCAAAGCTTGTAGCTCCAGCTTCGACCGTTAGTTTGTCTCGCGGACTTAGTTACATTTGTTGTAACCAAGCGTGGATCTGAAACTCGGTATAGTCCCGCGGATGTGTTGGCTTAAACGGGTTTTAGTTTTACTTCCTGATTTGAATATTATTCGACGATTTTACCGCTCAGAATCTCCTTCCGCGTTAAAGGTCGTTGTTGTTTCCCGTTGGAACTGAGGTCTTTGAACGCACACGAATATAATTTTAACTGGTTCCTTTCTTTTTTCTCTTCCTGAAATAGTCGCCAGTTAGAAACCAAAAAAAAAGTGTTAATTAAAGAAGGTCTCTGCACCGAGCTCTGCACTGCCGGCGTTGTTCATCAAAACAAATCTTGACGGGTCAACGGCGTTTCTACCTTGTTCCTGGTTTCTCCAAAAGGGCACCGCCGCTGACATGGTTCTTCTTGTCAGTAGTTTGTTGGCGCTGATTGCGTGATGTCCAGTTTCGCCTTTTCAAACACTTCTGCTGCTTTTGTTTGTTTATGCACGGCTAAGATTCTCTCCCTACTTTCTCAGTCAATGAATGGTCTAAACTAAGTTGTATCGTAATTCCATACAAGCGTGACGTCACACCCATTTGATTTATTTTTACCTAGAAAACGAAAAACTGTAGTTTATTCCTAAATGTGAGTATATATATTTAATATGTATATACAGAGCCGGGAGGCCAGCGAGGCGCCGGTCGCGTTTACATTTATGCGAAGGGACAATCAAATCTTACGTTGATTCCTCAATCCCACGATGTCACTAAATGCGTTACGACTGTATGGAATTCCGATACAATTAAGTCGACACCCAATGAATGAAATGACCTGGTTCCGCTCAGGGGCTTGTACCTCGTATGCCTAAACCGCATAGCTTTTGCACGAGCAGATGTCTAGCATGAAAGTTGAGCAATTCCAGTCGAACGCGCATTTTTCAGCTGACGCTAGCAAAGAAAATGTCACAGAATAAGTAGATCATGATTTCCTCAGCTGACTCAGGATTCTTGGTTGTGTTAAGTGGAGTTTCTTTTGCATCTTTAACCAAAGACTGCACCAACTCTCGTTTGCAGCACCACACGCTGCCACAACCGTTTTTAACAAAACGACTCAGGCTGGTCACTCTTCTTGGTCGACTTTGGATTTCCCTGAAAACACTTGCCAATCCCACTGCATGTATCACTATGCCAACTGGTTGTATCGCTTCTTGGTCGACTTTGGATTTCCCTGAAAACACTTGCCATTCCCACTGCATGTATCGCTATGCCAACGGATCAAGCCAGTTGTTAGCGATGAAAGTTTTCCGTGATTTTTTAACGTGACGATAGAAAACTGTGGTGGTTTCAAGAATCGCCAGAAAACCGCTTTCTCGGACTAACCGTTAGCACTTCACTTCACTTGCAAATATAAAACAGCTTATCAGTTCTCCGACTGTCCTTGCCGTCTCAACAAGTATCAGTTTGAGACCCATCCTTCAACTATCCTCAATGTGTTATGCTTCACGTCCCCATGTGTGTTATTTTATGTCTTCAGTATCCTCTCGGTGTCAATGGTCTTTATCGTGTCCTAAGCAAGAATAGTGTCCGGCTGTCCTCACTGTTTCAAACAAGTATCGTGCATTGTCATCAAGCACTGTTCCTACCAGTCCTCAGACTAACCTAGGTCTGTCTTCACTGTCCTCTCCGAGTCCCCACCGGGAATAAATGGTCTCTTCTGCTCAGCCTGACCGTCCTTACTTTTTCAGAAAAGCAGTTTCAGCACCGTGATTACCTTGTCTGTCTCAATACTGTAATCGGTGGGTTGTCACTCACTCTTTGTGGCACACTAACTGAGGTGCCAGTGATTTGTGAGAAAACGGCACGGCAACAGTACGATTTGTTTTTCTTCTGTCTGATGATGTAAAACCGAGTATTGCATCATCTTTTTCATTGGATCAAATGCATACAGGAGCTGATCCTGACGAAAAGGGCATTAAAACTTGTTCTTCTCGTAGAATTCCTGCCACTGCAATATGAAAACTGTGTTTGCTGACACACTACCATTCCTGATCAAGAGACGGCTGTGGAAATCTTTCCGTACATGAAGGTAGGGGATGCTGATCTAAGCTTCAGCCTACTACGATTAGAATGAGCCCAGAAAACTTGCGAGTCTCCCCTTACCTCTTTGTTGACTAGACGAAACCAAAGAACAGCCTCGAGGTTCAGAGTTCAGGCTTACACCTTCGAAAATCCTCATTTTCATTGGTTGCTACCCAGCGAGCCTCTTTTGCTTACATAATAGTCGTATTACTTGCCCATCATCCTTGGATAGTGTAAATTTAGAGCGTGTATGCATATTACAAACGCCAGCAACTCCTTCATTGTTTTTTTCCGTGTTCACGTTTCGTTCGCGTGGACAAAAAAGGAATAACCGGTCGACCATGGTAATGAACACAAAATAGTGAAACGCTTACAGAAAATAACGTGACTGATTTTGATTCGTGTTGTTCACGTGTGGTTCTTCTTCGTGGAAAGGCTGCCGTCTCGGGTTCCTGCTTGGAAACGCTTCTGCCAAGCTAAGTTGGGGTTTTCCGGGTCAGAGGCATTACTAGCCAAAATGTTCAGGGACTGGCTGTTTATTTTTACCGACCGTTTTTGCAGATAAAAACGACTGTGTTTATGAAAAAATCGGCTGATTTTAAGAAAAACTACTATTTAAAAAAAATCGACTATTTTTACGAGAAACAGACTGTTTTAAAAAAATAATTAAGACAAAATCGACTGTTATCACGAAAAATTGCGCCGCTTCGCGCCGACTCGGCTATTTTTTTACCGACTGGCCGACACCATACAGGGCGGGGGGCGTACCCTACCCCCCCCCCCCTAGTCGTGAAGCCCCTGGTCCGAATGCAAAGCCCACAAACTCTTCATGTGCTGAACATTCCTGCCATGGCTAACACTCAAAATGCCCACCATAAGCCCTCTACTCAGAAAGCCCACGACTCAAAATGCCCACGCTTCTCCCTTACCATTTCAGCTGCAGGGCAGAAATGTAGGCTAGTCGTTTAATTCCCAGGATTTACATAGCAGGCAGGGATCAACCACGTGCAATTTCTGTTACTGAAGCATTTTCAGATAGTAAGTAGCAAGGCTTTAGTCCGCTTTATTTATGGCACTTGGAGCTTCGAATCAAGTGCCATATACCGATCACTTTTCGCTCTGTCGGTCCACTCTTCTCGAGTTAGGGTACTTCCAGAAGTGCTAGGACAATGAAACTTGGCAGGCATATTAGAGGCCCGACCAAACTAACTTAGAAATAGTCACTTGCCCGATCCGACCATCGTGGGGGGAGGGGGAGGTTGCGGAACCCAGAAAATAGGGACACGCATAACTTTCGAATGGGTGATCGGATCTTAATGAAACTTGATACGTGCAAAGACCTCGTAACTCAAATGTCTCATCTTATATCCGGACCGGATCCGATGGATCTGGGGGGGGGAACCGGAAATCGTGTGAAACTCTCAAGGTGGAGCGATCGGGATGAAACTTGGTGGGAAGAACAAGCACAAGCTCTGGATAAATAGCTGACAGAACTGGATCGGATTCGGACACTATGGGGGGAGTTGGAGGGGGGATCCGGAATTCTGCCGATCCTTAGTTGATGTACTTCCAGGTGGGCTAGGACGATTAAACTTGGCAGGGATATCAGGGACCCGACCAGATTAGCTTGGAAACAGTCAATCGCCCAATCCGACCATCGTGGGGGGAGGGGGAGACGGCGGAATCCGGAAATTAGTGGCATGCATAACTTTCGAACGGATTATCGGATCTTAATGAAACTTGACATCTTGAAAGGCCTCATCTCAAGTCCGGGCCGGATCCGATGAACTGGGGAGGGGGGGGGGGAATCGGAAATCTTGTGACACGGATCGAGTGGAGGGATCAGGCCTGTAAAGGTGTCATGGAGGCAACATGACTAGGAGAGAAAACAAATATGCAAATGGCTGGGATAGAGGAATAAGGACAGTTACTGAGGGCTGTGAATGGGAGGCAAGAGATGTGCGAAAGGGACATCTACTAAATTTTTAATATAGTGAATTAGCTAACATCATTTTCATTATATCCGGAAGAGTTGGTTTGCCTGTGCGGAAGATCCAGCCCAGATATTTGATAATCTGGAAGGAGAAACCTGGCTTTCTCTTTCGGTACCACAAATAGTTCACCGGCTTACCGACGAAACGTCCCCATGGCAAAACATCTCCAGCAAAACGTCCCCATGGCAAAACATTCCCATGGCAAAACGTCCCCAAGATTTTTAAGTTTTCCAAGGTCGTCAGTCGCATGACCGAGGTAAAACAGCTTCAGAAGATAGGAACATTCTTTGTGGGCAGAAAAGGGAAGACGTTGGATCTGTTACTTCACATATGCACCATTTCTGTTCAAATCTATAGTGTAACCCGCCTTTCCATGGGCTTTTAACTGATCGGTAGCAGGCTAGTTCTAGGTTGTTTAAAGCAACATACATAACCGTATATTTTTTTTTCTTTTCTTTTTTCTTACCAATAAGCTCCTTGGAGGCTGAGGCCTTACCTGGCTTAAAAATAGTCGAACAAGGGGAATGCAAAAATCAGCGTAGTGTCATTATAGGGAATAAAAATGGCATCAGAAGTTCAAGATGTCGTTTAGTGAACATTGTACCTATACCTTTAACATTTTTACCCTTGAACCTTTAATAGCTTATTCCCATGCTCTGGACTTCAATTAATCCGCTTTGAAAGAATGCCAGGTCTGATGTAAATCACAGCCTCCCCCCCCCCCACACACATTTTCTTATCATATTTTTTTATTGTCCCATTTCAGCCGGGGGCGCTTCGCCATGGGGACGTTTGCCACGGGGACGTTTTGTCATGGGGACGTTTTGCCAGGGGACGTTTCGATTGGGGACGTTTCGCCGACAACCCGATTTCACAAGACTAGAAAGGTTTTGTCCAGATCACTGCATGCCAGTAAACTACTAATATGTTAATTGTGGAAAAGTTTTGATTTTGTCACTAGCTAACCCGTTCAGTAGTGGAAGTTGGAATATGGTATTTAGGCCGCTCCCTGCCCCTTCACCAGTCCCGTATCCAGGAATTTATTTGGGGGGTGCTTTTGCCTTTCGGGTTTTTTTTTTGCCTGCGGGTCGGACAAAAAAGTACAAAAAACACATAGATCAGAGGGAAAAGCCTATAAAAATCGTTCTTTTTGTGTGTTTCGGGGGGGAGGGGTCAACCAGTCAGCCACAAACCCCTGAATTTTGGATACCCTATGCCAAACGTTGGATATGTCTAGCGTTTTGTATACCCTATGCCTAACGCTGGATACACTATGCCAGGTGCTGGATTCTGTAACAAAGTAAAATATTGATGATTTGAGTGAAGCTAAAAGATCAACCAATCACAACTCCTTTATATGGAGGTAGGTCAAGGTTAGGTTACCAACAGGTATCCAGCGTTTGGCATAGGGTATCCAGCGTTAGGCATAGGCTATGCCAAAATGCTAGATATATCCAGCGTTTGGCATAGGGTATCCAAAGATCAGGGATTTGTGGTAGACTGGGGTCAACCCCCTACCCCCCTCCCCTGGATACGGCCTTGCCCTTCACCATAAGCTTGATACAATTCTGGCTTGCCTGGGTATACTTTCAGAACTGAAAAGCGTTTAGCCACTTATTCGGTGGTCGACGACTACGAACACAATAAAGCTCTGCAGTAGACTTTCATTGACCTGTTCTATCCCGGCACGGGAAAGCTGAAGTTTAAGGAATGGCAACCCCCTCTTTTAATCATGTTCACGCTTATCGAAGCAACCATATTCATGGATGATGTGGCGCCTGCGGGTTTTTCACGGACGTAAGCAAAACCCGCCGTGTACTGTGTAGCATACATATAAGACAAAGACCCTGAGATACCAGTCATCATTCTCTCAGAACTTCAGTTGAATCCAAGCAAATAAAATAGTAGTTTTTTACGGATGTTATATTTATCGAACTTGTGAGAACCCTGTGTACATGAAGACGCGCATTTCAGCAGCCAATATACAACTGAGATACAATTTGTACATTTGGTAAGTAAAAATATTGGTTTCATGATATACAAAAGTCCTATGTCTTCATACCTGCTTTCCGAATCCTGATGTCGCCAAGTGGTGTATCACCACAGCCCCCCCCCCCCCCCAGATTTTCTGGACTCAACAGGTGGATAGAAAGAAGTTTACATAACATGTACGACATTTGTACGATAGCAACAACATTAGTTGAGTTTTCGCAGATACCTCTCTATTCTATATTCAAAATAGAAACTGATATCCAGTTACATCACTTAAGTGCTAAACTTCTTTCTCACCAATTCGACAAAATTTGAAAGAAGTGAGATGACTTCTCAGATACCACGATAACTGGCCAGATGCCACGATAAGTGCAAAAACGCGTTTTGACCGAAAAGGCGACCGAAGAACTTTTGACCGAAGTGTGATGACTTTTCAGATACCACGATCAGTTTCACGATCAGACCGTGGTATCGGAATATCAGATACCACGATAGCCAGATGCCACGATAACCGCAAAAACGCCTTTTGACCGTGGTATCAGAAACCCCGATAACTGCAAAAACGTAGTCCGTGGTATCAGATGTCAGATACCATGGTATCTGCAAAAACGCAACTATTAACTAACTGTCACAGCCAGATCATTGCTTGCCCTACCCGTAAGGGGATAATAGTCGGTCCTTTTCATTCACGCTGAATGCTCCTACACTCACAACATGTTTGATGAACCCTAGCCAGAGCATTAGATGAAGCTAGAAGGTTTCTTACCATAACGGGATGGTAGATATGCAGGCCCGTATCCAGGAATTTATTTCGGGGGGGGGGGGGGGGGGGGGTGCCTGCAGGTCGCACAAAAAAGACATAGGTCAGAGGGAAAAGCCTATACAAATGAGTATTTTTGTATTTTTCGGGGGGGGGGGGGGTCAACCCCCTACCCCCCCCCCCCCCCTCCTGGATACGGCCTTGTAGATATGCCTTTTCATCTTTCACCTTCGCTGAAATATTTTTTTATATTTTCAGGCTTGAGAAAACTCTCGAGGCTAGTCTTGGCAGCCGAACAGGCAACAGCGGAAATAAGCTCGAGCTAACCGTCCTCACGCTCCTCCACACCGTACCTTGAAGTAAGCACCGCCTCAATGAATATGTTTTTGTTTACACTCGTACGAATGCGAACCTATAACCCTCAGCGGATAAACAGATATGCACGAGGTCAAAGTCGCTGCTTGACCGAAGACATCATTGGGCATCATGTATATATGGTCAATTTGGTTGGTTTCAGAGCGTCAATCAAGGGTGCGGGGAAACCGGAAAGCTACCCCAATCGCAAAATCTAGTAAGGTGCAACAGATAGCTGAAAAACAAGATCAAAGGTTTCGATGGGATCCGAAAAATATAATTTCATCCAGACAATTTCCAGACTCCTTGAACATTTTACTACTAAGATTTAGAAACGGAATAAGGCCAGTGGCTAATCATCTGAGAAAACCAAGCTCAGATATGCATTCAGCATGTGTGTATTTACCCCTAGGTTATACGTCATATCTACTTTACGAAATCGATTATATCTCCTCCGGACGAACTGCTTGTCAAAGCTCAAAAACGAATTCAGAGTATCTCCTTGCCCCTATAATCAAATTCAGAAAAACTTTTAACAAATTTTCACGTTTTGGCCAGATTCCGGGCGAACTATTTGTCCGACGAGAAAATAACTTTCATATACGGGTTCAGCATTAGATCGTGGCTCTAATAAACTTCAGATAAAGTTTTTACTTATTACAAATTTTCCAGTTTCAGCGGGATTCCGGGCGAACAATGTGCCTGAGTAGAAAATGATTGTCAAATGCGGCTTCAGCCTGTCTTCTTATCCTTAAATCCAATATCTAATCAACTTCAAATAAAGGTTTTACTTTTAACAAATTTCCCGGTTTCGGCCGTATTCCGGGCGAACTAATTATCCGACGAGAAAATGATTTTCATGTAAACATTCAGCATGTTTTGTTACCCCTGAACCTAACATCTAATCAGCTTTAAATAAAACATTTACTTTCAACAAACATTCCGGTTTTGGCCGGATTTGGGGCGAACGAGTTGTCCGGCGAAAAAATGATTTTCATATTCGTGTTTAGCATGTTTTCTTATCATTAGCTGTTAAAAAATATTTAGTTCGCCCTTAATTTGGACCCCCTCGTCCACCCCTAAATGTAGGGCTACAGGGCCCATTTACCCTGCCCCTTGACCCAAAGAATCCTCACACCAAGTTTCATCAAAATATATCATTCCCTTCGAGAGTTATCGTGCTCACTGACGTACGGACGGACGGACAACTTTTACGAAGTCATTGGTATCCCTCCACGTACGTTTTGTGATCCCAAAACTTAATCGCGTATAAATGTGGCCGATAAATTTGGGTTATAGTCCGACCGCCAGCTCGTCAAAAGACGCTTAGTTTCGAAAATACCCGACCCAAAAGGTACAGTCAGTCTGACGATACTACTTTGTAGGCCAAAAAATCCTGATTCAGAATATGCTTGGAACGGTGGTATCCGAAGCTGGCTTAACTCTTAAAAATACTTTTTTGTTTTCGTTTATACTTGCTTTTTGGAAGTGTTAGACCCCTTCTCGAAAAGTGCCTATTTTAGTTGAGAATTGCTCAACAGGTAGTGCGCACAAGCAAGAATCGCCGCTAATTAGTTAACCCTACAGAGAAGACACGGAAGAGGAGATAAAATTTCGAAACAAACATGACAGTAAAAGCAACTAAAGATCAAACTGTCTTGCTATTTACTCAGAGAACGCCGTAAAATGCAAAATAATTGATTTCTGACTATTATCAGGGGAAATAAGGTGGCTGAACTTGGCATGGTAATACGATGATTTTTACCCATGGTTGCAGCCGGGCCCGTATCCAGGAATTTATTTCTGTGGGGGGGGGGTGACTTTCGGGGGGTGGGGTGCCTGCTGGTCGGACTAAAAAGTACAAAAAACACATAGATCAGAGGGAAAAGCCTATATAAATTATGATTTTTGTATGTTTCGGGGGGGGGGGGGAGGATCACCCCCACCCCCCATGGATACGGCCTTGGTTGCAGCTCAGTCTGTCTGGTGTGTTTATTACGTGAACAGTTACTTGAATGCGAACAATGCAGGTTTGTGGTAAATGGTAGAACGTGTAGTAAATGGTACTAAAGAACCTGATGTGAAGTCGAATGGACGTTAATTGACCTGTTGTACCGACAAGACTTGAGCTTCTCGGGTGCTCCCGACGTAGTTTGCACAATTTAATTTCTTACGTACAGGAGGGGTACAAGACCTTGTTTTTACACTACCTCGATTGTTGCCACGAAAATGTTCGTATGGGAGGCAGGTGCTCTCTCGACTTGGATGAAGAATAGGGAATTTGATTTTGTGACGCAACGTTGGCAAAGTTTGAGATTTGTGTGTCTCCTTGGTCTCATTCAACTCGCCTTTTTGTGCTTTAGATATTTCGTGCGACATTTCAATACATGAGCATATTGTGATTTTGGTCACACCGCACTTTCTGTACATTTTTCCATTTTGGGATTTGCTAAACATTTCCGAGAAAAGGCAAATTCGGACAAAATATTACAAACTGGCAAAATACCTTCTCGGACTCCCCCCGTGGAAGTCTAATTCAGCCCTCTCGAAGAAGTACCACATTATCGATGCTTCCGCGAAGTGCGTGCTAGATCCCGGGCTCTCAAAAACATATACGAATCGCCGTTGACTCGCCTAACGTATTTATAAGTTTTATAAAGTTTATGTAGTGTTTCGTTTTCTTTGTGTTTAATTCATTTTTCTTTCTTTCTATTACTCCGCTCTTTCATTTGTTGTATAGCGGGCCTCAATAAATTATTATTATTATTATTATTTGAACCAGTTGTAATCCCCGTAGTTGTTGATTCATTCCAGCAAACTTAGGTTATTAAGCAACAGACTCGTATCACATTCTTAATGAACGACTGTCTATTCCTGGCACACGGAATCAGCGGGTTCAGTTTGGTTAGAAGAACTTTTCTGCCGACAGTAGCCCACTATACCAGATGATGGCACTTATTTCTTTTTAGGAGAATAACTTATCAGGTTTCAGGTCTACTTATTTAATAACGGTATATTCATAATCAACGGGTTCGATTTGGTTGTAATCCTTTTCTCAACCATTGTGTTTGATAGCTGTACTCATTTGTGAGAAGAAATAATGGAAGAGCATCAGGCTTCATTTCTACTTTAAGCCACCTATTCCGGAATTTATCATTGGCATATTCGGAATCAGCGCGTTCGATTTGTTCGGAATCCATTTTTCAACCTACTGTGTTTGAGAGCGATACTTCTTATAGAGAGGAAATAATGGAACAGCATCGAGCTTCATTTCTACTTTAAGCCATCGTTTCCGGAACCAGTTCCCGGCATATTCGGAATCAGCGTGTTCGATTTGGTCGGAATCCACTTTTAAACCTACTGTACCGTTTGGGTTAGGGGGGTGTCACATTTTCAGGACCTGGCGGTCGGACTATTAACTAGGTCGAAGGTTTACCTTGAGTAACTGAAAAGTTCCAAAGTGGAAGCGAAGAAGGGGATTTCTGGGAATGTAGGCCTAGTGCAAGACAAGTCTAAATACAGTACGTATTTCAGTTTTCTGCCTGACGTGTTTACTTGAAAAAATGGTCCAAGGAACTTCATGCACTTTCGAGCCTCGAGACACTACAAGCGGTTACGATTCGAACGACAAGTAAGTTACCCATCACTGTACTGTGGTTACTGTAGGCCTAAGTGCGATTTTGGTGTCTGGAAAGCTCCGCTGGCTTATCCGTAGTTTGTTCTTGCGGTTGCGGCTAAAACTCGCTTCGCTTTCCGATGTTATTCTTGCGTTTCGCTTGTTTTGAAAAATGAATCAACTCAGTAAGTGGAAAGTGGATTCGGACAGCCATCGTGAAGTTCCGTTTTGCGTTCGATAGATTCTCTTTTTACTTTTTGGAAAGCGAATTCGTGAGCAGCATACATAGCAGCGGCAATTTTCTGAGATTATTCGTTTTTATTTGTGTTACAAGGGTGTATGTAAAGCTACGTGCGACATTTGCGTCACTGCGGAGAAACCTACGTGCGCTGTGTCAAAAATTTAGAGCGAAGGATGATATTCGTACCCGACTGCGAAAATCAGAGTGTATGTGCACGTACCTTGAGAAACTCGTTTCAGTGCTGCACGTGTCGAATCCGGAAGAGGATAGATTTTCGCAACATGCTAGTCGATTTTTCACAGAGCTAACTTTGATTTATTTTCTTTTTTGTAGGAAAGCGGGTTTCCACGCTATTCAGAAGTACGAATCTGACCGCCTTGCGAAATCTATGGTATCATGCAACATCAACGATCGGAAGAAAATTGTGGAAGATAGGAACAAAGGAAAAAGCCAATCTTCCTGGGGGGCGTTTAAAAGCAAGGACGATTTCGTGAAAATGCATCTCTTTTAAAGCTACTAAAATTGTTCCGACAAAGATTGACGCTATAATTATTTAGTTATATTTTATTAAACGTTATCGACTGTGTGTCTCTTATAACTGGAACTAACCGTCGGACGAGTGGTGTAGTATATTTTTATTATTTCAGCCAAACAAGTGCGCAAAACACTCAACGCGGAGTGTGAAAGAATTTAAAGGAGTTGCATAGTAAACATAAATATTCTGTGAGCACAAGCTGACTTTGAAACATATATTCAAACAATGTTTACAAGGGATACGTCAGCTATGATTCTTCATTGGCGATATTTCGGCCCTTCTTGGCAAGGGTCCTCGAAAACCCATCCCATTCAGTACATTTTGAAAAAGCCCAAATTCTTGCAACGTGCACCGGACTCCATCAAACCATTCGAGAAGCCGTTGAGATAAAGAAAAACCGAACAGGCATTAACCGAGATACAGGCGAGTACTCTTTACCGGAAACGTGGAACGGGGTTATTAAGGGAAGAAAATTTAAGCCTCAGTCCCTTATTAACAACAAAACCGAAGTCGATCAAAATGCAGAAAAAAATATTTCCTGCCGTCGCCCCAATCGTGCAGCAAAAACAGCAGCCGTGTCAAAAATTAAATCTCAGCACTAGTTTTTCCGTGCAGTGATTATTCAAAGTAATAGATTCAGGCAAGTACTCATAATAGAAACGTAGAATGAGGTCATTAATACAATAATATTTAAGTTTTCAGCCCCTTATTAATGAAAAAACCGAAGTTGATCAAAATGCAGAAAAAACCCTTTCCTGTCATCGCCCCAATCGTGCAGCAAAAACAGCGTCGTTGTCAAAAATTAAATCTCAGGACTAGTTTTTTCATTATACTGGTACTTGAAGATAATTTACCTTAATAAGATATTTATAGTCGGTAGAAGCTTCAGTTAATTGTTACAGGTTTGTTTCCTTCCCCGAAGTTGAACAAGAAGATTGACAGCCTGACGAGGACCCTTGCCAAGAAGGGCCGAAATATCGCTGATGAAAAATCAGAGCTGACGTATCCGTGTAAACATTGTTTGAATAAATGTTTCAAAGTCAGCTTGGGCTCAAAGAATATTTATCTACGAAGTACGGAACTTTCACAGCCCAGACATGCAGACAATTATCCAACTTGGCCGGAAGGAAAGGACAAGTGATAAACCAACTGAAGTTTTTAGTAAGATGCAGAGACAACGGACTAATCCCAACTTCAATGCTTCACAACATTGGACACCCGGACTCGAGGAATAAGAAGAAAGTGGAGCAACGTATTTCGCAGATTCTCCTTAAAGACACGATTGCCGGTTTAAGATCAAAATGGGCGATGACATCACGCGAATTCGACCATCTCAAAGAAACCCTCATGGAAAATGTTGATGATCATGACAGGCCAAAAATCGAAAAAGTAATCTCTGCTAGATTTGAAAATTCCTGTTGGAAACACCGCGAAAAGCTGCGGAAAAAATATTCTCGACTTCAAAACAAAAACTACAGTAAAACCCAGATTTACAGTCCGAAAGTTCTCCCTGGACCTTCCATACTAAATTTTAGCTCCAAAACTTTATCTCCAACACAAATTAATGCATTGTCCCATGGATGTAAATTCAACATCGCGCCCCGTGAACCACCAGTAGAAGAATTTGTAGCAAGTTTTGAGACAGGTCTTTTCCATGGAGATGCAAAAGTAGATGATTTTGAAAAAGCAAGAGTAGATGCAGCCCACTTGCTACAGTCCCGAATCAACATCCCTCCAGAACCGAACCTCCCGAAAGAAGAATTGCAAGCCTTGAAGAGCCTAAGGAAAGACGGATCTCTTATCACCACAAAAGCTGACAAAGGTAACGCCATTGTAGTCCTTGACCAGAACGAGTACGACACGAAAATTCGAAACCTCCTAGCAGACAAAGATGTCTACACCCCAATACCAAGTGATCCAACCCCATCCATTGACAAAAAAGTAAGAAACCTCGTAGAAAGTCTCCCTATTTCAAAATCCCAGAAACAGTTCCTAAAAGTAACCGGGCCGGTAGCACCGCGTTTCTATGGAGTAGTTAAAGTGCACAAAACAGGTAGACCCCTTCGCCCAATAGTAGCAAACGTTCGAGCCCCAACTAAAAAATTAGACAGATTTCTAGCTTCGTTAATAAGGCCACTCCTAGATTCAGGGCCGCATTACATCAAAAATTCCATTGATTTTGTCCAAGAGTTAAGAAAATACCCTGTCACCAAAGAAACGCAAAAAGCAAGCATTGATGCTGTATCTTTGTTCACCAGTCTCAGGAAAGATTTCACCCTAGATGCCCTAAAAGAAGCACTAGAAAACTATCCCGAACTGTCAGACAAAACCCCCCTAACTGTAAGCCAAATACTAGATTGTTTTAAACTTGTTTGGGAATCAACATATTTCATCTACATGGGGCAATTCTACTGGCAGCATGAAGGAGCAGCGATGGGGAGCTCTATTTCGCAGGGACTCGCCGAATTAACGCTAAGGAAAATTGAAGAAATCGCTTTCAGTATCGCGCCGATGGTTCCAAGTTTCTACAAACGTTATGTTGATGATGGTTTCACAGCATGGGAAGGCCAAAAAACAGACATTGTGAGTTTCGTTGACACTTTAAACTCAATTCAACCGACTATCCAGTTCACGATTGAATTTGAAAATGATGCACAGAAGCTGCCGTACCTAGATGTTTTGATTGCTAACAGTGAAGGAAGTTTTGTCTGCTCAGTCTACAGAAAACCCACCCACAACGATCGATACCTTCCATATGATTCTTACCAGCCAGAATATGTGAAACGCGGAGTAGTTATCTCACTAGTCGACCGAGCCATCAAAATTTGCGACAAAAATCTCCTAGATGACGAACTTTGCCACATTCGGGACGTCCTGTTTGGAAACAAATACCCCATTCAACTGGTTGAACAGATCACCAGAAGACGACTGAAGCTGCATTCATCCCCCAAAGATCCTGTAAGTTCTACTAGTAATGGTGAGGTAGAAGAAAAAAATGCCCGCGTTTACCTTCCGTACGTCCGCGGAGTAACCGAAAAATTGTCCAAAAGTTTGAAAAAATACAACATCCAAGTCTTTCATAGAACCCAAAATACTTTGCTGTCTTACCTAAACTCCGGAAAAGATAAAGTCCCAAATCAGTACCAAAGAGGCATTTATTCAATACCTTGTGATTGCGGAAAGCGTTACGTAGGAAGGACAGAGAGAACTTTCGGAAAACGACTTGCAGAGCATGAGCAAGAAATTGACCACGCCCTCTCCAACGGACACCGTCATAACTATACTTTCAAATCTGCACTTGCAGAACATATTTTCGAAAACCCATCCCATTCAGTACATTTTGAAAAAGCCCAAATTCTTGCAACGTGCACCGGACTCCATCAAACCATTCGAGAAGCCGTTGAGATAAAGAAAAACCGAACAGGCATTAACCGAGATACAGGCGAGTACTCTTTACCGGAAACGTGGAACGGGGTTATTAAGGGAAGAAAATTTAAGCCTCAGTCCCTTATTAACAACAAAACCGAAGTCGATCAAAATGCAGAAAAAAATATTTCCTGCCGTCGCCCCAATCGTGCAGCAAAAACAGCAGCCGTGTCAAAAATTAAATCTCAGCACTAGTTTTTCCGTGCAGTGATTATTCAAAGTAATAGATTCAGGCAAGTACTCATAATAGAAACGTAGAATGAGGTCATTAATACAATAATATTTAAGTTTTCAGCCCCTTATTAATGAAAAAACCGAAGTTGATCAAAATGCAGAAAAAACCCTTTCCTGTCATCGCCCCAATCGTGCAGCAAAAACAGCGTCGTTGTCAAAAATTAAATCTCAGGACTAGTTTTTTCATTATACTGGTACTTGAAGATAATTTACCTTAATAAGATATTTATAGTCGGTAGAAGCTTCAGTTAATTGTTACAGGTTTGTTTCCTTCCCCGAAGTTGAACAAGAAGATTGACAGCCTGACGAGGACCCTTGCCAAGAAGGGCCGAAATATCGCTGATGAAAAATCAGAGCTGACGTATCCGTGTAAACATTGTTTGAATAAGGGTCCTCGTCAGGCTGTCCTTCCCCGACGTTGACCGAGAAGATTGACAGCCTGACGAGGACCCTTGCCAAGAAGGGCCGAAATATCGCCAATCAAGAATCGTAGCTGACGTATCCGCTTTAAACATTGTTTGAATGCATCGTAAGCACTCTGGCAGTTGAACGTCTAGACCCCCCCCCCCCCCCCCACCACCACCACCAAAGACCCAAGGTGAAGCCACGACTCGATCCGACCGCTGGGTCATGTAGTGGCGCGGTTTGGAAGCACCTGACATGGGATGGTAGTTTGATTATGGATTAAAAAAAAAAAAAAAATCTTAGCAGGGTTATGGAGAAGGTAACCTGTAGAAAATCAAACTAAATATTAGCTTCATCGGTTTCTTTTAGTATTTTTTTTCTGTACTTTATTGTCATTCCTGCAAGTTAAAAGAGGGAAGGATGTAAACTGGATCATGATAACCAAATGCCATAAATTATACTAAATTCGTTGTAGTGATTTCTTGAATTGAATTTGGCTAAATAATATTAAGCTTTTAAGACAAACAAAAGTCAAACTGGCCTATGATTTCCTCTTCCGACATAAAAACGTTAACGTGGTGAATTGTATTAATCCTTTTACTCGCCACTCAATCTTCTCGAAGGTTTCGTAACCCTTTTAACCTCCGGCGGTAGATCACTGAATTATTAATGAACAATGGCCACCTTGCTTTGAAGAGTGAATTGTATTCAAGTAATTTGTGGATAACGTTGTAAGAAACCACCGTAAGTAAGATACCAAAGCTAATGTGTGTGTTCCTGAAATCTGACCCATCAAAAGATAATGGTATCTCCCCCCCCCCCCCTCTCGGTCCCTATTATTCAAATTCTTCAATCAAGTCGTCAATGGCCTAACTGTGACTTAATTTGTTTATACTCTTACTGCCAAAACGTTTGCAACCTATGACTAAAGACACGGAAGAGTCAACCATCGCCATTAATTCAGATCCCGTTATTGCACAAAAGAACACATAACAGGCTAATTAAGGTGGCCTTTTAAATTTCTCCGCAGTGAACTTCAAAATCTCCACACACGCCTGTGGTGGGGAGATAAGGCGGTAGGACAAATAGATCCTAGCAGAGGCCAAAATGCCTAGTCGAAATGTTTTTGTTTTCTTTTTTTTGGGGGGGGGGGGGGGTGCAAGGCATTTACCGAATGACTGGTAAATGTTACCGACTGCTTTTGCAGAAAAAACGACTGTTTTCAAGAAAAAAAAGTTCACCCCTCCCCCCCCCCCCAATCGAGACGCCCCTGGATCCTAGGATCTCTGATTTGGCTACATTTATTTTCATCGCCCGAATTCCAACCATGGCTAAGTCAATGGGCAATCCTGGCCCAGTTGCTACTGAATGGGTGGTTAAGGCCGTAATGGGGAGTTATATCCCCAAAAGCTCAATTTCTGCAGAGTTATGAGCTCGAAAAAAGAAGACCAACAAGAGCTGAAAGCTCACATGGGACTTGTCAGAACAGTTAGCATGTTTGTCCCTCTCCAGCTCCCCACCCCCAGTGATCAGACCCACTCCGGAATTGAAACTGAACATTCTCGACTCATTCTTGACACTTGTCAAGTTTCATGCACGTCCGATCACCTGTTCCTAAGTTATGAATGTCACCAGATTCCGGAATCCTCTACTCCCCCGCGATGGTCAGATTGAGGAAGGGACTATTTTCAAGTCAATATTTTAATATTGTCCCTAATAGGCCAGCCAAGTTTCATGGTCCTAGCACATCTAGAAGCACCCTAGCTCGAGATCACCGGAATTCCGGGAAACCCCCTCCAACTTCCCCAACCGTCGTGACATGATCCGGTCCTGTTTTGTCAGTAATTTACCTACGGTTCACGCTTGTTCTTCCAACCAAGCCCAACTCCGATCCCTTAACTTTAAGCGATTCACGAGATTTAAGGTGCACCCTCCAGCTCCCCCCCCCCTCCAGTGATTACACCCAGTCCAGACTTGAAACTGAACATCCCAGACACTTGTTCTTAACACTTATCAAGTTTCATGCACGTCCGATCCTCGATTCCAAAGTTGTGAATGTCACTATAGATTCCGGATTTCCCCCCCCCCCCTCTACTCTCCTACGAGGATCGGATCGGGGAAGGGACTATTTTCAAGTCAATATGATAGAATCCCTAAAATGCATGCCAAGTTTCATGTTCCTAGCACATTTGGAACTACTCAGACTCAAGATCACTGGAATTCCAGTAAACCCCCTCCAACTCCCCCACTGTGACACGATACAGTCCTGTTATGTCAGTAATTTACCTACGGTTTAAGCTTGTTCTTCCCACCAAGCTCCGTCCCGATCCCTCGAATCTGAGCCTTTCAGAAGATTTTGGTGCCTCCTTCAAGCCCCCCCCCCCCCCCAGTTATCGTATCTGGTCCGGATTTGAAAAGGAACATCTGAGGCACTTGTTCTAGACACTTGTTAAGTTTCAAGCACGTCCTATTACCCCTTCCAAAGTTATGCGTGTTACTAACTTCCATATTCCCCATCCCTCCACTCCCCCTACGATGGTTGGATCAGGGAAACGACTATTCTCAAGGCAGTCTGTTCGGGTCCCTGATACGCCTATCAAATTTCATCGTTCTAATACCCAACTCGCGAGATCACCGGATTCCCACAGTGCCCGAATCCGATCCGGTTATGTTAACGATGTATCTAGGACTTGTGCTTGATCTTCCCACCAAGTTTCGTCCCGATCCCTCAACTGTAAGCCCCCCAAAGTCACCGTGTAATCTTCGATTAAGGACTTATTTTATTAGTATTTATATTGTGTATCATGGTCAAGTGACGCCGCCGGACCAGGGGGTGAAAATGAAAAAGGGGGAAGGCCAACAAATATACATTCTTGTACAAGAATGTATCTTTCTTGGCCTCCGCAAATGCCAGGCGCCTTGGTTTGATTGAGAAAGATGATGAATATTTATATTGTGTATCATGGTCAAGAACGGAATTATTTGTGAGAGTACCCGGCAATGTTAAAGAATTACGATCTGTAAATACAATAACCTTCTTGAAGGAAGGGATTTTACTGATTCCTTGGTTTCCAGCTTCACTAAGGGGGACTTTCCACGGGAAAAATTGTAAGAGTGTCGAAATGACGCTTATAACCGGATCCGGTCGGATCCCCCATTCAAAAGTTATAAATACTTCAAGATTCCGGATTCCCCCTCCCTTCACTCCCCCAACGATGCTCGGATCGGGGAAATGACTATTTCCAACTTAATCATTTGGGGTCCCTGATATGCCTGCCAAGTTTCTTCGTCCTAGTGGAAGTGCCCGAACTAGGAAAACCCTGACCGGCGGACGGACGGACAGAAATTGCGATTTCTTGCCCTTCGGCCAAGTGCCATAAAAACCGACAAAAATGTCAGTAGCCTGTCAAAACTTCTCCAAAAATCTCACTCTCGCATACGGAACTGCCGATGAAATACTTGGATGAATTCTAGTCCCTAACCAACCAACGTCCGCGCCTTAGAAAAATTCTCATTTTCTTCTTTATTCGATTCCACGAAACAAAACAAAGCATAACAGGAATGTTCGTCACACGAAACAAAGCATTAAATATCAAATAAACGGCGGTTTGGTAAATAGAAGATGTCTGCCGACCCACAAATCCCATAACACGATCACCGAACGACATGCCAAACCATGAACTGATTAGCCTTTGGGAACCAAACCCCTGCAGCAAAAGGGAGATGCAAAATTTCCCAGCAACTGGGAGCGCGAAAACCCGAACTTCACCGATGTGAAGCTTGGTGCCCACAGGACACTGATTCGCATTCGCCTAAGCGAATTCGGCGTCGCGTCACGAAAAGATTCGCGTTCTATGGGCACCAGGCTTGACACGACACCTTTTCTATACAATTTTCGATTCTCTCCTCAAATTTGGCTTTGGCTCAATAGAAAAGCTAGATCTTTCCATGCCATCCTTCGACTAAGCAAACCGACATTCACAGGGCGAATCTCGCTCTCAGCAAGAACTAGGCTTCAAACCTAAGTTAGTCCTCCGAGTCTAAAGCACCATCCAATCCAACGTCCGAGGGGCGCTGAGGCGCATACACACAAAAAACGTCTAAACCCTGAATGCGCAACCTCTAGGTTGTACAAGGATACAGGGGAGAACGCTGTTCTCCGGGAGGCTTATGGTGCAGACAGACTACCAGGGTTCTTCACCATTTCTGCATTTTCCAGCTTCTACACAAGAAAACTGACAATGGTTTTAAAATTCCAGGCATTAATTCAACCTAGAGCCTGATCACCTTCCCATGCCATTATTTTGTTTTTATAAAGTTCGAACTTCCCGGTTCAAACAGACAGACGATCAGGCTCAGATTTACCCGGCCGAATTTTTTCCAATTTTGCTCGAAAAACCGATAACAGTAAAAATCTATCAAAAAATGGTGCAGACAGACGATCAGAGTTCGTCATCCACTTCTGCACTTTCCAAAATCCTACACAAGAAAATGGAAACTGGAGCTAAAATTCCAGGCAGGAATTCCACCCAGACCCCGATCAACTTCCCACGCCATTATCTACTCGGATTAACTTCGAACCTCAGACAATTAGCTTCAGGTTTTCACTGCCGGATTGTCTCCGATTCCGGCCGGAAAACCGATAGTGGTAAAATCTGTCCGCTTCCATCAGTTGGTTGTAGGTGGGCTATCAATTTTTGTCGAAATGTATCTAGATGTCGTGGGCATGGTCGTTTTGGGGAGAGGCCAGCAGACCAAAAGAGAAGCCGACTCTAAGCATCAAAACTTGTTTTCAGCTTAAGGCACAGAAGTGATTGTTATAGAGGTTCAATACAAGTAGTAAGAATACCAAACAAACAAAACAAACAAAACGATCAACAACACAAACAATCAGCAATATTTCGAGACGAATTTCCTGGTAAATTCCGCTCTACCTACGACTTAATGCAAAAATATACTGTTGTCAAATGCAAACAAAAATGTAGAGGGCGAGTTGACTCTTTCCAAACCCAAGCCGCTCCTCACAGGCAAAGAAACGTCTGACAAACTCACAAATAGATAATACCAAACATTGGCACACAGGTTTCTAATCACTGTACTAACAAACTAAACCCAAATCACGTAAAAATATCAGAGCCGTCCGAATCATTGTCCTGCTCTTGCGAAGCAACCGGAGTGCTGCCTGCTTTTGGAGTTGCGAAAAGGTCTTCGTCACTCTCACTCTCTTCAACAGTCGTCGCTAGATGGCCACCATCATCCTTTTCTTCCTCACAGTCAGGAGTTTGCTCCGGCTTACGGGTTTCAAGATTCTGGCCTTCGACTCTGACATTTTTCGCAACATCAACAGGGTCTTCCTGTGGTGTACTTTCTCCCTTCTCTTCGGTATCGATGTGAGCAGTCTCTTCAGGCAATGTAGGGTCGTGCTCGACGAATATCGCCGACTTTCGAGCTGCTTCCACTCGACTTCTTCGACTCATAGGTCGACGCTTGACACCAATTCGAGCTCGATTCTGAAAATAAGATATGTTAGTCAGCGTCACAACTAAGACAGCTCGGCCGTACACCTCAGATGACTTCTCTTCATTATAAGTATTCCTTCAGCTCAAGCTGGGAGACGCACGGAGCGATAGACTCGAAGCCATCCGAAAAGGGCTGTGAAGATTGAGCTCGGCCTGGGCTATGTTTCATAAGAAGATGGCCTAATCAAGCTTGACCTGCCAACCCTTTCTGAAAGACGACATCAGCAGACAATGGCGTTCGCGAGCATCGTGCTATGTCTCTTGATTTAGAGATCCTAGCAAGTAGCAGGCCCAAGACGCGACCAAGACAGAGGGACGCTGCTTCCTAAAGACTACTGAGACTACCCATAAACTCGACTGATCGCTGTCTGAAATCTTTTGTACCCTATTTCATCCAATGTTTGAATTCTAGTTAAGTTAAACGTTTCATAAGTTGTACGTATAGGTAGTGTCTATTTATGTAATTGTGTTACGCAATTTGTCGCGAATGACGATCCTATGCTAACACGCAGAATACAAGCTATTAAGACTATTAAGAGTGAATTATGTTTGCCGGTGCTAAACAGTTTATTAAATAGAGGAAAATACTCTCGCAAAGCACTCGCAAATTACACAGTACCTTTCGCGCTCCCTACATTCACAATTGTTCAGGCAGTCCCCGGACCATACTGAAGAAAGATGTACAAAATCTGAGAATTTGCTTTTAAGTAGGTACTGCAAATTCCTTATGTATCTCGCGAAATCCTTCCGCAATCGTCGATTGGTATTAAGCTTCAACATTCAAGACCTCATCAACACACTTTTTTGGCCCTCTTCAAAATATTCATCTCCGCAACCAACATCCTGCCGTGCCAGTGGCTGCCAGCCGACGAGATAATTCAATGACAAAATTCCAGACCCCATTTAGCGTTCTACAAACGTTGTTTGATCGGGTTGAAGGGTGTACAAATTATATTTATTTTGTTATATTTAATGTTTTCATTCGTGACTTTTATTTGTATTTTTTTGTTACTACGCTGTACTACACAAGCGGATTATAAACAAGCTATTATGTTTAATCAAGTGATTTTTGTTTCGGATAAATTTTCTCCTCTTTGAAAGGTTCCATTTCGGAACACATCAATCTGAAATAGCGATCGATCGAAAGTTCAATCGTAAAAGCTCGCAAGTTCAGGGTTTAACTACTACCTAAAGACCCTTCCCAATAAGGGCCGAAATACAGTACAAATCTGAGTTGACTTATCCGTTTGGCATTACCAAACATTACTCTTATTTTCGACAGACTCGCTACCGTCAACTTGAGAAACGCTCACACAAACGAAAGAAAAATTAATAACCAGAAAAGACAAGACCAAAGGTTTCGATGGGATCCCAAAAAACTGATTTACTGGATTTTTTTTATCCAGACAATCACGTCTTGTAGATTTCCGGTCTTTGCCAAACCCCTTTATCATGTTACTATTTAGCCATGACCAACGGAGTGGTGAAATCTTTCCTGTTCCGGGCTTACTGCACACAACTTTATGGTATTTCTCTTGTGACTAATATCACGGTCAGAAGCGGTAATTCATTCCGTGTTCTGTACAATAGCTCCCTCGGGTGGTTGCACGGTTTTCCTTGGAACTGAAGTGCCTCGCCAATGTTTGTTGGTGAAGGTCTCCCATCTTTCTCTGAAGTCCGTAGATATGGAGTCCCAGAACCCTCTGTTGGCTGTTCTCTCTGGGCCACACATGCGGCTATCTTTTCCCATTTGGCTGAAATGGGGGGAGTTGGTATATTGTGGGTTTGACCCAACTTAGTGTGTAAAGTGTAAGTTTGTAAAGTGTATTTTGTTTTGTATAATGGCCCTAGTTGGTCGGTATTTGATCCAAATAAATAAAAGAGCTGGTGACACTGAGAGGCGAACCAAGCACCTTTCGATCCTAATCTCATTAATTAAATTAAATGACATTATATAATAACATTAATAATATAATATATAATAACATTAATAATAATAACTATAATAATAATAACATATAATAACAATAATTAAATGTCGGCTGAATTGCTTTCTGAAGAGAAAATAAGATTCAGAGATTGATTCACTGAGTGCTGTTACCGTAAAGTTCGACCCGCTAATCGAATTGAGAACGAACTTGCATTTTTACAAAATTTCCGATTTGGCCGGATTCCGGGTAAACTTCTTGTCCGGTGCGAAAATTTCAAATCTGTATTCAGCTTGTCTTTCCACCCTGCATCAACTGTCTCATTTTGTTTTTAAACTTCTTGGCAGATTACCGGTTTCGGACGGATTCCGGACGAACTACTTGTCCGGCAAGAAATAAGGTTCAAAAAATTTCAAAACCCTGAAAAAATCGAACCTCTAATCAACTTCAGGAAAAACTTTTACTTTTAAAAAATTCCCGCTTTAAGCCGCATTCCCGGTGAACTAATTATCCAGGGAGAAAATAAGTTTCATATTCGGATTCAGCATGTCTTCTTACCCCAAAACCGACAATCTCAAAATATTTCTTTCGCCCCTTAATTTGAAACCCCCTCTCCCACCCCTAAATATAGAGGTACAGAGCACATCTACGAACCTGACTTGTGTTTCGGCCCAAAGAATCCTCATGCCAAGTTTGAACAAAATATCTCTACCACTTCGAGAGTTATTGTCCTAACAACGGACAGACAGACAGACGGACGGACGGACAACCTTTACGAAGTTATAGGTATGCCATCACTGGCATTTTGGGATCCCAATAAGTTGCAAAATACGCACGAATGGATCGCCAAACAGGGGTCACCGAACATCTGCAATTACTAGTGCAGTGTTCCTTGGAACATTCCGGTTTTCACAGTTTTTTGTGGAGCTCATTACTCGTGAACCAGTGCATGTATCAAGTTCGAACTTGGTACACTTGTGGATGTTGTGGTCTAGTTGTGCCTTTGGGGGGACCCAACTCACCCCCCCCCCCCGGTTCAAGGGCGAATGGGCAAAAATTGCCCATTGAGCAGAATTCATAACCAGGGAGCAATGACAGATATCAAGTTGAAAGCTGGCAAAACTGTTCGCACTGGAGTCTAGTTGTACTTAGTGGGGGTCCCACCCCCACATCCACTAGGTTCAGTGGCAATTGGGGCCAGATTGCCCATTAAGTGGAGATCAAAACCCGTGAACAATGACAGAGATCAAGTTGAAACTTGCCACAAGTGTTGGCGCTAGGGTCTAGTTGTGTTTTTAAGGGTCCCATATCCTCCATCCAACTAGTTCAGGGGCAACTGGACCCAGATTGCCCAGACAGTGGAGTTCATAACTCGTCAGGACAGACATCAATTTGAAACTTAGTATTATTCTTGGAACTGGGATCTTGTAGTCCCAAATCCCCACACTCACCCGGTTCTGGGACAATTGGGCCCAACTTGTCCGTGGCTAAGATCTTAACTTTACCACGGCACGGCTAGATTGACAAACTTTCCTGTACCTATATCCTCTGGCTACGAAGAAACTCTTGAGAGTGCACCTCCCACACCCTCCCCGCCCCGTTCATGGGCAATTGGGCCCGGATTGCCCATGATTTGGAGATTTTGTGAACCGTTACAGGTATCAATTAAAACTGGTTAAAACAAAGTTATCCCCCCCACCCACACACACACATACACAAACATTCACCATTCTTCGTTTCAGGAGCAACTGTGCCCAGTACATAGCTTGCAAACCATGGCCGGTATCAAATAGAAATTTGGAACGATTGTTGTCATTGGGGTCTAGATGTGTACGTTTCTTTAAGAGGAGGGGGTCCTGCCTCGAACATCTCGGCGTTTCAGCCAAGGCCGTATCCAGGGGGGGGGGGTTCAACCCCTTAACCCCTTAACATATAAAAATAGTCATTTTATAGGCTTTCATAGGCTGATCTATGCGGGTTTTTTTGTACTTTTTTGTCCGACCTGCACGCACCCCCCCCCCCCCCCGAAGTAAATTCCTGGATACGGTCCTGTTTCAGACGCTACTAGGCACAGATAAACGAAATACATTTCAAGATGTATGAAAGTAAAGCCAGTTCTGTATTGGAACAAGGTCCTGCCTCGAACATCTGGGCGTTTCAGCCAAGGCCGTATCCAGGGGGGGGGGGTTCAACCCCTTAACCCCGAAACATACAAAAATAGTCATTTTATAGTCATTAATAGGCTGATCTATGCGTTTTTTTGTACTTTTTTGTCCGACCTGCACGCACCCCCCCCCCCCCCCCCCCGACATAAATTCCTGGATACGGTCCTGTTTCAGACGCTACTAGGCACAGATAAACGAAATACATTTCAAGATTTATGAAAGTAAAGCCAGTTGCGTATTGGAACAAGCCTAAGAGGTTTACAGAAGCAAAACTGGAAAGACAAAGATGAAAAATACTGTGATTGGACCGAATTACGATTTACGCGAAGGGGTTGCGTTTCTAAGTGAACTAACATGTGTTTTCGCGTGGAAGGTGCCAGATGACTTCGACATTAGGGTGTTCGAGCAAGGTAGTAAACGAAGTGTATTGGAACAATCATAGAGTGCTCATAACGAGCATAACTGATTGTATAAGAGATGGCCTGAGCCGTGTCTGGAGATTCTTTGAGAGATCAATTGTTGATTCCACGGATAACTATGCAATACGAATATTAAACGTTACAGGAATGGATAAATCTAGTAAATTCAGTTTATTGTTTTGCACTCCACGCCAGAGCGCTTGCGCACTTGTTTTTTTATTAATTTAGCAAAATTGGTTAGCTTGCGCTTGTCACTCTGTGTTGTATGCGCGGCAACCGCCAGCAAATGAATCGGTTGTCTGTCTCTAATCAAACAGGCCACGCATAAGTGACATAAGGTTGGCTTCAAACCAGTGCTGGGACTGTCAAGACCAACTGTTTCGTTCCGATGTTTTGAGAACCTGCCAGCCAAGTATTTCCAGAGATTTCTAATCTACACGGGAAACAAGGAAACATGAAAAACTTCGGAGCGACGTGGTTTACTGAATAACAATGTGTTATGCATGTCACATTTAACAAGTGTCTGAGATATTCAATTTAGTTTAAAATTGGTATTTTCAAATTATTGTTAATATGTACGATTAATATGACGATAACCCCAAAATCGGCTTGAACCGTTGTATCGGTTCTGAGAAAAAAAAATTCATCTAGACCACATTACATTCTGTTCTTTTCGTGCGTTTCTTACCAAATTTTTAGTTTTCGAACAGCGTGCCCAGTCTTAACCTTTGGTTCCCACGGTTTTTCTGCGTGAAAACGCAGCATTTTTACTCCAAAAAAGAAGTTGCATCCATTTGCGTGTCAAAGCTATAATATTGCGCTGAAAAATGGCTTCTACTGCGCGGCTTCTACTTTACGTCAAAACATGCGAATGTTATCATAAAAACCCGGTGATGGACGCAGACTATTTTAATCAAGAGTAAAGTGGCACTCTGACACAATACTAAGAACGGCCATTTCGACAAGCAAAAATTCGCGATAGTGTCCTGTAGACTTACCGACGAAACGTCCCCATGACAAAACGTCCCCGTCACAAAACGTCCCCGTGTCAAAACGTCCCCGTGACAAAACGTCCCCAAGCATAGATGTTAAGTTTGCCTCGATCTTCAGGTGCATAATCGAGGTAAAACAACTTCAGAGTGTGCATTACAGGTGTGGGAACATTCCTTATAAGCATCGGACGTAGGACCGGTTGCTTCATAAATGTATTGTGTTCAGTTAAAATATGTAGTGTAATTTGCCATGCAATTGGCTCGTAACTGATCAGTGCTAGGTCGTTTGAAGCAACATGCACAATCTGAGGAGCCCCAATATGCTCTTAAGAGAAAGGGGAAGCCCGCTGTGGCTCAAAGAGAGTCAAACAAGGAAATCGCAAAATAAGCGTAGTGCCGTTATGCTGGATAAAATGACATGGGAAGCGATGAAACGAAAGCGGCTGGAACGATTAGTTAGGAAGAGAGACATAGTAAATCTAGGTTAGACGGGTTTGGTTCTTTAATAAAATCTTTTAATAATAAATATCACCAAATTAAATATCGAACCAAAGCGAGATCCATGAGTTATATCGCAGCGTAAACTAACACACAAAAAAAAACAATTAAATAATAGATAAAATGAAAACTGACAAACTACTAAGTCTTTGCGCTTTCTTTAACAAATGGCTGTAGCCCGCAGCAAACACTGTCGTTGTTTCTTGAGTATCGGCTGAATGCTGAAGTAGTCTTATCGTGGTTTTCAAAAGTTGAAAAACATTTTTTGTCTGAACTGATGACGCAATCAGTAGTCTCATAGGCCTAGCTTTATCTTTCAGCGAGGAAAACGAAATTGTATAGTCGGGCCGTTTTGTCATGGATTCATTTTGATCGGGGACTTTTTGTCATGGGGAAGTTTTGTCACGGTGACATTTCATCGGGGAAGTTTCGAATGGGGACGTTTTGCCGACAACCGGTCCCGTAACATCATTCAGTCATACACAATTTCTTAACTTTGGAGCAATCGCTCTTCAAAAATTGTGGTATACCCAAAGTAAAGGAACAGTGCAACCTACGAGCACACTAACCTGGAGCAGGTGAACGGTGGGCCTATCCCCATGGAAACTATTTAAGAGAAGGTCGTGAAATATCAACGTGACACACAAGAAATAATTGCCGTCGTCTGTGCTTCCTGAAGAAAATAATCCCTACTGACTCCCCAACAACAACTCGCTTTTGAAGTTAAAAGTTTTGAAGTTTGGCCTGAGAGGCCTGAGCTTATTAAGGAGAGAATATTTTTCTTAAGATTTGCCGATGAATGGTCCTTCTATTTACATATTTAGGACGTTCCTAAGTTCTGCTTAAGATGCTTATATAAATATCTTTATTGAGATTCAAAGTGATGATGGTGGCTTAGGCGTAGCCTACCTACATTATCCAATGCTCTATTTGCAACCGTCTTATGAATGTTGCCGGAGTGCCGCGTGAATCCATTAAACACAGAACAGAGAAATTGTCCGACAAACGGCGAGGATTAAATTCCGACACGAGGCCTAAATGGCGCGAAGGAATGCGAAACAAATGTTGCGAGGCATACTTTTCTGCTAGATAGCAGCCGTATCACCAGTGCGAACACGAAACCGCGTTTTTTGGGCAGAAGGGTTAGCGAAGGGCGCCTCAGTCCTAGGTGTCTAGTCTTGGCAGAAATTTCTAACAAGCGGAAGCAGTCTCGTTCCAGGACATGACTTACCCTTGTCATCAGAGATAAAGTCTTGTCCTCTTCAACTTCCTCTTCCGGCTCAATTTCCGGTTTCGCTTCCGGTTCTTCATAGTCACGATAATCATCATCGTCTGGAGTGACTAAAGATGGTACAGGTACAAACAACGCCACACCTAGAACAGAAGGAAAAGCTAGTAGCTACGCTTGTAGTACACGTTTAAGGTGTGATCTGGGACGACAGATGTCATCAGTAATGACTCAAACCTCTCTGATGTTGACAACTACCTAGGAAACGCAACGGACGGAATGTGCAGACCTGCACCTCTGTATGCAGGACTGACCTCGGTTCCGTTGCCGTTGTGTCCCTGCACCTTTGCTCTGGGAACGAAGAAATCAGTGAATCGCAACTAGCAGCATATCAATTTCACGACGAATCTGAACATACAACAACAACAAGAGAACTAGGAGAGATTATGGGACTTTAAAGCATAACTCTTAATGGAAATGACCTTTTCACGGTAAAACTAGTTCAGAAATAAATCTGTGAATGCCGTGAGCTCGACTCGGAGCTAGATGACCTACGGGTTGAGAATTTTGCGAGTATAATTGCAATACATGATAAAACTTGGATGAGGGAAGTTATTGGAAGTACGTGTTTTCAAGATTTGAAGAGACTATGGTAAGGTTCCTAAAGGTAGCTTCGGCCCACAGATAGAATTTACTTTAGGAGTTTCCTTTTCTTTAGTTTCATTATTTCGTTTAAGTGGGTTTTTTTGTTGTTGCCATTTTTGCCATGCCTCAGGCTGTATGTGCAATAAATTATTATTATTATGTCATTTTGCAAAAAAAAAATACTTGAAAAATACTGTGAAATTAGCGATTTTCTTGTTTGCGCTTTGTCAACTGTACACAGATTTCCCGCTCTCGGAAGCGGAGGTTTGACGCGAAATATTTGAAACTGTGCAGGCAGTGGCTAAAAAAAAAGTGGGATTACCATGCAACAGAAAAGTATTTTCGGAACACTAAACCTGTCGACGTACCAAGTCTTCTCAAAATAAAAAAAAAATAAAAAAAAAAAGAGATCCTGGTCACATCTGGCTTTCTATGGCGCAAAATTAGGCGTCGAAGTTGTCACGACACTAGATTATAGAAAAGGCAGTTTTTTGGGTTCATTTTGCAAAAAAAAAATACTTGAAAAATACCGTGAAATTAGCGATTTTCTTGTTTGCGCTTTGTCAACTGTACACAGATTTCCCGCTCTCGGAAGCGGAGGTTTGACGCGAAATATTTGAAATTGTGCAGGCAGTGGCTAAAAAAAAGTGGGATTACCATGCAACAGAAAAGTATTTTCGGAACACTAAACCTGTCGACGTACCAAGTCTTCTCAAAATAAAAAAAATAAAAAAAAAAGAGATCCTGGTCACATCTGGCTTTCTATGGCGCAAAATTAGGCGTCGAAGTTGTCACGACACTAGATTATAGAAAAGGCAGTTTTTTGGGTTGCTAAACCAAAAGAAAAGACAAGAAGAAGAAACAAATAATTCTGAATGTTGTTGTATTTAACTTCAGGGACCGATTAAAACGAAACTGAATTTCTGAATATGTTGCAGGAAAATAAACAGGTATTTTCTAGTGCCGTTGACTAAAAAAGTAATGTAGATAAATATTGTATACACTTGAAAAAAAAGGACACCAAAATGCTTTCTTATTATTTTTAATAGAAAACAAAAAATAGACATGAAATGGATGTGTCATTGGCATCTAGAAAATCTTTACCTTTCTCCCTGGGATTGTGAAAACAAATCATGATACTGCGAAGTTTCTGCTCCGTGACTCCGTGACTGATAAACTCGACTCGGCCGAAAAAGAGCTAAAAACTAGTAGATACAAAAGGACACAATAACGTAGGGCCGGGATTTCTGAACCCTATAATTTACATAGAGAAGTTAGGAAAAGGCAGAATAAGTAAGAGGTTTCCTTAAACAAACGTTTCTTTCGAACAATTTTATATATATTTTGCCTCTTTCTGCTCCGTCCTAAACTCTCCTTTGCAAACAATCTCTATCCGCACAGGGGCAAACTCCAAGCTGAAATGATATATCTGCTTTGTTTCGTGGCGCGTATATGGTTCATCTAGACCAGAAATCATTCCCTGGTGCAAGTATACGTGTGCGGTTCTTGCGGCCAGCTCTACAGGACGGTAGCATGCGAAAGTGAAACCCAACTGGGACTAGAAAAGAGTTACAATAACGGAAAACCGAGATTAATATGCCTCCGGAGTCGTGAGATAAAAGAAAATAATGACAGTTACCTCCAACAGGTGGCTTCTTTGTAGGTGACAGAATATCGGGAGAACCCATTGCCGACATCGCTCCCATCGAATTCGACCTCAGAACCATGGGGTTGAACTTCCTCGCCGATGGCTTCACGTTACTCTCCTCGTCCGCCTGGTATCCAAACTCCTCACTCAGAATTACACTCTTGCGAAAGTTGCCTTTATTTTGCTCCAAGGCACTTAAGAAGTTTCTTTGCGAAGGACGCACGTTACATACCTCAGAAATCTCCATGTCACTTCCGCCTGAGTCGGACATTTTCCGAACAAAGTCTTTTTGAAAGCTGTCTTTAACGACTGATTTCCTTGACTCCATTTGAGATCGGATTTCCGCCGCCTTCTGGCGAACTGACACGCTTTCTAGGTTCGAAACGAGGTCACTCGCGGAAGAGGTTTTCTGAAGGCTGTTCTTCTCCAGAGCCTTGAGAAAGTTCTTAGGGTTTACGCTGCCCTCTTCGTTCTCACTGCCCGAATCTGACATTTTCCGCAGGAAGTCTTTTTCGAAGTCTTTGCTACCACAACGACTAAGTCTGAACTGTTTCTTCACTTCCTCAGCTTTCTGCCGAACAGAAACGCTTTCAAATTCAGATTTAAGATCACTGCAAGAGCCTGTCTTTTTCACGCAATTTTTTTCCAGAGCTTTCAGAAAATTTCCAGGTTTTACGTTATTTTCTTCGGAAATCTCGGCATTCTCATTGCGAACAATTTCTTTGAAAGTCTGACTTCTCCTAATTTTCACCTCCGGCTTCCTCGGCATTACAGGGGGAAGGGGCGGAAGGGTAAGGTTCCGCTGTGATGGTTTTACGAGACGTTCTTCGACGACTTCGGCATTGTTGTCATTGTCAGTATCGGACGCGGAGGCAGAAGGTGGGCGTTCCCTCCGTTTTATGACTGGTCGCTCTCCAGCGAGCCTGAGGGACACGCTGCGGGTGATATCAGAGGCCAAATTTGGCTTGAGCTTCCCATCAAGCTTACCTATCTTTTTCTCGATGACAGGTTCACCCTTAGGTGGTTTCTTTGTAAGAAAGCTCAGATCCACCTTGCCTATTTTCTTCGTTTCGGCAACGTTGTTATTGTCCATAACTTTAACACTCATGGTCGAAAAGATGTCTTCCTCGTCACTTGAGGACAGGTCCTCCCTGTTGGAAGTCAGATTCACCGAGACTCCTTCAAATATATCACCATCAGAATCAATGTCAAGCGATAACTCAAAAGGTTTGTTTACAGCTGAATCGGCATTGCTGGAACCGTTGGGTAGAAGTGCTTGATTCAAGGCACTGCTGCTAGGTTCAGCCGGTTGCAAAGACTCAGCTAGGAAACTGCCACTTGAACTCTCCACACAAAGATTTGCCTTATCACCTTCAAGCAGCACAAATGTAGTCGGATCAGTATCTTTTACACAGCCACGCAGAATCGGCAATTCACGTTGACCACCAAAGTTAACAGGAACTCCCCCAAAATTGACCGTCGTAACACTGGCTACAGGATCACTAGCAAGTGTCTGTTTATTTCCTGGCATAGGAGTCTCCGGTTCGAATCCGAGTTTATTAATACTCGGAGCGCTGTCCAGTGACGTCGGCAATAAAGTGGGACCAGAGCCATATAGAGTGACCACAGGCGGACTACATTTGTCAATGGTACCACCGGCGCATACGGACTTCAGAGACCGATCCAAAGCGCTATCTACATTTGCTAAAGGTGACCGTAGATTCCGCGTCAAAGCAACTTCTGCGGAGGTGGTCCCGGAAGGAGATTTATCCTGAAACACGTCACCATCCAGTCCCTCAACCGGAAGACCTGGCAAGTTTCCAGCTTCCTCTCCAACAGGTGGCAAATTATTTTCTTTTCTGAACGGCTTAACAGGTTGGCTGTGAGGTGACATGTAATTACCGGTCACGCTTGATGACTGGGGTGTGAACGCGTGAACCTTCTTTTTACTTCCTTCTTCTGACGGAAACATTTCTGCTGAGACGCGACCTTTCGCAGCATGTAGCTCCACAGGTTCGCAAACTGCGTAAGGTGTAATGTCGGCAGCTTTTGCTAAGTTCGCTTGCTGAAACCCTGGCTGCTTCGTAAACTTAGTCCCTTGTGGTGAAAACAGTTCATCGTCATCAGAATCACTGTCAAACAATGATTTGATGGATTTCGACCGATCCTTGGGAAGCAGCTCTGACAGATTTATTTTTACCTGTTGCAGAGTTTCGCTCCGATCTGACGGACAACCACATAGGGCTTCCGTCCCTGGATTTTTCTGACCACTCTGTTCAGAAGCCCTGGCATCGAAGACGGAAACGGGACTGGTCACGCGAGCGCATATAACTTCATCACTGGTGGGAGTTCCTACCGATTTCGAAGATTCCCGACCGCTGGATGCCTCTCCCAGAAACATCTTGGCATCCACAGATGAGTCATCTGCAGGATTCACGAGTGGTCTTGCGCCTTTTTCAGGAATGAAAGTTTGAACTTCTTCCTTAGGCTTGCTTCGAGGTGAAAACAATTCTTCGTCGCTGTTGCTATCAAACAACTTTAACGGTTTAGAAGTAGCTCCCGGGTTCCGAGTGTTTGCCTTGGGCTCCGTCTTTTCTTGCAATTTCGATGCGAAGAGCTCATCCTCGCTCTCTGAACTGTCAAACAGTCCGGCCGATTTGATCACAGTCTTTTTTTCATAAGGTACGCTCGGGACTATTTCAGAACCAGGATGAACCTGAGGACTAGTTGAACTAACAGGAATACTTTTTATAACAGCGGGAATGTGAAATGTCGGTTGGGTTTTATCATGTATTTTCTCAGGTGACTTCGTTACACTCACACCTGAAACTTCACCAGATTTTTTCACAGAAGAAAATAGGTCTTCACCTTCAGACTCAGAGTCTCCAAACAAAGACGTCTTAGCAGGACTCGGCTGGGGCTTCATAAGAGAACTTGAACCTGACTTCATCGAAGCCTGTGCGACCTCGCCAGACTTGATTTTAATAGCTGATTCAACTTCCGAAGGTGACAAAGATCGTCTGACGGCAGAAATCGCAAACGGTTTCTTCAGCGACTTAAAGACTACATTAGTAGTTTTTCGAGAAAAAAGTTCCTCGTCCGAGTCCTCAAAAAGGGACCCAGTGTTTGCCCGATTCGCTACCAAGGCTGTTGGCTGCACAGGGTATTCTGATACAGCTTTTGGAGTCTGAACTTTCTCAACGCTAGATGTCGAGGTATTTACAGACTTCAAACTAGCCGCTGAGGCAGATTTTGTGGTGAAAACCCCCTCATCTTCTGAATCTTCAAACAGCGAATCAGTTTTCAGAGTGTTTCGTTTATCCTTGCTTTGAGCGGGACTTGGCATGAATGCTGGCTTCTGTACGAACAAATCATCGTCAGAGTCATCATTAAAAATAGAGCTGAATTTCTGCTGTACACGCGCGTCCACCGAGCTGGCGACGCTTCTTGTTTCTGATGCTTTGCTTGAGAGGCTTGAAGAAGCTGAATCCTTGCTAGTGTGTGGTGTTACAACTGTGATTGGTCGTGCTCGGTCTGAGAAGAGCTCCTCTTCGGAATCAGAGTCGAAGAGATTGTTCTTCTTAGCCACCGATTCCCTGAAAGGTAAAGCGGACATTAGGTAAGGTGACCCATGCGGAAGGACGAAGTCTAGTAAGCTTCCACGAACACCTGGAAACCGCCGAATTCTTTGCACATCCAGGATACTCGCACTTCGAACAATTGTGATAATGGCTGCCCCGCCATTAATGCTGGGTAAACATTCTAGTCAAAATCCTTGGATACAAGCTTGTCCCTATCAAGGAAGAACCTCGTCTTAACTAGACCTACTTGCAACACTAAGTCTGTTAAAACATAACTGCTCACATACGAGAATGCCACCTAGCATATAACTCATGACTCAAGTAAACACCACATCACATTGTAAAACTCAAGCACAAAACAACAGGAAATCTTGGCAAGCATCGTTTATGCTAATGACTATCTAAATAACAGGTCGTGCCTCTTGGTCACAGCACAATCCGAAGTCTAATCTGAAATACAAAAAAAAAAAGATGGGTGCTAATAGTTTAATACGGAACGTAATCCCATGGTCAAATACTGATAATGCAATTAAGCAATCAAAGCAACGCAATTCTAAAAATTATCAGCGTTCCAAAGACCATAATTCGACACTAAAAAGCAAAAAAAAAAAAGAAGCTAACCTGACAACTGCGGGAATCGCTCGTTCACGGCTCGGCTCGCTTACGACTTTTTGAGCAGACAAATTTTCCTAAGAGAAAATGCACATCAAAGCTCGCCGCGCTTTTCACCCGACAAATGACAAACAACACGAGCAAACAGTTGTGCCATTCTCTGGCAGAGAAGACGCAACACCTTTAACATCTGACCCGAATGAGGAACGTTCGTAAATATCCGGAATGCCATTTAAGGCTCTTCACTTAATGATGCATAACAAGGATGGGCTGACAGTGCAAGATAAATAATGCGCTTGTTGGTAAATAATTCGCACATGGCTAGTGGAAAACATGAAAAAGCTCCGAGGTGGACTTATCCAGGCCGCAAGCCGTACTTATTAAGGTCTATCAACGGCGTTCATGCATATACGGGCGACATCCTAGCGTATTGTATACAGCTATACTTTTTTAACTGCCACCCCAGACTTTTTTCTTTTCTATTTCTTCTTAATAGCTAGAACAGAAAATAGAATTGGTCCTACATAAACGATTGAAATGGTTTCCGGAATGTGGCTAAAAATAATCCCCCTCCTACCTAAGGGAATCGTTCTTGAAATCGCCCAAAGTTAAATCGCCCTCTCACGATTTGCACCGTGTGCCTCGGACTGGACGATCAAACTGAAGCACCGCACTGCCAGCCAGTCTGACAACTAGTCAGCGAAGAAGCAACAAAACCCCGCATTCACAGCCTATCGACGAACGAATATAGCTAATAACGAGCTTTATACAGAAACAGTTTCGAGAGGTCATTAAATCCGAAAAGATCGGTACTCTAAAGACTACTTTAACAACCTCAGCTATATTTGGGATTGGGATTACCGCTCAAAGATTATGACCCTTCTCCCAAAGAGATCAAATTGGATATTCGCTAGGCATCAGTCTGAGATATAAAGACTCCATTTACGGTACTATTTTTTAGGACCCTTGACAAGTTGTTCATACCTTAGCCCCCTCCACTATGGCCATCCTTAAAGCACCAATCGAACCAGACCAAAGGTTTCGATGGGATCCCAAAATGTAATATTTATTAGACTTACTGATCCAGACAATCAAATCTTGTACATTTCCGAGTCTTCGCCACACCTCTTATGTACACAATCCAAAACCCATTTTTGATATTTATCCATAATCAATCGCTTGAATATGTACACAAAAACGTTACCGTTTTGAAGTTTTTTGCTTACGGCCAAACAACTTATCAAATGAGGAAACCAAGTTCAGGTATAGATTAAAAAAGTATGTTTACTTCAATATCTTATCTCTAATCGACTTCAAAAAGGTCTTTTAGGATTTTTTTTTGTTTACCAAATTCCTGGTATTTTAGCAGCATTCCCGGCGAACTGCATGCAGAGCAAAATATCTAGTGACATTGAGAACCGAACCTACAATCCAAATTTCCAGGTTTTCGCAAATTTTACCAGCTTATCCGTCAAGGAAATAAAATTCAATTCGATTCAGCATGTCTCCTTATCCCGATACCGAATCTCTAATCGACTTCAGAGCAACTTTGAGCTTCAACCAAATTACCAGTTTCGGCCGAATTCCTGGTGAATCATTTGTCCGGTAAGAAAACTAAGTTCAGATATGTATGTATGTATATTCTTTACAACCCGTTACATTCAAACTGAACAAGAACGGAGTAAATGGACGAAAAAGAAAGAAAGAAAGATCGAAAGAGAGAAAAGACAATTGGCGATCAATGACAAAATGTATACAGCATTACAAATGAAGAAAAACACAAAGAGCGAGTTAGTCAGTGTTCATCCATTGGGCACAAAGTAGTGGTAACCACGGGTGTGCGACCGTTCCAAAAACTTTCTGAACTAGTTTATCTACAGCCTCGTTGGGTTCTACCAGGCTGAATTTTCTTATTCGGTACCTGTTGCGTGACCACGGTGGTATTTTTGGTAAATATTTAGGTAACAAAAATAAAGCGACCGGACTCGAGACTGCTCGGTAGTCGTGAATAGTTTCCAAAATGGATTCAGTGGGCCTCCTTACCCCTTAAAGGAATATCTCATTAGCTTATAAAACAATTTTGTTTTTACACTCTATTCGAAACCCCCTCTTCTGCCTCTGAATACAGGGCTAAAGGACCCATCTACGGACTTGGCCTGTACTTTGCCAGTGAATCCTCATACGAAGTTTGAACAACATATATCAACCCCTTCGACCCCCCTACAATCCAAAACCCAAAAAATACGTAAGCTAGGTTTAGACAGTCCTCTATTAAACCCAATAAACTTTGCACGTATACACGCAACCTAAGTCACCATCCCTCCTCGGTCCATAGGTTAAACAAAGTGAGGTTAAACAAACAAACTCACGCGCAGAGCATTGGCCTTTGTGAATAGAAGGGTAGGGTAGGGACTGGAAAATTGGTCAACAAATATTATTAAATTGTTGCCAGATAGTTGTCGGATGCATTCTGAATTTTCGACCCAGTAAACGCCGGTTGGGACTTTGAAGATAACTAAACTGATCACATACACTTTTTGTTTATCATTAGTATGCTCGAAAATTGCAACAGTATGTCTCACTCTTTATCGACTATCTCATTGGGTGTTAAAACTTCATGCTGAATTGTAAAGTAGTTCTAAGTGGCTTATAAGGATGAAGACCCATGAACAAGGTGAATCCCCCATAACTGATCAACGCCGTTTGAATGGTGTTGGTCAGTTGTTGGTGGGTCAGAATGTGGTAGTTCTGCCGAAATTCCTTCTTTGGCCGATTCTTGCTGAAAATTTATCTTGCAGGAAAACGAAGTGAGCATACCAATCAATGCTCTATTTTTTGCTCTATTTCGATACATGGAGAACTACTTGTCCGGGATGAAAATAATGTTCATATTCCGATTCAGCATGTCTTCCTACCCCTGAATCCAACATCTAATTAACTTCAGATACAACTTTTACTTTTTCCAAATCTTCTTTGTTTTTGCCGGATTCCGGGTGAACTACTTGTCAGGCGAGAAAATAATTTTCATATTCGGATTCAGCATGTCTCCTTACCCCTCTATCAACAATCGCATTAGCTTTTAAAACAAATTATTTTCGTCCCTCAATTTGAAACCCTTCCCCCACCGCTGAATACAGCTTTGGGCCCCATCTACCAACTTGACCTGTCCTTGGCCCAAGGAATCTTCACACCAAGTTTCATCAATATATCTCATTCCCTTTGAGAGATATCGTGCTTACGACGGACGGACAGACGGACAATTTTTACGAAGTCATAGGTATCCCTCCACTTACGTACTGGGATCCCAAAAAGTTACAGATTATTCTAACATAATATTCTAACCAATATTCTAACATACGTGACTCCTTTGAAACTCGGCCTGGTTTTTGAAAAGATTACAATCCGGCCCGGCTGTTTCTAGCCTTACTTCCTTCTCATTTGATTAAAAACACGGAAAAACTTGCATAACCGGTATTTCTGACCAATGAGTACCTCGGAAACCGTAATCGCGCGGATGACCCACCTCAAAAAGAGGCAAACACGGAAAAAGCAGAAACCGGTGTAGTACCGTTTGTTGGATTACAATGATATAGGAAGTTTGATATCTCTGAAATGAAAACTCATGGAACGACTAGGCATCGGAAAGGAGGATTGATAGAACGATTAGGGGCCTAGAGATGAATTTGCGTAGCCGCGCGTCACCTAGCGAAAAACGAGCAAAATTTTGGGCGCAAAATAAACAAGACCAAAGGTGTCGATGGGATCCCAAAAATCTAAGATTTGATACAGACAATTCGGTCTTGTCTTCGCCAGGCTAATCATCAGAGAAAACCGAGTTCAGATATTCTATCTACCTATCTATACCTCTATAAGCCATATCTATTTTGACGACATTGACCGAAACTTCCTGCTTTACTACTGCCAAATTTGCAGTTTCGCCCGAATTCCCAGCGAACTACTAGTCCAGCAAAAAAAGAAAAATTAAGAAACGAAGCCGGCGTATCTCCTTAACCCTATAAAGAAATCTAATCAACTTTAAATAAAATTTTGACTTAAAAAAAATGCGGGTACAACCGGATTCCGGACTAATTATATGTCCGGGTAAAAAATGATCATTATATACATACTCAGCGTCTCTTCTTACCCCTAAATATATCATCTAATCAACTTCAGATAAAGCTTTTACTTTTAACATATTTTCCGGTTTTGGCCGGATTACAGGCGAAATAGTTGTCCGGCGAGAAAATGGTTTTCACCATCGGGTTCAGCATGTCTTCTTACCCATAAATCAAACATTTAATCAACTTCAAATGAAACTGTTACTTTTAACCAACTTTCCGGTTTTGGCCGGATTCCGGACGAACTGCTTGTCCGGCGACAAAATGATTTTCACCATCATGCTCAGCATGTCTTCTTACCCCGAAATCAAACATTTAATCAACTTCAAATGAAACTTTTAGTTTTAACCAACTTTCCGGTTTTTGCCAGATTCCGGACGAACTACTCGTCCAGCGAGAAAATGGTTTTCACCATCGTGCTCAGCATGTCTTCTTACCCCTAAATCAAACATTTAATCAACTTCAAATGAAACTTTTCCTTTTAACAAACTTTCCGGTTTTTGCAGGATTCCGGACGAACTACTTGTCTGGCGAGAAAATGATTGTCACCATCGTGCTCAGCATGTCTTCTTACCCCATAATCGACTATCACATTAGCTGTTTAAAAATATTTTGTTTGTCCCTTAAATTGAACCCCCTCCCCCACCCTCAAATATAGGGCTACAGAGCCCATCTACGAACTCGACCTTACCCTTGACCCAAACAATCCTCATACCCAGTTTCATCAAAATATCTCATTCCCTTCGAGAGTTATAGTGCTTACAGACGGAGGGACGGACGGACAGACGGACGGACGGACGACTTTTGCGATGTCATAGGTATCCCTCCACTTACGTTTTGGGATCCCAAAAACAGACATGTCCAAAATAAAATTTCAGCACTGCTTTCACCCCTAGCAATTCCTAGCAAATAACCACAAATTCAACCTGATCACAAGCTTAGATTTCCAGCTACTGTCTTGAAAAGGACCCTTGGGGCAAGACATGACCGAACTGAATAACATTTCTGATGACTAGCCCATTTAGCACAAACTGACAAGGAGGGGGGGGGGGCGAAAATGGGCTAAAGGAATTCTTATGGGAAGAAGGTCACCGAATATTCATGCTAGAAGGTCATTGTGAGTAAAAAAAATACAACACGCCACACAAACCGCAAATAGTGGTTTTCGTTTGTATTTAAGGAAAAGTTGAGTAGGCCTACCTTCTTCGGTGTCTCTTTTCCGTGAAACTTATCCTTTTTCCTCAAAACCTCCTCCAAGTCAGCGCGGAGGTCCTTCGACAACACTCCGCTGTCCTTGTCCGCCGGCTCCCTCTTCGCAAGAGGAGCAGGGATGAACAAATCCTCATCGCTTTCATTCTCAGTAGCCACTCGTGGCTTTGGAACCGCGCTTATCGCCGATTGGTCGTCACTTCCTATCTGGGGCGTGATTGTCTGAACTTTACGGAAATGCTCATCAACCTCGTCGTCGAAAATAGACGTTCTTTGGTTGGTAAAGGACTCCTCGAAGTCTTTGGTGAACTTCGGTGGCTCGTTGAAAATGCGAGATGGCGTTACAGGCTCGGGTAGATACGTTGGTTTATCTGTAAGAAAAATTCAGTGGACAAAAGCTACAACGCATCAATGTACTGTCACAGGATTGAGGTATGTTGTGGATGTTAGATCGATCTTTATCTCATAAACCAGAGCCATAGTCAGCCTGCCTACAAGAGAAATGGATGGGATTGGGCCCAAAAATCAGAAAACTACACGATAAAAAGTTTCTCAAGTAAGGATTAAAGTTAACTGCAGTATTTGCTAATTGTATTAATCTTATCTCTACTGGGATAAGATTAATCCGGATTATAAATAATCTTATCTCAGTAGAGACAACATTACCAGTAGCAAATACTGCAAGATTTTGTGTGTATCCAAAGCAAAGAAGCAGTAAATCTTCAACCTTATTATTATTGTTGTTCTGTGAGGGTATGTCCAAAACTCCCGGCAAATGTCCCATTTTCTCAGTCCCTACCACGACAACTGATGGCAAGCCGTCACGCACAATTGATGAAAACACCACTCGTTATGCAACTTGCTGTAGCGTTCTTTTCGTATTAAAGACTGTCTAATCTTCCTGTCAGTAGCAGGAAACTGGACAGCGCCTTCAGGCGGGCTTTTAGGTCGACATTCAAGAGAGTGGAATGCTTCTAGTCCTTGTCTTGTCCATCCTGAGCCTCGTTTTTGTTGCATGCTGCAGGTCCACTTCGATCTCGGCCGATTCCGGACTGATTCTTTCGACATCCGTTTTTGCACTGCAGCGCTTCCGAGGAAGACGGCAGCGCTTCTCGAGAATCACGGACTTGCTTCCCGACCAAGTCCGTGTTTCCCTGCAAGATGCTGTAGCGCTGCCGCTTCAACCAAGAAGAAAGTGAATCCAAAAACGCACAGCAAATAAGTGCTGCAGCAGCGACGCGGCAGCGCTATTGCAACACAAACGAGGCTCTGGTCAACCTTGACAAAATGTATATTCGTCTCGTCGTTCATTCCACAACGGATGCAAGTTAGAAGCTCAGTTTTAGATGTGTTTGAATTACGTTTCCTAGTTTTCCATTCGAGTAACAACCTGGATGATCTCCCGGATTTCAACTTTTTCATGACGACTATCTTTTTATTAGTGGAACATTATGCGTGGAAATTCTTTAACCTTACTAATGTCACATCAACCGCTCACCACAAAGGAAAAAAAAACTGAACTCGTTTGCTGCTTTCAAAGAATTGGCGACCATCTGTCTAAAAGGGCCCCTAGACCGCCCGCCATCTATTACCATTGAAATGACGAAAGCTCTAGCTTACATTGCTTTATTCACAACATCGCTCACTGAAAGAAGCAGATGAACATGTTAGTGTGACTACACTAAATAAATAAAGCCTTCTATGGGGTTAATAGTGTTTGGTTGATTTTTAGATTGTTTTTGCGGGGTAGCAGGGCCCGATGCGCCACCGACATGGGGAAAAATTCATATACCTCCATCTTTCCTTCATATTGGTTTATTAAAATTGGAAATATTAAAAGCGAGAGGTTTCGTTGATGATATAACCACGTTTACAGAAGACGAGGAAGATAACAAAATGGCTATCGAGTGTGCAGAACATTACTGCAAACTCGTCTAGCTAGAATTAAATAAAGGAAAGTGCGAAATTTTGGAAATCACGTCAGAAAGACAAGATGGGATAATGGAAGTATGTGGAATACCGTTGAAAAAAGAGATAAAAATCTTTGGATTAAAATTTAATAAATCGTGGAAAGATACAGAAAAAAAGAATTGGTCGGTAACAGTATCAAAAATTATAGCATCTATTAATTACGGACGAAATCGGAAACTCACGGTTTTTCAGAAAGCGGAATACATAAATATTTACAGCCTTCCAATAATATGGTATTTGGCTAATGTTTCGTACCCTTCAAAAGCGACATTAAAAAAATTCACAAAATAATATACAACTTCATATGGGAAGGAAAAGAACCGCCAAAACTCAAAATTACAGATATGTATCAGCAGAAGCTAAAAGGAGGACTGCAGATAATTAACCCTGAAGCTAAGTCAAGAGCTTTTCGTCAGAACAGCTCTAGAAAATATGACCGAGAAAAAAGAATCAGTATTAAATTCGTGGATATTAATGAGACAAAGCGGGAAAATCGGATATCCACGAAGCCTAGAAATGGCGTTTACGGACATAGAAGAGATGAGGAAAGAAATAATTTTTGATCCTGATGTAAGAGAAATACCAAAAGAAGGGATACGGAATTTTTACCGAGAAAAGATGAGTCTACCGGATATAAAATTAACTGAAGAGAAACGGATAGACGAAGAGCAAGCAAACCGAACTTTCAATCTCCTCCATACATCGATGCTTTCGCCGAAAGTAAAACAGCATATGTTTTACCAAATACGTAACGTTATACCTACACAAGAAAGAAAGCACCGAATTTTCCCTGAACATAACACGGGAAAATGCAAAAACTTTAATGAAATCGAAGATGGAAATCATTTTCTCATTAAATGCGAGAAGAACCAGGAGCGACTAAGGAAATTTGAAAAAAATAATATGTTCTTTAATGGAATATGGAAATAAATGGCATTTAAAGGAAGAAATGAGCCTAATAAACGTTACAAGTAAACATGGATTAAAAAGAGAAAGGATAATGACATTAATGATATCGTCATTTTGCTATTATGCGTGGAAAGAAAGAGAAAAAGGTGAGGATGATTCCGTATTAATGAAAGTTAAAAAATGTTGGGAAATAATAAAAGGTAGTAAAGATAAAGTAGGAAATGATTTGGAATTAAATTTTAATATTGATGATTTAGTTTGAAATTTAATAAATAAAAAAAAATAAAAAAAAAAAAACAATAAGTAGGATAGTACAGTTATATTTAAATGGTAATTTTTTAAGTTTTAAGAAAGGGATAAAGTTTTAAAGTTATTTTTGGCAACCAAAGTAGTTTTATATTAAGAAAAATGGTAATCGTTAAAAGTTTTTCATTTAATCGTTCTAATTAATTTTGTATGTAAAGTACGATCAAATGAACGTTTATTTATATTTTCTTTATTTTTTTATTTCAGTTTTTGTAGAGATTTAAAAAAAAACTAAAATAAAAGAGGGTTCTGGTATCGGAGAAGGAAATGAAAAAGATCGTAAGAAATGCCACTGCAAAAGGGATTCCCTATAACGGAAGGGCATCTTTTGACGCAGGGAGTGCGAAGAGGTCGAACAATTTTTGTGTTGTTTTTGTTTCCAGGACAAAACCCCTTTTTTGGGTTGGTTGCAAAAAAAAAAAAAAAAAAAAAAAAAAAAATGAGGTCATCTGTACTAGCCTAATCACTACGGGCAGATATAGATGTTTAAAAATCGACTATTCTTGTTAAAGAACCAAATCTGTGGTAACTCCCAAAGTTCTAAGCCAATATCTCTGTCATGTCATAGTAACAAGTGTACAGATAATACTGTTGGCTGATCTCAAAAGCTTTGTGAGTACTTGACAAAGTTTGGGTACCCTAGAACTTGCAGTTCGTTCTTGTCGAATTCTGACACGCAAAATGTCAGAGCAATGACATGTCAATCGCGAAAACTAACCAAATATGATAAGATGTGTGTCCAGATCTAGTCAATAGCTCTCATTACAGATATGGTACTATTGTTGTACTGATGGGGCAGTAAATAAAGGTAGGGAACCGAATTCGTATTGTTGTTTTATTTTGTTGGTTTTTCAAGTATAAATGTGGTATTTAAGTGTATGTGTAAACAGAGGCGTTACTAGCCAAAATGTTTGGAGAAGGGGAACGAGGCATTTACCGACTGGCTGGTAATTTTTACCGACTTTTTCTGCAGAAAAAACGATGGTTTTCAACAACAAAAATTATATTTCTGAAAAAATCGACTGATTTTCAGAAAAACCCGCTGATTTTCAGAAACAAGACCAAAGGTTTCGATGGGATCCCAAAAATTCAATATCTGATCCAGACAACTGGGTCTTGTCTTAGCCAGATCCAGTCTTCGCCAGACTCCTTGAACATTTTTACAATTAAAATTCAGAAACAGATTAAGGCCAAATAGCTAATCACCTGAGAAAACCAAGTTCAGATTTGGATTCAGCATGTGTGTTTACCCCTATAAGTCATATCTGTTTTGACGAAAACTTCCTGCCACTTCTGCCAATTTCCCGGTTCCGGCCGAACTCCAGAACTACTTGCCCGGCGAAAAAAGAAAGCTCAAAGACGAAATCAGGGTATCTTCTTTCCCCAGTAATGAACATCTAATCAACGTCAAATAGAAATTTAGCTTATAACAAATTTTCCGATTCCAGCCCGATTGTGGTCGAACTATATGTCGGGGTAAAATACGATTGTCACACAGGGACTCAGCATCTCTTCTTACCCCTAAATCGCTTATCTAATCAACTAGAAATAAAACTTTGACTTCCAACAGTTTTCCGGTTTTGGCCGGATTCCGGACGAACTACATGTCCGAGTAGAAACTTGTTTTCACATAAGTGTTCAGCATGTCTTCTTGCCCTAAATCGAACATCTAATCAACTCCAAATAAAACTTTTAATTTTGACAAACTTTCCAGTTTGGGCCGGATTCCGGTCGAAATACTTGTCCGTCGAGAAAATAGTTTTCACCATCGTCTTCAGCATGTTTCCCTACCTCTAAATCGAACATTTAATCAAAACTTCAAATAAAACTTTTACTTTCAACAAACTTTCCGGTTTGGGCCGGATTCCGGGCGAAATACTTGTCCATCGAGAAAATAGTTTTCACCATCGTCTTCAGCATGTCTTCCTACCCCTAAATCGAACATCTAATCAATTTCAAATAAAACTTTTACTTTCAACAAACTTTCCGGTTTGGGCCGGATTCCGGGCGAAATACTTGTCCGTCGAGAAAATAATTTTCACCATCGTCTTCAGCATGTCTTCCTACCCCTAAATCGAACATCTAATCAACTTCAAATAAAACTTTTACTTTACTTTGTCCGATGACAAAATGGTTTTCACCATCATGTTCAGCATGTCTTCTTACCCCATAATCGACTATGACATTAGCTGTTTCAAAATATTTTGTTTGTCCCTTAATTTGAATCCCCTCCCCCACCCCAAAATGTAGAGCTACAAAGCCCATCTACGAACTTGACTGGTCCGACGACTCAACGAACCCTCAGACCAAGTTTCATCAAAATATCTCATTCCCTTCGAGAGTTATCGTGCTTACAGACGGACGGACGGACGGACGGATGGACGGACGGACAGACGGACAACTTTTGCGATGTCATAGGTATCCCTCCACTTACGTTTTGGGATCCCAAAAACGACTATTTTGACAAAAAATCGACCAATTTTAAGAAAAACCGACTGTTTTCGTGAAAAAAATCAACCGTTTTGACGAAAAATCGCGGCGCTTAGCGCCGACTCGGTTATTTTGGAACGACTGGCCGACAGCATTGGGGGGGGGGGTCCCCCCCCCCTCGTGACGCCCCTGTGTGTAAAGCTCGACAGTAAAACATAAGTCTCGGAGTAACTCAGACGTTCACGACATCTGGATGGCAAATTGTTTTGGCTTAATTTGTGTTTCTTTGTTTTCATTCCGTTGTTTATGCCTTAGGTTATTTTATTATCTTAAAAATAATATTAGTAGCAAAGTGCCATTTTCGTAAGCCCCTAGCATGTCTGGCCCTTTGTGAACTACGGCTATTTCTATGTTTTTAAATCTTACCTCGTATTTACCTTTTGCTTTGACAGGGGCTATTTTTTGCTTATAACTTTACTCCAAGATCCCCTGCGTTAGGTTCGAAATGAGGTGGAATGCCCAATCTATTGGACTTCTAGCCTAGAATTTTAAGATAAAGCCAATTTCCGAGCTGTTAAGGAGCTGGGCTTCCAACTCGGATGAATACTGGTTCCACGCTTAAATCCTTGCCGAGACGAATGGTTCGGCGACAGAATCAGTGGCGCAATTCTGTATACCATTTGCGCAACGATACTTTCATTGCTGAGCCCATTATTCCGGGAAAGTCTGGACGCCTATTTTTGTTCAATTCCATTCAATTCAATTTATTTTCAAAACCGATACAACGGTCAAGCCGATTTGGTGGTTCTCGTCCATATTAACACTAATTATATATTAAAGATAATTCTACACTAGTTTGGATATAACAAAGATTTGTCAAACATAACACAACATATTCAAATCTGTTTACAATTAGTGATGCGAGTTAAAAAGGTTGACGAAGGCGGAAACAAAACTTTTTAGGTAACGAGTCGTTGTGTGTTTAATTCGCTGCAATTTCGGTATTGGCTGGGCTCTCAAGCCTTACTCTTGCCGCTGACATCGACAGCCGGTGTTTGAGTACAAAATTAATCTTTCATTGCATTAGTCTTTCATTTCTTTTGCATTATTCTTTTACGGCACATCTAAGACTCTCGTTTTATGCTCTGCCAAAATTTTTTCCGGAGAATAACTGAAATAAAAAAAAAATCGAGAAAGAGCAGGTTAAGCGAAACCGTTAAACCACACAGGACAAGATTTAGTATCTTTCAGCGAATTTACTTTTGGCATTTAACTTTTTTTTTACATGAAAGACGCTGGTTAACCCACATAAACTATTTCCTAGTAAACCATATCCATTGTCTGACGATTTTAGCGTGTTTTGGGATCCCAAAACGTAAGTGGAGGGATACCTATGACATCACAAAAATTGTCCGTCTGTCCGTCCGTCTGTAAGCACGATAACTCTCGAAGGGAATGAGATATTTTGATGAAACTTGGTGTGAGGATTCGTTGGGTCGTCGGACCAGTCGAGTTCGTAGATGGGCTGTGTAGCCCTAAACTTAGGGGTGGGGGAGGGGGTTCAAATAAAGGGGCAAACAAAATATTTTGAAACAGCTAATGTGACGGTCGATTATGGGGTAAGACATGCTGAACACGATGGTCAAAACCATTTTGTCATCCGACAAGTAGTTCGCCCGGAATCCGGCCAAAACCGGAAAGTTTGTTGAAAGTAAAAGTTTTGTTTGAAGTTGATTAGATGTTCGATTTAGCGGTAGGAAGACATGCTGAAGACGATGGTGAAAAATATTTTCTCACGGACAAGTATTTCGCCCGGAATCCGGCCCAAACCGGAAAGTTTGTTAAAATTAAAAGTTTTATTTGGATTTGATTAGATGTTCGATTTAGGGCAAGAAGACATGCTGAACACTTATGTGATAACAATTTTCTACCCGGACATGTAGTTCACCCGGAATCCGGCCAAAACCGGAAAACTGTTGGAAGTTAAAGTTTTATTTCTAGTTGATTAGATAAGCAATTTAGGGGTAAGGAGAGAGGCTGACTCCCTGTATGACAATCATATTTTACCCGGACATATAGTTCGACCGAAATCCGGCTGGAGTCGGAAAATTTGTTATAAGTTAAATTTTTATTTGAAGTTGATTAGATGTTCATTACTGGGGAAAGAAGATAGCCTGAGTTCGTTTTTGAGCTTTCTTTTTAAGTAGTTCTGGAGTTCGGCCGAAACCGGGAAATTGGCAGAGGTGGCAGGAAGTTTTCGTCAAAACAGATATGAATTATAGGGGTAAACACACATGCCGAATCCATATCTGAACTTGGTTTTCTCAGGTGATTAGCTATTTGGCCTTAATCTGTTTCTGAACTTTAATTGTAAAAATGTCAAGGAGTCTGGCGATCACTGGATCTGGCTAAGACAAGACCCAGTTGTCTGGATCAGATATTGGATTTTTGGGATCCCATCGAAACCTTTGGTCTTGTTTTTGTGGGGGGGGGGATTTCAAAAATGTAGGATCAAGAAGACGATTTTGGCACTACTCATCTTGCACAATAAGCAGATGACACAAACAGGTCTGTTTCTATTTACTTGGCTAAAAAATCGGGGGGAAGTCAAAGCGAACAAACATGGCCTTTGTTCAGTGAACGGTCGGAATTATTTTTCAATGTCCGGTCAACTGAAATGTATGGCTTTCAGAAAAAGCTATGCCATCACTGGCGTTTAGATTCACGAATCTCGAGCGTTTCGATTTGTCAACAGTAGCCTATAAAAGAGTTACCCAAAGAAAAATTTGCACGGAAATAGGAAGATCGATGCGATTCTCGGTAAGACACTGATTATGTTAAAATGAGAATGCAGAGACAGAAAATACACCGCGGGAGTGCAAACAAATGATAAACGGACACAGTTAATGGCACGGCTGCTGTATAAACGCAAACAAAAATGGTTTGAGCACGGGCCGAAGGCGTTGTCACTACCCCCCCCCCCCCTCAAAACGGTATGGAATATATGCTACTCATCCCTTGAGAATTGTGTGCTGGTACCACGATAAGAGTATGCTGACTACACGAGTAAATAGAAACTCACCGCCAGATGGCATCTCCTTCTGTGGTTGTGGGATAACAGGCGGAAGAATCTTTTCCACGAAAGATGGCGGACGTGTTCTCTCGTCACTAGCCTAGAAACAGATGTGTTACAGAACTGTTATCAGCCAACAGCAGAAGAGACATTCCTTTCGCCAGCCACAGATTCTCAAGACTAGTCATGTTAGTATGTGAATTAAAGACCAGTACTTTTTATACGGCAGTCCCTCTTTCTGGTACTTTTATAGATAACGGTAGGCTACTGTCGTTATTCAGGTGCTGAACGTCGGTATCTTTTTAGCCAAGGACCTAGCATCAGCAAAAGACTAATTGTTATTCACTTCAGGCATTTTTATTTACGTTATTTACCTTTGGGCGTTCTCATTAAATCCTTTTGCTGTGACTAAAGCCTACTATCGGTGAGTGAAGTAGCTCTTTAAGCTCTCATGGAAACATTTAACATGATCACACGACTCAGCGAAAACATTAGATCGTTAAATGTTAAATGACTTCCAAAGTAACATACCTCCACTTTCCGACAAAACTACAGTCGCCTATGAAGTTGAACTTTACTTCGAAAGGTAGGTAGGTTTTTTAAATACAATTTAGAGCCCCCCCCCCCCTCCGAACAAATGACCACCTCCCCCTTTTAACACGCACTAATTAAATAAAGTTTTTAATTGTTTTTAAACCCATATAATATAACAGACTCCCTAATGAAAGCCGGCAGATAATTCCAAACAGTTAACTTCCGACATAAAGGATGATACCGGGAAATAACACTGAGACGGCCATTGAAAATAACCTATCCGAGCCGAAGGCGAGGTAGGTAAAAATGGCCGTCGGTAGGTATAAATGACCGTCGAGGTTGTTATTCTGATATGAGCCGAGATGAAGCTATGTTAACTATTATAACTCTTTCGAATAGAATATTTTTATAGGTAGGACTTATTCTTCTTTTGTTGTAATTTTATGCTAATGGGATAGGGAATTTTATTTTAATAAATTAGCAACCCAAGCCTACTGAAGAAATACTAAAATGACTACTGTTGGGACCCAAGCACTTCAGTTTCTACCAATACAGTCTTTTACTTTTTTGGCGATTGTGAAACGTGAAAGCCTACTATTGATCTAATAAGGTGACTACTCTAGGGGTCGTACAAGTAAAAGTAAACAATAACAAAACTACGTGTTGGCTCTTGAGAAAACCAGAAGAATTCGAGATCAAAGACAGTGATCAATGCTGAATAACTAGCTTTTGGAAAGCAAAGGACAGTAGGGTGTTGTTTTAGTTGGCCAGCTGTATTTTCACTGGAAATCTGATTGTGACAACGTATGACTTAGGGCATAGGCTGGTTGTCTAAGAGAGTAAGATGTTCTGTCATTTTTTCAATGCTGAATAACTAGCTTCTGGATAGCAAGGGATAGTTGGATGTTGTTTCAGCTGGTTGACAAGCTGTATCTTCAGTGGAAATCTGACTGTGACAAGGTATGACCTAGGGCATAGGCTGGTTGTCAGAGAGATTAAGATGAGTAAGATATATTTGTTTGTGTTTTTTTGCTGAAAGTATTGTTTTTAATTCATTTTTTGGAGGTTAGCTTCTACTTTTCAGTATTTGAGGAAAACTATTCGATGAACGTCTGCGGAGGCAGATACGGATTCGTATCAGCCTCTCTGGAGGATGATACGAGGTCGTACGTAACAACCTCCACAAAAATAATTGTCATAATATACAGGAAGATATGCATTGCATACCTGTTCTAGGAAAGTTGTTTTCGATTATTAGCCTAGTACATATGGTAAGTAATGCAAAGAATTCTTCGCCACCCCATTGCTCTCGGATTCTATTCCGCCGAACTAATCTACTTCGTCAACCTTTCATTCATCCTTATTCCCTAAATTCTCGATTCTAAACGTCGGAAAGTTTTCCTTTTTTTGGGATCACATAACGTAAGTAGAGGGATACCTCTGACTTCGTAAAAGTTATCCGTCTGTCCGTCTCTCAGCACGATAACTCTCGAAGGGAATGAGATATTTTGATGAATCTTGGTGTGAGCTTTCTTCGGGTACACGGGCAGGTCAAGTTCATAGGTGGGCTCTGTAGCCGTATCTTTAGGGGTGAGGGAGGGAGCTGAGATTAAGGGGCGAACAAAATATTTGTTAATAGCTAATGAGATAGTCAAGAAGACATGCTGAACACGTTTATGAAAATCATTTTCTCGCCGGACAAGTAGCTCGCCCCGAAAATTTGTTGGAAGTAAAAGTATTATTTGAAGTTGATTAGATGTATATGAAAATCACTTTGTCGCCAGACAAGAAGTTCGCCCGGAATCCGGACAAAACCGGAAAAGTAGTTGATTGGATGTACAATTTAGGGGAAAATGCTGAATCCGTATATGACAACCGTTTTCTACCCGGACATATAGATCGCCCAGAATCCGGCTGAAACCCGAAAATATTTATAAGTAAAAGTTTATTTGAAGTTGATTGGAGGTTCGATGTACTGGTAAGGAGGCATGTTGGTTTCGTATATGTAAACTATTTTCTCGCGGGGCAAATAGTTTGACCGGAATCGGGCCAAAACATGATAATTTGTAAAAAGTTAAAGTTTTATCTGTAGCTGATTAGAGGTTCAAAGTAGGGGTAAGGAGATATGCTGAATTCGTTTTTTAACTTTAGTATTTTGCCGTACAAGTAGTTCGCCCGGAATCCGGCTGAAACCGTAAATTTAGCAGAAGCAAACCCAGGAAGTTCGTGATCATTTCGTCAAAGTTGATATGATATGTAAATACACACGCTGAATCCATATCCGAACTTGGTTTTCTCAGATGATTAGTTTTCGGCCCTAATCTGTTTCTAAATTTTAATAGTAAAAATATTAAAAGAGTCTGGAGAAGACTGGATATTTGCAAGACCCAATTCTCTCGATCAATATTACATTTTTGAGATCCCATCGATCATATGACTTCGTAAAAGTTATCGAAACCTTTGGTCTTGTTTGCTTAACCGTAGAACTGGTTGACTATGCAGAAAGGTAATTGCACCCAGTAAATATATGTAGCTACGACAAGGAAACAAATGTTCTTTTTTATTAAGAAATGTTTTTGAATAATCAAGTTTGACTGGTGCATCGACTGTGTTAAATCCTCTACCGGCACTACGCTAACTTTGACGCTTGCCGTGTTCAGCTCTTTTCGTGAGGAGCAAGGCTCCCGATCATTATCATCCGAAACCGTATTGGTCGAAAACCCGCTTATGCAAAACCTGCAACATTTTTCACCCGAGTCAAATGGTCTGGAGAGATGCTATACGCACCCAAACCCGTGTATAATTTGTTAAAAGCAGACCTGAGTTTCAACATTCATCTTAGAATATCGGACCAGAAACTGTATTCGGTGCAAGGCATATTTCAATGAGGAGACAGTCGTCGTTAAGCTTACGAAGTAAACTGGGTGCTGGTTCGACAGATCGATGAAAAATGTTGATCTTACCTTAGGAACTGAGGTATCAACAGTTGAAAGATAAGGTTTATCCGGCGGTATCCCTCGGTCTTCCGAGGGTTTCCGGTAGAGGTTCAAACCAACATCTTCTTTTAGGAAGAAATCCTGGGACCCAATTAGAGCTGGGAGGGGGAGATTACTGTAAAAAAAAAAAAATACATAATCTTGAAAAAATAATCTTGGAAAAAATTTATATCCTACTTCGAAAAATAAAGCCGTTGAGCTAAACAGTAGTCACATGCATAATATATTTTGGTAGCTACCACAAAAATGGTTATTTCGTGAAAAAAAAGGTGAAACTACTTTGAGTTCATTAGGTTTTAAATTATTGCACGCTATTTTGTACATTATGACTGTTACGACACATTTAAAGCGCAACTGTACATATATATGTTTTTCATATTTATTCCTAGAATGACGAGAAACCGTCTATCAGCTACGCCCGGCTACGTTTTTATAACCAATGATTGATTGATTGATTTATTGATTGAGGAAAGAGCTGGAGAAACATCAAGCCTACTGACATCGCTACAGTATGCTCACCAGGCCCGTATCCAGGAGTTTATTTCGGGGGGAGGTACCTTTTTTGGTGGTGGGGGGGGGGGGGGGGGGGGTTGCCTGCGGGTCGCACAAAAAAAGTAAAAAAAGAGATAGTTCAGAGGGAAAAACCTATAAAAATGAGTATTTTTGTATGTTTCGGCGGGGAGGGGGTCCAACCCCCCCCCCCCCAGTCTAGTACACTAGGCCCTTTTTTGACACCCATTCACAAACGGGGTGGCATGCCCCCAGGTATGAGTAGGGTACTCATACGTATGTGTACCCCTTCTTCCCCAGAGGTCTACCAGTCTACTACACTTTCTAAATCAGAATTAATTACTGCTTACCGACTGCTTCGTCAGGTCTAAGGATTACAGCAATAAATAGCCCTGCTTCAGAGGAATATTTTGGTATACTTCTACTATTTTTTTGAATCTTGTATCCAGGTAAAAGGAGCCACTGGAACAAAGCTAACACCAACTTCTGAAAACATGGCGGATCGCTGTGGTACAAAAAGGACCGTGCACGCTACCTCGCGTCAACAAACAGTGTTGCCAGATGTCTCCGCAGCATCTAGTGAGTGACAGACGAAGCAAAAGTTGCGTTTTGATCGAATTTTTGTTCGCCGGTTGTTTAATTTCCGATTTCCGAAAGCCGCCAAGGTTTACCGTTTGCTTAGTTAGTGTTTTTACGACTTCGGCAATCCTTGCCCGGTCGAAGTTTCTTCAGTTGCGTTTTTATCGAAGTTTGTTCCACCTGGCATTGATTCGCATAGTATTGTCTGGAATTTTACGACGTATCGCAGAGGTATTTTTGAAACCAAGATCCAAGTAACAAACTGACGGGACCAGAATTTGAACAATTATGCTGATTGCCTAACAGATTGCAGTGACGGTCAGCTCACATTTTAAGCTCCCCTATTTTGTCTTCGCCATTGTGATCTTGTTTTCCCACCCTATCTAGAATTGCCAACGGTTAAGATGTGTACACACAGTCCGATTTCCGCAGTCAGGTGCGAATCTCTTCTTTCGCCGAAGAACTGTGACGCATATACGTTTTTTTCCGTAATAAAGTATATTTCGCAAGCTTATTTCGGTGTATCCTCAACATAGTAATTCACTCCTTTTTTCAGTATCTGATTTTTTCATAGCCTCGTTTCAGTTATGACTCTGTCCGTGTTACCTTCTCAATATAACAAAATTTGTCGTGGTGTTGGACGTCGTATGGAGTGTTTGTATTTCCTAGGTCTGGATGTGTGAGCAGGCTGTACGATTGAAATTTAAGTAATTGTCATGAATCGTGTCAAAATTCTGCATACTCTTTCGTTTAATCAGTATAAAATGGAAGTCGTGATTTTAATTGCTGTCCTGAAGTGGCAAAACTAGATATTGGTTGCCATCCCCCGCGACCAAATTGGTCTCCGACTTACTTATGCCTACAGTCGGAACAGGGGTTTGATTTTACTAATCAAGGGAAAATGAGCAGTTTTATTTCAAGAAGAAAAACGTAATAAAAACAAAGAAACACGAGAGATATTTTACTAATCAACCAAAGCGAAACGACGCTTCTTCAAGTTCGCGAAACTGTCCACTACGCGATTGACGTCAAGCTTCTTGCTTTTTCAGGTTCAAGCTGGGGGGTTGCCCCCCCCCCCCCCCCGCCCCATAGCAAATTACGCCCCTGCATCGGAAGTAGACTCTGTGCCACCCGTTCACTTCTAAAAGTAATCATTTGCCTACGTCAAGTTAAAATTTAATAGATTTATTCTAGCTCAAATGCAGAACTCGTTCATAATTTCACAAGTCATGATCCGGCCCCTTTTCTGAGGCTATCTTCTTGCTCGGATGTACACGAAATTATATGTAAATCTTTCCACAAATGTGTAAAGTAGGCTATCTGCTGAGGGCGAACAAAGGTGAACTTCAAAATCTATGCTATGTTTTTATGTGTTGTATGTGTAATGGCTCTAGAAGCCGTAGTCGAAGTTAAATAAATAAATAAATAAATATGCTTGGGGACGTTTCGATTGGAGACATTTCGAAGACAATCCCGTCTTGCCTCGTAGAGGTGTCTCTCAGACACACGATTTCGGCTCTGGCCTACTTTAGCTCTAGTCTACAGTGAACGAATTGAAAACGGATTAGCCATCTTGTCACAATAACGTTTCCACTCTTCCGCAGACCGTACTCAAACTCTTTCCCCCTTTCCGATCCGACACCAATTGGCCGCTTTAATTAACCCTTCAACAGAGCTCTTTAAAGATTACGCAATTTCTCTATGGTGAAAATACACTCAGGTAGCACTTGATTTTCCTAAGGGGCTGCTCACTGACTGTTTTGGCTACACCAAGAGGCTGGCGGCAGGGACTTAACACCTTGCAACAGAAGTGAGTAGCCCCATGGACCCCCCCCCCCCCCCTTCCAGTTCGCGAATCAGTTAGAACCCGTGAGAACTCAGTGCATTTCGCAGATGACCCAACACATCAATTTTTAATAAAACTAACCACATAGGTGTCTATACCAAAAGCTTCAAGGCACTCATCGTCCCCAACCGGGGACGCTATAATCGTCAAGCTTTGGGAAAATTGTACAGCACCTTCTGCGCTCCTTCTATACTATTTCGTTCTGGTGTCACTCATGTTCTGCGAAAGAAGGAGATAAAAAAGATGAGATCATGTTATTTTAAATATGCAAAGCACCTGCTCCACTTGTCGAAATTATGCCATAACCATACTTTGACGGAGAAGTTCAAAATTCAAGATGCAAGTGTTACCCTTTTGGATGTTTCTTCTTCGCTATCAAAAATCATTGACAACAGAACCCAACCAGCGCACGACCTTCTACACTGCTTCCTGGCCGACGATTGAAATTAAGTGTCTTTTTGTGTATGTTTATGTGTTTTATTTACTTTCTTCATTTACTCCGCTTTCTGAAAACGGCGGGTTATAAATAAATTACTTACTTATTACTTACTTACTTACTCCCGAGGTCAACTCTTTACGCATAAAGACGTGTTGCAATTTTATTGCACTTGCACCTTCGCTCAAGTACCATATACCGATCACTTTTCGGTCTGTCGGTCGGCCCACTTTCCTCGAGTTAGGGTACTGCCAGAAGTGCTAGGACAATGCAACTTAAATTGGCAGCCATATCGGGGACCCGACTAAATTAAATTTGAAAAAGTCACTTCCCCTCTCTGACCAACGTGGGGGGAGTGGAGGAATGAGGAACCCGGAATATTGAGGCATGCATAACTTTCGAACGGATGATCGGATCGTGATGAAACTTTATATTTGGAAAGATATCGTGTCTCAGATGTCCCATTTCAAGTCATGAGAACTGGAACCGGTTCTCAGGAAACCGGAAGAACCAGATATCTTTTTTTTTTTTTTTTTCAATCAATCAAGTTTAATCCGAATAGCTAAAAGCTAGAAAATGAATCTTGTGAAACGCATAGACTGGAGCGATTGGGATGAAACTTGGTTGGAAGAACAAGCACAAGCCGTAGATACATTAAGTGACAGAACAGGATTCCGACACTGTGGGGAGTTGTATGGGGGGGGGGGGATTCCGTCGATCGCGAGTTAAGGTACTTCCGGATGTGATAGGACGATCAAACTTGACTTGAACATTAGACTTGACGAGATTGTGACCATCTCATGTTAACCGCCAAGTACAAAAAATACATTTCAGCAAAATATACGTGATACGTCGAGATATATTTATATCTCCCTTAAACTATGCATATTAACCGAAAAGTCAAAAAAATACTTTTGATCGACGATATGTATCCATGATCGTTAAAGGCCCATAACCATTTTGGCCTCGAAAGTTAAGATTACAGATCAGTTTCTGGCACCCTTAAAGTGTGCATCATCACAGCCAAGTGCTAAAATAAATACGTTTTTACCAAACTATCCATTCTCGCAATCTCCTATGGCACATGATCACTTTCAAGGGTCTTGCTTACAAATGATCACAACACACCCACGAATTGGCATATTCTTTTCCTACTTCCTGAATCAGCCTTGCAAATGTCATATGAGCTTCTAGCTTTTGTTCATCGAAGGTTGAAGATGCCTTCAAACTACAAGAGTTGCGTTTTTGATCGAAGTTTGAAGACCTCAAAGGTCTTTTTTAATTACCGTTTTCGGTCGCCGGTCACAGTTTATTCGTCCTTCGAACTCTGAGCGTCAAACTTCATGAGCTAACAAGTTCGAAAATGGCTTGAATCGTCGAAAAAACGTCAACCGGGCAAGGATCGCCGGAGTCGTAAAAACACCAATTAAGCAAACGGTGAACTTCGACGGCGTTTGAAAACGAAAATTAAGCAACCGGCTACGCTAACGGCGATCAAAACGCAACTAAGTTCGAAGTTTGCTCGAATCGTCGAAGAAACGTCGACCGGGGCAAGGATCGCCGAAATCGTAAAAACACTAATTAAGAAAACGGTGAACTTCGACGGCGTTCGAAAACGGAAATTAAGCAACCGGCTAAGCCAACGGCGAACAAAACTTCGATAAAAAACGCAACTGAAGAAACTTCGACCGGGCAAGGATTGCCGAAGTCGTAAAAACACTAACTAAGCAAACGGTAAACCTTGGCGGCTTTCGGAAATCGGAAATTAAACAACTGGCGAACAAAAATTCGATCAAAATCGCAACTTTTGCTTCGTCTGTCAATCACTAGATGCTGCGGAGAGTTCTATAATCTACTGTGGCAATTCACACTATCGTTTGACATCTGGCAACACTGTTTGTTGACGCGAGGTAGCGTGCACGGTCCTTTTTGTACCACGGCGATCCGCCATGTTTTCAGCAGTTGGTGTTAGCTTCGTTCCAGTGGCTCCTTCTAGCTGGATACAAGATTCAAAAAAATAGTAGAAGTATACCAAAATATTCCTCTGAAGCAGGGCTATTTATTGCTGTAATCCTTAGACCTGACGAAGCAGTCGGTAAGCAGTAATTAATTCTGATTTAGAAAGTGTAGTAGACTGGTAGACCTCTGGGGAAGAAGGGGTACACATACGTATGAGTACCCTACTCATACCTGGGGGCATGCCACCCCGTTTGTGAATGGGTGTCAAAAAAGGGCCTAGTGTACTAGACTGCCCCCCCCTCCCTGGATGCGGTCTTGATGCTCACTAACAATTGAAGAGAGTCACCAACAGTTATTTTATGGTCAGACTAAACTTTACACTGAATCAGCAAATGAACAGTTGCGGATCAGTTTATTACGGCTGGAATGATGCAACAAAACATTCCTATATCAAATTATAACTATCACTATCTATGCGAAGACAAGAAAACTTGCCTGCTGTTTGTATGGACGTTATGGTTACTGCCCCAGTCTTCAATGCATGTGAGAGCCAGTTGAAGAGATCTCGTAAAGTCTTCAACAATCTCTTTTTCTTTCTCCTCTTTAGTCAGTGTCTGAAGGGAAAATGATTAGATTAGTCAAAAGCGGTTGTTCGCTATACAGTATTATTTATTTATTACGTTACAAAAAAAAATATTATTTACGTTACAAAAAAAAAGGACCAAACTATTCACGACCGACATTACTATTCCTACACGTATATACTAGTCAAACTTATATAGCATCACATCGGTCCATTTCCGATCAAATCCTAAAAGAACTTATCTCCCCTTATAACCTGGAAAAGAACTTTTACAAATTTAGGAACTAAACGACTCAACAACAGCTTTGTAGCCAAGAGTCAGTTTTTGGCCAAGAAACGGAAAGCTCACCTACATAATAACACATCTTACTCTAGGTTCACACAGAGCAAATCGCGGCGATGAACGAGATTTTTCAATCGCAGCGATAGAAGATTTGTATCGCCTGGATGTTCAGACTGAATTTTCGTCGGCAACAGAATTTAACGCGAAAAATTTGAAAAAAAAATCCATTTTCTCGCTTTTCATACAAAATGCGGTAGAACAGCAATAATTAACTTTTCTAAAACTGAATCATCAAAAGGGTCGTCCATGTTGCTATTGCGTGCATAAAATCGTACTGTCGCCCGATTACAGTTTAATTTTCCAAACACTGAAATCGCCTGACGAAGCAACAGAAATCGTCGATTTTGGCGAGGAAAACCTCGGCGATGGTCGATATCGCCTCAGTGTGAACCTAGGGTTAGACTATAGTATATCAGTCTAAGCTATGAAAAACTTTACACTACTTAAACTACAAGCTCCTCCTTAAACAAGACCAAAGGTGTCGATGGGATCCCAAAAATCTAAGATTTGATCCAGACAATTCGGTCTTGTCTTCGCTAGGCTAATCATCAGAGAAAACCGAGTTCAGATATTCTATCTACCTATCTATCTATACCTCTATAAGCCATATCTATTTTGACGATACTGACCGAAACTTCCTGCTTTACTACTGCCAAATTTGCGGTTTCGCCCGAATTGCGAGCGAACTACTAGTCCAGCAAAAAAAGAAAATTCAGAAACGAAACCGGCGTATCTCCTTATCCCTATGAAAGAAATCTAATCAACTTTAAATAAAGTTTTGACTTAAAAAAATGCGGGTACAACCGGAGTCCGGACAAATTATATGTCCGGGTAAAAAATGATCATCATATACAGACTTAGCGTCTCTTCTTACCCCTAAATCTATCATCTAATCAACTTCAGATAAAGCTTTTGCTTTTAACATATTTTCCGGTTTTGGCCGGATTACAGGCGAACTAGTTGTCCGGCGAGAAAATGGTTTTCACAATCGGGTTCAGCATGTCTTCTTACCCCTAAATCAAACATTTAATAAACTTCAAATGAAACTGTTACTTTTGGCCGGATTCCGGACGAACTACTTGTCCGGCGACAAAATGATTTTCACCATCATATTCAGGATGTCTTCTTATCCCTAAATCAAACATTTAATCAACTTCAAATGAAACTTTTACTTTTAACCAACTTTCCGTTTTTTGCCGGATTCCGGACGAACTACTCGTCCAGCGAGAAAATGATTTTCACCATCGTGCTCAGCATGTCCTCTTACCCATAAATCAAACATTTAAGCAGCTTCAAATGAAACTTTTACTTTTAACAAAGTTTCCGGTTTTTGCCGGATTTCGGACGAACTACTTGTTCGGCGAGAAAATAATTGTCACCATCGTACTCAGCATGTCTTCTTACCCCATAATCGACTATCACATTAGCTGTTTAAAAATATTTTGTTTGTCCCTTAATTTGAACCCCCACCCCCAAATATAGGGCTACAGCGCCCATCTACGAACTCGACCTTACCCTTGACCCAAACAATGCTCATACCAAGTTTCATCAAAATATCTCATTCCCTTCGAGAGTTATCGTGCTTACAGACGGACGGACGGACGGACAACTTTTGCGATGTCATAGGTATCCCTCCACTTACGTTTTGGGATCCCAAAAACAAGAGCTAGAAGCTTATATGGCATTTGCGAGGCTAGGATGAAAGTAGGAATTCGAAATTTGATGGGTTTCTGTAAAACCATCGAGAGCAAAACCATCGAGATAAGAATGATCATGGACTCTTAAAAATCACGACAATCTATTGTTTCATAAAAAACATTTTATTCTTGCACTTGGCTGTTGGCACTTGCGCACTTTAAGGGCGCCAGAAACTCATGTGTAAGCAAAATCCTTGAGGCAAGACTGATGAAGGGCTCATCGGGATCATGAATATAAATTGTTTGGTCAACAAATTTTTTTTTTTCACTTTTCGGTTAAGACGGCCAATTTAAGAGTGCTAGAAATTCATTTCGAAGCGAAACCCTTGAGGCAAACACGATCATGTGCTCATGGTGATCGAGAAAAAGTAAATTTTGTTTTAAAGTATTTTAGTACTTTGCGGTTATGATGAGCTGTTTAAAGGCATAGAAAACTTGACTACGCAACTTTCGGCCATCAAACCGACCTGGGTGGCTTAGATAAAGATACAGGGACTTATTGTCGAAAGGACCCCCCTTCTTTGTTATCTCGAACCCCCTCCTTAGTGTTCCCAAAGCTAGCTGGCAGGGCCTTGCCCCTTATGCACTGTAATTATGCGCTTATACACTGTAAAAGTTCGCCTTTGGCCGTGTTTCGGCCATAGTATCGGGATAGTAGTCAAGAGGTCGTGCGTTCGATTCCTACTCCCGGCACACAAACCTTTCGCTTTTTTTTTCTACTAACTCAAAAGTCGAATTCTCGGAAACTGCCCGGAAACTGCAATGGTCGTAACGAGAATTTTTCTTACTCTCAATATCGACCCAGGGTACATTCTTGATATGTCAGCTAGCTCCCCGAGTCAAGTTTGAGTCAAGTTTTCTGTTCCTTTAAGGGATGGTCGGATCGGGGAAATGACAATGTCTAAGCCAATGATGCCAAGTCTCTAATACTCGAGCAAAGTTTCATCGTCCTAGCACATCTGGAAGTACCTTAACTCGCGGTCAGCGGAATTCCGGACACCTCCCTCCAGATCCCCCCCCCCTCAGTGCCCAAATTCAGTCCGGTTCTGTCACTGGCGTACCTAGGCCTTGTGCCTGTAGGCCCCCCCCCCCCAGATTCATCGGATCCGGTCCCGACTTGAAATGGGACATGTGAGGTCGTTCCAGATATCAAGTTTCATTAAGATCCGATCACCCGTTCGAAATTTATGCATGCCCTAACTTCCGGGCTCCGCCGTCTCCCCTCCCCCAGGATAGTCGGATCGAGCAAGTGACACTTTCCCTAGCACATCTGGAAGTACCCTAACTCGCAGTCGTGGGACCGACCGACCGACGGAAAAGTGATCGGTATATGGCACCTGGCCGAAGGGCAAGCAGGGGTGGCCCGAAGTGTGGGGGGGGGGGGGGGGGTCCTGCTCTTTGCTAAGTCGGATTACTCGTTTATTTTGGCCTCGCCGAGGTCCGGGCATTCATTCTAGTAAAAGCGAATTCGAGTCCTTCTAAAAAATACTGTTAGGCATTGCCCAGCTTCAGCCGTAAACCCATCCCTGTCCAAGTCGTTTGAACCAGGTTTCAGAACCCCAGTAGTTCGGAGACATGATTCATGGCGGCAGTTCGGATTTTCGCATTTTAGCCTGCCGACATTACAATACGGTTAGTTCAAATTCTTTGGGTTAGTTGTTAAAGTGAAGTCTGACTGAATAACATGAATAAACCTTATAGATCAAAAGCGGGAGACAAGGCTATGTGCATGGACTGTAGGTGAAACTTTGACTACTAGTGGAAAAGAAGGCATTGAATTTTTAGACATCATGGAAAAGTCATCAGAATTCGAAAGACAAGAGACCCGTGAAACAGATGCTCCCAGAAAAGTGGAAAAAATTCGATTCCAAAGCGAGGTTGAGGTGGGAACAACGCTTGAAAAGGACAAGGAAGAAAGATTCTAATATACACCCGAAATTCGTTTCCCAGGACAGAAGGGGTTCTGCAGACGCTGGAATAGCTGATTCAGGTCGGGAGGTAAATTTTAGGCCTCTAGTGTCTAGTGTTGAAGCACATCCTCTAGTGTCTAGTGTTGAAGCACATCTGAAAAGCAATCGCAAAATTCCACAGTCTATCATAAGAAAATATCAGGACACTCCTACAACTAGAAAATGATCTCTTTTGTGTTACGTTATTCTGAAAGCGAACTTCTCGTTCTTCCATTGGTGTGTATAGCATCTTCTGTCGCGTACTGAGACTCGGACCTAATTTGGTGGCAAGGGTCGCAGATGAATACTGAGACAGATAGAAACCTTTCAGGTGTGCTTTAATATGCTGCATTGGGAAAAGATATAGTGTTTTATCGGTCGAAAGCCGAAAGTTTGTTTCGTCAATGAATGGGTTCTATTTTTGGGATCCCAAAACGTGGAGGGATACCTATGACATCGCAAAAGTTGTCTGTCTGTCCGTCCGTCCGTCTGTCAGCATGATAACTCTCGAAGGGAATGAGATATTTTGATGAAACTTGGTGTGAGGATTCTTTGGGTCAAGAGTAAGATCAAGTTCGTAGATGTGCTCTGTAGCCCCACACTTAGGGGTGGGGGAGGGGGTTTAGATTAAGGGTCAAGCAAAATATTTTTGAACAGCTATTGTGATAGTTGATTATGGGGTAAGAAGACATGCTGAACACGATGGTGGCCCGGAATCCGGACAACACCGGAAAGTTTGTTAATAGAAAAAGTTTTATTTGAAGTTGATTTAGGGAAAGAAAGACATGGTGAACACGATCATGAAAACCATTTTCTTGCCGGACAAGCAGTTCGTCCGGAATCCGGACAAAACCGGAAAATTTGTTAACAGCAAAAGTTTTATTTGAAGTTGATTAGATGTTCGATTCAGGGGTAGAAAGACATGCTGAACACGATTATTAAGACCATTTTGTCGCCGGACAAGTAGTTCGCCCGGAATCCGGCCAAATCCGGAAAATGTGTTAAAACCAAAAGTCTTATTTGTAGTTGATTAGATTCCGATTTAGGGGTAAGAAGAGATGCTGAATTCGTATATGACAATTGGTTATTTACCCAGACGCGTAGTTCACCCGGAATCCGGCTGAAACAGAAAAATTGTCATGAGTTAAAGCTTTATTGAAGTTGATTAGATGTTCGATAATTCGTTTTTGAGCTTTGTTATTTTGTCGAATAAGTAGTTCCCGAATTCGGCAGAAACCGGAAATTTGGCAGAAGTAAGCTAAGGCAGGAAGTTTCGATCAGTTTCGTCAAAACAAATATGACTTATAGGGGTAAACACACATGCTCAATCCATACATTTGGCCTTAATCTGTTTCTGAATTTTTTAGTAAAAATGCTTGAGGAGTCTGGAGAAGACAGGACCCAATTATCTGGATGTGATATTAAATTTGTTGGGATCCCATCGAAACCTTTGGTCTTGTTACACCGAAGGAATCAAATTCTGCAAACAAGTTTTAAGTTGCAGTTTTTTGGATGTGGTTTCACAGTAGTTTGACGTATTGTACTTTTGTTCTAGTTATGAAAGTACAATGTTTCGAATGGGCAAATAAAACGGTACACCGTCCTTTTATAATTAAACAAAAGGACGTCAAAACTACAATGAAACTACACCCAACAAAAACGCAACGTAAGTCTCGTCGGAAAACCGGCCTCTTTCTAAACATCAAAAGTCAAGTCCGAATCTGTAAACTCCTGTCGGTCAAAAATCAAAATTTGTTAAGTTCGTGAATCAGGATTTTTTTTGTATGCACTGGCAAACCTCTTTTCTAGTTTTGTTTCTGAGTATCCGTGTCTTTAACTTGAAAATTACTTTTTTTTTGCTATATTCTGAACATATCTACTTTGTTTGTACTTTATTTTCAATGGCCACTATTTTCTCACTTTTTCGAAGGACAGATCTGTTATTTCATAGCTGTTCTTTACTTTTCACTGGGATCGCTAAAAGACGCTCGGTTCTTCGGCGTTTCACGAAATTCTCGATGTGGCGCATTTCTCTATTTAGAAGAATGGTATGTCATTTATTTGGCGATTGGGCCTGGAATTTTTGAAACTTGAAACATATTAAAGGTCAGAATTGATATGGTGAGTAGCTAAATCTTGCCAGACAAAGGCAGATTAAAAAAAATTTGACTGCGGCGCTTGCTTTAACTTGTCCTGGGTAGAGGTGTTGGAAGCTTTCCTCTTTGGCGAAAGCTGAAATGAAAAGCTGAGGTTGTGAATTTATGTATAAATAAATTCTGATTACAAGAATAATTTCAGCTAATGCATTGCAGTTAGTTTTGCACCAGTTCTATTATTTGTTGGAGGAGGATGTGCGCCGTTGCCGCAAAGTAGCAACAGTTAGTTTTTGTCGGTACGTTCGAGTCGTATATTGCGATACAGAAGACGTTGAAATCAGGGGTCCCGGGTCTCCCCCCCCCCCCCCCTCCTGGTCTGAGTACACGAAACTACCTACAGCTAACTACTGATGTGCTGTGTCTGTGTGAGACTTACAATTCAAGCTGAAAGAATTTTTACAGCTTTAGCATTCTAATGATGAGAGTGGAAGGATGCAGAAAAAAAAGTAGAAAATTATTTGCAAACAAGTAATCCTGCTTTTCCTCATACCAAAAAGCAAAAACTTACCTTAGTGACTTTTGTTTTGGAGCACATAGACAATCTATCACTGTCATCTGTATATACTCGCTTTTCCATGTACTGTGTATCTGATAAGCTCTGAAATTTGGTGGAGGCATTCCCTAGGGAAACGGCTGCTGACTGGGTTTGATAGTCCAGCTCGTGTAGTCTGCTTTCAATGTTCTCAGTCCTTTCAAGCACTGTCTGGAAGCAGAAACGAAATTAGTTCTAGAGTCTAAAGGGCCTGCTTATTTAACTCAATGTTGAGTCAATAGTTAATAGTTTTTGCAGATACCATGGTACCTGATATCACTGTCTACAGTCGTTTTCGCAGTTACTGTGTAAAAACGCCTTTTGACCGTGGTATCTGGCCAGTTATTGTGGTATGTCATTTTCAGATACCACGGTCCGACCGTGGTAACTGATCGTGATATCTGAAAAAGTCATTCTCCCTTTCATCAATTTTTGTCAAATTGGTTGGAAAGAAGTTTGGCACTTAGTGATGTGACTGAATATCAATTTTTATTTTGGGATGACTTCGATAAGCGCAACTTCGGCAATTGTCGTTTTGCAGCGAACAGTATATCAGATACCACGGTAACTACAAAAAACACTAATTTCAGATCCAGTTACTGTGGTAACAGATACCATGGTATCTGTAAAAACACAACTAACTAGCTACTTGCTACGATCAGTTTTACAGTTGGGCACCAGACCTTTTGGAGAAATTTACTGGGTAAGAGGATCTCCTATTTCGGTGAAAAAGAATCCCATGTGTGGGAGAATTCACAGGGGCCGATAATTTTTTGCTGTATATATTAGTTCTAAAAATCCTAGACATTAGTTTATTGCTAATCTATCCCCATCCCTCCTCCTGTTTTGGAGAAAACCTTTAGAATCATTATTTTCAGGTACACCCTAAAATTTCGGAGATCCTTGCTGAATCGAAAAAAAATGAAATAGAAGTTTATTTTTTTAAACATGATTTTCATGGCAGAGGTGTTTAAATGTTGGTGCATGCCCTGGGGTGTGAGAACATGGTCCCCTAAAATCAGGATTTGTGTATCACTGGTACACCTACCTATGAGCACCATACCATGCACACCGCTACTAGCATACCCCAGTGTTTGAGTATGCCTGCCCGGAGTAGACTACAATATGATTATGAAAAGGGCTTTGTGTACAGTATAGGTAGACTATGCTTAACTGAACATCACCTAACAGTGAATGGTAACTGCTGAACACACTAAAACACATACCAGGCAACTTATAGAGGAAACATTATGGCCAAAAATATTGAATTAATATCCAGTTTCCCAAAAATCTATTCAAATATTTGGCAATGATCTCTATTTTTTCTTCCTTTAGCTTTTCTGCCATTCTTTTAACAAAAGATACACTATAGGCATTTTTAGGTGCTCCCATAAACAGTTTGTGGGTCGATTGTGGCTCGGAAAGTGTGTTTCCGCGGCCTTTTGTGTGGCCCACAAGTGTGTTTCCGCGACCAACAAGATTTTCTTGGCTAGCTTTGTGGCTCAAATTTGACAAACAACTGGCGAGGTGATTGTCGATTTTGTGGCTTGATTCTGGCAGGAAATGCAAATTAAGCAGCAAAATAGAGTTGAAACAATAGCCTAAAGCTAACTACTTTTTCAAGCATATAGACTTAAAACTGAGGATACTTCCTGTACAGAATGGTAACGAAAGAAGCCTGGAGTTGTATTTACTAGGATTTTACATGAATTTTTTTTCAGGTATCTGAAATCACCACCAAAAAAATAGACAAACGACGTTTCTGCGAGTTTCAACTAGTGGCTCGACTGTGTGCCACAATCGTGTTTCCACGACAAACACTCAGAATTGTGCTGGAAGTCAGTGGCCCACAATTGTGTCGCGGAAAAAGGAATTATGCCAAATGCTCGATACTGGGAATAAATAAAATATTGATGATTTCAGTGAAGCTCAGAAATCAACCAATCAGAATTCATCTATAGTGGGGTAGCTCTGGGGCAGTCAACCACAAATCCCTGATTTTTGGGTACCCTATGCCAAACGCTGGGTATATCTAACGTTTGGCATAGCCTATGCCTAACGCTGGATACCCTTTGCCAAACGTTGGATAGGTGTTGGCACCCTAACCCTGACCTACCTCACTACAGATGAGTTCTGATTGGTTGATTTCTGAGCTTCACTCAAATCATCAATATTTTATTGGGTCACAGTATCCAGCATTTGGCATAGTGTATCCAGCGTTAGGCATAGGGTATACCAAACGCTGGACATACCCAGCGTTTGGCATAGGCTTTCCCAAAATCAGGGATTTGTGGTAGACGGCTCTGGGGTACCTAGGTCACTGTTAGTAGGGTACCAACCAGGTAAAAACAGCTATCGAGCATTTGGCATAGGCTAGGGTTGTCCGCCATTTGTCATGGGCTAAACTAAACATTAGACATACCCAGCACTTGGCACAGGGTATCCAAAAACAGGGGTTTGTGGCTGACTATGCCCCATGCTAGATGTGTGTAACGATTGGCATAGGGCTGATAGGCTGCTGACTGGCTGCTGATAGGGTAGCCTGAGGGTAGCCTACAGTAGGCTATACAAAAATAGAGGTTTGTGTGGACTCGTCAGATGTGGGTCAGACCTGAATCAGGTTGCAACGTAATGAAACTCTAGGCTACATTCAGAAGTATTTTACTTTAGGCCTTTGCCAAAGGCTTTGGAAAGGAACTTCATTATTCAACAACAACAAGAAGACTGCTTCAGCTGTGCTTCAGCTGCAGATCAGGCTTACTTACCCCAGCTATTTTTTCCAAAAGATCAGCTATATCTTGATCTGTTTTCAATGACAACTGAATGTCACTGATCTCCATCGTCTGAAATTCAAGTCCGACTTTAAATTTAAGCTTTTAAAAGTCCGGATGAGTCACTACTTAAAAACAATAGTTCCTCGGCTTCTTCTATCACTCGAACTGCCATCTAGACCAAGAATGATTACAAGAAAGTAGAAAGAGTAGGTAGCAGTGAGCTCGCAGGTAATTTAAAACAGGTCAAAAAGGTCGAACAATGTTTCCGTTACTACCGCACCAGTGTTTCTTATTAGGTATACAGGTTCTAGAAGTTCTTACAAGGTCGAGAGGGATTATTGCCCACCTGATTGGACTAGATTGGAGGCTGTCAGTCAGCAGTGTATGGGGTTGAATAAATTGTCAAATATTAGACGATGCTTCAAACCTAACGTTAAAGCAATCCCGCTACATTCCTTCGCACTTGTTTTATTTTGCACCTGTTTCGTTTTCAATGTTCCGTCAACTGGAATGTATGGCTTTCAGAAAAATCATTGGCGTTTACGTTCACATATTTCGAGCATTTCGATTCGCCGTCAGTACAAACATTTTTCCAAGAAAAAAATATGCAAAAGGAGGGTTTTCGCGAGATCTCGGAATCAATTTTTGGCGAGGAAGCGCATCGCGAAAACTGTGGGAAAACGATTCCTGGAATCACTTTCCACTTTCCCGCTGGACTGATCGCGAAAACACATGGAAAGCTGAAATCGTCGGGAAAATGTTGAATTACAACTTTTCCGAATAAATATGGTTCACTTAACGGTTCTTTGATTCTCATATATTCCACCGAAGTCACCTTAATTACGATTGCCATTTTTTTTTTTTATTAGTGACACTTGCACTGTTTTATCTCCACATATTTGAAATTTCCGCCAAACATTCAACTTTCCGCGGAGCTTCCCACTAACCTCGTGGAATCACTTTCCGGGAAAGCTGCTTCGGCTTCCGAAGCGCGAAACCGGGTTGGAAAGTTAGGCAACTTTACGAAGTAGCGCGAAAACCATTGGAAAGTGATTCCGACTTTGCTTTCCAGCTCGCGAAAACCCTCCTAAAGTAATAGGAAGACCGATGCGATTCCCGGTAAGACACTGATTATGTTTAAATGAGAATATAAAGAATGGAAATACACAGCGGGAATGCTACATTCCTTCGATATCTGTAACGACTTAGCCGTCTTATTTTCGAGCCTTGGCTCTTAAATTCTGCTTCCACTTGCTTCTCTTCTAAAATCCTGCCGGAAACCCAAAAATCTTGGTCGGAAAGCCCAAAACTTCTGCCAAGAAAACCGTCTGAAAAAGCAAAAAAAAATTCGTTTCTACAGTACGCTTTTTAAAAGGATGTTCAGTAAGATTTTAGTTGGCAGATTTGAACAAACGCAGCTGAAGTTACCGCCGTTATCGTTTGGGTGGGTCGCACATGTTTACCGTGAAGCAGATAAAAGTAGGCGTTTTACTAGCAAAAGCCCGTTTGCTTCGATCTTCGCTTATTATGTGTTTGTTTCAGTCTTACTGATTCAATATAAATGAAGATTAACTGTGCGTCGGACAAAGTCAAGGTCGTAGGGAGCCAAACAAACTCGACTAAAACTAACAGTGGCTCAGTCAGGTCCACTCATTCCTGGAACATGCACTTCTGAAATCCCGGTTCGAACACCACTTATTGCTCACAATTCAATTCAGTTCAGTTTAATCTAAAATTACATAACGGACAAGCCGATGGGTTGTTTTGGGTCATAACAAAAATCTACATGTATATCCGAATCGAGATACAAATTTGCGACATTTACCGACGTCTTAAGTCAATAACATAATATACAACAAGTAATAATATATCAATAATATAAAATAACGTTGAAATGCGGTCCGAATTGTATAAACAAACAAACGAGGAGACGAAACTCTGAGCATGCATTGTTCGCAAAGCTACCACGGGCTCTAAACGAGGCTTAGAGCGTGTTCCACCCTCCTACAAATAGTAACTGTTAGTTACTATTTCCGTTCCAACCTCACCAAAGGTTACTACGCTGACCTTTCCAACCTTCTCGAAACAGTAACTAATAGTAACTATTTGCTTACCATGCTCGGGAGCGTAGTAAGCGTAGTAACTACGGGTCTCTGTAACGTGATTGGTCGGATTCGACCGTGGCATGATATTCTGCTGGAAAATAGAAAAATCGTTCCAGCCTTGACGACAAAAATCCAGAATTCGTGACGTCATGCGTAGTAACTACGGTAAGTAGGATGGAACACGCTCATAGGCTCGGCACTTGGACGAGGAAGACGATTTCGGGACGTGCCAAAATCAAGGGGAGGATATCGCGGTGAAATGGGTTTTAATATTGATGTACCGAACGTCGTACAAAGTTGAAGTCTGGCATGAAAGGGCATCTATTTAAATTGCTTAAAGAACTCAATGTATGGGACTTTTGGAGCTTTAGGTGTAACAAGCAACGCTCTAGTTTATCCTCTCAAGAAAATCCGACTGTTCCTGGGTCAGACCGAAATGCAAAACCGGACATACATATTCCAGGTTAGAACGGATAAAAGATACAATAATAAATGGGGAGATGAACCACCGTGTGTTAAAAGCTTAAACAGAAGCATTTTTGCAGAGGATCTTTCCACTGTCTGTTCTGCCTACCTGTTTCGCAAAGCTACTCGAAGCAAACAAGAGCCAATCTTTTGTTGCAGAAACCGTCTTCGCTTTCCGTAATGAACAAATAAAAAGGCTGTGGGGGGCTCTGGGATCCCCAGGGTGTTTTCTGCTTTCTATCTTTTATCCTACAATCAGGCTTCTTCGACCAGCATTTCTAGAATAATAAGCCGGCTTTGTAACCTTAAAAAGCTCCCGTGGGGGCAGGATAACAGGAAATCCCAGGCCAAAGCACAAAGGTGCTTAACGACCTGTGGTTCCAGATAAAATAAAAAGATCTAGGGTAATCATTAGCCTTGTAGCCCACTACTTTCTTACTTTTTTAAGAGTATTTTCATTCAATACTCTAGATGACTAACTTTTCGTGTTGATGAAGAATAGAAGTGCCTAGCGAAGAGCCGGAAACGTCACCACAGCTGCCCGATGAAAAACTTGTAGCCTGCGTAGTTGTATGATAGTTGTACGAAAAAGTTGCATGTATTGATATGTAATAGTACAGAATACTATCATTTAATGTGCCTCAGACTGGTCAAATCTTAAGCAGTAGTATTCAGTAGCATCCTGTCTTGCTAATAGCAGCATGCAGTAGAATGCAGTAACACGATAGCCTTGTCATAGAAGCATGTAGTAGCATCAATTCGTACTGCATGCTACTTTTTCGTACAACTTCATACTACTATTCTGAGATAAATTTTTCACCGGGTGTCCCCTAGGAATGCCCTTGATTGGTTGACATAGGATTTGAGTTATCGTCCGGGCAACCTTTCTCATTCTTCCCGAGGTTCATTGGCGTGTTTTGGACTTATAAAGATTATACTGTTCTTCTCCAAGAAATCTCTTGAAGAAAACTGAATAGACTAATGAATGCTTTTTTTTTGCCTGCTCAAGATATATGAATATTAAAAGCGGAGAATAAGATCTGTGTGTAGCCTACAATTTGAAAAAAATCAAAAACGGTTGTCCGACAATTCAAGACAATGCTCTTTGCATTTATTTGATACGTTAGATCCCGAGGACCTAAACAAAACAAACGCAACAGATAAACTAAAAGAGGATCATGACATGCATCCAGTTCATGATTCCAAGCTTGCAACAGACGTGAAGACATCCTTATGAGAAGATCAAAAGGAGAAGGCATTTTGAACGAAGGATTCATGTCTGGAGAGAAAAAGACAACCTTACGCCGAAGTTCACCGAGAGATGGAAGGCACAACCCCAAACAATAGTAGAATACAACAAAAAATGTCCTTGGTTTCTTTTCTAACAGAGATTTGGGAAAAGGTGACTATAGGAAATGCCTAACGTGTACAGTCCCTCTATTTGCAAAATCAGCTACTAAAGTAAGTAAATAAGTCATTTATTTGGAGTATATGCAATAAAACACATCAAAACATTCAATTTTAAGTCTTCGACCAGGAAACAGTGTAGTTCACGCAATGGTTAGGCCCTGCCGTCCAAGATTTTTGGTAGGCACGTGGATACTTCCAAAAGGACATGTTGAACTTGGAACTTCTCCGTCAGCGTATGGTTATGACACAATTTTAAAAAATTAAGCAGGTGCTTCGCGTATTTAAAACAGAAAGATCTCGTCTTTCGTATCTCCTTGTCCCAATAAACATGCATTCCATCAGAACAAAATAAGCGTTACGGATAGACGTACATATGTCTTGAACAACTGAAGAACAAATTTTGACAGTAGTTTGAAGGTTACGCAAAGCCATCGTGAAGAGTCGCCAAGACATTTGGCTCTGGCGGAAACAAGACTACTCTCCATTTATGTTTATGTGTATTTTTTATAACCCGTTATTCGAAAAGAATAATAACGGAGTAAACGGAAGAAAGAGTAAAAAAGAAAAAAAAAGCCAAATAGCCGTAAAACTATCTACAGCACTAGAAATGGACAGATCGCGAAGTTAATCACGTGTCATGCACTGGGCATAAATTACTAGTATCCTTCGATGAGCTGCAGTTTCACGACATTTTTGAACTAGCTTTTCAACAACCTCGTTAGGTTGTTAGGTACAATGAGTACATTAGTCATAACAGGAGATCTACGACTATCAAGCCTACGGCGTAAGCGATGGATAAGTATGATAGGGCTATGGGAGAAGTTATGTCAATTACCGCGTATTAGAATAGTTAAAGCAGCTTATAAGGGACGAATCGTCAAATTTGGTGGAACGCAGGTGATGGTCCAGGACTACCTGTTGGGGAGGTTGCGCGTGCGGTGGCAGGTAGACTTTTGGACCAGGAAATTCAAGCATGGCATCTGGCATAAAGTCTGTCACCTTCTTTAAGGTTTTATACTTCAGCCAAAGAGACATGGGGGGAAGAGGTTTATTTTAAGGCTGGGATCAAGTAGGTGGATCTAAGAATTTTAATTAGTTGCCCGGCTGATTGTTTGCCATTGGGAAAACGGAGGAAGTATTTGGGGAATAAATTAGGACGTACTGGTCCCTATTTTTGCCCTATGTGTGGTAGCGAGAATGAGAATTTGTTACATCTGAAGTGCGAATGCCGTGAGCTAGACGACCTGCGGGTTGAGTTTTTTGGGAATGTAATTACAATAAATGATGAAGTATTGATGATGAATGTTATTGGAAGTAGGCCTAAGTGTTTTCAAAATTTGAAGAGGCTAGTAAGGTTCCTAAAAGTAGCTAGCCCACAGAGAGAATTTCCTTTAGTTTAGTTCTATTATTTCGTTCAAGTGTTCTCTTTTTAGTTTCCATGGAAGTGAGAGCTTAAAGCCCCGTTCACTTGCATGCCTATCCAGGCACGGATGCCTAGGCGCCTACCTAGCATCACCGTTCACCAAGGCACAGATTTTGGGCATGGCACGCACTTCTAGGCTCTAGAACTCGGTGCCTGGTTAAAGGCGTTTTTAGCGGTTCAACATTGAGCCAATGTTGGCCAGCAGTACGTTCTAGTGACCAACAGAAACCCCTGGGGCCCACAGTGTTGGTCAAAACGACCAACAACTGAAAGTGTTGTTGGTCAATTTGTGGAGTAATCAGCCAGATTTTTCAAAGAGAGCGTTCTGGCCAAGATTCACCTCTGCTGATCAACAGGGACCTTCTGGCGGTTAAAAGTAGTTTGCTGGTCAACGCTGTTTATAAACAGAAGAACCGCTAAAAGAGGCCTTAAGCTTGGGCACATGCCTAGGCATCGGTGCTTGGCTGGGCATGCTTGTGAACGCGGCTTAAACGCTTTAAAGTTTGAACACATAAACGGAGTCTCAAATCCTATAGGTCGGTTCTGACGTGACATTCAAAACCCAACCAATCGGAAGTAAGATTTTTTTTTGTAGTGAAAGTTCGAAGCCTCGAAGCTTCGCAACTTTTTCTACAAGACTGAGGTTGTACAATTTTAGAAAAAGCCAGATAAATGTTTCCAGTTATTTACAGGCTCAGAATAATTATCAGACATGGACAATTCAGTCTCAAAGTTGAAAGTCCTATACTTAACAATGATAAATTACTCTTTTTCAACTCCTATCCGTTTTCGCTGGATAGGTTGCAATGTCTCTATTCTTTTTCGAACATCTGATAGCTTCGAACAGTGGAGTTTTAGGCGAGGTAGTAAAATGAAGACACAAATACTCATTTAGATGTTCTTAGAATGAAAGTATTTAAAATTAACCAATAGCATGCTTATGTTGTTTTTGTTCATCTATCACCACAAGCGCCTTCAAGTGGCACGATTTCTCGGCCATCTTCTCCAACCTAATAAGTTCCCTGAGTTTTCGACAGATGACGCACAGCTACACCAGGGATGGGACTCGGGGCTTCCTACGTTACACAGATAGAATTTTGAACTGATGGAAATAATGATTTACCCTTACAGAAAGCCAAAGACAGCCTTCAGCGCCGTACAAGGCAGTGGCAATGCGTGACCTCAAAACAAAGGGTAATGAGCCATCTATTCTAAAGCACAATGAAACCCCTTGTCAACAACCAAGCTGTGAACTAACTATTATGGGCCCTTGCTGTTATCAAACTCACTTAGTCGAAAACAACTGCAGGACTACCTCAAAATTTGCAAAATTCTCACAATTTTTATTTCAAAGATTTTTTTGGAAATCAGACGAGTTACAGCACCAAGTTAGACTAGAGGAGATACGATAAACTATAAACAGGTGGAAGAGCAAAACGATTAGTCATCGCCTTTCAGGTCCCACATTTTCTCCTCGAGCAGATCGTGACGGCGGAATAGGTTTTCATTTGCTGGCATAGGCGTTGTTGTCACAGTTGCACCCTGGAACGAATAGAGAAATGGATAGATGATTCGAAGGATTGCACAAGGGCAGATCGGCGAAGCGCTTCCTGTCGACTGCATTGCCACCCAGTGCCGTGAACTCCACTGCCAGAATAAGAAGATCGAAGGTTTCGACAAGATCCCAAAGATATGGTGATCTTTCTGATACAGACATTCGGGTCTTGCAGATGTTCGGTCGTTGCCGAACCGCGTTAGCACCTGAGTCATCATAACATGCACTTAACCAGATCAACTAGTCAATACTTTCTAGCAACAAGAGCTACGAGCTCATATGGCACTTGTGCGAGTAGGCTGTACAAGAACGACACCTGACTAATCTTTGCATTTGCCATATTTCACTATTTTCCGTGTTCGTTATGCTCCGAAAGAGTTTTCGCGTCTCATGCTACAGATGCGTAAAACCGGTTATCTGGATCTGGATATTTAGTTTCATTCATTTCTGAGCAGTTCCAGCATCGTCTCGATTGTCTGTAGCAAATGCACATGACTGTTCAAACTTTCATCCCAATAAATCCATTTATTTGATCCCTAGACGTGCTACACGATTTCCGGTACTCACTCTATCTCCACCTACCGTGGCCGAGTCTGGTTTGGAATAAAAAAAAATCGACCACCTAAAGCATCTTCTTTTATACCATCTATCAAGTTTCACTCGAATCTGAGCATTTTTGGAAAGTTCCGCTACCCCCCCCCCCCCCCCCGCCCACCAACGTTGTCGGAGCCGGTTCGGGCCCAATCTCTGAATTCCCTGTTCCTGTCCATCAAGTTTTACTGAAATTGGAGCATAGCCTATCTGCAAGTTTCCAGTACCCCCCCCCCCCCCCTACCTTGGCCGAATATGGCCCGGACGCCAAATAACAAATCTAGGCCGCATAAACTCGACACTGTCGAATTTGCATCTCATTCGGTCCATCCGTTTGGTTTTTGTGCACGTCAAAAGTCCCCCCACCCCCAATCCCCCTAATCGTGGTCGCATGTGGTTCGAACGCATGTTTTACATGTCGAGGCCATCGATTCGTATCACCCATGAAGTTTCACTCGAATCAGACCACTCGTTTGCAATTTTATAGAAGTCAATTTCCATATTTCTCTTCTCTTGCTCCCCAAAAAATGCTCGGATCTAGGAACGGAAGTTTACAGGGGTATGTTGTGTCAGGTTCTTAAGTCAAGATAATTCGGGTCGCTAATATGCCTGCAAAGTTTCGTTGTCGTTTTACATCTGGAACTCTTCTAACTCACGACTACCGGAATTCCAGGAAACCCCCTCCAACTCCCCCCACAGAGCCCCGAAACCATCTGGCTCCGTCAATTTCATCTAGGCCTAATGCTTGTTCCATCCATTAAGTTTCGTCCCAATCCCTCTGCTTTTAGAGTTTCTTGAGTTTTCCACCCCCCCCCCATCCCCACAGGTATCGGACCCGACCCGGACGTGACACTGAACGTCCGAGGTGATAGCTCACCAGACAAGTTTCATTCAAATCCGATCACCCGTTCAAAAGTTATGCACGCCACTAGATTCCGGACTCCCCATCCACCCACTCCCCCCACGATCGTCGCGTCGGGGAAACGGCTGTTCTCAAGTCAATCTGTTTGGATCCCTGACATACCTGCCAAGTTTCATCGCCCTAGGACATCAGGAAGTATGCCGAACTCGCGGGATCGCTGGAAATCCGGACCCCCACCCCAACTCCTCCACAGTGCCCTGATCCGGTCCGGTTATGTCAATGACGTGTCTAGGACTTGTGCTTGTTTTTCCTACCAAGTTTCATCCCGATCCCTCCACTTTAAGTGTTTCTCAAAATTTCCGGCTCCCTCCTCCAACTCCCCCCAGTGTCATCGGATCCGGTCCGGATTTAAAGTGAGATGTCTGAGACACGAGGTCATCCTAAATATCAACTTTCATCAAGATCCGATCACCCGTTCGCAAGCTAAAAATACCTCAAATTCTGGCTTCACCCTCCCTCCACTCCCCCCCCCCAGATGGTCGAATCGAGGAATTGACGAATTCCTGTTTAATCTGGTCGGGTCCCAGACATGCCTGTCAATTTCCATCATCCCAGCACATCAGGAAGCACGGAACTCGCGGGATCACTACAAATTCGGACTTCTCCCCCCCCCCCAACTCCCCCAAAGTGAGCGGATCCGTTCCGGTTATATTCCAAGATTTCCGGTTTCCCCCTCCAACTCCCCCCAATGTCACCGGATCCGGTCTGAATTTAGAATGGAGGGTCTGAGACGCGAAGTCCTTCCACATATCAAGTTTCATTAAGATCCGATTACCCGTTCCTAAGCTAAAAATATCTCATTTTTCCTATTTTTTCCGGATTCCCCCTCCCTCCACTCCCCTCCAGATGGTCGGATCGGGGAATCGACCATTTCTAATTTAATCTGGTCCAGTTCCTGATACGCCTGCCAAGTTTCATCGTCCTAGCTTATCTGGAAGTGCCCGAACTAGCAAAACCGGGACCGACAGACCGACTGACGGACAGAAATTACAATCGCTATATGGCACTTGAGTAAGCTCAAGTGCCATAAAAAGCATAACTATAAGGTTCATCCGTAACGTGGGGCCGAGGTAACGAGCTCGTCTCTCTGCCGGAGCCCAGTGATCAACATATATTGTTATGCTAATCTAGTTAATCTCAACGACAGGAACAACAAGATTCATGTAAATTCCCGCAGTGCTTTATAGCTCCTCAAGGCGAAAAACGAGGAGGGTTTGTTATCTTCTCGGCCAGCTGGACTCTGGACAAACAGCCGCCGGAACTAGTTAATCTCAAGCCACACTGTAACAAATTAAAAACACTAAAATCTAAGAACTCGTTTCACAACACTGTTTGATAATCGCGTCAGTTCCCAAGTCCAGGCGTGGACACAGTGAAACAGCTCGCTGTTTGTCCTTTCTTATCACTTAGATGATAAACAGTTGATCTTGACCGATAGCAAAAACTACAGAACATCAAAGACTTTACCCCCCAAATCCATTACTTCCGCTCCGACGGAATGACCATGACAGACAAGAACATACGTCTTTTATACGAACTTTGACTTGTAAGGCCGAAAGGGGCGGGGGGAGATAAAGGCACTCCAGACTGACGTACAGGCTGGCAACTGGTCAGCTTCCCAGAATGACGTGGGAACAGTTGTAACTGTAGGAAGTAGAACAGATTTTCTATAAACACATATGGTAGGCCGTTTTGAAAGAGGATCGAACGATAAAAAAAAGTATTAAATCTAGCCTACCTTATATCGTTCGCGTATGGATGAAACAGCAACTTTTTCGCAGAATATCGCTGGCTTCAACAGAGGTGGCTGAACTAGCTTCTCGACGTAGCCTGGACAGCACGGAGCGTCGCACAAGCTAACGTGACGTAGAGCCTTCCAACCTCCCATACAGCAAGCGAACTAAAAGATGAAAAAAAAAAAAAATCGATTTGGAGGCTGCTGTTGCCATGACCACCATGACTAGACAAAAAGGTAGACTATAAGACTCCGCTAAAATTTCCATCCTCCTTCCCTCTACAACACGACAACTCCCCTCGTCTGGGTAAAAGCCAGGCTTCACCTTCCAAGCTGTTCTTCCAGAATACAGACGTCCGTTTTCGTCGAGATGGATCCAGAGGTGATACCAGGCTAAAAACGTCTGGAAGTCCGGGGTGCTAGATCTGGAAGTCTCGAAGGAGAAGCCTGGTTTAAACTCTCGTCCAAACAGGTCAGATGATGTCTACGGTCAATAAGGAAAAGACAAAAGCCTGCTTTATGCAGCAGCTCGGTACAGCTTCTGCCACCCGCCACTCTCTCTACAGGATATGCGAAGGTAACATGTCTTCTTTCTCACAAATCGCTTTTTCGTGCTTTGCATAGCCACTGTATAATAATTTTTTCACTGCACTTTGCGGTTTGGATACGCACTTTAGAGGCGCTAAGAATTTATTTGCAAGAAAAAACCATCGGGCAAAAATTATCACAAAGCCCTTGTAGATCACGAAAATGTATCGCTTGATCAAAATTACTTTAGCCACTTTGCGATTGAAATGCGCAATTGAAGGGGTATTCACGTGGTGTCCTCTAACTCCCCCACAGTTATCGAATCCATTCCGTACTTGAAATGAAGCATCTTACAAAAATGCCCCTTTCCAAATTTCAAGTTTCATTCAAATTGGATCATCCGTTTGAAAGTTATGCATACAGGGCATAAGATTCCAGATTCCCTTCCCTCCATTTCCCCCACGACGGTCGGATCGAGGAAATGACTGTTTCCAAGTTAATCTGGTCGGACCACTGATACGCCTGCCAAGTTTCATCGTCCTAGCACATCTGGAAGTACCCTAACTCGAAAACATTGGACCATGTTTGACAATGCAAAACGGATACGTCAGCTATAGTTGGCAAGGGTCCTCTTCAGGCTAGAGCAAAATAACACTAAGGAGTATTGCCAAGACCTATGCTTTCCACGCTCTGCAAACGGGCCATACTTGCAGCACCGCCTACTACACTTGCGGCATTTAAAGCGAGACAAACTTGCGGATTTAGAAATTTCTAGTAAAGCAAAGGTGCGGTCTGCACACGCCAAAAAAACAATGGAGGCTGTATAATTTTTTTTCCAGTGTTCAAAACAGGAAGTTATCGGAGCCAACGTTGGTGAACGACTGAATGAGTTTCGGTAGGGACGTTCTCTATCGCTAGTGATGCTAGTATCGCTGCTACTCGAGTGTGTGTCAATTTTGTCAAGTCTTGACGCTACTCCTAGTGTTATTTTTTTCTGCTTCAGGCTCAAGCTGAAAAATGAACTCGTGGAAAACATCCAAAGATTCTTCTTCGAATATATGATTTTGTGAATTTCTTCCTGAAAATTGCTTAGAGTTAAAGCTGGTACTGAAATTTCACTTAGGACACGACTGCTCTTTCTGCTGCTCGATTGCGTAGTAGAGAAAGCTAGAGATTTTCTGCATTTTGGTTTTCCACAAGTTCATTTTCCTGATTCAGCCCGAAGAGGACCCTATGCCAAGATGGGCAGAAATATAGCTCTAATAAAATATAGCTGACGTGTTCGTTTTACATTGTCAAACATGATTCGCAGTCCGCTTGGGCTGAAGGAATATTAACAGTGGACCGCCCGACCGCCCGAAAAGCGATCAGTATATGGCACTGGAGCGAAGCTAGTACCATATAAAAGCCCTGTTCTTCAGCAAGAACAGTCCTGTCCATTAACCTAGTCACTGTCATCAAGTGAATGGGACCGACGGACTCGGAGTGCAAAGAATGCATTAAATAAATTTTCACCCTGTAGAATGCATGCAGAATGTAGTGCGAGTAGGCACCCCAGGACAACGGACTGTGGAAATAATATTACAGTCGAGCCCTCTTCAATAATAACAAAAACGTTGATCAATAACATGTACTACAAGAGACAATCTGCGATGGAGGCCCGAAGTATCGACTGCCTAGGGCCCTTCGCAGGATTCAACCTAACTTGGACTTCACCGTGGACGAGCTACGTCTCAGGTGTCAGAACGAAGTACGAGATGTGAGTTCTGGACGAGTTTTTTAGTTAGTGTCTGCAAGAAAGTTATTTGTGAATAATGTTGGTTGGTGTTCAGATTTTGAGGAAGAAATGGACGAAAGTGCTCAATATAACAGTTCCTATCGACTGGTAATGTTTTCTCCACTGTTTTCCGCTATATCAATCAATTCCCATTCATTTTGGGAAAGTAGTGGCCACATTCTATCCCCCGAATCCAATCACGATTTCACTAGTCGCACATATGATCCTTGCATTCAGTCTATTAAAAGTGAGCCTCCCCGGTGTTTTTCAGGACGACACCACGAAGCTGGCGTACGTTCCGCCATTCACCCACACATGCGAAGGACTCCCCCCGAAGAAAGGCTCTTTACTCACATAGTCGTCCGCTGTGACGAAGCCAAACACTGCCACAGTCATTAGTGCAAGGCTTATCCGCCATCGAAAAGGAGCTAACATGATGTTGGAAGATAGCTGACCTAGAAACAAAAGCTTTAATTTATTCGTCTGGCACACAGACCGCGACCGCAAGGTGTGCTTCTCCCCCCAAGGTGTACTTATAAACAGCTGCACCTTACTAACTACATGGTATTTTATACAAGGGGCTTTAAAGCACCCGTGCGAGCAACTATGCTCAATCATCCTTAATCTCCACTCCACCCCCATTATGTAGTCGCTAAATTCTCATTTTCATAGAATCCCTGTTCTACCCGGAACCGCAGTCAGTCTTTTCTGGGATCCCAAAGCTTTATTGACGGGATGTTATGTAAAGAATATGTGTCCGTCAGTCTGTTAGCACGATAACTCTTGATCGGGGTTGAGATACGTTGTAACTTGCAGTGGGATCCTTTGGATCAGCGTAGCCTGCAGGTCAATTCCGTAGCCCAATATTTGAAGATTGGGATAGGGATAGGAGCTAATGTGACAGTTGATTTAGGGGTAAGGTATGTGCTGAATCCAGATCTTTCTCACCGGTCAACTAGTTCACCCGGAATCCGGCAAACGACAGAAATTTGGTAGAAGTAAAGTATATTCTTTAGTTGATTAGGTAAGGCAAGAGTACATGGCAAATCCATATTTGAGTCTTCTCGCTGAAGAAGTATCCGACTAAAACCGGCCAAAGCTAAACATTTGGTTGAATACATTTTTTTTGTTTAAACTCAAAACGGATATTCTTTAGCGATATTTCTCCCTTCTTGAGAAGCGACCTCTTCAAGGTTGGGAAATAATATCCATTAATCCGAACCCGGTCAGCGGTAACAAACAAAGAGCGTGTTCCACCCTACTTACCGTAGTTACTGCGCATGACGTCACAGATCCTGCCTTTTTTATGTCAAGGCTGGAACACATTTTTCTATTTTCGGAAAAATATCGTGCCGCGGGCTGATTGGGCCAATCACGTCATAGAGATTGGTAGTTACCACGATTATTAGCAAATAGTTACATCAGTTACTGTTGCGAAAATGTTGGAACGGTCAGCGTAGTAACTTTTCACGCGGTTGGAACGAAAATAGTACCTAATATTTACTATTGTTAGGAGGGGGGAACACGCTCAAACTATGCCATCGGTCCCAAGGGCACAAGTGCAACAAAAAAGGACAACGAAATAAAAATAATCACGAAACACTCAACAACATTTCCAATAAGAGTTTTTCGCCAACTTATAATCACATTGAGGCAGTCGTGGACAGGTAAGTTTCCAACCGTAGAACCCAAATTAGAGGAATGAAAGAATATAGCTCGATGAAACAATCTAGTGGTGTGTGTGTATGTGGGGAGGGGGGGGGGGGGTAAATAACGTCCACATTCTCTTGACTCAACATGATTCAAATGTCGAAGGGAAGTTCTCTTCTGTTCTTAACTCGTTATTCAACGACAGTTGGGTATAGATCCCCATCTAGTGGAACGCCGTTTATTCCATCTGATTTCTTTTTCCTTTGTACTCCGTCCTCTTTCTTTGTTGGAAAGATAGGTGACAAATAAACCAATAACGGGAACCAATTAGCTTCCTAGCACATATAATGGTGAAGTACGCTTACCAGAGCAACAAGCCAAGCCGATGCCTTCCTTCGTTCACCTTATACTGATGATTAATGTTCTGGATCAACCAACAAGTGGTTTCCGTTCGGGGTAAAAACGCATGAGTGGTTCCCAAAACTCTGACCAATCACCGAATCCTCTGGAAGAATGTTACGGAGAATCTCCATGTTCTGCTTTCAACTTTTGACAAATCCTGAAAACATAACCGAATATTAAAGGCCCTGGCCCAATTACTAGTCCGAATCCCTGCTTTAGGTTAACTTAACCATCGACGCTCTTCTAGGTTGCGAGAAAACTGTCCTGCAATTCGGTGCGCAAAGCTTCTTGCCCGCCAGCGGCCCTGTTTTTAATATACTTCTTCCTTTAGTAGTGGTAGTGTTTTTAGTGGTAGTCTTTTATAGTGATAGCCTTCTTTACAGAGTAGCTTAGCTTACCCCCAGTACATATGAATGAAGATATTAATCATCACTGACAGAATATGTTTCAACTACTATTGCCAAATATAGTCTACCATGTCGTATATGCATTCGACAGGGCAGAAGGTAGTGCGAATAGGCACCAACATACTCGATGGCCCCAGGACAACGGATTGTGGAAATAAAATTACAGTGTAGCACTCTTAAATAATAACAAGACCAAAGGTTTTGATGGGATCCCAAAAATTCAATATTTGATCCTGACAATTGGGTCTTGTCTACGCCAGATCTGAACATTTTTACTATTAAAATTCAGAAACAGATTAAGGCGAAAGAGCTAATCATCTGAGAAAACCAAGTTCAGATATGGATTCAGCTTGTTCGTGTTTACCCCTATAAGTCATATCTGTTTTGACGAAAACTTCCTGCCTTACTTCTGCGAATTTCCCGATTTCGGCCGAATTCCTGAACTACCTGTTCGGCAAAAAAAAAAAACTAAAATCGAACTCAGCGTCTCGCTCAGCGTTTCTTCTTTCCCCTATATCGAACATCTAATCAACTTCAAATTAAAATTTAACTTAAAACAAATTTTCCGGTTCCAGCTGGATCCCGGGCGAACTATACGTCTGGGTACAAAAGGACTGTCATACAAGGATTCAGCATCTCTTCTTACTATCGGATATCTAATCGACTACAAATACTTTTAAGAATTTTCCGGTTTTGGCCGGATTCCGGGCTAACTACTTGCCCGAGGAGAACATGATTTTCACCATCGTGTTCAGCCTGTCTTCCTACCCCTAAACCGAATATGTAATTAACTTCAAATAAAAGTTTTACTTTTCACAGATTTTCCGGTTTTGGTCGAATTCCCGGCTAACTACTTGTCCGGCGAAAAAATGGTTTTTACCATCGTATTCAACATGTCTTCTTACCTCTAAATCGAACATCCAATCAACTTCAAATAAAACTTTTACTTTTAACAAACTTTCCGGTTCTGGCCGGATTCCGCACGAACTACTTGTCCGGCGAGAAAATGGTTCCCACCATCGTGTTCAGCATGTCTTCTTACCCCATAATCAACTGTCCCATTAGCTGTTTAAAAATATTTTGCTTGCCCCTTAATTTAAACCCCCTCCCCCACCCCTAAATATAGGGCTATAAGACCATCTACGAACTCGACCTTACTATTGACCCAAACAAACCTCACACCAAGTTTCATCAAAATATCTCATTCCCTTCGAGAGTTATCGTGCTTACAGACGGACAACTTTTGCGATGTCATAGGTATCCCTCCACTTATGTTTTGGGATCCCAAAAATGTTGATCAATAATCATATATTATCAGAGACAGCCTGCGATGGGGGCCCGAAGTATCGAATGCATAGGGCACTTCATGGGATTTAACCCAACCTGGATTGTCTGGAGTGTCGAAGTACGAGATGTGGATTCTGGACAAGTTTTTGAGATTTAGTGTCTGCTAACGGTTCCACAAGCCCCATAGAGGGTTCTATGTATTCTACGTTGTTGTTGTTTAGAGCCAACTTTAATATCTATTTCTTGACATCTTTAAACAGCAGGCGCTTGTGATTCGTTAGATATGAACATGTAAACAATTAATCCTTGCTAAAATCGTCGATGTCTATTTTTTGGGATCCCAAGACGTAAGTGTAGGGATACCTATGACATCGCAAAAGTTGTCCGTCCGTCTGTCCGTCTGTCTGTAAGCACGATAAATCTCGAAGGGAATGAGATATTTTGATGAAACTTGGTGTGAGGATTCATTGGGTCGTCGGACCAGTCAAGTTCGTAGATGGGCTTTGTAGCCCTACATTTAGGGGTGGGGGAGGGGGTTCAAATTAAGGGGCAAACAAAATATTTTAAAACAGCTAACGTGATAGTCGATTACGGGGCAGAAGACATGCTGAGCACGATGGTGAAAACTATTTTGTCATCGGACGAGTAGTTCGCCCGGAATCCGGCCAAAACCGGAAAGTTTGTTAAAAGTAAAAGTTTTATTTGAAGTTGATTAGATGTTCGATTCAGGGGTAGAAAGACACGCTGAAGACGGTGGGGAAAACCATTTTCTCGACGGACAAGTAGTTCGCCCGGAATCCGGCCGAAACCGGAAAGTTTGTTAAAATTAGAAGTTTTATTTCGAGATTGATTAGATGTTCGATTTAGGGCAAGAAGACATGTTGAACAGTTATGTGAAAACAATTTTCTACCCGGACATGTAGTTCGCCCGGAATCCGGCGAAAACCGGAAAGTTGGTTAAAAGTAAAAGTTTAATTTGAAGTTGATTAAATGTTTGATTTATGGGTAAAAAAAACATGCCGAACACGATGGGGAAAATCATTTTCTCGCAGGACAACTAGTTCGCCCGGAATCCGGCCGAAACCGGAAAATTTGTTAAAAGCAAAAGTTCGATTAGATGACAGATTAAGGGGTCAGAAGAGAGGTGGAGTCGGTTTATGACAATGGTTTTTTACCCGGACATACAATTATCCCGGAATCCGGTTGTAGCCGGATTTTTGTAAAGTCAAACTTTTATTCAAAGTTGATTAGATGTTCTTTATATATTGTTATAAGGAGATACGCTGGTTTTGTTTCTGTATTTTTTTTTTTGCTGGACCAGTAGTTCGCTCGGAAATCGGCAGGAAGTCTCGGTCAGTATCGTCAAAGTAGATATGGCTTATAGAGGTATATCTGAACTTGGTTTTCTCTGATGATTAGCCTGTCCAAGACTGGATCTGGCGAAGACAAGACTCGATTGTCTGAATCAAATATTAGATTTTTGGGATCCCATCGACACCTTTGGTCTTGTTTTTGTTCTCCCCCAACAGAAACTGCCAACACGGATGGATGGACAGGATCGTAACAGACAACACTTGGGATGTTATCATCCTGACGAGGACCCTTGACAAGAAGGGCCGAAATATAGCTGATGAAGAATCGTAGCTGACGTATCCGTTGAAAACATTGTTTGCGCATCAAATGTTATACATAACAAGCATTGCCAGGAAGGGCCAAAACACAGCCAAAAAAGCATCAGCTGACTTTTTTGTTTGTCGTAATGATGTGGTAAATTCATCAGATGCTTTTTTTAGCGGTTTTTCGGCTCTTCCTGGCATGCTTGTTAGGCATGACATTTCATGCATAACGTTTTCAAACACAACAGATAACATCGCAAGTGTTGTCTGTTACGCATTATCTGTTTAAACCGACAGTGTAGTACTGCGGCTGTCGAAGGGTTGCTCTCTCTGCGCCACCGGTGTACACATCGACAGGGCACCGAGACAGCGGCACGCGCCACTTGGTGTACATCGTTTTTTAGAGTGAACAACCCCTCGGCGGCTGTTAAGCCAGTGAATGGTTTAAATAGACTCGCCTGAGCCGAACCTGACGCTTGGTTTGGGTGAGGCTTACACGTGATAAATGTAATGCAAATAATAAACAACCCGTGATAAGTAACCCCAAACGAATAAATAACCCATCACAGAGGGTAGATTTGAACAAAGCCACCGCAACAAAAAAGCTGACGAATAGATTGCGGTTACTCAGTCCATGTTTGTACACGGTCTTAAACCAGCTAGCTTATTAGACTTCCGTAGAGTGAAAAGAGAAGCAGCCCAAGAACCTCTCTCACCACTCGGCTGATCCTTAGTCAGGTAACCGATCAACCTTCGTAAACAACCCGTTGACCATTTCACCGAAAACTCAGGGGAGAAGTACCGAACTGTGCTAACACGAAGCGCGCCTTTTTTCAAGACTAGAATCAGATATGTTCATCACTAAGTTTCCTTTTACGTAACCTCCGAGAAGTAGCCAATGGCGTTGACGATCCGACCATAATATAAGGCGATAACATCCAGGACGTGAGATACTAACAAATCCCAGTCACAAAATGGAAGTGGTGCTTAACTATTTCGATAATGTTCTTTTTGACCGAATTTATCCCGAAACGTTTAACTCGGAGGACGGAGGACGACAGCTTATTTCTCTCACAGTACTTTCTACGTTTTTTGGTTATTTGACTTACTTTCTTTTTGCCTCTATAAATTACTGGTTGATTTACGATAAGGAGTTGCTGAAAGATAAACTTGCACTAAAGGTATGTAAAATATTGCTATCTTGCATTTTTTCCAATGTTTGCAACACATGCAACATTCATTTTCTATTGCGCACTGGTGATGTATTCCTTCATTTACTTAAAAAGGAATCCCCTCCTCCACCCTTCCCTCGGGTGAAGTAGTGAGCTCGCCTAAAGCCAAGAATAGACAAGGTTCTCGGAGAACAATCCCAGTAGCTACATACGACGTCTGACAATATCCCGCAACCGGTGAAGCACATTGCCAGAATTTTAAGGCGCAAACAATACGCCCCTCATACAATTCCTCTCAGATTAGTTCTTTTTTGGCCGCTAGTTGCGATATCGTAAAGAAAAAAATGACACGTTACTTCTTGGTGTAGATCTATTCAGGTTTGTTTTGCTATTTTCAATTCCTCTTAGGCCTAACCATGTTTAAAACTGTTTAAAATGCCTCTTCCCCTCTTTTTGCTTTACCCAACTCTGTTCTATCAAGCGTCATCCAGTTTGTCATTTCTGGCTTCCGACTTCAGTGCTGGCTGACTTTTCTACGGGGCTAATGCGCGACTCGATATGAAGCGAAAGCCTAATCACTTATTCACCCGTCAGATAACTTACCCCCAGATCTCACGTGTGATAGTTATTGTTCCTCTAGCGCGTCTAACGGCAATTCGTCATCGGATTTTATGAAGGACGTATGATTAGACGAATTTCTTCCGAGTCTCTGCTCTCTGCTCCGCCTTAAACACACGATCAGCGTCGGGTGGTCCCGGACCGGAATTCCTGCCCGGATTTTCGGCACCACCATCTGTTCTATATGGAAAAGTTGAGATTTTTTTAACTTGATGATGAAACTTCAGAAAATCCGGCCGGGAAATCCTGACCGTGTCTTCGCACTATGAAAGTGCGTTGGCAAGCAAGAGTACTAAATAAAATCCTGCATCCTGCGCTTACCGGGCAAGGTCCGAGCTTTTCTGAACCACATGTTTGCCCAAGAAGGAACAGAGAACTTTACAGTTAGGCCTAATTGTACCCTCCCTTTCGTAGCACATTTGGCGGAAAATTATTATAAAAAAATCGATCTCTAAATAGGTCCCAATTTCAAAGCCCCCCTCCCCCGCCAACAAAAATATCATACTTCCTTTTTAGAATCAAGTCAGACTGGAAATGGCAATGGCATGTAAATCCCTTCCGATTATGGCTTTCTTCTCAGCCTCGTCCTTCTGGTTGGAAGTTCGCGGATACAGCCGCCTTCACAGTGACCCCGTTGAAACCATACAAGGTAGGATATGTAATAAGGATTAAATAGGCTGCAGTTCGATAATGTGTAAATACATAAACCGCATAATCCGGAACACTTGACTGAGTTTAACATAAGCTGGCAGTTCAGATGACACTTCCACGTGTAGGATGGAAGTAATGATACAATCAGCTAGATGTCCTGATTAGCTGTATGCAAGTATCCTCATGTAAAGTTCGCAGTGGGGATAATTTGTCAAGAAGTAAAAGCAGGTCTGCTTGTCTAACTGAATGCCTAAGGACAGGTTTCCGTATTCATATTCGTGAAGCTAGTTGAAGACGTGCACAGAATCGACAACAACTTTGTTAGGTTACTAACAAATAAGGAATTCGACTGAGTCACATCATGTCCCCGATATACCTGCCAAGTTCCATCTTCCTAGCACATCTGAAAGTAAGTTTCTCCGATTTTTTTAGGGAACCCTCAGCAACCCGATTCGGCGGAAAATCATTGCTGTGCGACGGCTCTGCTATTTTATTCCCCCTCCCCCCCCCTGGTGTGTGTTTCAACCCATCTATAGTAGTCGCTACTTAAAGTTACCTTCCAGCTACCCCCATTCTTACAATCTTCAAATTCCTCCATATGCTTTCATACTGGTCGAAGAAATCATGTTAGCTCTTGAGAACGACGGTAACTACTGATAGAGGGGTAGAACACACACGTGGTTGGACTGCTAAGAACGAAAAGAAATGCTAACAGCTGGTAGTTCCGCCCATGTGTATGTGAGGTCATGAACTGACACGTTATAGGCGTTATGGCACCCACTCTCCCATGGGTCATTACTTAATGAGTCTTATTGATTTTATATTAAAGAATTTGGACGACCCTAATAAGTGGATTAACTTAATAACCATACATTTTAGAAAAGGTTTTGATCTCATTAATCTACAATTTTGGTAAAGAGACTCATCGAAAAGTTCAAGGTCAGTCCTTTTATAGTAAATATTTTAGTTGGATTTTTGAAGAATAGAAAACAAACAACGAAGCACAAAAATGTGTTCTCTGAACTATCGGATATTTTCTGTGGTGTTCCACAGGGAACTTTACTTGGACCTATCCTGTCCCTTGTCATGATGAATGATATAGCGCAAGAGCACCCAGATCGCTGGAAATTTGTGGATGATTTAAGCTTAACCGAAGTATGCTACTGAAATATTAAAAGCAAAGCTGCAGGCATAATAGAAGACAGTAAAGATGAAGCCGGGTTGTTGGACATGCAGTTAAACGAAGACAAAAGTGCAATTTTAACCTTTTCCTTCCTCAACACTAGTATTTCCTTTGAAGAAACAATGCCTTCTGGTTTACAGGTACAGAAGCTAAAGCTCCTTGGTGTAACAATCACGTCTGATCTTAAATGGGAGGACAATACCAACGTAATGCTAAAGCGTGCAAACGCTGGTCTACAGCTGTTAAAACTTCTGGCTAAGTTCCAAGTACCTAATTCCCATCTTGTCCGAATTTACGTTTCTTTCATTCGATCCACTTTGGAATATGCGGCTGCAGTTTGGCACTTTGCCCTTACTGCCGAACAGACACAACAAATAGAAATAATACAGAAACGTGCACTCCAAATAATAAGCCGTGAGCCCAAAGTTCCCTATTCTGCTCTCCTAAAAAGTTTAAGATGGAAACCCTTGAGAGTCGGAGACTGCGGCTGAGCTTAGCGGTTGGTCATAAGCTCCTCCACCATCCTGTTCTATCCGATATCCTTCCCCCTCCTTATGAAAACAAAAGAAACCGACAGGAGAGGGTCGCAAGTTCAAAGGTTCCAAAGTTGTCCCCCGTACCTGCAACACATACGCGGTACCAGAAAAGCTTCGTTCCGAGTTTCACAAAACTTCATAATGATGGTGGTAGCTGTCTGTGATATTATTCCAACGTTCGCGTCCGTTTGTTTTTATCTATATACTATAACAGGTCTGTGATGACGAATTGATGATTAATTGTATAGATTATAAAATGTGCATTATACTTGACGTAATACCCAAATTTGGCATTGCCATGATAGTGGGGTCTTAAAATAAATTCGTTACTTAATAGTCGGACGGACGGTCCGACTCGGACCCATGTCTATTTTGCCTTGAGCTCGGCTACTTTACGTTTTGATGCAGACCCGCTTGGTATGTGCGCATCCACTCGCAAGATGAAGCAATAATAGTAGTAATTTCCAGGTTTAGTGTACCTAATCATCTCCACGTTATGGTTTATCAGTTTCACTGACGCATGCATTTACTGGATCCACAGATGGCTCCACCTACCTGTGTTCTACTCTTGGCTGCATAAAGATCATCATAAATGGAAGGTGAGCCCCAACGCTATCTACCGGTGTCTAAAAAGGTATAAGGTCCTGTAAAGAGCAACTCAACTCCCCCCCCCCCCCCCCCCGGAATTTTAGCGACTGTCATACAAATATATAGCTTATTTGATTGCTCTAGAAATCTACTTCATTTATTAACACATCTGTAAGACGTTTCGATACCATAATTACACTGGGACGGAACCACTTATTTATAATTTACGGGCTTAACTCAAATATTCACACTCACAGGCCAGGGAATAGTTAGGGAAAAAGGAGTACAGATAGAAGACATAACAATCAAATACCTACAAATTTGTCAGTATTACTTCTAAATTGCCCATCTGATTTTTTTAGATTTACATTCATACAAATAAAATACGTTACGTTGCCCAATTCTACAGCTCCAGAGCGGGCGCAGAATTATGTACTTTGACCTTGAGCGTAGAAAGGTGTCAATCCGGCCCTAGGTTCCCCGTCTTCTATATGACTAAACAAGTCGGAAAAACGCCCGTGAACCTCGGGAAGAAGAAGACAAGTCACCCAAACAAATCCTCAGAGTTGATTCAAATCCTGTGTAAACCGATCAACAACGTTTGTTATCGTGACATTTCTGGCTCTTCACTGGTCACACGGCGATTTTCCATCGGCACGAAGAGTTAGTCATCAAGACTATTGACTCGAGTTCTCTTGAGTGATACACGGGGAGAAGTTTCCACGCAAATCGCGGCTGTGCGTTTCCGAATGATTCTCGCTGTCCTGCGTTTACCATTTATTTCAACCGCCTAGAGGGGAATGAGGAAATGTCCCCTAGAGTCTCCTTACGCCATGACATAAACGATAATGAACAACATAAGCGGAGATATGGGTTGAAAGATCACAGCCTAGGCCTACTGGGGATTCAGGCCACCACTGCATCCTCGTTACTTATTTTCTTCCCATCCAGATTACAACTCCCTGGGCTTCCCATGCCTTCCACCCAATCGACGGATTCGTACAGTCTCTTCCGTATCATCTTTATGTATTCCTATTCCCCATGCACAAGATCCACCACTTGGTAGTTTTTGGGATTGTCAACATTTGGACAATATCCATTCATGATGGTGATTTCCGGTAAGTTGATTTCCTGGTTTTAGACTTGATTCCAGGCGGAAACCCAACTGGGACGGCAATTCATGGAACAGAAAACGACCTTAATGAAACCTAATAGCTTACTTTAGAGGCAAGCGGAGTTGTAACAGGTGGATCGGCCAACATCAGTATTAGAGCTAAAGCTGCGTTCGATTTCACTCCTTCTTGTCTTGGTCTTGTCTTCTTGTTACGGCCTTGTCACGGTTTAAAGCCGTTTTATTTAGGCTTGTCAGGTGAATGATTCAACGGAAGGATCTCAAATAAAACGCAGTCGAGAAATCTACCCGAGACAGGACCGAAACTTGCTCCGAGATCTTGTCATTATTCACGACGTCCTGTCTGACAGGGCACTGACAATTGTCAGCTGACCGGACAAATAAAAAGCAAGTGGACAAGCCACTTAAATAAAACGGCATTTGGATGACATGACCGAGACAAGACTAAATCGAAAGTGGCATAAAGAGGTTGGCCTACCGGCAAGGTGAGGGGCACAAACCGAAACTCATTCGTTATTTTTTTTTTTTTAAACCAAAATGCTGGTTTTAAACAAATTGCTCCCAAGATTGAAGTGCTATATAGCGACTGAAGGACTTCTACGTGACTCCTCCGTCATACCGTCTATGTCCGGCAGGCGTTGTCGACTTCAGGCACTTACTTCTTCATAATATCAAGATAATATGCAAGGATGAAACTCGGCAATACTCTATATGACCAAGAACAAATAACGAGTAAGAACAATGGTCTCTCGTCCATCCACCGACTAAAAATGTTCTGACAACAATGAGCGGAGGTGGACCCATGTCTTGGTCGCCCGTGTATACTCGTTGGTCTCCGACTCTCCGCCGTTACACACTTGACGAAGAAAACAACGTAGCCACTAGCGAGGCGGATGTTCTGGCCTGTTCACACGGGAAGGAAACAGCGTTGATTTTGTTTGAGTAGACGCTGGCGTCTGATTAGTGAATATTAGTGATGCGAAAAATAAAAAGCGAACTAGACGATGGTCATTCATAATCGCTTTTGTTACACCATGACCATACGTATGAAGATTGAAATCCCTTGTGACATTCCTTTTTATGTCTCTCGGGAGAACCATACAATGCAAACCGGGATTTGAAGCACACTCACTGAAGTCATGACCCATTGAGTTTCAACATCTTCAGTATTAACTTTGTCAGACGAGTGTAAACTAAGAGTAACGTAATTAAGGCTTTCGAGGATTACTGAAATTTCCGAAATGGTAGAATAGCATGGAATAGTCAAAATAATACCAGTAGGTGAGTGTATATTTTGTGTTTTTTCTTCTTTTTTTTCCGAAATGTATAATTGCATACATTTCGATGTAGTGAGTTAGAAAGACGAAAGTTCACCTCAACTTGGTCTATCTCGTTTGTCTTTTAGTTCACTACTTACAAATAATTCGATGTCAACGGTGTATTTTCCCATCAAAGAAAGTCTTTGGTTTCGTACTGAGGCCTTGCCACATGGGTTCTAGTTTGTCTAGGACCCACATAAAAGACCTAGTTTTTTTTTAAATTCAATTCAAAATTGTTTCTCGTTAGTTTGTCAGAGTAGAAGCCTATTCCATCTGCGTAATATTTGTTCATTTCCACTTAGCCTATTAAACCTGAAACACGGCCTTTTTTTTTTAAAGAATCTGCCTGTTTTCATCTGATATTCTCATATGAGAGCAAATACCTGGAATGAAATTTATCTCTTCTTGTTCTGGATATTGACACCACTTAACTGAATTGACCCCGAAAAGATACGATTTACGTTACCATATATCTTACGTTACCTGTATACGGCCTTTGGGTTTTTCAATAAGATATATATACAGTTTGTCGTACTTTTAACTAAATTTGACGCATTTGTAAAATCTGCTTTGCATCAAATGGCAGTTCCTGTATATTTTGATATTCTTAGAAACAGAACAGCAACCGCTGTTTCAGCGCCCGCCCAGCCCAGTGTGAACAGGCTTATCACTGCTGCCTCCATTCGATTTTTCTTCCTCAGTGGTTTACTGCGTTACACCTTCTCTGTAGAGGTAACGACTTTTGATGCCCCGGGTAAGATGCACCTCCGCTCGTTTGCGTCGGGAGTCGACTCGTCTCAGATTCGTTGTGTGACAGATATAGGGAGACAGCAGTTCTTGCTCTTATTTGTTCTTGATATGACTAAGTCCAAAACACGTCACTGATCCTCAGGAGAAACGAGAAAACGTCGCCCTAACGACTCAAACTTAACAACTCAAATACTGCGTCAACCAATCATGGCGATCGTCGGGGAGAACTGTGGTGCAGCTTCCGGCTCTTCCGCTAGGTACTCGGCGAGTTTGCATCGGCAAGGAGAGTTAGTCATCAAGAGTATCCAATAAGGTACCGGATCCAACTCGTTAGTGAATTTCTCGATTCTCCCTATCGAACCATTCCTGGGGGAGGGCGGAGAAATGTAGAACCTAGTGTCACACCCGCCTTGTAGCAACTCGCGAACGGGCTATAGATGTAGGCTAATATTACTGGGTCTGGACCGGATCCGAAGACTGTGCTGGAGACGGAGGAGGGCTCTCGAATTCTTGTAGCGTCAGTTTCGGGTTAATGGTATTTCAATGAGCTACAACTATAAGCAGGATGTTTGGGAGCCCATTTCGTTTCACTATGATCAATTAGCCGGGCATCTTTGAAATCAGAATTTAAGCTTCTATATCTTGGCCAACGAATCCTCTGAATTCTTTCTAAAAAAAATTCCCACTTTCAGGGTGCCATCTATTTTACGACCTCTCATTAACGGATCTGCGCATCATGCAGACCACCACCGATACTACAAAGTCAACTACGGACAGTATTTCACACTCTGGGATCGACTAGGCGGAACTTTCAGGAATCCCGATAGGTACACAGATAATGAAAGAAAAAAACAATGAAAAAAAAAACATAGGCTACAGTTCTACCCTAGACTATTATTTACTATTTTTTTTACAGTACCTATTCAACAAGTTTGATTAGCATGTTATATTCAAAATGACTGAAGCTATCGCAGCAGTTGTTTTCTGAGGATCAAAGCTAACACCCACTAGGCTAACTACCAAATCTCGGAAAATGAGTTAGCCTACTGGATACACAGTTCATATTGTATCCAACTCCCAGGAATTCGACCTTACCATCAACACTTTCATACGACTTATATGTGCAAACATAGGCATAGAGACGTGACAATCTAATTACGATCACTTATTCCCTTGCATGATTGAAGATCAGCAGCATATAATCGTATTACAGCTGTTGGCGACTGATTATGGAATTCTCACAGTTGACTCAGGACAAATTCCACAACGACCAAGGCGTACGTGAATACGTAGGCCTTGGCTATCCGTACATCGGACATGAAAAATCGAGTAGAATTTCTATTCAAGTTATGTGTCAGACAATTTAATTGTCAAGAGAAGGAATCAGAGTAAACCCCCAAGCCTCTGCACGGTGAGTTGAGGACTTCATTTCACATGAGGATTTCGGCTGACCTCCGACAAAACCTAGTATCTACAAAAAAAATCGAATTTTAGTTAGGAGTGGATCTCACCCAATCAGACCACGAGAAATTCAATGGTGAAATCAGAATTTGCCTACGATACTTAGTTTCTTAGATCTCACCTAGTATCTACACAAGGTCTTAACTTTATTTTCGAGCTTTCCCTAGTATGTAGCCTACATACTATAAATTTGCTTTTTCTCCAAAACCTGGTATCTGACAAACCTACGCTCCATCAGCAACAAAATCACCAGCATTACCACTTTATTGTTAACAAAACTACATTAGCTTGCTGAATGTATACTAAAAAAAGAAGCAGCTTTAAAAAAAACAACGTTTTCGAGGTTTTCTCGGAAGCTACTCAGGCGTAGATACTAGGTTTTCTTGGAGGACAGCCGATTTCATTTCACACAATTTCAGCGCTAGGAGCAGAAAGCCCCAAGCTTCCACACGGCGACATGAGATCATCCCTCTTTAAATACTATTGGTTACTTGCAAGAGTGTATGACATTTTGTTCATAATTATTCACAATGGCCTTCCATTAACACGATTCCTCAATGTTTTTATCCCTTAATCAGTTTTCTTGATTTCCACAAGATGAGGCATAGCTACAATAAAAAGTCGACAATGGTTGTTTACTATACAGACAGAAAGGCAATTAAAACAACCTGAAACATTATCTCTCAGTCACAACTGTCAATCCCTCTTTCAAATCAAGTTTATTAATTAGCCATGATTATCTAAAAACGAATAGCACTGGCACGTCAAAGATACAAACACTTGGGTCCCAATTTAAGTCAAGTCACTGTTAAAATTTTTGCAAAAGTACGGGATGACTGAACGGTCATACCTAACACTGCAATTTGCAGGAGGGAGCTTTAACTTTTGCTTCCCAGAATTTGATCCTCGAGTGGGGCGTTTATTTTCACCTGCTGGCTGGAAATCTGGAAGAATGTTGCGAAAGAGCTCCGACGACAGACAGGACCTCCCAAAAGCCATCTTTTTCTCCTATCCCATTCATTTGCATATTCACTGTATCTCGCAAATGTGTTGTCTCTATGACACCTTACAGATATCCAGAACCTGGGGTGTCCAACACCCCAGACTTCCAGACGTTTTTAGCCTGGCTTCATGAAACAGATAGACGGAGAACGGAAGAAAAATCTTGAAGGTGAAGCTTGGGTGTAGCGGATAAACAGAAGGCATGGAAGGTAGTGGACAAAACAAACTCACTGAGGAACAACCAGAAGTCAATAGTGACTGTGTGCTTTAGGCTACTACCGACAGAAAACTAAATCAAGCAACCCAAAACAGCATGAATGGTGCCACTTATCTATCTGAGCAAGAACAAAAGCCAATAAAACCTCCGTATTTGGTCCCATGCAACGACTATGGACAACGCGAGAAAAATTGAGCTTTTGGTTGATGCCCGTCTACTTCCCTCTCCACATATCAGACGAAAAAGTGCAGCAGGCGTGCTGACCCGCTCTGCAGCGCATCACATGCGACGTCATAATGGTAGACAGCCAATGGGCTTTTACTTTCCAAATTTCTTTTCCGGGGCTTTACTGCGATATAGCCGTTTGCAGAGGTAACAAATTTTGATAGCTCCAACCCTCCGCTCGTTTGCATCGGGCAGAGTATAGGGATTCTGTTCGAGTACGCATAGTAGTATTACAGGGATACGGAGACGGAGTTCTGCTGCTGATTTGCCCTTGACCTGACTCAGCGCCATATCAGATAGCGGACAAAATAAACTCGGAAACGAACCAAGATTGCTTTACCGAAGGATAGGTAACAGAAGGCCTTTATAAATACACAATACTGAATTAGTTTACTGAAAATACAGTATTGGTTTAATACTGTCGGAAATTTCATAACAGATGACACTAGGATGCGCAGTTTCAACAGATAATGCGTAACAGTAACACTTCTTATGTTGTCTGTTGTGTTTCACAATGTTATGCATAATAAGCGCTACCATCGGGAAGAGTCGAAAAACGGCCATAAAGCACTTGCTGAGTTTTCCGACGTCATGACGATAAAGAATAAAGTCTGTAGATGCTTTTTTGGCTCTTCCTAGCGAAGCTTGTTATGCATAACATTTCATGCATAACGTTTTCAAACATCCCAAGTGTTATCTGTTACACATTGTCTGTTGAAACCACAGTGAAATAAACACTGGAATTTATATTGTTATACAACCCTATTCTATCGTAAAAAGGGGAGACTCACTTACCGAAGGAGGAATTCAGTAAAAACCTTCTGACTTTTTGCAAGGACGCTTAAAGGCTAGGCGATCCAGAGGTCCGGCAAGTCCCACAGTACCTTTGACTAGAAACACTGACACACTACAGTACCATTCACGGCGCGACTCCCAGTTCCCTAACTTGGCACAATTTACACAGGAAGAGTCATTTTAGCACTAAACTAGATAGACAAATTTGTGTTTCTATCTACCACCGAATTCGACTTCTTCCGTATATCCTTTAATGAACGGCAGGCCAGTCCCAACCCGTTTTTGGTATTCGGCGTATTCATCGCCGAAAAATGCTAGTAGCGTCATCTCTTCGTCGTAAATTCGATGGTTAAAGAAGGTCCAGGATGCCCATATGTACAGCAGCAAACATACTGGATTGCACAGAATAATCTAGAAGAGAGTAAACTTTGAGTAAATATGAGTGGGCGATAAGGAACTGTACGATTCGTCTGTTGTCAAGACCATTCGATTAAAAGTTTTCTGCCTGACCACCAGCAAATTTCTTTGCGCATCTGCTGAAGCCCTACCTCTACTTCCATTTGGGAGCTAAATCGAAGCGCAATTTCAACTAGACATAGGGTACGAGCATTTGGTACGTGAATTTAGGTACAGTAGAGGTATGCTTATGTGAACTCTTTTTTAACTATTCCACTACCTTGGCTTTCTTACTTGCATATAAAAAATTAAAATGGAAAAGAAAAATAATAAACTTGATATCAGCAAACAGCCAACTATTTCAGGGTTATTCTGGCACAAACTTGAAGCAGAAATTCAATTAACTTTCTTTGATTTTGAATGTCTTAAAAAGGTCCTTCCTCTTTTGAAGGCATCTGACGGTTCGGACCGCCATCTTCTCCATTGAAGGTGCGTTCCTCGCGGCAAACTTTTCAAATTATAAAAAGCAAACCAGGTGTCAGCTGAGTCACTTTCATAAGTGAATTACCAAAATATTCAAAAAGCGTGGGTGATTATTACTAGTGTTTTTGGGGAAAAAATGCCTGGTTTGGGTTTTAGTTTTTTCTTCGGCGATCGTTCACTGTTAGCAGACGTTCACATAAGCATACCTCTACTGTATCTCTTATAAGAACTAAGCAAAACTGAAGGAATGCTCAGAAAAGACCAGAGTCAAGAGTGACTAAGAGAAATTATTAAAAGCTAGTAGCCCCATAGATTTACTCTTCACCCTTCCGGAACAGAACCAGACTTTAGGACGTGGACCTTACATGATAAGAGACGGGTGGATGATCGTTAAGGACAGGGGCCGCTTACCAGCGCTTTCCAGAACCTGTAATGTAGATAGCGTGTCTAAAATGCAAAGAAGGTAAGGTGTTCGAAAAGAAGTTCAACAAGTAATCTATTAGTAGGGTAGATTGCGAGAACACAAACTCGTATACCCCACCTGAGTTCCGACGGACCACCAGAACCACCCTACGTAGCTAGGGTGTCGAGACCATCTGTACACACCACTTGTGACAAGTGTATGGCCCCTCTCTTTTCTGTAGCGAATGAGGTGGTCAAAATTCTTCCCCGCCGTGAACATGGCACCTTTACGAAGGAGTTCTCCACCGAAGCAAATAATGAGACCAATGAGGGATATATACTGAAGCTCCTTCATACCTGAAATTAACAGGAATTAGAGCCTAAGCCATAAAACAATTGACTGGCGTCACTGTGCAGTGAAAAAAGATTAAGCCACACTAGCGCAGGTTCCATATTCCACTTGAGGGGAAGTGGCCTGAAAACAATCGAGAAGGGAAGTCAATTTGCACCACGAGAGAGCAACCTCACGAAAAATTATCTATCTCCAAGACACCTTACTAAGACACCTTACTGGTGGGCGATTTGATTGTCGATGATTGTTCTATGTCCCTGATAACCCTGAACAAAAACCACGTATGATGCTTATCTTTCCTACTGCAACTTACACCTACCTGACCAGGGCGTGTTTTGGTGGCAAATGCCGAAGCAGATGTTCGGATTGAGAGACTTGACATAGCTACCACCAGGGGCGTAACTAAGGGGGGGGGGGGGGGGTAGGGGGGACTCCCCCCCTACCCTAGCTTTACGCACGAGCAGCTATATTATACGGAAAATTTTTGTAGGCACATTTTGTAGAAGGGGCAGGTTTTGTCGGCACGTTTCTGTACCTAATTAGCTATTGTCTGCACATATTTGTAAAGAAATAAAAAAAAAAGAAATACAAAGGAAACACAGTTTTGTATGCATTTGTCGGGTGTCGGTTGACTCGTCGGCACATCGGGCTCCTTTTATACGTAAGAAATCAAGTTCTGTACAGCCTTGTCGGTCACAAGACAGAAGAAATCAAATGCTGTATGGTTTTGTCGGTCTTCTCGTCGGCACATCAGGTTCTTTTTCATGTAAGAAATCTAATTCCGTAAATGCTTATCGGGCGCATTCTCGAAGCTTAAGTTTCGTCAGTACATCATCTGTTTACACAGAGTAAATCGAATTCTGAATGATTTTGTTGGGCGTAGGTATTCTTGTCGGCACATCAGGTTCTTTTTATGCGTAATCAAATTCTGCAAACATTACTCGGGTGCAACTGGAAAGTTTAAGTCTCGTCGCCTCTTATACGTAATAAATCAAATTCCGCAAACTTTTGTCGGGCCGTCCCTGAAGTTTACGTCTCGTCCTTAAACCTTTTTTTTTTTTTAATGCAACGTCAAACATTTTTTTGTTCCATTCCGTTCCTTGTCGTCAAGATTCGGCAGGCCTGTTCTTATTTTGTTTGTAGGTCGTTTATCGGCTCGTACACACAAATTGCCCTTTTTCGCTGATTTGGCTGCACATCCTTCTTTCTTTTCTTGGTCGAGTCTTGGTATGGTCATAATCAGGAAGACTAGGCTAAATGAGGGGACCTAGTGCAATGGCGATGCGCAGTATACAGAATGTCTTTTTAACGGGAAAACTACTTCTTTTGCCGTAAATTCAGAACAATTCTACTTTGAACCTACTGTACTTTCTGTACATTTCTCCATTTGTTCTTATGTTCTTATTTTGTTTGTAGGTCGTTTATCGGCTCGTACACATAAACTGCCCTTTTTCGCCGATCTGGCTGCACATCCTTCTTTCTTTTCTTGGTCGAGTCTTGGTGTGGTCATAATCAGGAAGACTAGGCTAAATGAGGGGACCTAGTGCAATGGCGATGCGCAGCATATAGAATGTCTTTTTAACGTGAAAACTACTTCTTTTGCCGTAAATTCAGAACAATTCTACTTTGAACCTAAATGTACTATCTGTACATTTCTCCATTTTGGGATTTGCTAAACATTTCGGAGAAAAGGCAAATTCGGACAAAATATTACAGGCAAAATACCTTCTCGGACTCCCCCCGTGGGAGTCTAATTCAGCCTCTCGAATAAGTACCACATTATCGATGCTTCCGCGAAGTGCGAAATCATAGAGTGTCGTGCTCGATCCCGGGCTCTCAAAAACATATACGAATCGCCGTTGACTCGCCTAACGTATCTATAAGTTTTATAAAGTTTACGTAGTGTTTCGTTTTCCTTGTGTGTAATTCATTTTTCTTTCTTTCTATTACTCCGCTCTTTCATTTGTTGTATAGCAGGCCTCAATAAATTATTATTATTATTTATTCTGCATAGCCACTACTTTTTTTCTGTGATTTCACAGCTAGCCTTAGTTTTATTTCGGATCGCAAAGAGGCGCTATAAAACTTCGCCTGCGGTGTATTTCCTAGTATTCTCTGTTTGGAAGAACGGTAATTCATTTAGTTGGCGCTTTAAGCGTGAAAATTCTGGGGGTTTGGAGCAAATTAAATACTAGAATTTGTATGGTAGGTATAGATCAGTTTTTTTTCCAGAGATAGGCAGATTTTAAAAATTTAGCTCGCGGCGCTTAGTTGGATGGCTACAGTCGTTTGAAGCGTCAATTTCTAGCGAAAGATGAAACGAAAAGCCAAATATGTGAATTTAAATTTACGAACTTGTATTAAAGGAACAATAATAATTGATGCATTACAGTTAGTTTTATACAAAGTTTCGCCTTCGGCGCATTTCGTAGTAGGCCTACTCTCTATTTGGAAGAAGGTGTTTGATTTAGTTAGCGTTTTAGGATTGAAGTTCTTGGGGGTTTGAACACATTAAAACAAACATATTAATATGGTAACTATAGCAAAAAAAATTCGCCCGCGCTTTCTTTAACTTTTTTCTGAGTATCGTCGTTGAAAGTGATACTTTCTGGCGAAAGCTGAACGGAAAAGCCGAAAATGTGAATTTGAATACGAATTTACATCGAAGAAATAATCGCTATTGCATTACATTTCGTTTTACACCAGTTCTGTTCTATGCTGGCAGGAAATGTAGGCCGTTGCCGCTGTGTTTTGTCTGCACATTTTTTAGTCCGTCGGCACAAACTGGCCGCCCCCCCCCCCCCCAAAAGGTAAAAGGCTAGTTACGCCCCTGGCTACCACCATGGATTAACAGTGCTTATCAGGGGCGTCGCAAGGGGGGGGTGCGGGGGGTGCAGCACCCCCCCACCTTTTTGAGATTCGGTAAAATTTTGGGCCGAAGGCCCAAAATTTTACTAAAATTGTTCGGTATTTTTTCGATAACAGAACTGTTCGTTATATTTACGGGGATTCGGTAGTTATACAGAATCCTAAATAGGCTATCTGGACAAATCTCTTCGGTATAATGATCGGGATTCGGTATAATTGCCAGTATTCGGTAGTTATCGTTCGTATTGTAGTATTGTTCGGTATTATGGGGATTCGGTAGTAACGAATCTCTTCGGTATAATGATCGGATTCGGTATAATTGCCAGTATCCGGTAGTTCTCACGAATTTGGTGAGAGAATTTACTGAAATTATTTGGTAGTTTTTCGATGCCGGAACTATTCGGTATACTTACGGAGATTCCGTTATTACACAGAATCCCAAATAAGTTATTGGTTCAAAATTATTCGGTATCACGATTGGGATTCGGTAATTTATTCAGTATAATTTCCAGGATTGGGAAGTTAACCACGAATCCTGACTTTGTTCCAATTTCGACGAAAGTACACCGAATATGAATACTGTGCGGTAGTCTTTCGATACCAAAACAATTCGGTATAATAACCGGGATACGGTAGTTATACAGAATCACGAACATGCTCTCGGTCTAAACTTATTCGGTATAATAACTGGGAATCGGTGACTTATTCGTTATAATTGCCAAGATTCGGAAGTTACCACGAACCTCGAAACTTAGAAGAGGTCGAGTGAAGCACTGGTCGCAGACAAAAGGGATGATCTGTGATATCATCGATAGTACTTACTTTTATTTTGGATCTCAAAAAGAATATCTAATCATAAATATTTCGAAAATTCCGCCTTCAGCACGTTTCGTAATATTCTGTATTTTGTGGAAGGGCGCGTCATTTGACGGGGGTTTTAAGCCAGTTTTAGGATTGAGATATCGAAACATTAAAAGGCTAGAATTTGGATAGAAATTAAAAGCTGGCAGGAAAAAGCAAAAAAAAATTTAGCCTGCGGCGCTCACTTTATGTGATTATAGGTAGTATATTGACTAGACTACAGTTGCTGCTGCTGCCGGCACGTCGCTCCATCCAGTGTGTGGAACTTCATAGAGTCTCGGTATTTAATCAGCGGTAAAGGATAGATTTTGTAAGAGAAGCAGTTAAATTTTAGCCTTCAAAAAAAGAAATAGTGGATTTCGAAAATTTTCGCCTGCGGCGCTCGATGTGATTTTCTATTGACTATAATAGGTAGTAGCTGTTACTGCAATCATACCCGGCAATATGTTGTCCATGTGCGCTTCGGCAAAACACCGCCTAATAGCTGGCTTATCGTCGTTCATGCTGCCTTTTATTGTTACTCTTCCTACGGAATCGTTTCTGTCCCATAATTTAAAGCTCGAATTCCTAGTTCTAGGATTCGGTAACATTTTTGAAAGATTCGGTAAAATTTTGGCTCTGCACCCCCCCACCGAAAATGCACTTGCGACGCCCCTGGTGCTTATACATGGGAACGAATGAACTCTAAGTAAACAACAGATGGGCTCCAGACACAGAAGGTATTAAAAGTTTAGGCCTTCAATACCCCCCCCCCCACACACACAAAAAGTGTGGGAAATTTCTGACTTGTAATCCTGGTTATGCTACTGCGAGTGAGTCAAAAGAAGAACGTAGTTAGCTGGTTAGGCCTGGTATTTCAGTGTGCCTGCTGATCAAAATAGCTTGGTCCACCGAAATAGCTAAGATTCACTGTAGTCGAGTCAAGTTTACTTGTAAGCAGTGCTTCCACTTTTCGATTCAATTTTCCCTATTTTCATACAGATTTTCCCTAAAATTCCTCGTGTTTAGGTCTGCTTTCTCCCTATTTTTCTCCCTAGAAACAAGACCAAAGGTTTCGATGGGATTCCAAAAATCCAATATTTGGTCTAGACAACTGGGTCTTGTCTTCGCCAGGTCCAGTCTTCCACAGACTCCTTGAACAATTTTAATATCAAAACTCAGAAACAGATTAAAGTTTAACTGAAAAGCCAACTTATTTTTATACGTTTGATTTGAATACACTGAATTATTTTAACTCATATAAGGGATTTTTGTTTTTTACGTCGCGTAGTCTAGTAGTGACGTTTGGAATCTCCGCTGGTTGCACGGCAAATAACTTTACGGCGAGTCGCAGAAAATTTGAATGTCTGCAAAAGCGTGTGTTTCAATGGCTAACAAAGCGAAGATTTTGAAATGTTCGATTCCAGATTGCAGAATCACATCCAAAGATAGCCCTCTGTTCCGTGCAACCCTGAATAGGTTTCCTTTGTGGAAGGACACAGTCAACAGATAATTTGGCCAGCATTCCACCAAGTTGATTAGCAAGTTCGAGTTTTCAACTGGTCATGTTCTTCCTTCACGGCGAATGCCAAGTTCTTCCTGGTCACTTTAACTTCCCATGTCAATTTCATCTTCCTGGCTTGAAGAATGTAAATCCGCCATCACTTGTTATTACGGCAATTGGCTGCCGCTGTAGTTGCTAAACATTTCAAACATAGAGCTACGCCCGTATAGAGGTACAACAATTACGGAAGAGAAATTACGTCAGCTAAAATTCAAGAATCGTGGATAACAAAGTAACGAAGTAACGCTTTTTTGTCGGTTCTTCTAGCCTAATTAAGTAAAAAATATGGTGGGTAATCAGACTGTCGTATCTTGGCCCCATTCTGTTAACCTTTAAGGCCAAATAGTTCAGATATGGATTCAGCCTGTGTGTTTACCCCTATAAGTCATATCTATTTTGACGAAAACTTCTTGACTTACTTCTGCCAATTTTCCGGTTTGGACTGAATTCCGGAACTACTTGTCCGGTGAAAAAAGAAAGCTTAAGAAACGAATTCAGCGTATCTTCTTTCCCCAGTATCGAACATCTAATCAACTTCAAATAAAAACTTAACATTACAACAAAATTTTCCGGTTCCATCCGGATTCCGGGCCAACTACATGTCCGAGTGAACATTAATTGTCACATTTGGATTCAGAATCATTTCTTACCCCTAAATCGGATCTATAATCAACTATAAACGAAACTTTTACTTTTACCAAAATTTCCGGTTTTGGCCGGATTCCAGACGAACTACTTGTCCGGGTAAAATGATTTATACACAAGTCTTCCTACCCCTAAATCGAACATCTAATCAACATCAAATATAAATTTTACTTTTAACAAACTCTCCGGCTTTTGCCGAATTCTGGACGAACTTATTTGTCCGGCGAGAAAATGATTTTCATCACCGTGTTCGGCATGTCTTCTTACCCCATAGTCGACTATCACATTAGCTGTTTCAAAATGTTTTGTTTGCCCCTTAATTTTAACCCCCTCCCCCACCCCAAAATGTAGGGCTACAAAGCCCATCTACGAATTTGACTTTTCGGATGGCCTAAAGAATCCTCACATCAAGTTTCATTAAAATATCTCATTCCCTTCCAGAGTTATCGTGCTTACAGACGGACGGACGGACAGACGGATAACTTTTGCGATGTCATAGGTTTTTGGGATCCCAAAACGTAAGTGGAGGGATACCTATGACATCGCAAAAGTTGTCAGTCTGTCCGTCCGTCCGTCTGTGCGCACTATAACTCTCGAAGGGAATAAGATATTTTGATGAAACTTGGTGTGAGGATTCTTTGGGTCAAGAGTAAGGTCAAGAGTAAGGTCAAGTTCGTAGATGGGCTCTGTAGCCCTACATTTAGGGGTGGGGGAGGGGATTTAAATTAAGGGGCAAATGAAATATTTTTAAACAGATAATGCGATAGTCGATTATAGGGTAAGAAGACATGCTGAACACGATGTTGAAAACCATTTCGTCATCGGACAAGTAGCTCGACCGGAATCCGGCCAAAATCGGAAAGTCCGTTAAAAGTAAAAGTTTTATTTGAAGTTGATTAGATGTTTGATTTGGGGATAGGAAAACATGCTGAACTCGACGGTGAAAACCATTTTCTTGCCAGATACGTAGTTCGCCTGGAATCCGGCCAAAACCGGAAGGTTTGTTAAAAGTAAAAGTTTTATTTGGAGTTGATTAGATGTTCAATTTAGGGGTAAGAAAACATGCTAAACACTTCTGTGAAAACAATTTTCTACCCGGACCAGTAGTTCGCCCGGAATCCGGCAGAAACCGTAAAATTATTAAAGGTTAAAGTGTTATTTGTAGTTGATTAGATATCCGATTTAGGGGTAGAAGAGATGCTGAATCCGTGTATGACAATCGTTTTTTACCCGGACATAAATTTCGACCGGAATCCGGCTGGAGCCGGAAAATTTGTTATAAGTCAAATTTTTATTTGAAGTTGATTAGATGTTCAGTATTGGGGAAAGAAGATACGCTGAGTTCGTTTTTGAGCTTTTTTTTTTCGCCGGACAAGTAGTTCAAAGCAGGTATGACTTATAGGGGTAAACACACATGCTGACTCCATATCTGAACTTGGTTTTCTCAGATGATTAGCTATTTGGCCTTAATCTGTTTCTGATTTTTAATAGTAAAAACGTTCAAGGAGACTGGCGAAGACTGGATCTGGCGAAGACAAGACCCAATTGTCTGGATCAAATATTAAATTTTTGGGATCCCATCGAAACCTTTGGTCTTGTTTACCCGGACACTTAGTTCGCCCGGAATCCGGATGGAACCGGAATTTTTAAGTTAAATTTTTATTTGAAGTTGATTAGATGTTCGATATTGACGAAAGAAGATACGCTGAGTTCGTTTCTTAGCTTTCTTTTTTCAACGCACAAGTAGTCCCAGGATCAGTCCAGAAGTAAGGCAGGAAGTTTTCGTCAAGATAGATATGACTTATAGGGGTAAACACACAGGCTGAATGCATATCTGAATTTGGTTTTCACAGATGATTAGCTATTTGGCCTTAATCTGTTTCTGAATTTTGAAAAAAAAACGATGTTCAAGGAATCTGGCGAAGAATGGACCTGGTGAAGACAAGACCTAATTGTCTAGATCAAATATTGGATTTTTGGGATCCCATCGAGACCTTTGGTCTTGTTTTACAAAGGCAGCTGGTGCTCTATTTGAATAGTCCCCTGCGGATTTGCAGATAGCTGACCACAGGAAAAAGAGATCACCAGCAGATTGAAAGAATCCTTAATGCTAGGTGCATAGGTCGCATGCTCCTATTCTACAATTACTGCATAGCCTAACGAATACTCCCTATGTCGGCAGTTTACACCAATCAAAGGCATTGCTTGAAAATAATCTAAATAATAGGCTATGTAAATACCTAATCATCAAAGTGATCATTCCACGCTTTAGCTTTTTTTTTTTTTTGCACTGATGTTCGCAGCATATGCGATTGTTGCAACATAAGCATTTTCAAGAAGACTGAACATATGCAATCTAGGAGAATTTTTCAGCCTTCATTTGAAAAAATCGAACTTTCCCTGAATATCCCTAAAAACCCTTACTTTACCCCAGATTTCCCTGAATCCCTAGATTCAAAATAAGTGTCCATAAAAGAAGTGATTTTCCCATAAAATAGGGTAATCTACCTAGAAGTGGAAGCCCTGCTTGTGAGTTTACCATAATACGAAAGACACAAACTGGCGTAAAAACTGGCATGAGTCCTCAAGCCATTGATGCATAGGGCCATTTCCTAATACTGAACTATAGAATTTTCTGAATGGGCCTACAGAAGAAGGACCTAGGGAACTTACCAGGGAAGAAGAAGGACTCTAGAAAGTATTCAATCCAACTTGAAGCTGCAGCAATACCATAAGCCCAACTGTGGTTAAGGAGATAACTGTCCAGATTGACTGATGATGGTTTGATAATTGCTGTAGCAGCAAACTCGGTGTAGTGAAACACTGACATTGTGCACACATACCTAAAATATAACGAAAAGATCCGATAGAATTATTTGTGGACTGGCTATTCCATCAGTGATGGAACCTAATCACCAGTCTCAACCAACTTTCAATGTTGGAAAACTTAACAGGACCAAGTACCCATTGACAGTAGTGCTCATTTGCTGGTCAGGTATGCACTTTACTTCAGCAGGTGGGTACGGAACTTTGCTGAACATAAGCTTCACTGATTTTTGTTTTGAAGCCAAGGTTTTCCCCCATCCTTTTTTATTGGCTAGGTGAGCTTAAATCTGATAATGAAACTGAGACAGACCCCTGGATCTTACTTTGTTTGTTTTTTCATGAACAACAATAATAGCCTACCATCCAAAGGGCCTCCAAATTGATCCCATGACTGTCAGAGATAACTGAAAACTTAATGGGACCAGGTACCCATTGACAGTCCTGCTCATTTGCTGGTCAGCAGGTGGGTATGGAACTTTGCTGAACATAAGCTACACTGATTTTTTTGTTTGAAGCCAAGATTTGCCCCCATCCTTTTTGATTGGCTAGGTGAGCTTAATATCTGATAATGAAACTGAGACAGACCCATGGATCTTACTTTGTTTGTTTTTTTCCTGAACAACAATAATAGCCTACCATCCAAAGGGCCTCCAAATTGATCCCATGACTGTCATCCCAACGCCAAACCATAATGCCAATCCAAGGATATATGATCTCCAGCCATACTGAAAAAGTAATATTTTGGTTATCTCAGTCACACGTTTTAGTGGGTACTTGATCTTGTTCTTACACTACATTGATTGTTGCCACAAAAATGGTAAAATGAAATGTACATGCTCTCCTGACAGTCAAGCAGCAAAATATTATTTTTTCAATAGTCTTTGTTCTGAAGTTGCTATGAAAAGGGCTAATGACTTGGTTAGTTCTACCTTTTTCATCATTTTGAAAGTCAATCAAGGTAAGGTCAGAATGAAGTGATCTTGTGTGAAAAAAAATATGTTTAACTAGAAATATTGAAGCAATATTTATTCATCCAAACATAAACCATTCAATTAGCTTCAAACTAGTATGTTTGTCATGTGTGTCTGCACGTGTGTATCAACAGATGTGTATCTGTTGGTTCCTTTTTAAGCCAGACAGATTATATTTAGATTTTTAACTCTCCAGAGACTATGGAGAGTAAAAAATTTTGGGACCGCATCTCTTGACCACATTGAAAAATGGAAACTACTTATATAATAGAAGTTATGTTGTGGTAGACTAATTAAGTGATTCCAAATGTTGTCAAGTGATTGACATCTTTTCAATATGGCCTATGTATTATCGATGTTTGATGTTTCCAGGTGCTTGGCATCTTAGATTATTTATATTATATTAATAGTACCAAATGCTGCCATCCAAAAGACCACATTCGTGATCACTCCATAAATAGGTGATATGCAGTGGCACGAACCAGATGACGACATTCGCATGGAAAATATATGTGTGCAGCCCATTCATAAGATCACTAAATATGTGGCTACAGGGCTAAATCTACGAACTTGACCTGTACCTTGACCCAAAGAGTCCTCGTGCAAATTTGAATAAAATACCTCAATTCCATCGAGAGTTATCGTGCTAACAGACGGGCGGACAGAGGACAACTTTTACGAAATCATAGGTGGGGTACATACAGTGGGGAGTTAGAGGGGGTTTACCGGAATTCCGATGATCTTGAGTTAGGGTACTTCCAGCACAGACAGGCGCATGAATGCGGCCATCTGTTCGGCGTCATTCGGGATTACTTGTGCATGCAGTGCGCCGATGTGGTCTTTGAAGAAACGACATTGTGAATTACATATTTATTTAACAAAGTCCATCTTATGAATGGGCTGCACAAATATATTTTCCATGCGAATGTTGTCATCTGGTTCGCGCCACTGCATATCACCTATTTATGGAGTGATCACGAATGTGGTCTTTTGGATGGCAGCATTTGGTACTATTCATATAATAGAAATAACCTAAGATGCCAAGCACCTGGAAACATCAAACATCGATAATACATAGGCCATACTGAAAAGATGTCAATCACTTGACAACATTTGGAATCACTTAATTGGTCTACCACAACATAACTTCTATTATATAAGCAGTTTCCATTTTTCAACGTGGTCAAGCGATGTGGTCCCGATATCCGTCCCAAAATTTGTCTGAGGTTCGATACCTCCTGTAGAATAAGATGAGATGGCACCATTCTGATGCACTGGCTATCTATCCAGTATACTTCTGTATGAAAAGTAAGTAAGTAATAAGTAAGTGATTTATTTATAACCTGCCGTTTTCAGAAAGCGGAGTAAATGAAGAAAGTAAATAAAACACATAAACATCCACATAAAGACAAAAATAAACATTACAATATAAACAGCTTACCTGCCAGCAAGACTGAAGCCGAAGGAAACTTGTTCTTGACTTGAGAACAATCTTTCTATTCCCAAAGAAAAACTTCAAAATAGCCAGTAATAGTAAACAAAAATGAGCGAGTGAAAGGGTACCAAAATCTTTCCCTATATAGCCACTGGCCACAAAAATTCCAGCAAACAATGGAATAAAATATACAGCCAAGCCAAAACCCACGTGCTCATCCATTTTTAAATGTGGGTCAGGAGTTTTAATAGAGCTACTGGTAATTTTAATTAGAGTGGGAACGCATCGCCGGAACCTACAACAAGCATCAATCAAGAGGCGAAAAGAAGAAAACATTGCGGTGTCTGTGGATCTTTTTGCAAAGTCCAGAAACACGGAAATGGTTGAACAGTTAGTAAAATCCTTTCATTCTTGTTCAAGGACAAGTCCTTGTGTAACAAAGAGCATTTTTTTTCAGCTAAGATATCTGTTTGGTTATTTTTATGGTGCAGAATTCTCACCCAGATTCATTTTTTTTTACCATTATTATGGTAGTGTTTGGTTTTATACCATTGTCTGTACAGCCTATTTAAAGTTATTCAGTCTGGCACAAGCCCCTGATTCTTGGATAGCCTATGTCAAATGTTAAGTTATCTAGCATTTAAGAGGCCAAAGAAAAACCTAATTTTTAACCCTCGAATGTTGCCGCTTAAATGTTAAAATGAAATGTGCATGTTGTACTGACAGTCAAGAGGCAAAGTATGACTTTTCCAATAGTCATATGTTCAAATATATTCGAATTTCCCTGCCTTTTCTTTGTTGTGAAGCTGCTTTGAATAGGGATTTTCTGGCTATTGTTGGTCAGATGTTTACATCTTTTGTCTTTGACGTTTGTAAAGACAGCAGTGTCTTTATTTTCTGTCAAGGTTTAGCTTTGATGAAAGAGCAGCATGTGGCATGTTTTCTGCTGATCACCCACTATTCTTCTTGCTTTTAAAACATAGCTACCTATCTGGTGCGTAAGGGAATCTGTGACGAAGGCTTTGTACTTGAACACTGTAAAACCATCTTAGACATGCTTCTGATACATATTTGCCAATGGTTGAAAAGTATGTCAAACATTTGTTATTTATATTTCTGTAAAAGTCGGCTGTTTGAACCAAAGTCATGGCCAAATAATTTGTAACCCTTGCCCTGCCCCTCGGGACACTTGCTAATATTTATTCAAACAATGTTTACAACGGCAATGTCAGCTACGATCAGGTTTGTTTCCTTCCCCGAAGTTGAATCAGAATATTGACAGCCTGACGAGGACCCTTGCCAAGAAGGGCAGAAATATCGCTGATGAAAAATCGTAGCTGACGTTGCTGGTGTAAACATTGTTTGAATAAATGTTTCAAAGTCAGCTTGGGCTCAAAGAATATTTATTTGCTAATTTTAACAACTTGAATATGTTGGCCCTCTGTAACAGACTCGTGGGCCTTTTCCAGTGTATTTCTTCTCAAAACAATTTCATAATAATTAAAAAGTAATATTTTGGACAACCTTTGGAGAATTTTCTCTTGTTAGCATTGCGAATAGACAGCAACAATCGAGATTTGGCTCTCAACTTCGGTCCATACTATTTTACTTACAAGAGGTAGTACTCTGCCATGAGGTATGGAAGAAAATATCCAATTTGAATTGATTGAACAAAATAACCAAATTCATGTGTTCGAGTTTTAACGTATGACATTTCTCTATGCTTAAGGTTGGATACACGCTGGTCATTAACAGTGGCCTAGTCTACTACAAACAAATTGTGATTGGTGGGTAACAGATAACACTAGGATGTGCAGTTTCACCCAACAACGTTTGGGATGTAATCTGTTGTGAATGTGAAAATTTATTCATTGAATGTTATGCACAACAAATATTGTTAGGAACAGGCGAAAAACTGCTGAAAAAGCATCTGGTGACTTTTCCGATATCATACCGACAAACAGAAAGGTCAGCAGATATTTTTTTTTACAGGTTTTCGTGTCATCCTGGTATTGCTTGTTATGCATAACATTTTGTGCATAACACTTTCAAAATCGCAACTGATAACAAACCAGGTGTTGTTGAAACTGTGCATTCTTGTGTTAACTGTTACGACATTTCTGAAAGTGAGCCTGTACAATTTCAGGACCTAAATTCGTACTACTTGTGACAAGGGATTATCGACCCTGATGAATTGATCATAGTCCAGATCGCCAGACACAACTCTGATATTGTTGCTCATCCTTGGGCAACTATTTGAGGCAATAGTTTTGTCTTTTGCATTTAGATATCCATTTTGTTCTTTGTTTTTCTTGTGTTGGTGTATTGTCTCGTAGTGTGTTTTTCGTTTTATTTTTATTTTATACTCAGTCTATTTGCATTTGATGGGAAATAAATATATACGTACATACTACATACAGAAATACCGGGGTCAGTTGATTTGCTATGCATCAGGACCTACACTCGTTCTACGTACAGAAATACTTGGGCCAGTTGATTTGCTATGCTAGAGTCTGCACCTAGTGAATACACTTGATAGCGGATGCGTTAAATAAGGTGCATGCCAAAACTAGATACAATAGCTCGAAAGATAGTGCCTTCATGCTTCTTGAAGGATAATCTGAAATGTTGTACAATGAGTTCCAAGATGGCTGATCTCCCATTGTCTTTCAGGACTCTAACCCCCCCAGTCACATGGGCCCAGAGAGCGGGTGTGGTTATTGTAACAATCAATGTTCAGGACTGCAAAGCTCCAGAAATCAGTATTGAAAGTGAAAAGGTCCATTTCAAAGGAACCGCAGGACCTGAAAAAAAGCTCTATGAAATCACTCTAGATCTTTGCAAAGAAATCAATGCTGAAGTAAGTACAATTCTTAGTTGCAACTTGAACGTGTTCAGTGCTAGGAGGATGCCTGTGTAAGGGTTGTTGGATATTGTGTCTAGAACCATTTGACCGAAATTATATTCAGTCATAGTCAGTACTTTCTCAACTATGCAATCAAGTTATCTAGGCCAGGTTTATTCATCTGTAAGGAATATGCCAGACTTCTTACAGGACAGCTTTTGAACGCGGTATTGCATATTTACTTTGTATATTCATTATTATTCATATACCACACAAGCAAGCATCAGTGTGACATTGATGAGAGATTGGACTGTCACAAGACTATTCCCAAAGCTGGTCGAATTTACTAAGATTAGAGAGAGTATTTCACTGTATTGCCTATGTTTGTTATATTCAGTCTCTAGGGATGTGGAAAGTAAGGAATGGGCCTGGAGGAAATAGTAATTAGTTTTCTCATCCACAAGTATTAGAAGTTGTTAGTGTAATTTCCTGATTCTGTCCAAATTGGAACAACCACAGATATCTTTTTTTGGTTCAACCAGAGTTTGCAATGAGATGCCTTTTTAGGAATCCAAATACCTGCTTGGAGAGCGAGGTATTGAGTTCCTCTTGAGGAAGAAAGAGGAAGGTCCTTTCTGGCCATCATTGTTAAAAACTAAGACAAAGCAGCACTGGTTGAAAGTAGACTTCAACAAATGGAAGGACGAGGATGATACTGATGACGAGGGTGGATATGGGGGACAAGATTTTGAACAGGTTTGTCTTTCTTTGGTATTGTCTAGGCTGGGCATTCCTGTTGTTTGTAAGTTTGATTACAGTAGCCCCCCCCCCCCCCCACGTCGCTGATATTCAGCATTGCCAAGCATACTCAGCTGTTTTTGGACGTACCATCATGGGTTGCGGCCACTTTCAGGATTTGGACTGTTGCTGCAGTGTTGCAGCATTTGCGAGATGTGTTCTGAATCACTGTTCATTTTACATTATTTCGGCTTAGAGATTTTCCATGAAGTTCAAGCATTCACCTCATCGCATATTAGAACTTAAGAAGTTAAAAGGGCTTCCCGGCAGCTCATCAGTCGGTTCTATAAAAACCAAGAACCCATGTCTTTAGAGAAGTGCCAGCTTTAGCAACGTCCTGTTAGGCCCTTTTTGGTAAAGCTCAGAATCATTTCAGCTGGCAAATTACCTGTAGTTACTGACAAATTTTAAACAAGAGCTACGAGCTCATATGGCACTTGTTACGAGTAGGCACGGCTAGGTTATGTTAATGATATATCTAGTGTTTGCTAGGTGTCTTCCCACCAAGTTTCATCTCGATCCCTCCACTCATAGCGTTTTCCAATATTTCTGGTTCTCCCCTCCAGCTCCCCCCAAAAGTCTCCGGATCCGGTCCGGATTTTAAGTGGGTCGTCTGAGGCATGAGGTCTTTCCAAATATCAAGTTTCATCGAGATCCGGTCACCCGTTCAAAAGTTATAAATACCTCAAGATTCCGGATTCCCCCTCCCTCCACTCCCCCGACAGTGCCCGAATCGGCTCGGTCATGTCAATGATGTATCTAGTGTTTGCTAGGTGTCTTCCCACCAAGTTTCATCTCGATCCCTCCACTGATAGCGTTTCCCAAGATTTCCAGCTCCCCCCAAAAGTCACCGGATCCGGTCCGGATTTTAAGTGGGTCGTCTGAGGCATGAAGCCTTTCCAAATATCAAGTTCCATCGAGATCCGATCACCCGTTCAAAAGTTATAAATACCTCAAGATTCCGGATTCCCCCTCCCTCCACAGTGCCCGAATTAGCTCGGTTATGTCAATGATGTATCTAGTGTTTGCTAGGTGTCTTCCCACCAAGTTTCATCTCGATCCCTCCACTCATAGCGTTTTCCAATATTTCCGGTTCTCCCCTCCAGCTCCCCCCAAAAGTCACCGGATCCGGTCCGGATTTTAAGTGGGTCGTCTGAGGCATGAGGTCTTTCCAAATATCAAGTTTCATCGAGATCCGGTCACCCGTTCAAAAGTTATAAATACCTCAAGATTCCGGATTCCCCCTCCCTCCACTCCCCCGACAGTGCCCGAATCGGCTCGGTCATGTCAATGATGTATCTAGTGTTTGCTAGGTGTCTTCCCACCAAGTTTCATCTCGATCCCTCCACTCATAGCGTTTCCCAAGATTTCCAGTTGCCCCCTCCAGCTCCCCCCAAAAGTCACCGGATCCGGTCCGGATTTTAAGTGGGTCGTCTGAGGCATGAGGCCTTTCCAAATATCAAGTTCCATCGAGATCCGATCACCCGTTCAAAAGTTATAAATACCTCAAGATTCCGGATTCCCCCTCCCTCCACAGTGCCCGAATTGGCTCGGTTATGTCAATGATGTATCTAGTATTTGCTAAGTGTCTTCCCACCAATTTTCATCTCGATCCCTCCACTCATAGCGTTTCCCAAGATTTCCGGTTGCCCCCTCCAGCTCCCCCCCAAAAGTCACCGGATCCGGTCCGGATTTTAAGTGGGTCGTCTGAGGCATGAGGTCGTTCCAAATATCAAGTTTCATCGAGATCCGATCACCCGTTCAAAAGTTAAAAATACCTCAAGATTCCGGATTCCCCCTCCCTCCACTCCCCACACGGTGCTCGGATCGGGGAAGTGACTATTTCCAACTTAATCATTTGGGGTCCCTGATACGCCTGCCAAGTTTTATCGTCCTAGCTTATGTGGAAGTGCCCGACTAGCAAAACCTGGACAGACCGACGGACGGACAGAAATTGCGATCGCTATATGGCACTTGGCCGAAGGGCAAGTGCCATAAAAACACTATATCAAATCACCCCGTTGAAAGTGGTATGCTTCTGTAAGTAAATTGTAGGACCTGGTGTACCTAGATTACTCATTCACCCTCTATCCCTAATCGTTCCATCCATTCTCGTTTCTGAGATTCCGAAATAATCTTGCTCGCCCCGACGGCACTAGCAAGTTTTTGCTTCTGCTGTGTCTTAACTCTTTTCTAAATGGATCAGGCTCCCACTCACTGCTACGAAGGAGCTCATGCGTATTGGTCAGAAAGACTGGTTATGAAAATTTCTCCGTGTTTCTCATCAAAGCTATGGGGCAGTCAAAACAGATAGGATGGGTCTGAAGTTTTCAGTTAATTTCCTGCCCGGAAATAATGCGTAATCTCGCCGTTCCCAGAGGACTCCATATGAGGAAGTTGTCAGTTAGGATCATGCCCGTACATAAGGCGTATTCTCGCCGTTCCTCGAGGATTCCACATGAGGAGCCCCGCGTTTTTGTTTGTCTCGGGGACTCATTCCCGGTATTCTTGCGAGTCCCCACGGAAAGGGGTGCTCCGACTAGCATCACCATCATCAAAAATGACTCCCTTTCAGATTCAGAAGGGGAATCAGTTTTGCTTGTGTTGGTGCAATGTAAATTAATTAAGAACAATCGGAATAAACAAAATAAAAAATAAAGCGGGTCCAGACTAATTTCGTGAACTGCATATTTTTTTTCGAACAAATCCATTTTGGAAGGATCCCAATGTTCTCGCTGTTCCCTTCGATTCTCCGAGGAGTCCTCGGGGACGGCGAGAATACGTCGACAGAGATCCTGGGCCCGATGGCGTTTAATGGAGTTGGAGTAATTTTACAAAAATCGAACTTAATTTTTAGTTTTGTATTTATTAACGTTAAAGGACACCTGAACAATGAAACCATACTTGAACAAACCATGGAGAAAGAATTTACAGACATGAACACGGAGAGCATTCTTCTCCTGAGCGTGACGTTTTCAAAATAGGGATGATTGTTTCCGGAGGTTTGCACATGCAGACTCCAAGACAAAACGCGCAATTCATTCAAATCTTGGACAGCGCTGGCCGGAAAGACAGGGAACAACAAGGAAGAAAAGGAGGAGGGGTAGCTGTACTAGTAAATGAGAGTGTGAAACACACCCCGTTAAAACCCAGGCAATATCCTAATGGAGTGGATGTGGTAGGCGTAAAGATCATAAAGCCAGATGAAGGATGGTTGAAAATATGCTCAATGTACAACCCAACTGGAGAAAATGATATACACCAAGTAATAGAAGAAGAGACACTAGGAGGCAAAACCATTATAGTAGGAGACCTCAACGCCCACAGCCCAGTTTGGGAAGACAAGGGATCAACGAATAAAGCAGGAAGAAGTCTAGAGAGAGCGCTGCTGGACGCAAATGGTCTAACCATGTACACACCATTTAACATGCCAACCCATTTCGACAGGTCCCGCAACAAATCCTCAACCATAGACCTGCAAATTGGCCCAGCAGCACTCAAGGGCAAGGTGACGGTCAAACAAGTCAAGGAGTTACAGACAGACCACATAGGAATCCTTACAACGATCTCTAATCTGCCGATAGAGAAAGTCCCACCTACTTATCGCTTTAACAGCAGAAAGGCCGACTGGAAAGCCTTCAAACAAGAATTAGAAGCAGCAGACTACACCGTAGTGCAGGCAAAGCGTAGTGTGGATGAGAAAGCAGAACAAATAACAAACATCCTTATGATGGCAGCCGAACGGACCATACCAAAGACTTCAAACCAAAAACTCAGGCCCCCAGCTCAAACCCCAAAAGTCTGGTGGACGGAAAGCTGCGCTAAGGCAGTTCAGGAGAAGAAAACTTGTCGCAAACGCTTCCAGCAAAATCCTAGCCAGCAGACAGCAGTGGAACTGAGGAGAGCAGAAGCCAAAGTGAAGAAAGAATGCAACCTAGCCAAGAAGAATTCATGGGATAACTTCGCAAGTCAGATGAACTACAACACTGCCCCTTCCAAAATTCATCGTTTCATCAGCAAATTAGAAGGGAGAAACGCTGCTTCAGATGACAGAAAATTCAGCATATCAGTTCGGGGGTCCCCAGTGGAGAAGGACCAGGATAAGGCAGAGATATTTGCCGATCTCTACCAGAAACCAAGGATTCCATCAGAGAGAACCAATCCATTTGTATGCACTCTTCCCACTAAGTCAGCACATAAAACCACGCTAATGCTTCCCTTCACGATGGGTGAATTGGAGGACGCTATCACGAAATCCAACCAAAACTCCGCGCCAGGCTTTGACGAAATAAGTATAAGATGGGTGGCTGAATCGAGTGAAACATTTAAGCGAAACCTGCTGGAAATCTACAAAGCAGCATGGAAACAACACAAGTTTCCAAAAATCTGGAAAAGAGCAGTCATTCACCCTATCCCAAAACCAGGAAAACCACAAGAAGAAGTGAAATCATACAGACCCATATCAATATTACCAACTTTAGGGAAAATTCTGGAAAGAATGGTGTACAGGAGAGTCGAATGGTTTGCAGAAACGAATGACATCATCCCAAAATCCCAAACGGGTTTTAGGAAAAGACACAGTACCATGGATAATCTGACAAGACTGGAGCAGGATGTGAAGATAGCCCTAAAGGAAGGGGAGTATCTCATAGCAGTGCTTTTCGACTACGAGGATGCGTACGGGAACGTGAGACGCGAAAAGCTCCAAGAAACACTGAAATCCAAAGACTTCCCAGAAGGACTCATCAAATTCACAATGGACTTCCTTGAAGAAAGAACCATCGAAGTAAAAATCAACCAAGCGAAATCAGCCCAGAAGCAAATCCACGAAGGACTCCCGCAGGGATCCATCCTAAGCCCCCTTCTGTTCATATTGTACATCAGCGAACTCCAAATGAGAAGAAGTCAAACTAATCAAGGGGAGTTTGCGGACGACCTCCTGATTTGGGAAAGAGGGAAGGACCCAAAAGAACTACGTAAAGCAGTCCAACAATCAGTCGATGACGTCAACCAGTTCTCCAAATCTTTTGGCCTCCCGATTTCAGCGGGGAAATCAAAGGCCATAGTTTTTCATAGCAGGAAGTTGCAAACCCTCCCCGAACTAGAGATAGATGGCAGCCGATTAGCGTATGAAGACGAAGTAACTCTACTCGGAGTAACCCTGGAGAAAAGGTTCACCCTACAGAGGCAGGTACACAATATAAGGACAGCGGCAGTAAACAGGATCCAGATGATGAAACGACTGGCCGGAACCAGGTGGGGCTCGGCGCCAAAGACACTTTTGGACTTCTACAAAACATATGTGAGAGGAAAAATCGAATATGCCCTCCAACTTATTGAAGCCGGACCGGAATCCCACATGAAGACACTAGAGACAGTCCAAAACATGGCAATTAGGATCGCCCTGGGGCTCCACAAACATACCCCCGTCCAGAAGCTTCGCGAAATTGCTGGGCTGCCCACCCTAAGTGAACGAGGAAAAATGCTACGCATAAAGTACTTCACGAAAATCCAGTGCTATGGTCAAAAGCACGCGGTATACGAAAAGACATTCGGCAATACGGGCCTACAGAGCACCACAAAATCATCATGGTCAAAATTCGTCGCGGAAGTACCTGAGTGGAAGGCAACGAAAGCAGAAGCACATCCATTTTCAGAATCTCCTCCATGGACAATGGCCCAACCTATAGTGCAAGACCAGCTGATCCCGTTGGACAAATCCCACTATTCTACGGATACAGTAAACCAAATTTTCAAGTACGAAATGTCGACCCGTTTCGCCAACCACCTACAAATATACACAGATGGTTCAGTGAAAGGCAAGAAGGCAGGGACGGCAGCCTGCATTCCCGAGTACAAATTGAATATTGCCATTCGCCTCCCTGAAGGCACATCCATCCTCACAGCTGAGTTAGCGGCAATCGAAAAATCACTGGAAGTGGTTACCCAAATGCCTCCGGAGTCGAGAGAAGTGGTGATCCTGTCGGACTCCCGATCAGCACTACAACTACTACACAAAATAAACTCGGCAAGTGAAGACACAGACCTCAAGAACATCAGAAATCTCCTTCAACTTCTCGAAGATCAAAACATCAGCTGCAAGTTTCAACATATCCCGAGCCACAAGGGAATCCATCACAACGAAGAAGCGGACGCCTTGGCTAGTAAAGCAGCGGACAACCCAGCTCAATCCCAACTGCAAACTATGAGAGACATCATGCGAAACCGTATCTCCACGAAGAAAATGCAGTTACACCCGTCACCCTTTAAAACACGTCATCAGTGCGTCACTTACTACAGGCTTAAGACTGAGACTCTCCTTCTAAACAAAACGCTGTTTGAATGGGGACTCCACAACACTCCACACTGCAGAACATGCCATCAGGTGGAAGAAGATGTGCAACATGTTCTATTCGACTGCAAAGGAGACAACCAAACAGCCAAATTGAGGACCACGTGCCGGAGACTAAGGATACAACCGTCTTTAAGCGCTATCAACCTAGCACCACTTCGGAAGTTGGAGGAGAAAGAACTTTTCCACCAGATGATCAAGATCCTACAGGAGAGAGAAGCCAGCTAGATCCCGTCTGACCCAAGCAGACATATGCCCAACGAAGAAGAAAAAACGTGCAGACGACGCAGGCCACCGAGCCAAGAAGAGAGGCCGAAAGGGAACGACGCTGATGTTGCTCCCAATGGCTTGATGATTTGGATGATGATGATGAGGATCGTATTGGTATTTCTTCTAGATATACGTTTGGGCTTATGTGGTTAAAAAATATTCCAGAAGAATGGTTGATTGGAGACATTTGTTCATTTCTAAAATTGCTGGTTACTGAAATAAGGACAGCTGCAAAATGGAGCAAAAATCATAGCTTGGAAACGGTATTTCGGATTTGGATTGGGTTTTCTGCAGGCAATGTTAACGGACGTCATACAGATAGGGATGATACTTTGTACTCTTCATTCAGGCGTCCTTTAAACGTTACTCGCACTATTTACCGTTTTGTGTTCCAATATTCAAAACTATCTGAATACTATAAAGCTAGGCGGTGCTTTTAACAAATTATCAACGGCAGTGGCTGTTTCAAGCCTTTTCCCAGGCCCATCGACTTAGCAAAATCTCAGCGAAAACCAGTTTTACGCATCGATAGGATGAGACGCGAACACTCTCGGGCATGGAAACTATCTCGGCAAGTGCAAAGATTAGTGAGGTATCGGCAAGGGATTTAGCTAGCTTAGAGTATAGCCAAACATGCGAAATTTGGGTCTCCGGGCTTATGACTGAATGAATGCAATTGCGGAGTAAGTTGCATTGGCATTATCGGTACGACAGGTTTTTTATATAACGAAATAGACTTGTAACAGTTACATGTTATAGTGCTGTAAGCCTAGTCCCTATTTTGTGAAGGTTTTTAACAGATCGGAATTATGAATTTTAAATTGACATGTTTTGTAAATATGTTTGTTATTCGATTGTGTTTTAAAATTTTATAATTGTAACATATAAGTGATTATTTATGACTATGTCGACCATGTATGAGGATCCACCACTGTTTTTGTTAAAAGATATCATGGAAATAAACGAATTTGAACTTGAATTTGCCACTAGGTACATTAGAATATTGTAACAGCAACTGTATCATCTGTAACTTGTTCCTGAAGGGTTTAAGGTTGTTGTTGAACTGCGAAGTACAACTTTGAAGTCAACTAACCGTTGGCTAAATACATATTTGTTTCGCCTTTAGCTCCTCATTTCCTTTCAAGTTAACGGATCTTTAGTGCGAGATTGTTTTATAATGAGAACCCACTGCAAAAGTAGTAGGGTGGGAAACAGATTGTTGTATATATTGGATCTTAGTGTATCATTGGTTAACAATGTGAATCTCCCAGCAAGGGCATTCGGGTAGAAAAGGGATATTAAAGTATTATTACAGTTCTGGTTTGCATGATTTGGTAGATATATGATTCTTTGAACAGAACCTTTTGACGACCGTGGTTTTGTTTTTTGCCTACATAGTAATCAAGTGGACGATAAATAAAGATCTTAATATCAAGTAAGAGCAATATTGATGTTAAGAATGAAGTCAAACTCTATAAAGCCGGGATGAATCGGACTAGTGAACACCGTTAGTAATCCTGAAGTCGCCGTAATTTGACGGGGAGAGGGGGCAAATTGCAAAGGAACTCACCAAAAGCGCCAAAGATTAAAATTAATTAAGACTGTGTAGCTTTAATTTTGGTTTATTCTTTTTAATTATTGTTTGCGTGCTCAGTACTATTAGTCAGTATTTGCCAGGTGTGAATTTTGTCATATTTTTCGGCGTCGTTCAGAGATTGGCGACGTCCGAAGTAACTTATCTCTATTGTACTTCTGTGACTTTATAGTTTGACTGCATGTGCATATTATAATAATACAAAGCAAGAGAAAAGGCTCTCGCCTCTAAATAACTCTTAGAAATTTTGAGTAGTCGAACTGATCAGAGTTAAAAATCTCATCAACAATGCACTGTAAGGCTGTTCCAAGGATCAACAGTTCTGTTGCCAAACCCTTCGGTAAGGCTGTTCCAAGGATCAACAGTTCTGTTGCCAAAACCCCACTTAAAAACGTACTTGTGGAATCTTGACTTTGTAAGCTTGTACGCGTGCCCCCGATGATGACGGTTAATGCTGGAATCACTTCAAAATTGTCATAACTTCCATTGATTAATTTGAATGTTTCAATCAGGTCTCCTCTAAAAAATCTGTATGCATTATTTTATATTATGTTCAGCTAACGGTTCCCTTTGTTCCGCAGATGCTCAAACAGATGGGTGGGCTTGGTGGTGAGGGTGATAAACCCTCCTTAGATGATCTCGACGAGGGTGGTGACTCCGACGATGAAAATATGCCAGACCTAGAGTGATACATAAGTGATGCACGGTGTGATCAAGTGAGTGTTGGAACATCGAAAAGTGACAGTGTTTTTTTTTCATTCCTGTGTACAATGGTTAAACTTCAATGTAAGTCAAATATTGTAAATGAACATCAGTAAAAATAAGTTTATTTAATTCGAGCATTATGAATTTCAATGGGCAGTATTCACGACTTGTGGAATTACAAGAGTAGTCTGCAGACTGCTAGTAACGTGTGTCCTGTTCCGATCTTCTTAACCGCGAGCAATTTACAAATATGGAATTTCGCTACGTTATTTACACAATATAGATACGATGCTGGTAACAAAGTAAAAAGGCAACTGAGATACAAATCAATGTTTAAGCTCTGTTTCATAACTCCACTCGACCAGTTTCCATAACTTCTTAAGAACAGATTGCCTAGATTCCTTTTGCAGGTCGAAACTGAACGTCTTCAGTTCTTTAGTTGCAGTAAATCGGACAAAATAACCCTTAATCTTCTTTTCGTTTTGAGTGTCACAAAACCGGGCGCGTGACAAGGTCCTGATGAAGTCAAGCTGACACCTAAAAAGTTGGAAAATTAAGTAACGAATGAAAACAAAGGAAGCGCTCACGGAAGTTGCCAAAACGAGAACTACTCGGAACAAAACCTAAGGTTTCGATGGGATCCCAAAAATCTGATATTTGGTCCAGAGAATTGGGTCTTATCTTCGCCAGATCCAGTTTTTGCCACGCTAACCATTTCAGAAAACCAAGTTCAGATATACATATCTATTTTGACGATACTGACCGAAACTTTCTGCTTTACTTCTGCCAAATTTCCGGTTTCGGCCGCATTCCCAGCGAACTATTTGTCCAGCAAAAAACGAACAATTCAGAAACGAATTCAGCGTATCTCTTTATCTCTATCAAGAACATCTAATCAACTTCATATAAAACTTTAACTTATAAAAAATTTCCGGTTTCGGGTAGTCTCTCATCTAATCGACCTCAAATGAAACTCTCGCTATTAACAAATTTTCCGGTTTGGCCGGATTCCGGGCGAACTAGTTGTCCGACGAGAAAATGGTTTTCACCGTCGTGTTCAGCGTGTCTTCTTACCCCATAATCGACAAATACATTAGCTGTTTAAAAATATTTTGTTTGCCCCTTAATTTGAACCCCACTCGTAAATGCAGGGTTACAGAGCCCATCTACGAACTTGACCTTACCCTTGACCCGAAGAATCCTCACACCAAGTTTCATCAAAAATATCTCATTCCCTTCAGTTATCGTGCTGACAGACGGACAACTTTTGCGATGTCATAATTATCCCTCCACTTACGTTCTGGGATCCCAAAAAGGACAGGTGATCTCTGAAGCGCCATAACAGTAGGGAGTATCATCAAGACGTATGCTTTCCATTCATCGAACACGGCTCTTACTCGTAGCGCCGCCCATTAAGCTCGGGATGTGTAAGGCGAGACAAACTTAGCGGGTTTCGAAAATTTCTAGTAGAGCTATGATGCGATCTACAGACATCGAGTTAAAACGGGAGGATGTATCTTTTTTTTTTTGCTGTGTTAGGAAGACGGAAGGACGTTCTCTATCGCTAGGGTCGCTGCTATTCGAGTGTGCGTCAGTTTTTCAAGTCTTGTCGCTACTCCGTAGTACTATTTTACTCTGAAACAATCTGATGCCAGGAATAGATCAGTGAATACTGGCTTGACATCTCTTTTTTCTGGCCCTGTGTAGGTTACAGAAGAACCAAGCATTTTTCCCGAATAAAACACTCGAGAAACTGGACGAAAAGAAAATCCTTCACTTCCCTCCAATAACCTATGAATTATTTGCCGCTTATTTAAAGAATCGATGGTGTTCCCAACACAGTCTCAAAACTGTCAAAGGAGGTATTTAATCAAAATTAGTCAATCTTTCTTGAGTTGTTTCGATTCTCTCTACATATGCGTCATGTACATTAGTGATGGTGATCTGTGTCTAGCGTTGACTCCTATACTATGAGACAATGTGCAAGGGGGCCTATTTCTACAGCCTATGGTTCTCCAAAGGGTTGAACCCGGAAATGGACTAAAGCCACTGATTGCGTTACAAGCTAGGAGCCTAAGTCTACAAAAAGGGAACTTGCTCCAACCTCATACCAATTTTTCCTAAAATCTGAAATAAACGTTCCTAAATGCCCTTACTGTGTCCTACATTCAAACTCAAACCAAACTTGTGTTTCTACACCAAAGTTAACAGGGACTAGAGCGTGCAAAAGCAGTGACCTGGAGATAATCACCATGATCAATCGCAACCTATCAATCGGGATACTACAACGTTACTGCTTGCAAGTTAAATTTTTAACCAATTTTTGTTTAGACTGTACCATCACAGACGGGGGCGGCGTGGCTTGTTTGATTGGACTGGGGACTTTCTCTTCATTTAGGTTGGAACGGTTATGTAACATCTATTATTATTACTAGGAGGCTGGAATACACTCAACGAGAGCCAAGGGCTTCTAGGACATAATGGATAAACATACTATTTACTCGAAACAGACTTTAGCAACTTCTTGTTAGACCCTTTTTGTGGAAGCTCAGAACCATTCATATACCCTGACTCATATTACCTGACTCATAAGCAGAATTTATGCGACCTTGGTGTTATTTGGCGTCCGGACCGGATCCGGCCAAGGTAGGGGCGGGAACCGGCAGTTTGCAGATAAGCTATGTTCCGATTCCACGGGAAGGTGGACGCGACATTTATGTTTCCGAGTCGTATTCAGACACAGTGTGGGGGGGGGGGACCGGAAGGGGAGTCCTGGAAATGTTTTGGCTTGCATAAGGGTCAAACAAGTGGAGTGATGCGAATGAAACTTGGAATGTAGAGAGATCATATGCCCTAGATGACATATTTTAGGATTCGAACAGAGTCCAACCACGGTGAGGGGGGGGGGGGGGGGGTGTTACCGGAAGTTCCCAAAAATTTGAGAGAAAGATAGACGGTAAGTACCAGATTCGACCACGGTAGAGGGAGTTGGCAGGGGGTACCGGAAAGCCTGGGACACGTCTAGGGACCTAACAAGCGGATCTATTGGGTTGAAATTTGGAAGGTAGAAAAGTCATATGCCCTAGATGATCCGAAGCGATGTCAGTTTGCATGTTCCAGTTGTAGGTCCGAATTGGGTTTTTGGATGGCGGGGTATTTCTTGGCGTTCTCATCTACGTTCTCTAAGTGCCATATGAGCTCCTAGCTCTTGTTTTAAATACAGGTATCTGTAGGCTTGATGCTGGATATAAAATTCATCGACTTTTGCATCGCAAACCAGTCAGATTCCGATGCCGAAAGCCAAATTTGCCCTGTACGTTTCAGTATACAAGATGCAGACAAGAGTATAGACCGTAAAAAAGTTTAATAAATGTCCCGCCCGACTTACTGTTCAGCGATTGGTTTGGCCTCTTTATGTTCGAGCTCCTGCCTTAAATGGTGTAGCTGTTTGACTTTGTCCGAAACTTCGCTGTTCATAGTTGACGCTTTATCGTGACTGAGGTTCAACTCCTCCTTCTTGGATGCCTAGAAGATTTTCTTCAGGATTACCCCATCTTCACGCGATAGGCAGTTTGCCAAAATGGTAAAACCGAATTTTGGGCCAAGATGTTGTCAGCTAAGCTCTTTGACAGACTTATGAAATACTCTTGATGCCTAACTCTTCGTGACGATGAAGAATCGCCGTGTGCCCAGCTAAGAGCCAGAAACGTAACGACAGCAAAAGTTGTTGATTGATCTACACGGGATTTGATTCAGTTTGAGGCTTACTTTGGGGGACGTTTCTTGTTCTTCCCAAGGTGCACTGGCGTGTTTTGGACTTGGCTCATATAGAGTCATCGCAGTACCGACTTGAGTACTTGGAAAACGACAAGCATCCAACAAGTTTCTATGAATGTTCCAACTGTAAATACAGTTGTACACCACTCCAACGCAGTCCAGAAACTTACACGTTATAGGCTTTAACTTAGAGTAGCCTAGTGGTAAGAGAACTACTCCTATAAATCCTAAAAGGTGACAATGTCCATACTTTCTTTAAATATTTAAATAAAATTTATTTAAATACTCTTTAATTATCCAGTATTGTTCCAGTATATGTTTCGCCCCTTCTAGAATTTTTTTTCTTGGAACATTGAAGAGAGGTACTGTCGAAAACTGAAATTGCGAATCGTGGAAGTCGTCCTTACCGATGAAGAGATGACCGTCATTTCATTGCTTTCCTTTCCGGAACCCTAGACCGGAAATCAATACTATTTTTTTTCGAGAGAAAAAAATCTCTCTTTTCGAGAGATTTGTTCGATACAAGTAGACAGTGGAGCAAATAATTATTTCTTGCACATTCCATAGCTCACACACTGCTACTAATGGAATAATAAATGTTCTTCGAGTCACTTTTTGTTTCTGAATGTATATGTCCGCTTTTACTGAGCTACCAGTGTATAGCAGTAGTCAGTGGCGAAAATAGCCTATTTTCTGGGGGGGGGGGGGGCAAGCCCAGATTTTACCGACAAGATCTAACGATTTACCGACAAAAGAACGCACAAACGCACCTTACAACCGTTGTAATAATAAATTGCAACATATCAATTAAGATATTTCTCAAATGAAAGTTATCGAATTTGCCAGTCGCTTCCTGGCACCAATGGTTATCAAACGAAACCAGGAACATATACTATGCAGTCGATAGTCTTGCAAACCAGAAAAAGTGACAGACACTGCAATAGACTACGTCACTCCTTGAAGATTTATGCTTGTAAACTAAGCGGCTTTTTGGGGTTCTAAAACGTTAGCACCTACGAGTTCGCAAAGTTTGTCTGTCCGTCAGTTATGATGATAACTCTCAAAGGGGTTGAAATATTTTGTTGAAATTTGGTATGAGGATGCGTCGGATCAAAGTACAGGTTAAGTGAACGGGCAATTCAGTTTTACAAAACTTGATGGCTGATGGGAGCAGATGCCCTAAATTTGCTGTTTCTGTGTCCGAAAGAAATCTGACAACTGTGAGTGGAAGGTCGGGTTCACGGTAACTTTGTGATACTCTTCAAAAACCAAACGGGTTCATGGGTCCCAGAAAGGGCTCGGTTCGACTGAAACTTGCCCAAGATGTTCAATTTATCCGTCTCCGAGAACAGAGTTGCAAGGAGGTCTCGGAAATATTGCAATACCAGTAGGGGCCGAACGAATAGGGTGACTGGGATGAAACTTGAAAGGTAACAAAATTCATGGGACATGTAGTTTGAGGCACAAACCGGATCTGACGTCCATGGGGTGAAGGTTGGGCTGGGAGGAGGGGGGGACCGGACCGGTAGGTCCACTGGATTTTTTTCGGAAATGATCCGATTCGAGTGTTGCTTGATGGATGGTAGAAACAGATCCCAAATATGCTATTTATGTGTCCGAACTTCTTCTAGGCATGGTGGTAGTGCTGTGGGGGGAAGGTGGGTCCTGGACATTTTCTTAAACGCTTAGGGACCAAACGGGTTGAGCGATTGAGATAAACTTGGCGATCCTGGCCCTGAAACTCACAAGTCACTGATTAAAGTGGACTATTTCCCGAATTGACTGTACCATCTAGAGCCAGATAAACCCAAAAGGGCAGTTTACGGGTGGGAACAGAGAAATCGTCCAAGAACAAACCAAGCAAAGGTTTGCCGGTGTGGCCGGTTTACCGCCAAGGAATAGAAAGGAACGAAGAAGTGTTTGTTTAGTGCTTGTACCCAAAACATTTTCGGGTTTACCGACAAGAATATTCCAGCGATCACACGAAAAAGTCTTCGCACTGACGAATAGTTCACAGTTACTGAATTTAACGGCACGATTTTTATCCATTCAATATGTAAACAGAACGAAAAATAGATTTCCCATTTCACCGACAAGACGGTCACCGTAGCCTATCGAAAAAAGAAAAACAACGGATATCAGGATCTCATCCGATCATCGTCTTGACTTCCCGACCACTTTTATCGGTATCATCTCCGCACCGACAAAAAATTATGATTTACAGACAAGAAGCTTCCTGATTACCGACAGAGCTTCTGTGCGGTATCAGAAACGGTATGAGGAAAGCGTTTTATCAGAGCTCTTGCCGTTACTAAAACGGAATCTATGCACCGACAGACGCTGCCGATTTCCCTTCAACAATTTTGATGATTTATCCACAGAGCTTTTGTCGGTATCAGAAACAAAATGAGGAAAGTCTTTGTCAGAGCTCTTATCGGTACCGAATCTGCGCACCGTCTCCGCACCGACAAACGCTGCCGATTCCCCAACAAGAAGTTTCCTGGCTTACCGACACAGCTTTTGTCGGTATAAGAAACGGAATTCTAAAGGGTGCCGTACCGACGAAACCTACCTATTTCTTAACAAGAAGTTTCCTGTTATACCGACAGAGCTTTTGTCGTTACCAGAAACGGAATGCTAAAGCGCGCCAACGCTGCCTATTTACCAACTGAGAGTGTCCTATTTTAGCGACAGAGCTTTTGTTGGTATCAGATACGGAATGCTAAAGCGTGCCGTACAGACAAACGCTGCCTATTTCCCACCGGGAAGCTTCCTGTTTTGCCGACAGAGCCTTTTGATAAAAGCGGTTGTCAGTGCTTCGCACCGACAAACACTGCCAATTTACCGACAGGATTTTTCGTGCCACGCCCTCCCCTAGTTTCGCCACTGGGATTATCACAGAGTACCACGCCCTCCCCTAGTTTCGCCACTGGGAGTAGTACAGAACTGAATTTGGCACAAGAGCTGGAGCAGACACTAAAAGCATCGAGCATAAGATAATCAAAGGAAGGGCCAGTCAAAGCTCGCCACAGTCGGGTTTAACTGGTGCAGCCTAACGGTGAAGATTCACACCTTAAAGGACCCCTCGCACCATTTACTATTTATGTTCCACTATTCTAAAATAGTTGGATACTTTAAAACCAGGCTCTACTTTCGAGAGATTTCTCACGACTTTGGCTGTTTCAAGCCTCTTTTCGGGCCCCTCGAATTCTAGCGAAAATCAAAGGAAGGGCCAGTCAAAGCTCGCCACAGTCGGGTTTAGCTGGTGCAGCCTAACGGTGAAGATTCACACCTCAAAAGACCCCTCGCACCATTTACTATTTATGTTCCACTATTCTAAAATAGTTGGATACTTTAAAACCAGGCTCTGCTTTCGAGAAATTTCTCAAGACTTTGGCTGTTTTAAGCCTCTTTTCGCGCCCCTCGACTTCTAGCGAAAACACGGGAAAATGTCGATAACCGGTTTATCTGACGCGCCAAACATCTCTCCAACAGTCATTCTGCAGATCCAGTCCGGACCTGAAATTGAGCATATCGGCCATGTCAGTAATCAAGTTTCATACAGATAGGATAACTCCTTTGGAAGTTATACATGTCACAAGATTCCGGATTCACCCTCCTTCCACTCTGGATGCTCAAATCCGGAAAGTTACAATTTACAAGTTAATCTGGTCAAGTCCGTAATACTTCTGAAAAGTCACATCATCCTAGTCCATCTCCAAGTAACCTAGCTCACGTGCCAAAAGATTTCCGGAAGTGCCCCACAGCTGCCAGACTTGGTCCGGACCTGCAAACCGAACATGGCCCTTGCCAAGACGGCTCGAAATAGCACTGAAGAATATCCTAGCTGATTTCCGTTTTGAATCATTTTTATATACGGAATATTTAGGACGTATGCTCTTGCCATCTGTTAAGTTTCATCCGAACCAGGTCACTCGTTCCAGAGTTATGCAAATCACACGATTTCCAGGACCCTCCAACTCCCCCACAGTGCTCGGATCCGGTCGGTTTTATGCTTGCTCTTCCAAGTCCCGTCCTGATCTCTCCGCTCAAAGCGTGCCACCAGATTTGCTGCGGTCCAGTTTTACTAATAATACATCTAGGTCTTATGCTTGCTCTTCCAACCAAGTCACGTCCCCCTCCCTCCACTCCCCCCAGGATGGTCGGATCTTGGAAGCGACGGTTTGCAGGTCAATCTGGTCGGGTGAGCTATCTGGTACCGCTGCCAAGTTTCGTCGTCCTAGATCATCTGGAATTCGTGATCACAGGTCCGAAAGAAAGCGACTGGTATCCTTCGGCTCAAGTTACACACAAAAATAAAAAGTACTGTGGATGGACGGTCAGGATTTCTGATCCCTTCACTGTGAGGAAATGCTGAAAAATTATTACAAATGGAGGTAGTTTCTACTCGGTAAAGCTGGGAGAGAATCCGGACTCTCCGTTTGCAGTGTCACAACACACAAGTTGATGAAAGATACTCACCAGTGTCTTCCTCATGTCTGATAGTACATATTCTACTTCTCTGTTTTTCCTTCTGCAGCCCTCGATAGTAGACTGTACTTTGTTTTGCTCTTGAAGAAGTAACTCATGTTCATGCTTCTTCTCTAGAAATATTGTTGAGAATAAATCGTACTGACCACAGAAATCGGCGGAAATGCACGGGGAGGCTAAAATAATGTCCTATACTCGCAAAGAGTATCAAGTTCTCTTAGAAGGTGTTATGTTCTTAATTTCATTCGTGTTTGGCAAGAAAACAAAACCAGGGTCATCAAAAATTTAGAGAAGTGTCCAAAGGCATACCTAGGATACTCCATCCATGGTCTACTCCAGCATTCGCTTAAAAGAGGCTTGAATACCTGATGAAAATGCGTTACTTCGTTGCTCCACTATTCACGAATGATCGATTTTCCAGCAGGGACTTTCCCTGTCGGATCTTTGATACCTCTTGTCCAAGGCACTAAGCAGGCTTCATCAAGCTCACCACTACCCCCTGAGAAGCCGTGTTTGTGGTGAGATTCAGATTTTCCGCGCCATAGTAGAATTTGCGCTGTGGGGACGGCCGTAGATGTTCGAACGTCACTGCTAGAGCAGATGATGGAAAAAAAAAATCCCTTAGCAGAATCCAAATAGTTCCGTGTATTGTACTAAATGATACAAAATAAGTTGAATTTCAGTTGAACTTTCAGTATCTCAATTCTTCTTTTGAAAAAATGTATGGTCAATCATTTTATTGAAACATGCTTGCTGATAGGAGCAAATACCCTAAATTTGCTGTTTCTGTATCCGAACCGAACCCGACAACTACGAGCGGAAAGTGGAGGGCACAGAAATTTTGTGATACGCCTCACAAACCAAACGGGTTCATGAGCCCTAGAAAGTGCTCAGATTCGAACGAAACTTGCCCAAATTCTTTCATTTATCCGCAACCGAGAACGATGCTGTAGGGAGGTCTCGGAAATATTATAATACGCGTACAGGCCGTGAAAACTGAAAGGTCCAAATTCATGGGACCTAGACATGTAGTTTGAGGCCTGAACAGGATGAGACGTCCGTGGGGTGAAGGTGGGCTGGGGGTTACAAGACCTGTTTACGGTAAAGCTCCGATTCGGGGGACGGTGGATGCAGATGCCAAATATATACGATTTATGCGTCCGAACCGTTTCAGGCCATGGTGATAGTGGTTCGGGGGGGATTAGAAGTGGGTCCCGGACATTTCCTGAAATGCCTAAGCTTAAGGACCAAATGGCTTGACCAACTGAGATGAAACTTAGCGGTACTGCAGTCCTGTCACCTAGGTGTGTTATTGAGAGATCCTGGCCTGATCTGACCTTGGTGGGCAGAATTGGTGGTGGAGGTATTACTGGTGGGAAGTTGAAAGTAAAAATCACCCACTAACGTGGAGCATTTTCTGAACTGATTATTCCATGTACAGCCAGATAAACCCAACAGGGCAGTTTGTTGGTGGGAACAGAGAAATTACTTAAGAACAAAACAATGTAACAGGTTTGCAGGTGTGGTCGGTTTATCGTCAAGGAACAAGAAGTTTTTGTTTGTGCTTCTACCCAAAACATTTTCTGATTTACCAACCAATTCGCAATTACTGAATTTACGATACGGTTTTTGTTCAGTCCAGATGTTGGCTAAACGGAAAGAGAGTTACCATTTTACTAACAAGACTTTTGCTGGTCATCATACGGAGAAATGAAAAACAGCCGAAATCAGGATCTCGATCCTATCATCGGCTTGAACTACCGACAAGGCTGCTGTCAGTATCATCTTTGTGCCAACAAAAAATTACGATTCCCAGACCATAAAATTCCTGATTACTGACAGATATTTTGTTGGTATCAGAAACTGAATGAGGAAAGTGTTTGTCAGGGCTCTTGTTGTTACTAAAAATGGAATCCGAGCACCAACAAACGCTACAGAAGTCCCAACAAGTTTCATGATTTACCAGCGGAGCTTTTGCCAATCAGAAACGGAATGAGGAAAGTGTTTATCAGAGATCTTGTCGGTAACAAAAACCAAATCTGCGCTGCCGGTTCCCCAACAAGAAGTTTCCTGAATTACAAACAGAGCTTTAGTCGGCATCAGAAACAGAATAATATGAGCATTTGTAGGTGCTCCGCACAGACAAACACTGCCAGTTTACAGACAGGATTTTTCTTGGGGTGCAGCTGCCCCCCACTCCCCATTATTTTCACCACTGCTTCTATTTCTTCTTTGAAGAATTGCATGGTGCAAAATAAAGTCAAAGGGCATAAACACATGTGACAAAAAAATGCTGGTGCTAATAGTCACACCTCAAGCTATTTGGTTAACCTATTGGCACAAATAAATCTGCAAAAGGTGCAACAAAAAAATTGAAAATGGAAGCTGGCATAAAAAGGTAATTTACATCATCAACAGGTGTTTAGAAGAAGGCATTGTCTAGGGAACTGGGAGCCGTACTTATGTCCTACAGGCTACAGAACCGGTAGTTCTCACAGAAAGCAAACCATATGAGCTGCGATTCCGGGATCTGACATCATTGACTAACAGAAACTTATATGTGCTGGCTCCCGTTCTGCTAGTAATGGAAATAGCTCACAAAAAATTAATTGTGCCAGCTTTTCGTCCAGTAGTCTCACAGAATTGTGTACTCAGAACCTAGGGAGCCTGTAGGTGATATCGGAAACTATATAACTGAAGCTTGTGTTCTGTTAGTGTCTAGATGGAATAAGAAGCTCAAGGAATAGTTAGGAGAGAGCTAGGATGCCGAGATTTTCACTGACTTAGAGAAAATAACATGAGAAAAAATCCACTACCGGAACCCATATATTAAGAGCTAAGGTACAGGTAGCAACAACTATTTGGTTGAAAATGACCAGCTCAAGGACACAGATGGCTATGGGCTAGGGTTCCAGTAGTGACAAAAAAAAAGAAAATTTTGAACTCACTGACCTATGTCAGTGCAGGCTAGGAAACCGGAAGTGAATATTTTTAAACCACGGAACCCAACTCCTGAGGGCTATGGTTTTGGTAGTGGCAAAAATTCAAATTACATACTCACGGACACATGTCGATATGGACTTTGAGTCCGGTACAGCTCACGGAATCTAACTTCCATGGGCTAGGGTTCCAGTAGTGTGTGATACTTATTAAAATTTCTTACCCCCTGAGTTGATAATATTTGCTACTGGACTCTTTAAGTCTATATTGACATGTCTCAGTGAGCTCTTATTTTTTTTGCACTACCGGAACCCTAGCCCATGGGAGTTGGGTTTCATGAGTTAAAAATCTTCAGTTAAAAATCTTTTGTCACCTAATCTGCACTAACATGGGTCCATGAGTTCAAAAATATTAATTTTTTGGCACTGTCGGAACCCTAGCCCATCGAAGATGGGTTCCGTGAGTTGATAATATTTGCTACCCGAATCTGAGTTCATATTGACAAGTGTCCGTGAGTTCGTAACTTTCAGTGTTGACACTACTGGAACCCTAGCTAATAGCCATCTATGTCGGTGAGCTGGTCATTTTCAACCAAATAGGCAGTGCTACCGGTGCCTTAGCTCTTAATATGGGTTCTGGTAGTCGATTTTTCCCCTTTAATTTTTTCTAAGTCAGTGAAAATCCCGGCATTCTGGCTTGCATCCAACTATTCTGTGAGTTCTATATTCCATGTAGACACTACCAGAACACAAGCTCCAATTAAACAGTTTCCAGTATCAGCTACCCAGCTCCCTAGCTTCTGAGTACTCAATTCCATGAGACTACCGGATGAGAAGCTGGTGAATGAATTTTCTGTGAGCTTTTTCCACTTACTACCGGAACAGAAGCCAGCACATACAAGATTCTTTTAATTAATGATGTCGGATCCCCGAATCTCAGCTCATGTGGTTTGGTTCAGTCAACCACAAACCCAGTTTAGTACACTAGCCCCATTTCAGGCACGGTGCTCAAACGTCTAGCACCATGCCTGGGTGCTAGACGTTCAAGCACTGTACCTTGGATTTCATGTATGGTGCATGGATTTCAGTATACAGTGCATACAGAAAAAACACAGTTTCTGTCATCACAACTGAGCACCGGCTCGGACAGGGCTGAAATTACTACTATGAATTAGAGAAATCAAAGACAATCCTTTAAATATTTTTCACAACAAAAAGAAAAGGGCTCTAATGATGATGGAGATGAAAAACCGAACAGCACCCTATCTATTTCCATGTTTTTTCCCTATCTAATCCCCAAGAGCCAATATTCTGGTTGGCTGCTAGGTAGAAAAAAACTGAGGCACAGGACACTTTGTATGCAAAACACTTGACTATGTAGAAAAGGAAATGAGGTTTTTCACATCTGTCATCAGCCGAGCCCTTTTGTTTTTGTTGTGAAAAATATATAAAGGATTGTCTTTGATTTCTCTAATTCATGGTAGTAATTTCAGCCCTGTCCGAGCTGGTGCTCAGTTGTTATGACAGAAACTGTGTTTTTGATGTATGCACTATATACTGAAATCCATGCACCATACATGAAATCCAAGGTACAGTGCTTGAACGTCTAGCACTCAGGCATGGTGCTAGACGTTTGAGCACCGTGCCTGAAAAGGGGCTAGTGTACTAGACTGCACAAACCCCTGATTTTTTTATACCCTAAGCCAAATGCCGGAGATGTCTAGCGATTGGCATACCCTATGCCTAACGCTGGATACACTATGCCAGGTGCTGGATACTGTAACCCAGTAAAATACTGATGATTTGAGTGAAGCTGAAAAATCAACCAATCAGAACTTCTTTCTATTAAGGAAGATCAGTGTTAGGTTACCAACAGGTATCCAGCGTTTGGCATAGGGTATCAAGCGTTAGGCATAGGCTATGCTAAATGCTAGATATACCCAGCATTTGGCATAGGGTATCCATAAATCAGGGATTTGTGGTAGACTGGTTCGGTTTCTATGAGATTTCCTGGTTCTGTAGGCCGTAGGACATTAAGTATGGCTCCCGGTTCCCTAGATAACTCCTTAGAAGAAAGTCAGTTGGCAATGCAGCAACTTCGGTTGACTTCGGTCAACAAAAATGGAAACAAATATTAGTTGTAGAGAATAGAGAATAGAGCCAGATTTCACGTATTTCATAAATGCAGAGGCTGGAAAGAAACGCATTCACGGGGGTGGCGCAATGGCAATGTATCCTGTATCAGCATAAAGTATACCTTTTTGTTTCAGAAGCAAATGAGCCTCCAATCGCTGTGATATCTCCAAGTAAATGCCAGCCAACTGATCCCAAGCACTTTCTGTTTCACAAGGTCTTTCAAGTAATTTTTGATCCTTCAATATCTGTTCTCTTACTGCAAGAAGATGCGGAAAATCCATTTTAAAGGACGCCGTGGGCAGTAACATTTAAAATCTTTGCGTTTCCATACAAATTCAAATTTCGGTGAGGGGTGACGCGATCTTTGTAAAATTCCTGATTGTTCACTTGTTGCCGTTATCGGTTATATTTCTGGTTGATAAAATTAGAAGCTGCTCTCGTTGCACTCAGGGCTGTCTCTGGTGTTTAGTCACCAGTGTCAAGTTCTTCCCTTAAAACGCGTTTTTTTGGCTAGGCCTGTTTCTTCATCAGCGATATTTTGGCCCTTCTTGGCAAGGGTCCTTGTCAGGCCGTCAATCCTCTGTTCAAACAAACCAGTAATACAGGTTTGTTTCCTTCCCGACGTTGATCCAGAGGATTGACAGCCTGACGAGGACCCTTGCCAAGAAGGGCCGAAATATCGCTGATGAAGAATCGTAGCTGACGTAACCGTTGTAAATACTGTTTGAATAAATCAGAGACATATTAACCAAGAACAAATAACGAGATGATTAAAGTACAGATTTGTTTAATAACAATCGTAATTGATACTGATTAGATTAATATAATAAAATGGTTTATAAACTGCAAAACCTAACCATGTTACGGAGCAGGGGCGGATCCAGCCTTCCGTTCTAGGGGGGGCGATTCTTACCGAAAAGAGTGGGGTTAGTGTCCTTTTTGTCGGCCACAAGGCTGATTTTTTTCGCGTTTTAAGTGTCCCTGTCGGTCTCTTATTTAACGAAAGTGAGGTTTTCATATATTACAATAATGGTAAAAACTGTACTTGATCAACTGACAACTGTTTACAAGAAAAATTCAAGCTCCTGGCTCCACTTGTAAAAAGATTTTAGAGTCTAGTTACAGTAATTAGAACATGCGTTAATGCAGACTTCCGTAAGTGCAGTAAAACACAACAGAAAATTAGAGCCAGTCTAGGGGGGAGGCGATCCCCCCCTCGCCCCCCCCCCTCTGGATCCGCCCCTGTTACGGAGATATTTGCGAAGGAAGTATCGACATTTTGGATACCCAGGGGCCAGGAGTAAACAAAAAATAGGGTGGGGCAAGTTATTTACCGACTGTTTTTTTTTTTAGAAATAATAAAAGACAGGTCTTATTGAAAACAATTACTAGCCAGATAGAATGGCCCGGCACGATCTAAACAAAACCTAAGGCGTATTCTCGCCGTTCCCCGAGTCCCCGCGTTTGTGTTTGTCCGAGGGAGTCGCTCCCCGTATTCTCGAGATTCCCCACGGACGGGGAATGCTCCGATTATCATCAACATCATCAAAAAGGACTCCCTTTCAGATTTGGAGGGGAATCAATTTTTGCTGGTGTTGGTGCAATGTGAAGTTAATTAAAAAGAAACAGGAATAACCAAAACCAACAATAAAGTGGATACAGACTAATTTCGTCAACTGCATATTTTTTTTTTTCGAACAAGATCCATTTTGGAAGCATTCCCCCTGTTCTCGCTGTTTGTGTACGCGGAGTCCGCGTGGAGTGACTCCTTCTATTCTCGCCGTTCCCTTCGATTCCCCGAGGAGTCCTCGGGGAACGGCGAGAATATGCCACTAGTTTCCAGGAAAATGTGTTCAAGCGGATTCACTTCAAAAAGTAATGCAAAAATCCACCAAGGCGCATAAGCTGGCGGATTGGATACCGGCAGAAAATCCGGCGAAAATCGAAATTTTTTAGCAGCAAAAGTTTCTCCTACAGTCGGTCGGAACATCCCATGTAGGGAAAGAATACAGACTGAATCTAAGTAGGAACATTATTTTATTGCTGGGCAAGTTGTTCACCCGGAATCATCGATCGGAAAACTGATATATCGGTAGACACAGGGGCCCAGGAGTAGAGGCGTTACTGGGAAAAATATTTTTTTCGGGGACGGGGGGGGGGGGGGGGGGGGCAAGTTATTTACCGACTGTTTTTTTTTTTTTTTTTTACAAATAATAAGAAGACAGGTCTCAATGAAAACAATTACTAGCCACACAGAATGGCCCGGCACGATCGGAACAAAAACTAATTTCCAAGAAAACACAGTTGAAGTATCTCAGGTCTTGCTAAGCATCACGCTTATTCCTCGATCAAGTCGCTTCGAGCATCTCCACTTTTTTCGTTCCATGCTTGCAGTACAATCAGCGCCCTTCCGCTATACGAGACATCAGAGATATGGGTGCCTGTAGCTTCCAGGCGAATTTAAGGGAGATGATCGTGTTCTAGCGGATTAACTCCAAAAAGTAATGCAACAAGAGCTACGAGCTCATAAGGCACTTGTTACGAGTAGGTGGTGTGAGAAGCGAGAAAGTGAATCTGAGCATTTTTTCACGGTCCGATACCCCTCCCCACCGTGCTCGGATCCGGTCCCGACCCTAAAATATGTCATCTAAGGCAGACAATCTCTCTACTTTCCAAGTTTCATTCAAATCACTTCACTCGTTTAACCCCTGTGCGAGTCACAAACTAACATCTCTCCTCCCCGTCCATTAAGTTTAACTCGAATCGGAGCCTATCTGCAAATTCCGGTTCCTACTTCATCCTCTCCTACCTAAGTCGGATCCGGTTCGGACGCCAAATGACAAATCTAGGCCGCATAAACTTCGAACTGTCCAAGTTGCATTCCGTTCTGCCCATCCGTTTGGTTTTTGACCATGTCACGAAGTTTCCTGACCCCCCCCCCCCTCCCCCCAACCATGGCCGCATGGGTTCGTACACATGCTTTGCATATCTACGTCATCAGTTTTTATCACCCATAAAGTTTCACTTGAATCGGACCATTTTTTCGCAACCCACGGAAGTCAGTAATTTCCTGATTCCCCATCCCTCTACTCCCCGCAAAATGGTCGGATCCAGGAACGGAAGTCTTCCTAGGGCATTGCGTCGGGTCACTAATATGCCTGCCTAGTTTTATCGTCCTTAGCACATCTGGAAGTATCCTATCTCGCGATCTGGAAAATCCACTCCCCCCCCCCCCGAAAAGAGCCCCGACATGATCTGGTTCCGTCAAGAATGTATCTAATGCTTATGCTTGTTCTTCCCACCAAATTCCATCCCGATCCCTCGACACTGAGCGTTTCACAAAAAATCCCGTGCTCCCTTGCACCCCCCCCCCCCAGTATCGGATCCGGTCCGGACTTGACATGGAACATCTCAGACAACAGCTTTTTCCACGTTCCAAGTTTCAATCAAATCCGATCGCCGTTCAAAAGTTGTAAATGCCACTAGATTCCGGATTCCCCATCCCTCCACCTCCCCCCCCCCATGATGTTCGAAGCGTGCAAGCGACTTTTCTCATGTCGGACTATTCTCATATTGGATCCCTCATATTATATTTGATTGTGCAAAACGGATAAGTCAGCTACATTTTATTAGAGCTATATTTCGGCCCTTTATTCAAACAATGTTTACACGGATACGTCAGCTCTGATTTTTCATCAGCGATATTTCGGCCCTTCTTGGCAAGGGTCCTCGTCAGGCTGTCAATCTTCTTGTTCAACTTCGGGGAAGGAAACAAACCTTCACCCTGACAGGTTGGTCAGTCAGCTTCAGCTTGTCAAGTCAGCTTGGGCTCAAAGAATATTTATTTCGGCCCTTCTTGGCAAGGGTCGTTTTCCTTTCGCCGATCCAATCGAACATCAGAAAGAGCAGACGTGTCCAGAACGAAATCACAACACCAGCTTTAACTCCAACCAATTTTCAGAGAAGAAGTTCGTAAAATCAGGAGTCTTTAATTGTTTTTCCACAAGTTAATTTTCCAGCTTGAGCCTGAAGAGGACCCTTGCTAAGAAGGGCCGACATATAGCTCTAATAAAATGTAGCTGATTTTTTGCACCATCAAATATGATTCTCAGTCAGCTTCTGCTGAAGGACTATCTATCCCTCATATTCCTGCCGAGTTTTATCATGGATAGTATTCTCGTAGATCCTCCCCCGTCAAATTTCGTTGTGTCGCGGGATACAGTCATTGATTGTATTTTAAAATTAACTAAGAAACGATCTAGAGGTTCAGATCGTATTTCTGCTATCCAACTTATTTATGGAACTTTACTACTGTTTGTATGATCACACCCGTGCTAAAGAAGGGCAAACCTGAGAATTCTTGCTCGTCTTATCGCCCTATTACTGTTTCATCAACGTTTTGTAAGATTTTTGAGCGTCTTGTATCTGCCAGTATTCGTAAGTTTTGTTGGATGCCTCAGTTCCAGTTCGGATTCAGGAAGGGTTTAGGTTGCTTGCACGCCCTGCTCGTGCTTACTGAAGTGCTGATTGATGCTAGTAACTCTGGGGAAACTCTAGTTCTTGGGTTCCATGACGTAAGCCGGGCCTTCGATTCGTCTATTCATCCACAAGTGGTTCTGGAAGCGTACAGACGAGGTGTGCCACTGGATACTGTGAAAGTTTTGTATTATATGTACCGTCGGCTTAAGGCTTGTATCAAGGTCCCAAATGATCCTCATAAGATTGTTGAAGTTCCCGTTGAGAAAGGTGTCCGCCAAGGATCAGTTGTTTCCCCTGACCTCTTCAACAATAGTGTACTAGAAGCACAGTCTAAAATCCGTACTTCGTGTATTTAGGAAGGGTTGGATTTGCCCTTGCTAACGTATGCAGATGATCTACTTAACCTGTGCAGACTCGTCCCTACACTTACTGAAAATTATGATATCCTTGAAAAGAAGTACAAAAAAGTTGGTTTAAGGTTTAACCCCTCGAAATCAAATATTTTGTTCTTTAATGATCGTTTATCTATTAGCCAACCTGTTAAACTGGGGAGCACCGTTATTTGGGGGAAAAACTCCGAGCGGCGTAAGCATCCGTAGTGGCAAATAAGCGTCGATTCTGTCGGAAATATCTTGCTATTTTGTACAATACTGTAGCCCTTCCTCATGTCCTCTACCTCACCCCCTTCTGGAAAATTTTTACCCGTTTTGAAATCAAACATATCCGCTCACTATTCTTTCGTCACCTTAAATTTTTGCTAAAATTGCCACTATGGACGCGGAACACCTATTTAATCAACAGATTTAAAGTTAATGAACCTGTTAGCGCGGTGGAAGATCTCCGTGCTCGAATCCATCGGTCTTGCAACCACCCCTGGATCACCCGTCTGTGCGGCCAGGAATGATCGAGTATGATTAGTTACCGTCCTTTAAGTGTTATTGTTCATGATGTTCTCTTGGGCAAACTCTTGGGATTCATTCTCAGGCTTAAGGCTGTTTTGAAAATCTGCGCATACATGTTCCAAACGTTGGCGATCGGCGTACAACTTAATTTTCAAGTTGAACGGGTGCAGAAGGCGAAGTATTTTTATTCGTGTTACAACATAAGCGTGAACGGTCCATTTGGACAAGTATACCGGCGGAAAATCCGGCGAACATCGAAATTTTGTAGCAGCGAAAGTTTTTTCTGAAGTCGATCGGAACATCCATGTAGGGAAAGAATACAGACTGAATCTAAATACGAACATTATTTTCTTGCTGGACAAGTTTTTCACCCGGAATCATCGATCGGAAAATCGGTCGAAAAATTGATATAAGCGTAAACACGCATGCTGAATCCATATATGAGATTCACTTTCTCGCCGGACAAGTAGTTTAACCAGAATCCGCCCGAAACCAAATTAGGTAGAAGTAAATTTTCTGTTACTGCTTACGAATCACACGATTGTTTCACGAACATCTGCAAGACCCGATTGTCCGTATCAGAAAAACCAGAAACATGCCCGGTTGGGATACCATCGAAACATTTGGTCTTGTTTCCAAGAGAGAGAAGAAGGCCTCTCTCCCAAGTCCTCTGTCTTTTGATCTTGTTTGGTAGAGGAGCCAATTGCGAGGAGAATCGCGAGGAGAACTGAGATAAAATATCATGCCATGGGCTAATCCGACCAATGATGCCACAGTGTTCTCCTGAGCAGATTGGTCAACTCACCTCGGAGCTGCAAATCTCATTTTTTCGCAGGGCTGGGCAGAAAAGACAAAACGTCTTGCTCAAAAAACGGCCAAGGGAGCAGTTACGAGTAGGTCTCAGTGCAAAGACGGGAAAATGAACCAAGGCATTGGCAGATAGATCACAAAAACGCGACCTCGGAGCTGCAAATCTCATTTTTTCGCAGGGCTGGGCAGAACAGACAAAACGTCTTGCTCAAAAAACGGCCAAGGGAGCAGTTACGAGTAGGTCTTGGTGCAAAGACGGGAAAATGAACCAAGGCATTGGCAGATAGATCACAAAAACGCGACTAATGCTTGAAGGTAGGAAGAACAATACTGGGCAGCACTGCATGTAAATGCATTCGTGCAGTTACTGCGCTGGACCTCAAGAAGTAACACTTGATGTTGAACGCTTTTATTGTATCCGCACTGAAAAAACAAGACCGTCTGTACAAAATATGACACGAAGGAACACGTGCACAAGATCATTTTCGTAGAAAAACGAAGGCAAGATAGACGATCTCAGTCTTGTGCTTTTTTCCACTACATCTCAGTCGGTCCTGTATGTTAAAACCAACATAATCTGACCCCTTTTGTACTCAGCTTTTTTCGGCTCTTAGAAACAGCTAAGTCCGGGTGGCCGCAAGGACTAGAATCTCGAAGCCATTACTGACTGAACGTCGTTGCAAAACGAAGACGACTTCCGTTTTGTGCGCTTCTTTGTGACAGACAGTGAGTATTTTCTACACCCTAGGCCGCCTACTTAACAATAGCGGTATAGAAAGCATGTCCCAAATTTTCAGGATTTTTCTGGCGAGCTGTTCTTAAATGCCTGAAGAAGGCTTTCACAACGGTTCAATAAGCTTCGAAAATTACATTTCAAAAAGAGATACTTGGCTATACCGAGGATTCGTTCACTGATCGATTCCGAGGGCATGTCACTGCAGCATTGATTTGCAATGTTGTTCTACACGTTTTCCTTTTGCTGATTACCGACGTGCGAATGAGTCAAAAGTAAACACTGGATACACTGTACAAAAAAATCTTGCAGTATTTATTACTAGGATTAATCTTGTCTCTAAAAAGATAATCTTATCTCTAATTTGGATTAATCTTATCTCAGCGGAGACAAGATTAATCCCAGTAGCAAATATTGCAGTTAACTTCAATCCTTAATCGGAGATATTTTTCACAGTGTAGGATTGAAGAACAGTGCAGTATTGGAGAACGTAGTGGTATGAAGTTGACATTCGCAAGCAGCTCGGGAAACCTTTCGCTGTGCGACAACATAGAGGCATTTTGTATTTTCCGGCAAAATATTGTGTAAACTTGCTTCCTAGAGTTTTCACTGAGTGGAGTTTCTTCTATGTTAGAATAAGAGACCAAATCTTCTACTGAACCCTTGGTTCAATTCACAAATTTCGGATAGAGGAGATTTGCTGTCCAAGAAACTTAACACCACAGATCATTGAACTACAGTAAGAATCAGAAGGAGGTTACGCGCACGCGTCAAGCTTGGCACCACCTCAGTAAAATATCAAGTGAATTGTACCGTTGTGAAGCCCCGTCTATACCCCCCCCCCCCATCTTTGGAACGAAACGTTATAGATGATTCAAATCTTTCAGAATTCAAAGACTTACAAACTGGTAAGCAACCTAATAAATTAATAAACAAATGCAAACGTTAACAAAGGGCGGCCACCCTTCAGTCCTCTCAGACCCGATAACTCCTAGAACACTTGGCGTTCGATCAACCGGCAGGTACAACAGCTTGCGAGATTGTCAGACCATGCAACAGACCCCACTTCTGCATTGGCGAGTTAAAATTCCAAGCACAAATTTACCAGCTGCGTTATTAAATCGGTCCTGGAACCGTTAGTTTCCGTAGTCTCGCTCCCCGACGTTTAGGCGGTCTGGGGCCCCCGAGACACTGAAGCCAAGGAGAGAGCTGGCGTCCACTTTCTTTGTGCTTTTCTTGCCTTTCCGAGACTTGCCCTAAACAAGAAAAATTGCTTAGGCGACAAAATACACAAAATCTATCCACTTCCTGCGTTGGCTCTTCCTTTTCCAAGGGATCTGACGACGAGGTCCTTATCACACTGTCAGAAGTTTCATAACATAACATAAGAACAAACAACACTTGGGACTTAACCACAGACAACACTTGGGATGTAACCTGTTGTGATTTTGAAACATTATGCATAACAAGCATTGCCCATATCATGACGACAGACATCACGTCCGTGATGGTGTATGTAATGTAAAAAAAGTTGCCTACCACTTGCGGTATGCTACTCTCTGAAAGTTCCTGGTTTTAGTATGCTTGTCTGGTTTTCTCATGCAGCATGCCATTCCGTTCCTTTTCTGCTTTTAGTTGATCCCGTACGTCGCTGTATCTAGTGTTTCAGCTTTGGTGGCAGGGGGGGGGGGGGGGGGGGGGGGGGGGCCTGAGCCAAAATTCGTCCGGAATCCGGTTGTAACCGTTTTTTTTTTCTAAGTTAAAGTTTTATTTGAAATTGATTAGATGTTCTTTATAGGGATAAGGAGATTCGCTGAATTCGAGTCTGTATTTTCGTTTTTGGGATCCCAAAGTGGCGGGATACCTATGACATCGCAAAAATTGTCCGTCCGTCTGTTTGTGCGCACCATAACTCTCGAGGGGAACTAGATATTTTGATGAAACTTGGTGTGAGGATTCTTTGGGTCAAGATTAAGGTCAAGTTCGTAGATGGGCTCCACAGCTCTACACTTAGGGGTGGGGGTTTAAATTAAGGGTCAAATGAAATATTTTTAAACAATTAATGTGATAGTTGAATAAGGGGTGGGAAGACATGCTGAACACGATGGTGAAAACCATTTTGTCATCAGACAAGTAGTTCGCCAGGAATCCGGCCAAAGCCGGAAAGTTTGTTAAAATAAAAGTTTTATTTGAAGTTGATTAGATGTTCGATTTAGGGGTGGGACGACATGCTGAACACTTGTATGAAAAGAATTTTCTGCCCGGGAAGTAGTTCGCCCGGAATCCGACAAAAACCATAAAAAGTTAATGTTTTATTTGTAGTTGATTAGATGTCCGATTTAGGGATAAGAAGAGATGCTGAATCCGTGTATGAACATCATTTTTTACCTGGACATATAGTTCGACCGGAAACCGGTTGGAGCCGGGAAATTTATTATAAGTTAAATTTTTATCTGAAGTTGATTAGATGTTCAATATTGGAGAGAAAAGATACGCTAAGTTGGTTTTTGAGCTTTCTTTTTTCGCCGGACAAGTATTGGCAAATACTTGTATACCGGGAAACTGGCAGAAGTGGCAGGAAGTTTTCGTCAAAACCGATATGACTTGTAGGGGTAAACAGACATGCTGACTCCATACCTGAACTTGGTTTTCTCAGATGATTAGCTATTTGGCCTTAATCTGTTTCTGAATTTTAATAGTAAAAATGTTCAAGGAGTCTGGCGAAGACTAGCTCTGGCGAAGAGAAGACCCAATTGTCTGGACCAAATATTGAATTGTTGCGATCCCATCGAAACATTTGGTTTTGTTTGCTATGGACAAGTAGTTCCCTCGGCCCACCGCGTCGTATAATTATAACCATACCACAACCGTACTTACCAATGCAAGTTTTGGCCTATACCACCCAACCGTATGTATTTCATCTATGAACATCAATGCGAATGTTGTATCAGCCACTTTTGAAAATTTGTACGGTTCTCTCCAATTTGCCTAGACGATTTGATACCATTTTGTATTCACACTTACGGTACTATTTTAAATTTCCAGTCGTGTATCAGGGTTTTGTATTTCACGGTGTGAAAGTATTCATCCCTACCATCTATAAAGACCTTGACCTAGCCACTATTGTTTTCTTTTTTTTTATACACCCGAACCCAGGGCGAACTTACGGCTTAGCTCCGAAGTAACAGGTCATTGGCTTATACCCCCTCACCCGAAGTTTAAACACAGCGATAGACCCACTTTCACGGAATACCACACGACAAGGGACAGGAAATTTCGTCAGAATATATATACCAACACACGCGGTTCAGGTGTGGATAGTTTGGTCGGGCTGGAGGATCAGGAAGCCTCCCAAAGCGCTCCCCGGTTCAAATATTTCTGAAGAATATATTTGTTCCTAGACACTTACAGAGACCTATGACCTTACATTTCTTGGGGAAGACTGCCTGTACTACACGGGGTGGGCAATTTAGTTAGATTGTATACGTCACCATGAACGGTTTGGGTTTTGATAATTTGGTTGGACAAGAGGACTTGGCACAACTCAGACAGCGTTCCGCTCCCTAGATGTTTGGACAGAAAGACTTGGTAGCCTCGCAGAGCACTCCACGCTGCGATCTCCAGTCCACCTACGTCTGCAGAAGCTGATCGTCCCCGTACTACCTGTAGAAATCTATGAGCTTGGAATTATTTGTTCCTGGTCTCCTACGTTGAAATCCAGGACGAACTTATGGTTTTGCACCAAAGTTCACAGCCTAGTTAGAATACCAGATATAGCGACAATACTCTCTTTCAGAGAATCCCACACCACAGGGAACCTTATTAAACAGTATACACCGACGCTTTGGGTCTTGCTGGTCTCATTGACAGGATAACGCAGAAGCCTTATGCTGCAACCCCCAAAAATCTTAATGCTGTTTGTTTGAAAGTTTAGTTTTTGAGATAAGTCAATTGCACAAAGAAGTGCAACTGATTTTCAAAGTTAGGCGGTACATAATATTATCACTGGATGATTTTTTTTTCCCTTCCTTTTTTATGAGTTTCGTATCCAGAACTTATAAAGAGAAAGTAGAAGATACAGGCTATTTCAACAAAGCTGCCTTAATCGCTTTTTTGTCATTTACTCAAGGTGCTGACGGTCTTTCGCTGAGCTGTCTGTTTAGACTCGGCATTTTGGACAAAACGACCCCAAAAACAGTTCCAGGACGTCCGTTGACACTATGGGACCTCATTTGCTTTTTCGTTAAAAACTATTTTTGACATAAAAAACAAAAATAATTAAAAAGGCGTCTCAGAAACTGATAATAAGTACCGAAAATGGTTTTGGTGGGTCAAACTATCCCCAAAACATGTTTCGCAAGCCACAGTTCGTCCAAAGTGCAAAAATAAGTTAATTTCGCCCGACACTAGCACTTTAGATTTTGGATGTTGTAGAGATTTTTTTTTCTGATTAAGACAGTGTCAAAAACATCTTTATTGTAATTTGTTCCAGGCCAAGCTCAAGGTCGACTGTACTATTTACAGCCATATGCTGGGAAAAACCGTTTTTTTTTCTGGGATGAATTGTCATGTTCAATTTGTTACTAATTGTCCTTGCGTCAAACTGCTCACACGACCCGGGACAAACTGTCCGTGCAAAACATCAGCACGGCAAAAAATCAGTGAGACAGATTGTCCTAGGGTTTTAAGTGATTATGATTATTGTTGTTTGTATATTGCATCATGTCAAGACTTATAGTATATACCGTAAGGGCTGATATAGTGTTTTGGTCCGGTCTATTCAAGATTATAGTTTGACGAATATGATTATTTTTGTTTTTACATTGCTTGACCTGCCGACTAAGTAAGTACGCTATTTGGCACTGTGCCAGGATTTGTGCTTAAGTTTTTAAAAAATCAATCCCTGACCTTTCCCGGTTGTTCGAGTTGTAGACAAGACCTACCTTGACTTCCTGGAACTCGTTCGTAGCGTTGGCGCCTCTTGCTGGCACGTCAATGCTGTCTTCCGCATCAAGGAGTCCCTTCTGGAGAGCGCGCCACTTTGAACGACGCTCTACGAACTGCTTTGCGAATTCTTTTGATTCCTTGCCATCGCCCAAATAGGAACGAACGTAGTCATTCACTTCGTAGGCCGACTCAACGTCTTTCATGAAGGCAACAAAGGTAGGAACTACAATAAACAAGGCCGTGAGTAGGTGAAGGCGTTCCAGTGACTTGTAGAGGGTCGTGCAAAATATGGGTGGTGATAGGGTAGGGATTCCGGGCGAACAACTTGACAGGCAAGAAAAAAAGTGAGTTCTGGAATACAACATGTCTCCTTAACCTTACATTGAAAATCCCATCAGCTAGAACAGACCATTTTTTCGTTTGTGCAACCACCCCTAAACATTTCTAAAAATTGGACTACGAGGTAAATCCTACGAATCTGAAATGTATTTCAATTAAGGAATCCGGACATCAAGTTTGAACAAGAAACTTCGATTACTTTGAATGAATGAATGAATTTAGGGCGCAAGTGCAGCACAAGAGTAAACAGAAACAAGGAACGGTAGATTACCTAAGATTATCGTCATATTATTCACGTTTTGGTTCTAAAATAAATAAGAGCCGAAACGGATCCGAATCATGATAAGGTCCACGATAAGTCAATAAATCCATGCATGAACTTCCTTACATTTTTTTAAAAAACTCTTCACATCTCGAAGTGCGGTCACATTTTACGAAGTATTGTGCATCCTATAACTGACGTTTTGGAACCGCTGTACCAGGAGCAATAATTAGGTTGTCAATAAGTTTTTTCGAAATATTGCAAGATAAAAGATTCGGCCAAAATTTCTAGCATTTCCCTGTAAACTAAGAATTTTGTAGAGGCTTAACGGCCTGCCATCCAATTCGCGAATATAATATTATTATTATTCAGACAGGAAACAAGCTTACAGGTGAGAAGCTTAGGGCTGCCAGAACTTACGTCCCTGGAAATACTTACTGTCAATCGAGGCGTTCATTTTCGATAAATATTCACAGCACCACTGAGTAAATTTGTCCACATTACTTGTGGCTTTTTGTACAGATTTCTCAAATATCTTCTTGACCGTTTCTTCTTCCTTGGCAGCTTTCTGTTTCTTCTGTGAGGGCTGTTGCTGTACCACGGCTTTTACTGGTGAGACCTGAGGCCGGGGAGCAGTGCGAACTGCCGGCACATCGTCCCAAAAGCCTCCTCCTGATACGAAAAAAAATAAATTCCGATTAGACAACCTGAACCCCGTATGTATATTAATAATAAAAATGGTCAGGTGGAGACTGACTTTATACACGGGACTTAACAAGTTCGTTCCTACCTGTCGATTCTAGTGGCTTGCGCGAAATCAGTTTGCATGCCCCTCGATAGCTTATATGGTTAGGGCGTCGACACAATAAATCGAAGACGACGGGTCAAATTCAAGAAGATGCCTGGTGGAGGAAATACTGAGATCGGTCCACATGGTAATCGGTCTGAACAACAACTCTGAATTCGAGATTGTGTTCCACCCCATTTACCATAGTTACTACGCACGACGTCACGAATTCTGGCTTTTTGACGTCAAGACTGGAACTATTTTTCTATTTTCCTGCAGAATATCATGCCACAGGCGAGTCCGACCAATCACGTTGCAGATGTGCGTACTTACCAGGCATGGTAAGCACATAGTTACTATTTCGAGAAAGCTAGAATGGTAAGCGTAGTAACTTTTTACGAGGTTGGAACGAAGCTAATAGTTACTATTGTTATTAGGGTGGAACACGCTCTCAGAGCAAGCCAGCACTTTCAAAAAGCTAACCAATAATTAAAATATGAGACGCCGCTCTGCTGATTCCGTAAAGTTAACCTACCAGCACATCGCCTTTTTACGACCGGATCTGACGATATATCCAATAAAGAGTATACGCGAAAGAACGCCTAAAATATCCACAACAAGGACCTACTAGGATAACACCGGAACCGCGTCTCGAAAAACTTTGCGCGACGTCACCCGACTGGCGTCAGTTAAAACAAGAACCGCATTTCCACCTGACGGCAAGCCTTACAAAAACGAGGATGTCAGGATCCCTGTTTCAGCAACATAACCCATACTCTGAACAGACAGACAGACAGATATGTTTATTGATCCAACTCGTAGCACCGACATGGCACTAAATACGTCGACCATTACATTTAAATACTTTAATAACTGAGTAAAATACTTGAATATATACAATTATTACATAAAAGAAAATAAATCACTTAGAATTCACTTGTTTTTTGTTAATCTTCTCAGTGAAATATGGTACAAAGGAATTTGAATACCGGTTTGTGCGACATTTAATTGGCACAAGGAGATTTTGATGCCGTGTCCGTCCTGTCACCGGTGCTAGATCGGGCAGAATATCTCTGTGTTTTTCACTGGCAAGGATTGATCGGCCAAAACGTAAAATTAAGTTTTCCCGGCGGACATGGAGTGGCTCAAGTCTTAATAGGAGGAGGGAAGCCTCGTAACCATTGTATTTCTGCCCTAGCATAATGCGGCACGCTCTGATTTGCAGTGATTGAACGACCCCAACTACTTCTAATCCGACCTTATACGGGTTCAGGTTCTTCAACTTAAAACAATTGATAAAAATATAAATCGACTACTGGGGGCCGGCAGGGGTACAAGCTCGTTAGGATTAAAGACGCGCCAGGAAGAGTCACGGCAGAAGAAAGCAGAAAAATGATGTTAAGATATGTCTTGAAGGAATCTGCCATTTTTAGTTTATTGTAATTAGTAAACATATCAAGCATAGAGGGACAGGCAGCACAAATCCGAAAGAATAAGTTCATTCGATGAAATCGATTATATGTTGCTAGAGGACAAACGGAGTAACCTATTTTGATCGGGTTTTCAGTCTGTTGAAGTGAATAAGTGATATGTAACTAGACTGTCGGATCTCATCCCTATTCGGATAAACTTTAAGTAGACTATGGGTCTTGACCCAGACGCTTAGAGACCGAAAGGATACAGTTAACTTTAATTAATTTTGCTGGTGAACTTGTTAACCATATCTACAATTACAATATCACAGTTAACATTTACAATATCACAGTTACCTCAGATTTTCACTTTAGGATTTTGAAAGTAACTCACCTTGCCCATTGCTAGCAGGTTCTGGCAGCTGCGTCTGCTTTGCCATCTGTCCCCATGATAAACTCTGAGCAGCACCACTCCAAACGCCAGCTTGGTGAAATCCCAGTTGACTCTGCAGGGCTGCTCGGTCAGCTCTGTGCCTGTCTTCCATCTACAAGTAAAACAAAGAACTTCTAGAAGCTGCGTTTCGGCCTGAATCGAACGACAGGATGGTGCTTCTGATATCATTATAGTAAGTAAGTAGGTAATTTATTTGTAACTAACCCACCATTTCGAAAAAGCGGAGTAAATAAAAGACATATAGACACAGAAAAAGATACGAACTTTTAATCTTCGGCCAGGAAGCAGTGGAGAAGGTCACGCGCTCGCTGGGCTCTATGGTCAATGATTTTTTTTATAGCGATGAAGAAACATAAAAAGGGTAAAATTTGCATCTTGAATTTTGAACTTCTCCGTCAATATGGTTATGGCATAATTTCGACAAGTGGAGCTTTGCATATTTAAAATAACATGATCTCGTCTATTTAATCTTCTTCTTTCGCAGCATGAGTGACACCGGAACGAAATAGTATAGAAGGAGCGCAGAAGGTGCTGTACAATCTTCCCAAAGCTTTACGATTATGGCATCCCCGGTTGGGGAAGATGCGCACATAGGCGGTACGGATTGATCTACAAACTTCTTGAACAACCGAAGAGCAAAATTTTGACAACAAAGATTTAAATGTTATGCCAAGCCATCGTAGAAATAAATGTTGATTTGACGACGAACGATCCAAGAGAGATGAAGCTTTGGATGCATTCAAACCATTTGACGAAAGGTTGAAATGCAGGTACTCACATTTTGAGAGGGTAACTTCAAGGTCGATTTTGAGAAGTTCCGACGACAGCTTATGAGCTGCGTCACTACCTCCACGCGTCATTTCGCCCACTCCGAAAGTCCGACAGGTCGCCTATCTGTAAATTCGCCAACCATAAGTTCGCCTTTTTATTTTGATTAAGCGATCGAGCCGCACTTGGCCAGCTGTCGGATCCTTGAAATTGGGGGAAATGCTGGACTTTTCGGAATGGACGAATAGCGAACTTGCGATTGGGGAAGGAGTGCCATGCCAGTGAATGCGGATTAGGCTAAGTTTTTTATAGGTAAGAAACTGAATTTGGTTATGCTACAATAGCTCCGAATATACCTATCTCTCTCGCCTGAGCCAGAGCCCCTATCACTACGGTAGACGTATGATTCTTTGAACGTTAGTTAACTTCGCATGTTGCCGCATTAGAAAAGAAAGGAGACGCAATATCACAAAAGCAAAAGAGACTATTACACGGTATGCTACAGCATGTATTTACCGGGCTATAAACATGCCATGAAACGATTTACTTACACATGATTTAGTCCGATAACACGAAATGTCTGTAGACATAAATATTCATTCAGCCCAGTATAACTGAAATCATATATCAAAGAAAAGAATCCAAGTTCGTATATTGCAGCAACAGCCTGAAAAGGGCCCTTACAAAGAACGGCCAAAATACATCTGCAACAGCGGCCTTAGTTGCGATCCCAAAACCCCAACAAATGAAATGTGACCGTGTGCGGCATTGAAAACCTTTGTCCCGTCTTCCGTGAAACTTTTTAATCTTTACTATAGTGTATATATTTGTATGTATTGACGACTTCGACAAATTTTGGTTTTTACCATGATAGCTCGAGAAGAATAAAAGCGACATCTATCTGTCTAAATATAGATGGGGAAATCCTATCTAAGTTTTCCGTATTTAGTCATTATTAATTCATGACTATAGAGATTTTGTGTTATCGCCGATTAGAATTTCTATTCCAAAGATAATGAGTCGCAACAACAGCGTACTGCTTTTTACTCACCCGTGACATTTCAGCTGCTTCTTCCGCTTGAATTTCAGCAAGAGACTTCACTGAGCTGTGAGTGGCTGGGGGCTTCTGACCCCACTTGAATGCATTTTCTTTTTGCTGCTTTGCTTTAGCGGCAGCAATAACGGCAGCTTGTTGTTGTTGCAGCTCTCTCAGGCGACGTTCCTGCGCTTCAATCTTGGCGGCCTAAAAGAGATTAGAACTAGTGATGGTCAAATGTCATTTTACAGGTCAATCTAAGCCGCAAATCGCAAGCTATATTTAAAGCACAATAGACACTAACTTTAATTTTTATAAAATGCTTCACACATACACATTTCTGACATCCACCAAATAGCGCTTCAAAAATGAGCCGTTTTCTTGTTATTGCTTGTCATTAACTCTTCGGCGTATCGATGGGAATGCAAGGCGCGGAAATTCAAAAACTCTCGGTCATGTACGAAAAACAATCGTTTTGTAGAGCTGACTGATGAGAGTGCTATGGCTGCTAAAATAAACCGTCTCTGTTGCTGGCAGATTGCTCCAGTGTTATCTGATACCGAAGAAAAGTTTTGCTTTCTGGATGTTAAGTTACAACACTGTCAAAAATGTATAAATATAACCGACCTACTTGCAGCTGATTCCAGAGCTTACAAGGAATTCTTAGTTAACACTGTTACTATAAATATTTGTCAACAATACAAATAGTTCGGAGTACATAACAACAACAAATAGATAAGAAAAAAGAAACTTCGCTTATATTTGTCGAAGCTAGTAAATCGGAGTATGGCAGTCAGCAAAAACTGGCGTAACGACATATTAGCGAAAATTATTTGTCGAAGAATCTGCTGATTTCCGATGTAACATTATTTAGGGGGTGGTAATGTGGTATCATGATTGTTTGATCTGCCCATTGAACTTTAAATGCAGTTTACGTCCAATGTGATAAATATCAGACTTGTTATTATTCCATCTGCACTCTTAAACAAGACCAAAGGTTTCGACAGGATCCCAACATTTTAATATTTACTCCCGACAATTCGGTCTTGTAGATATTCGGTCTTCAACAGACATCTTAAACATTTTTACTTTTAAAATTTACGAAACAGGTTAAGGCCAATGGTAATAATCGGAGAATAACAAGTTCGTATTTGACAGTGCAAACCGGATACGCCAGCTGAATTTCAACAATTTCAGATATATTAAGATATCCGTTTTGCGCTGTCAAATATTCAGATATGGATCCAGCATACGGTTTACCATATAGCCTACGTCGTATCTCCTTCCTTCCTTACTTCTGTCCGACTTCTGGTTTCGGCCGGATTCCGGACTAACTACTTGTCTGGCAAAAAACTAAAGCTCAAAAACGAATCAGCATGTCTCCTTACCCCTACATCCAACCTCAAATCATCTTCATATTCAAATTTTACTTTCACAAATTTTCCGGTTTTCACCGGATTCCGGGTGAACTATTTGTCCGGCGAGAAAATAAATTTCATATTCGAATTCAGCATGTCTCCTTACCCCTAAATCAAGTACCTCAAGAGCTTTCAAAAAATATTTTTGTTGCCAATTAATTTGAAACCCCTCCCCACCTTCAAATATAGGGCTATAGAGCACATCTTCGAACTTGACCTGTACTTTGACAACAAAAATACTCCCACTAAGTTTCATCAAAATATCTCGATCCTCTCGAGAGTTATCGTGCGGAGAGACAGACGGACAACTTTTGCGATGTCATAAGTATCCCTCCACTTACGTTTTCGGATCCCAAAAAAGTAAATACGTCATCCGCTTTTTCTAGCTCCACTCAAGGCCTCTTCGAAGAAAAAAATTGCCTAGTGAGACGGGAGCAACGAGTTTACTGGATAACAAATCAGAAATACGGCGCGTCTCGACAAGGTACAAAGGCAGGTCTTCTTCCCTCTCGCTCCCGAACATGATCTGGGGAGTTTCCGGTTTCGCCCATATTCCGAGCGAAGTACTAGTCCAGCAAAACAAGAAAATTCAGAAACAAATTCAGCGTATCTCCTATCCCTTTAAAGAACATCTAACACCTTTGAATAAAAGTTTGACTTTTACAACCAGATTCCGGACTAATTATATTTCGGGTAAAAAATGATTGTCATATACAGACTCAGCCTCTCTTCTTACCCCTTAAACTGACCATCGTGTTCAGAATGTCTTTTTACCCCTAAATCGAACATTTAATCAACTTCAAATGAAACTTTTACTTTTAACCAGCTTTCCAGGTTTTGCTGGATTCCAGACGAATTACTTGTCCGGCGAGTAAATGTTTTTCACTATCGTGCTCAGCATGCCTTCTTACCCCATAATAAACTATCACATTAGCTGTTTAAAAAGTATTTGGTTTGTCCCTTAATTTTAACCCCCTCCCCCACCCCTAAATGTAGAGCTACATAGCCCATCTACGAATCCGCTCCGGAACAGGATCTTGGGAGACCCAGAAACCTTTTCTAGCTGTTTGCTTCATTTGGTTGGTGCTTTTTGGGTTCGACCCAACTTATTGCTAAAAGTCTTTTCGCTTAACTTATTAGATATCATGACCCTAGCAGGTCGGTAGTTGATATAAAATAAATAACTTATGAATCCGTTCGGCAAATTTAGGATGTACACAAATGTCCCGAGAATACAATATACGGACCAATCAGGGACTACAATAGGATACCATAGGAAGATCCATTGATGATTTTACACACTGCAGCATCAGAGCAGTTCAACTGCGAGAAAGAAACTCAATATCTACGATGTCAATCAGAACCCGAGAGTTTCTCCACTGAAGACTCGGCGTAGATCTAGCTGATCCACGATACTTCGGCAGCACCGTACGTTAGAAACCTTACTAGACAGCTCTTACTAGAATTGATCTTTTTCAGTTCAGTGGGTTTGTGGGTTTATTAACAAATAAGAAGAGAAATCACCCATAAGGCGTATTCTCGCCGTTCCCTGAGGACTCCATTTGAGAAGTCCCCGCGTTTTTGTTTGTCCCGGGGACTTACTCCCCGTATTCTCGCGAGTCCTCACGGACGGGGAATGCTCCAATTATCATCACCATCATCGAAAAGGACTCCCTTTCAGATTCGGAGGGGAATCAAATTTTGCTGGTGTTGGTGCAATGTAAAATTAACTAAAAATAATCAGAATAAACAAAACCAAAAATAAAGTTGATCAAGACTAATTTCGTCAACTGCATATTTATTTTTCGAACAAAATCCATTTTTAAAGCATTCCCCGTGTTCTCGCTGTTTCCGTACGCGGAGTTCACGTTCAAGTTCAAGTTCTTTTATTATTTAAACATACATATTTAACAATATTCACATAACGTCCCCAGCAGGGAGACTGGCTCGAAAGCCGGGCGACAAACGGGATAAACAAACAAACCCAGAAGAAACGGATGCCATCACACTTCTCACTCTATCTCACACAAAAAAAAAATACATACCAAAAATTTGTATTTTTATAATTATATTATTATTTATCCGATAGCTGAAAGTGACTCCCTCTATTCTCGCCGTTCCCTTCGATTCCCCGAGGAGTCCTCGGGGAACGGAGAGAATACGCCTATAGTCAAAACACTCAGTCCATTCCTGGAGGCCGAGAACCACAGTCTTTACATTTTAAACATAATACGCCCGAGTGGTCACTGCTCCTACTCTCAAGACACAACCTCACCTCTTAATTTACACGATAACTAACCAATTTCCTCTGCCGATGAAACGGATCGTTTTTCGTTTGAAAAACGAAATATCATTTTTCGAAAATAACACTACTTCCCACGTGAAATTAGCGATTTTCCTTTTCGCGCTTGTCGGCTCTGGCCGGCCTTACCGCTCTCCGGTGCGGCGGCTGGACACGAAATATTTGAAAACTGAATGCGCCGTGAATAAAGTGAGAAAACCAAGAAAAAGATAAAGGTCCAAAACAAAAGGTAAACCTGATGGCCTATCATACCTTCCAAAACGAAACACAACACTTTGAAGCTTCTCATGTCCTTATTGTTGAAAGAGTTGCCGACGGACCTGTCGCCGAAGTTCGCGTTGCGAGACGGCAAAATCTGGCTTGGAGGAAAAAGTGCTAAAAAGCCGTAGCAACGACGAAACAATGGCGGGAGGTAAGGATTTCAAAAGCTTGTAATTCCAAAGGGGAGCAAGGGATAATATAAAAGCAGAATAAGCAAAAGGGGTCCTTTAAAGATTCACCGAAAGAAAGCTTACGGTCCTATTCCCACCACGCGCATATAGTTGTTGTATTCCGGTTCAGATGCCCCGGCAGATAAGCTCCTACAAATTAATTCTCGCAATGTTTTCCGACTGTGAAAGCACACTACCTGTTCCGCTCAATCTTGACTCACATCCCGAACAAACTTTGTCTCTGATTGGTTTTGTTCAGTCCGTAAATCCCGACTGAAAAAATCACAAACGACGTAAGAGGCGCGGGGTTTAACCGTAATCAACGACTCCACTGAAAGATTAAATTGGGCTTGAGAGCAAAGCATGACAATATGTGTGAAATGAGAATTGAAAATAAGCGGACTGGTGATGGCGCTTGTTCTTGAGAAGGAAAATAACGGAATATTGTCAGGTTTCAGTTGTGCTTTAACTTGTACTACAAACATGAAGGCGTCAAAAGAAGAAGGCGCTGGCTTAGGTTTCAACTTAACAAACAAGACGGAGAACTGACCAGGGCAACCGTACCTCTTTTCTCTCCCTTTCTTGGATCTCAGCCAGGCTCAGATGTTCATCGTTGTTGGGTTCGTTCTGCTGCACCTGAGGGCTCCAAGGAGCAATTGACTTGAGCGCTCTCTGTCTGGCTGCTAATTGTTGATCTTGCAATCGCTCAAATGCCTCTCGCTGGGCTTCCTGTTGCTCTTCTTCTCGTCTAGAAGTGAAGGACAGTTTTATGCAGGAAATGTCTGCGGTTGTAAAAAGACTTTCCACGGGACGTTGCTCTGGAATAGTCCATTTTGTCATCACTGTCAATTTCTCGAAATCGCCACTCAGTCTTTCTTCCCAGCTCGAGTTGAACGCTGTGCTATTCGGACAAGTCGGAGCATTGTTCGTCAACGAATATGGCTACTGCCCTTTCATTTTTCAATGAAAATAGTGCTCCTGCACTATTTGCAAAACAGCACTGCTGCAAAACAGGGAGAAATCTGGGGAAGGGAGGGGGGATGGCTAGCCTCCAACCTCACACTAAATTCCGGACCAATACGGGGGATCGCTACCCTCCGAACGCTACGCAACTTACGGGTACCCGTGAGTGTCTATACACGCTTCAGCATGGGCGTGGCTTACTGCGCGTCCAGTTAAAGACGGTTGTGTCATAGAGACTAATGTCGAGGCTAGTCGGCACCAGACAACGCAGTGGAATTGGCAAGAACAGAAAGCAAAGGCGTACAAACGTTTCTTACCTCAATCTCTCCTCCTCAAGTTGTTGCTGTCTTCTTTCCTCCTCCCGCAGCCTTTGCTCTTCAACTGCCCTTTTCTCCTCTTCCTTGCGTCTCTTCTCTTCCTCAGCGACCTTTCTCTTTTTATCTTCTTCCGATTTCTTACGCTTCTCCTCTTCCTGCTGCTTTCTTCTCTTTTCTTCTTCCTGCTGCCGCTTTCTTTCTTCTTGGAGTCGCTTTTCCTGAAAAGTAATCGACTTGAGGCTGTACATTTCGTACATTATGGACCGTGCTAAACTTCTGCAGAACCTGTACGGACAAAGGACACAAGCTAACACATTACAACAAATTCTCAGAATCACAGAAACAAGACACTGGGGTATGCGAACGACGCCTATGCCGCAATCAAAGCGCTGTCAGCATAGAGATGAATAAGGGGAATATGATATCATATAACTACTTAAAGCCCGAGGGCCATCGCATCCAAAACAAATAAAAAACTAACAAGCAACTCTTCTAATGAATCCTAACTACAAAAAAACTCCTCTCTTTGCTTCCAACCTATCCGCAAGAACCTTCCAAGTTGCCTATCCCCAAACAAGATTTTGTCCTTAAAAGTTTTTAACCAACAGGCTGTTTTGTCGGACTCTAGATCAGCTTGAGTTGGAGGCAAGGGCAATCACTCTAGTGATAAGTTATTAACTGAGCAAGACCAAAGGTGCCGATGGGATCCCAAAAATCTAATATTTGATTCAGACAATAGGGTCTTGTCTTCGACAGGCTAATCATCAGAGAAAACCAAGTTCAGATATACCTCTATAAGCCATATCTATTTTGACGATACTGAGCGAGACTTCCTGCTTTACTTCTGACAAGTATCCGGTTTCGTCGGAATTCCGAGCAAACTACTAGTCCAGCAAAAAAAGAAAATTCAGAAACAAATCCAGCGTCAAATCCCTATAAAGAACATCTAATCAACTTTGAATAAAAGTTTGACTTACTAATATATGTCAGGGTAAAAAATTATTGCCATATACAGACTCAGCCTCTCTTCTTACCCCTTAATCTGCCATCTAATAAAAATTTTGCTTTTAACAAATTTTCCGGTTTTGGTCGGATTCCGGACGAACTAGTTGTCCGGCGAGAAAATGGTTTTCACCATCGCGTTCAGCATGTCTTTTACCCCTAAATCGAACATTTAATCAACTTCAAATGAAACTTTTACTTTTAGCCAACTTTCCGGTTTTTGCCGGATTCCGGACGAACTACTTGTTCGGCGAGAAAATAGTTTTCACCATCGTCTCGAGCATGTGTTCTTACCCCTAAATCGATCAATTAATCAACTTCATATAAAACTTTTACTTTTAACCAACTTTCCGGTTTTTGCCGGATTCCGGACGAACTTGGTTTTCACTATCGTGCTCAGCATGCCTTCTTACACCATAATCGACTATCACATTAGCTGTTTAAAAATATTTTGTTTGTCCCTTATGTGAACCCCCTCCCCACCCCTAAATATAGAGCTACAGAGCCCATCTACGAACTTGACCTTACCCTTGACCCAATGAATCCTCACACCAAGTTTCATCAAAATATCTCATTCCCTTCGGGAGTTATAGCGCGCACAGACGGACAGACGGACGGACAACTTTTGCGATGTCATAGGTATCCCTCCACTTACGTTTTGGGATCCCAAAAACAACAATGCTGCACGGCATGGATTTGAACCAGGGACCTTTGGCTTTCTAGGCCAACTCCTGATTTAAAGGCCTACATTAAATCTTCCGAGCACACCTAAGGGCTAATCGTGAACTAAATTGCAGACGCTTCATGAAGTGGATGAAAAAGCGAAAGAGCACTGACGAGACAAACCTCGAGAAGTCGTTTTCCCTCTTCTTCCTGCTTTCTCTTCTCGTCTTCCATGCGTTTCCTCTGTTTTTCATCCTTCTTTCGATGTTCTTCCTCCTTGCGCTTCTTTTCTTCATCGAAAACCCGGCGCTCTTCTTCCAGCCGTTTCCGTTCGTCCTCCAGACGGAGAAGCTCGTCGCGAAGATGCTGCTCGTCTTGCTTTTTCCTTTCTCCGTCTTGAATTCGCTTCTCTTCTTCCCTCCGCCTCAACTCTTCCTGTAATAAGTTCAGATTTAACTGAAAAGCCAGCTTATTTTTGTATCCTGAATCTGAATGGAATGAATAATTTTGATAGTAACGCAATGGACTAACGCGCTTTCATCGGGTCTTCAAGCCTGTTTAAGTTAATGAGTGATCCCTGAAGGAGCTCTCGCACTATTTACTATTCAACTTAACAGTATTTTAAAATATTTGAATACTTTAAAGCTAGGCTGTGCTTTCATCAAATAACCCATGGTTTTGGCTATTTTAAGCCATTTCCGACACCCGTTGACTTACAGCAAAAACAGGGGACAAATCTACATAACCGGTTTTCTTGGAAAAACTTCTCGCAGACAACCGTCGACACTGCGTGATACACATCGAAGGTAGCATAACACGGCACGTGAGAAAATCAGCGTGGTTTTGTTACAGGGGTTAAAATGTACCGTACGAAATCGGGGTATCCGGGTTCAGAAATATATGGAGCGATTCTGGAAGTAGGTTGCCTAATTATTATAAGTAAGCCGTAAGACAGGTCCTTTAACTATGTTTTCGTCTTTCAGCCATATTTAGTTAACCCTTGAAAAGTTATATTCAAAAGATGTCCCCAATAATATTGTGGCTATTACAAGGTGACCACAATCTGGGCAGGTTGAACGAGTGGCCAATTTTCTCACGCTTTTTTTTAGCATGACACAAATAACTTGCCGCTTAATTTAGAAAGCGAATGTACGGATAAAAATTGCACGGAGAGTCCGAGAGCCGTGGCAACATTAGTCGAATAAACATTGTCGTCTTATATACTTCCGTCATTTCTCAAAATATACTACTCTAGATTACTATCAAATCAATGACATTTGTTCTACGCTACATAGCAAAACCTCCGGTAACGCCATACATATGTCAAACACCTAAAATAATTAACTCCAATTATTCTTTTCGTCCATGCTTCAATTAATAAAACTCTCCTCTGTGAGGATACATTTATGATAACCCAAACATTTTGATCAAAACTTACTAAAACAAGCTCTATCCTCAACTCTCTCTAATTTCCGACTAGCTCTAACGCCCTCGCTTTTCTCCTATTGATTGTTGCACTGTAAGCAAGATTAGGGACAGGATAAAAGGACGGATTTTCCAGTTAGGAAACCAGTTCAGTTCAAGTTGGGGCATAGCCCCAGTCCAACCAATTTTATAGTGCAGTGTTGTATCGTGAACCAATGTGAGTAATAAATAACCTGCTTAGTTATTGACCTACGAACTGAGTATCGCCTTCAAGAAGACTCGGTATATTCGCACCTAACCACGCCATATACATATCCAGAAGACTCGGTGCATAACGGTGTATTCGCACCGTAAACCAGTCGCCAATATTACCATGCTCTCCCGCTCCACATAACCACGCCGCACGCTACTACCGTAACTAACCCCTACACTCTACAGCACACACTTTTTTATTTATCATACCTCCCTCTTCCCCCAATCACTCAATTCCCTGTACTCCCAAACAAACCAAACCACAATGTCATCATTACTGGTTATTCTTAGTAAGAACTTCTATTCCCTCCTGCTTTTCCAATTTTCCCGCTTAGATAAAGCGCAATGCCACGTCGATCAAGTCACGCAACAGCGAAACTGCAGGCACTAAATCAATTGAGTGGGGAATAAAAAGTGTCCATCAACTGACGCCTGTATATAGTAGGCCGCTACAGCCCACACACCTCTGGCCTACAGTGAAATCTCCGATTTGATTTTACTCTAACAAACAAGAGCTAGAAGCTCATATGGCACTTGCAAGGCTGGGTAAGAGGATGAAAGTAGGAATTAGCCAATTCGTGGGTTTGTTGTGATAATTTCTAAGCAATTAACACCTTGCGACAAGAATGATCATGGACCCTTGGAAATCACGACAATGTATCGTTTGGTAAAAATTATTTTATTTTTGCACATGGCTGCATAGAACAGTAGGCGAAACGAGCGACTTACGAATTCTTTAAGCTTTGAGTCATCCACAGGCCCAGGGGCATCCCAGAATGAAGGTTGCTGACCAGACTGAAGACCTTGACTTGTTAAGAGGGGAAGCGAGCCAAGTCCCAGCATTCCTGGATGGTGCCATCCTAGGCCGCCCGGAAGGTTCATGGGCATCCCAGGCGCGCCAGAAGAAGGAGGTAGGGCTCCTTGAGACCGGGGTGCATCGAAATACCATGGTCGGTCATTCTGAAAAATAAAAACCTTAAAATTGGACCTTTGGAACCTAAACTCCACTGGTTGAGGTCAGATTTTTTATTTAATCTAATTTTCAGTTTGGTGTAGTCCAGAAAGAAAAACTTACTTTCCCTCCCTGGTTTCCCTCATCTCTTAGTAATTTCCCCCATAAAATACCAAAAACCTTACCTTACAGTTGCGGTTTATTTTACTCACAGCTGCCAATAATTGCAACAAGTGCGCAAGGGCTCAGACGTGGAGTATGAAAGAACGAACTGACTTCTGTTACATTTCTCCCTTCCCGTAACGTTAATACTCGTATTGCATAGTTAGACCTGAAACCAACAGTTGAGCTGTCAAAGAATCTCTAAACACGGCTCTGCCCATCTCTCATTCTTTCAGTTTTGCTCAATATGAGTACTGTAGGTTTGTTACAATACCCTTCGATTGCTACCTTGCTCGAACACCCTAATGTCAAAGTCGAACATTTTCTGACAGCCTCTCATCTCACACCTTCCACACGACAACAAATGTTAGGCTCACTTAGAAACTCAAACCGCTAATTCGTAACTCGATCTCCAACCATAGTATTCTACATCTTTGGTTTCCAGCCGTCTCACGGCCTCTTCGCAGGATTCTGCGATGGTGTTCTGTAAACAGAGAGCGGCTGCTATACCCGATAACTTTATCAAAGAACACGAGCTAGAACTGTGGGCACCAAATGTTCGACGTCCATAATCAGCAAGGAACATTGATGTTTGTAAGACATAAGTACATCTGGGGAGCGTTAGGATAAGAAGGGAAGTTAATAGTAGGTTAACTGATAAAGAAACCCAGAATTTGGCTAGCTAATACAAGAGACTATATAGATTAAGCCCCGCCCATTGCCAGGCCTTATGGTGGTTCCATAAACAGTTAATGGTGTTTTTTATTTTTATGATAAACTGAAACTGAAACTATGAATTTGTATGCAGACGGTAAAGAGAGATGGGGAGAAAGAAATTTAGTTAATGCGGGTAGTTTTAACAAGTAGGAGGTAAAAGTAAATTTGAGGGAAGTTGCAAAGGTGCACTGCGAGAAGGAAGAGATGGGTGTTCTACTACACACCACACAGTTGATACTAACTAATATTTAAGAGTATGCCTGATAAACGCTTCACTCCAACCTTTGACTTGTACGTTTCCATCAGCAATACTTCCAAATTCCTGTGCTATTCGGGCTCCAGTCAGAATATTCTGTAGGTAAATAACCATGTAAGAGTATCTGACGCGAATAAGCAGTGCTGCATCCGAAGGGAAGGGAAGAGGGATCCAAGTGACCTGGACGCGGTAGGAACATCCTGAAAGAAGTCTTTCCATCCCGTGCATTACGAATTTGTCTTCTCAGCCGGGCTCTGGACATTTTGCTATTTAGTTTGTAGTTAAAAAGAACCTGAACCTATCCACAGACATTTGCACAAAACCTACCTGAGGTAGAGATGATCCATTAGGCACTGCTAGTTGTTGCAAGAGAGACTGGATCGGGTCTCCTTTGCTTGTAGCCAACTTCGGCAGGGATCCAGCCGAGGCGCTGTGCGTCAAAGGGGTCGGCATTTGACTCATGAAGGACTGCGAAGGGTCCTTGCCAAGCCCTGCCAGGTTAGGCGGCATCCCAGGGCTCTGATCTGGCAATAGGGGTTTATTCTGAAAGGAAATAATATCGACTATTTAAAGCGGGCCACAAAAAATGGTATTTCTACCACATACACAATGCTAACTATCCCTACTGTCACTATGAATGTCCAAAACCACTAAAAACACCGTAAAACAATGAGTAAATTAAAAAAAAAAAACACCAAATTTCCTAGGTTTGAAATAACTCTCTCTGGACTAAATCTCAGCCGATTATCCCGGACAGCTGTTATGGCACGTAGGGAGCCAAGGGTCAAAATAATAATTTCCATCTAACGCTCCAACTGTTTATTACAGATACAAATAAATTACAAAACCAAGACCAGTGTGGTACCTCTGAAGACACACACAAATTATCAATTAGGTCTTATAATTCTTTGCTAATCAATCCTGGAAAATATCGTCATCTAGAAAAGAAGACTTTCGACGTGGGTTTTACCTCGAGCCGAAACAGCAACCCGGCAATCGCGTTCAAGTCAAAATAAACCTGTTGCATGCGATTACTAAGAACAGGTAAACTGAATGTTTGGATTAGGACTTTAAGCTTCTTCCTGTCTTGTGGTTCAGCCACGTCTGTGTTGGAACGTATTAATTAGGTTGCGAATTGCGATGGGCAAAGAGGGATTTGCAGGCGTCCCCAGTTTAAAACCCGACCGTGAACCGAGAGTCCGGCATAATTTACTAGGCCGGACCGTAGGGAGCGGGCGGGGGTATAACTCTTCTTTAGTCGTTGGTTGGATGGCTTAGAGTTGGCAATATCTTACCCTCTACACTCCCAAATCCTACCTCCATCACCAACACTTCAGAAATCGAAAGGAATGGTAAGTGCAAGGTAACCTGGATTCTTTTCTGTACGTCGAAAGCATGTGGGATGTGCCAAGTATTTTATTCCAGAATTCGTAAAAAATCTTAACGTGACATGATTATTATTTGATCTTCTTCATCAGTGTTAAAATGCCGACAAAGACACAGAAACTTTTCAAAATTTCGCTCAATATTGACTCACAAACTTATTTTCCTACCTATACCCCCCCCCCCCCCCCCTATCTTCTAGATGGGAGTTCAAGACTTTTATAACTTAGACAGTGCAACTTAAAGAGCCGGGTCGGAAGTACATGGCCTCCAATTTTAAGGTTTTCTATGAAAGATGGAAACACGAAAAAAGACTGAAGAAATCGTTACTTGTATTCGGAAAGTGCCGATATGAGATTCATTCACGACAGAAGTTTATAAATTTGATTACCAACCATGTTGCTCATGTCAAAAACTCACTCGGTGATCCATCATAATATTTGCTTCCGACACTTAAAGCTCTCTTACATGATCTGCCTTTTCGATTACCCCTAGCTCACCTATGGATATATAAATTTCAGAACTCAAATCAATCAATCTTTATTATTCGAAAAACATTCCTTAGGATATTAACAAAAAAACCAATATTGGTTCTCTCGTCAAACATAACTATATACAATTGCGCTTTTACATAGTCAAATACTCCCATAGTCCCACCCTTTGCCAATGTTTTGTTTAGCACCTACGACTTTTTTGCGCTTCTTCGGCTTAGCCGAGTTGGTCAGTCACGAGCACCAACTTGCCCTAAACCTTCAAGGTCTGTCAGTAAATCTTGAAAGTTTAACTGATAAGGCAGCTTATTTTTACATCTGATATTTGAATACACTGAAATATTTTGACCCTTCAATGGATTTTGTATTTTTTCAACCGAAGCTCCGGTAATAACGTTCAGAGTGTGCGCTGCTTGCACGACAACCCCAAATTCACCCAGACACGGAGAATTTGAATTTCAACAAAAGCATATCCAGAGTTACAGACGCTAAGCTCGGAAAGAAAGTAGACAAATTATGTTAAGTCTTGCAATGAATGTTCCATTTTTAATGTAATGTAATGTAATGTTTATTTTTCACCCATCGTACAGGAAAGAGAAAATGATGGAGTATAAAAAAGAAAGAAAGTAGAAAAACACAGAAAAAAGATAGTTTATTTTTCGGCAACTGCTGACCTTTGTAGTTTACAAATATTTCAAGCATAGAGGGACAACCATAATTACTTAGATACCACAAATCCGAAAGACAAATTTCATTCGATTTCGGCCAAGTGCCATATAGCGATTGTAATTTCTGTCCGTCAGTCGGTCTGTCGTCCCGGTTTTGCCGGTTTGAAACGCATTTTTATCGGTTTTTAAGGCCAATTGATCAAGTGACGTGTAACTTGACTGTTGGATCTCAGCCCTATTCGACTAAACCTTTAAGCAAGAGCTACGAGCTCATATGGCACTTGTTACAAGTAGGCGGTACAAGAGAGTAGATGAGAACGTCACAAAATACACCCGCCATCCAAAATTGCGGTTAGGAAAGATAAATAGGATATACTCGAATCTCTTGTCCATCAAGTTTTACTGAAATCGGAGCATAGCCTATCTGCAAATTTCAGATACCCCCCCCCCTCACCTTGGCCGAATCCGGCCCGGATGCCAAATAACAAATTTAGGCCGCATAAACTCGGCACTGTCGAACTTGGACCTCATTCGGTCCATCCGTTTGGTCTTCGTGCATGTCAAAAGCCCCCCCCCCCTCAATTCCCCCAACCGTGGTCGCATATAGTTCGAACGCACGTTTACAAGTCTAGGTCATCGATTCTTATCACCCATTAAGTTTCACTCAAATCAGGCCACTCGTTTGCAATTTGCAGAAGTCAATTTCCATATTTCCTTTCCTTCGCTCCCCCACAAATGCTCGGATCTAGGAACGGAAGTTTCCGGGGGTACGTTGTGTCAGGTTCTTAAGTCAATTAAGTCGGGTCGTTTAAGTCTCCGAAATTTCGTTGTCTTAGTACATCCGGAACTATTCTAACTCGCGACTACCAGAATTCCAGGAAACCCCCTCCAACTCCCCCCACAGAGCCCAGAGCCCCAAAACAATCTGGCTCCGTCTATTTCGTATCTAGGCCTAATGCTTGTCCTCTCCATTAAGTTCCGTCCCAATCCCTCTACTTTAAGCGTTTCTTGAGTTCCCCCCCCCCCCCCCACAGGTACCGGACCCGACCCGGACTCAACACTGAACATATGAGGCGATAGCTCTTTCCACTTAACAAGTTTCAGTCAAATCCGGTCACCCGTTCAAAAGCTAACCATGCCACTAGATTCCGGACTCCCCATCCATCCACTCCCCCACGATGTTCGGATCGGGAAAACGACTATTCTCAAGTCAATCTGTTCAGATCCTTGACATACCTGCCAAGTTTCATCGTCCTAGCACATCAGGAAGTATGCCAAATGCATTGCTCCCCGGGATCCAACTCCCCCAAAGTGCCCGGATCCGGTCCGGTTATGTTAATGACGTATCTAGGACTTGTGCTTGTTCTTCCCACCAAGTTTCGTCCCAATCCCTCCACTCTAAGTGTTTCTCAAGATTTCCAGTTCCCTCCTCCAGCTCCCCCCAGTCTCATCGGATCCGGTCCGGATTTGAAGTGGGACGTCTGAGACACGAGGTCATCCTAAATATCAACTTTCATCAAGATCCTATCAACCGTTCGCATGTAAGAAATACTCAATGTTTGGCTTGCCAACCCTTGCCAAGAAGGGCCGAAATATAGATCGAATAAAATGTAGCTGACTTATCCGTTTTCCACCGTCAAATATCACTAGAAATTCCGACCCCCCCCCCAAGTGAGCGGATCCCTTCCGATTATGTCCATGACGTAGCTAGGACTTGTGCTTGTTCTTCCCACTAAGTTTCATCCCGATCCCTCCACTGCAAACGTTTCTCAAGATTTCCGGTTTCCCCCTTCAACTCCCTCCAATGTCACCGGATCCGGTCTGGACTTGAAACGGATCTGAGACACGAGTTCCTTCCATGTATCAAGTTTCATTGAGATTCGATCACCCGTTCATGAGCTAAAAATATCTCATTTTTCCAGATTCCCCCTCCCTCCACTCCCCTCCGGATGGTCGGATCGGGGAAGCGACTATTTCTAATTAAATCATGGTCCGGTCCCTGATACGCCTGCCAAGTTTCATCGTCTTAGCTTATCTGGAAGTGCCCGAACTAGCAAAACCGGGACGACAGACCGACTGACGGACAGGAATTACAATCGCTATATGGCACTTGGCCGAAGGGCAAGGGCCATAAAACTAAGTGAATGAGATGGTTCGAAATTTGTTTTTCGTTTTTATAAGACTTGGTAAGCCGGCTGATCTATCTTGCGTTTCGGACTCCTTTCCCTTTGCTTGGTTTCCCCAGTTTTAACTAGGACTCGCCCATTTCAAATGTTTTGCGTCCAACCGCTGCGTCGCAGAGCAGGACAAGGGCCAACCAGAAAATGAAAAATGCGGCAAGGACTGGTATTTTCGAAAACGATGGTTCTGAACGAGTATACCGCGAAAAGATCGTCCTAGTGAGAGATGTGCTTCAAGCATTTCGTCAAAGATTGTAGATAATTACAATCAATACTGCAGATAATACAATAATAAAAAGAACAATAATGCGAAGATAATAAGATTGCAAATAAAGGTCAATACCTCGCAAGTGCCTATACGGAATTGTAAACAAGAAGACTGGAATTCTAAGAATTTCACTGTCATGTACTCTCTAGTCTAACTTCCGGTTACGAATTTCTCTGCTTAAAAATTCAAAATATTCGGACACAATCCAGAAGCACAGCGACCGTACCAAAAGAAAAATGAAACGGATTGGTGTTGCCTTCTTCTCCATTGCTATGTTACCTAAGGCATACTCTCGCCGTTCCCCAGGGACTCCTCAGAAAATCCAGGAGAGCGGCGAGAATAGAAGGAGTCATTCCACACGGACTCCGCGGACGAAAAACAACGACCATTAAGAATGCTTCCAAAATGGATTTTATTCGAAACAAATTTTCAGGTGACGGAACTGTCTGGTTTCGCTTTATTTTTGGTTTTATTCATTCTGATTGTTTTTACTTACAAAAAAAAAAACATTTTCTCAAAATCAATTTTAAACCATAAACAAACCCAATACTGATCTTACGAGATTTTCAATAACTATCTCTATAACATCTGTATTAAAAAAAAAAACAAAAAAAAAACAAGAACGTCAAGAACTCCCAAAATCGACTCCTCTTCCAATCTGAAAGGGTATCCTGATGATGACAATCGGTGCACTCCCCGTCCGTGGGGACTCTCGAGGATACGGTGAGTGAGTCCCTGGGACAAACAAAAACGTGGGGACTCCTCTTTTGAGTCCTCGAAGAAAGGCGAGAATTTAAAGAAGAGTTCGCAAGGCCGAACACTACTTAGCGTCCGTGAAAAAGGCCCCCGACTTGAATCGCTGTAGGCCTATCAATGGTCTCACTAGCCTACTGTTACATTACCTGCTGTAACTGTTGCAATAATGACTGGAGAGGGTCCTTTCGTAGCCCGTCGCTAACACCAAACATCTTGGACTGCTGGAGCAACAATGGGTCGAAGGTCGGCTTCGGTAACTGGATATTATTTGTTTGTTGTTGAATCAACTGGACCTGCTGTAAGGGAGTCAGAGAATTCCAGCCTTCCATTTGCGAGAGTTTGGCAGTTATCGACTGACGGATTTGCAGCACTTGCTGTTGCAGCAACTGTTGCTGAAGTTGTTGATGTTGAAACTGTTGCTGTAGCAACAAGTGGCTAAGAGGATCAGACTCAGTGGGAGAGGGAGTCTCATTTTCCTACAGATAAAATCAATGTCAATACAACTCCAGACCTCAGCACATTACATGTCGTTCATCTTCCAGGAGGGTCAGGTGTTATATTAATTAGAGTTTCTTCCGAAATGAAACAGCTCCAGGTCTTTTGGATCACGAAACGTAGTGACCCGATACCTACGACTAATTCGTCCTTCTGTTAGCACGATGATGCTTCAAATAAGCACAACGATTCTAACTACGGAGTTGAACAAAATTTCCAACCCAGGTCGTGTTCCGCCCTGCCTACCATAATAATTGCGCATGACGCCGCGGATTCTGCCTTCTTGGCGTTAAGGGCGGAAAGAGTTTTTCTACTTTCGACAAAAAATCGCGCCATGCGCCAATCCCGTAACAAAGATCGTAATTACCACGCTTACTACGCTACTGAGCGTGGTAAGCAAATAGTTAGAATTTTAAGAAGGCTGGAATCGCCAGGGTAGTAGCTTTTCACAAGGCATTAACAAAATTATTTATTAATTTATTTATTTAATTTTTATTTAAAGTAAGATACGAACAGCTAGGCTCAAACAAATGACAAAATAATAACAAACACCGCATAAACAGAAACAACGAATAAAATAAACAAAATTTCAGTACATCAATCTGGAGAGAACCCACTATAATGTAGGGTATCCACGACAGCCAAATTGGCAAACTCAGCCACATATGGGAACTCGTCATCACCAGAAGGAGAGGATACGATCTTCTGCATTATTAACTACTAGTTACTATTGTAAAAAGGGTGGACCACGCTCCTAGTCTTAACAGGTTCTTGACATCTATTACCTAATCTGAGGAAATAAAAAAAAAGGAAGAATTCAGACCTAGGAAACCACCGCAAGGGTCAACTCTTACCAGAATGGGTGGAGGGCTCGGTCCGGGCAGGAAGGGAGGATTCCTGCCCCAGAGTTTGGTCAGTTCGTCGAGTCTTGAAAACCTTTCGTCGCAGGCCCGTCGGACCTGAAGCGTCAAGGGGAAGTAGCCACCTTTGAACCATTCAATCATCTCACTACTTCTGAATGGCCCTGGAAGGGAGTGATGTCGTCAGTAACGAGGCTATCAACTGCCATTGTCGTCTCGAATCTACTCTGATACAGTAGAGGTATGCTTATTTGAGCACTTCTCTAACTGTTTCGCTACCCTGGTTTTATTACTTGCTTATAAAACAGTAAACAAAATTACCAAACTTGATATCAGCCACCAGCAAACTATTTCAGATTTCTCCTGACACAAACCTGATAAATTTTATTGTATTCTGGATTTACAGTTGTGCTTCTCCTTTTATTTGAAATTTCTATCAATGTTAGTGAAGGTACGTTCCAGGTGGCTATCGACAGATTTAACAGCAAAATTTTCAAAAAAAATGAAGCATGATAAACATTAAGGGAATAAACGTTTCGGAAAGTATTTTGCAGTGATAGTTGCCTGGTATACGTTTTAGTCTTTTCTTCGACGACCGTTCAATGTTAGGCTATGTTCAAATAAGGTCAAAACAGCCAGGATGAATGGGATAGAAATGATCCGTTTTACGCGAGTTTCCGGGCGACCTACTAGTCCGGTGAGAAAACGAAGCTCAAATCTGGCTGCAGCCTGCATCGTCTCTATCTGCATGATGTCCCTAAATTGTCAAATAAGCTTGCAAAAATATTTGTTTTCAACCTCCCTCCGAAACCTCCTCCCCCACTCCTAAAATCGTCTTTTCCAGTGAGGACTAGTGGGTTAATTACTTTAATGATCAGTTTTCACCCCCTGATATTATGCTAGAAGACAGATATGAAAGCCAGCTCTATCATAGTCTGTTACTAGAGAGGTCCGAAACCGGGTATGTGGTTACGACCATTAACTACGCGAGTCTATCCGAAAGCTCAAGAAAAAGTATTCGCGTGGTGCCGATCAGCTATGTGGGATGCATTTATCATATGCTAGTGAAATTCTTGCACAGCATCTGTCACTTTCGTACCAAATGATATTTAACAGTTGTCTTGTTTCGGACGCTTTCTGCTCCGGGATAATTACGATAGTCTGTAAGAAGGGAAAAGATCCTAGTCTGTGTGAATCGTGCCGTCCTATCACCTGTTCTTTGCAAAGTTATGGAGGCTCTGGTGATGGAAGAAATTAGGAGTCCTTGCACTACTCCTGATTTTCAATTCGGCTTTAAAAAAAGGTCAAGGTCGCGAACAAGTGCACAGTCTCCTTGCAAATGTGCTACTAGAATCTGATTGTTCGGATGAAAGCATCATAATCGCGAGTCACGATGTACGTCGCGCCTTTGTTCGGGTGTGCATCCTCAACTTCTCCCGTCAGCCCATAAGAGAGGTCTCGACTCTTCAATTATTGTTCCCTACCGTGCCATGTACCGTAACCATGTTAAAGTAAAATATCCTTCTAAGGAAGGACATGTAGTTTCAGATAAAGTTATTCCTGTACGCAAGGGTATTAGACAAGGTGCCCTTTCATCCCCCCCCCCCCCCCCTTTGTACAATAATAGCGTTACTGAAGCGCAAAAACAAGCGAAATTGAGCTTTATTTTCCGTGGGCTTGACGTGTCGCTTCTGAATTATGCAGATGACGTACTCAACCTGAGTCGTTCGATCTCCCGTATTGAAGAGAATTTCAGCATACTTAGTCGTTCGTATGCGGTCATAGGATGATAGGACTCGCTTTTAACCCTAGTAAAAGTGATGTGATAATTTTTAACGGTAGAAAGTGTGATAGTTCTTCGATTAAGGTGAAGTTAGGGAACATAGTACTAATCCCTTCCGAATCTCTGCCTTACCACGGGTTGCCGATCGGTAAAGACCCGCGATCTACACGTTCCGGCCTAATCGCACATTTTTCCGCCAAAGTCAGAAAAGCATATGGTATGCTTGCTGCGCCGAAAGCGAGTTACAACAGACTGGTGCTACCGCAGCTGTATAATGTACCGCATGTACTTGCACTAGCACCTTTCTGGAAACTTTTTAACACAGCTGATGTTAGAACTATTAGAAGTACTTTTTGGGATCCCAAAACGTAAGTGGAGGGATACCTATGACATCGCAAAAGTTGTCCGTCCGTCCGTCTGTCCGTCTGTAAGCACGATAACTCTCGAAGGGAATGAGATATTTTGATAAAACTTGGTATGAGGATTGTTTGGGTCAAGGGTAAGGTCGAGTTCGTAGATGGGCTCTGTAGCCCTATATTTGGGGCTGGGGGAGGGGGTTCAATTTAAGGGACAAACAAAATATTTTTAAACAGCTAATGTGATAGTCGATTATGGGGTAAGAAGACATGCTGAGCGCGATGGTGACAATCATTTTCTCGCCGGACAAGTAGTTCGTCCGGAATCCGGCAAAAACAGGAAAGTTTGTTAAAAGTAAAAGTTTCATTTGAAGTTGATTAAATGTTTGATTTAGGGGTAAGAAGACATGCTGAGCATGATGGTGAAAATCATTTTGTCGCCAGACAAGCAGTTCGTCCGGAATCCGGCCAAAACCGGAAAGTTGGTTAAAAGTAACAGTTTCATTTGAAGTTGATTAAATGTTTGATTTATGGGTAAGAAGACGGGCTGAACCCAATGGTGAAAACCATTTTCTCGCCGGACAACTAGTTCGCCTGTAATCCGGCCAAAACTGGAAAATATGTTAAAAGTAAAAGCTTTATCTGAAGTTGATTAGATGATATATTTAGGGGTAAGAAGAGACGCTGAGTCTGTATATGATGATCATTTTTTACCCGGACATATAATTAGTCCGGAATCCGGTTGTACCCGCATTTTTTTTTTAAGTCAAAATTTGATATAAAGTTGATTAGATTTCTTTATCTAATATACGCCGAGATACGCCGGCTTCGTTTCTGAATTTTTCTTTTTTTGCTGGACTAGTAGTTCGCTCGGAATTCGGGCGAAACCGCAAATTTGGCAGTAGTAAAGCAGAAAGTTTCGGTCAATATCTTCAAAATAGATATGGCTTATAGAGGTATAGATAGGTAGATAGAATATCTGAACTCGGTTTTCTCTGATGATTAGCCTGGCGAAGACAAGACCGAATTGTCTGGTTCAAATCTTAGATTTCTGGGATCCCATCGACACCTTTGGTCTTGTTACAAATATGCTAAATTCCTGCTTGGGCTGCCGCTGTGGTCTCGTAATCGACGCATTACACGAAATCATGGAGTTAAAGATCCGATTGAGGCTGCTTTAGAGCGTCGCGCTCGATTTCAATGGTGCAAAAAAGGCGATGTTTTGTAGCCATGAATAGAATAGAACATTGTTTATTTAGCCCTATTTTCAACCAAATAGTAGTTGCTACCGGTACTTTAGCTCTCAATATATGGGTTCCGGTAGTGGATTTTTTCCCATGTTATTTTCTCTAACTCAGTGAAAATCCCGGCTTCCTAGCTCTCATCCAAACTATTCCGTGAGTTATATCTTCCACGTAGACACTACCGGAACAGAAGCTCCAATTACAGTTTCCGGTATCAACTACCGGCTCCCTAGCTTCTGAGTAAACAATTCCGTGAGGCTACCGGACGAGAAGCTGGTGCGATGAAGTTTCCGTGAGCTATTTCCACTTACTACTGGAACGGGAGCAGCAAATACAAGTTTCCGTTAGTTAATGACTTCAGATCCCGGAATCGCAGCTCATATGGTTTTGTTTCCGTGAGAACTACCGGTTCCGTAGCCCGTAGGACATAAAGTACGGCTCCCGGTTCCCTAGACAGTGACATACAACTAAGAAACATACACTATTATTCTGCACTGAAGTGAGAAAAGGCACAAGCGAGTTTAAGTAACGATTCGTCTGGACTTTAGCGGGTTGACACTTTGTAGGCGGATTCGATGATTGGGAGGGCTGTTTCCGGTAACAGTGACCGGTGGTTCGTAGGAGGACAGATTTGACAAACAGCAATATCACGTGTCCAGACCGGACTTTACGCGGTGATAAATTCAGTTTCGCAATGGCGTGTTTGTAGGGTATGTCGTGGTTTCGGAGTATGATCCTGGTTGCTCTTTTCTCGACGGACTCGATGTCCTGTAAAAGGTACGCTGTGCGGATTGCAGATGGACCCCACAACGGGCTTGCGTCCTCGAGCAACGGGCGAACATGCTTACACAGGTAAGCATGGAGAAGACTTTAAGTATCACCCAAATCGCCTCATTTTGGTAAGTGTCTGAAGGCTTCCAATAGCCTTGTGGACGGTAAAATTAATGGGGGCATTGAACTACAGTCACTCGGGAAAGTTACTCCTAAAAATTGTATCTCGTTCACAATCGGGAAGGCCGGAACTACAGACATGTCTATGTACCGCTTTAAGGGGTTGAGACGAATTATCTTAGACTTAGATACGTTGATGGTGAGGTCGTGACTTGAGCATTCGGTTTTCAACAGTTCAAATGCCTGGTTTGAAAACTGTTTCTTTGTGACAATGTGTGCGAGATCAACGATCAGCGAGCACTATGGACAGATCATCTACGAACTTGTAACGATCATCATGATAACTAAGCAGGGAGTTAATTACAGCAAGGAAAATTATTGCAGCTGATTTCGTGCCTTGGGGGGGGGGGGCCTCCTAAGAAATGTCTGGCCAAGCAAATCCGAGTCACCCTCGTAGAGTGCGAAGATTTTATGGTTACGGTCAGTTAGGAAGTCAAGCACAAGGCCAAGGGTGCATCGTTTAGCTCCCATTTCCTGCGGGTTTAAACCTGCAGTCAGATAGCGGATAAGGTGGAAAGCCTTTCTGATGTCAACTGCGCAAATGTCGAAGAAACAGCTGCCTTTTTCGAGCCACTGAAGGACGCGGTCATTGGTCAAATATCCGTACTAGGTAGATTGTATTACTACACTCGGGGAGCCCACCATACTGGAATTTATCCAGAAGCCCGTAAATTTGTTGCAGAAGGAGAGTATAAATGCCTCCGTTACTTTCGCCAAAAAAGGTGTAACTGAGATCGGGCGGGAATCGTCGCATGCACTAGGGGGTGCTCTTTTTAGGGATAACTCTAGTATGAGCCCGTTTCCACTATGACGGGAAAGAGCTGGAGACAAAACACTCGTTTATGATGATGGACACCGGCAGAGCTGTGAAGGCTGCGAATTAACGCAGCAATTATGACAGGTGATTAATCAGGGTACGAAGACGTATTCAGTTTAAGCTTCCGCAACTCCGTGTAAACGTCGAAATCACAGACAATTATGTCGCTCTCCGGTTCGCATTTGTTGAGTACGGTGGACTTCTGATCAGGCGTAATGGGCGGATAAGTAGCATTCGTCTTTATGTAGTCCATACAAAACAAGACCAAAGGTTTCGATGGGGTTCCAAAAATTCAATATTTGATCCAGACAATTGGGTCTTGTCTTCGCCAGTCTCCTTGAACATTTTTACTATTAAAATTCAGAAACAGATTAAGGCCAAATAGCTAATCATCTGAGAAAACCAAGTTCAGATATGGAGTCAGCATGTGTGTTTACCCCTATAAGTCATATCTGTTTTGAAGTACTTGTCCGGCGAAAAACGAAAGCTCAAAAACGAACTCAGCGTATCTTCTTTCCCCAATATTGAACACCTAATCAAATTCAAATGAAAATTTAACTTATAACCAATTTTCCGGCTCCAGCCGGGTTCCGGTCGAACTTTATGTCCGGGTAAAAAATGATTGTCATATGCGGATACAGCATCTCGTCTTACCCCTAAATCGGATATCTAATCAACTACATATAAAACTTTAACTTAATATAATTTTCCGGTTCCGGCCGGTTTCCGGGCGAACTAGTTGTCCGGGTAGAAAGTTGTTTTCACAGAACTGTTCAGTGTTGAAATTGAACATCTAATCAACTTCAAATAAAACTTTTACTTTCAACAAACTTTCCGGTTTTGGCCGGATTCCGTGCAAACTATGTATCGGGCAAGAAAATGGTTTTCACCGTCGAGTTCAGCATATTTTCCTACCCCTCAATCGAACATCTAATCAACTTCAAATAAAACTTTTACTTTTAACAGACTTTCCGGTTTGGGCCGGATTCCGGGCGAACTACTTGTCCGATGACAAAATGGTTTTCACCATCTTGCTCAGCATGTCTTCTTACCCCATAATCGCTAGGTGTCTTCTCCACTCATCCACTCATCCCTCCACTCATAGCGTTTCCCAAGATTTCCGGTTGCCCCCTGCAGCTCCCCCCAAAAGTCACCGGATCCGGTCCAGATTTTAAGTGGATCGTCTGAGGTACGAGATCTTTCCAAATATCAAGTTCCATCGAGATCCGATCACCCGTTCAAAAGTTATAAATACCTCAAGATTCCGGATTCCCCCTCCCTCCACTCCCCCCACAGTGCCCGAAAAAAGAAGTTATGTCAATGATGTATCTAGTGTTTTCTAGGTGTCTTCCCACCAAGTTTCATCTCGATCCCTCCACTCATAGCGTTTCCCAAGATTTCCGGTTGCCCCCTCCAGCTCCCCCCAAAAGTCACCGGATCCGGTCCGGATTTTAAGTGGGTCGTCTGAGGCATGAGGTCTTTCCAAATATCAAGTTCAATCGAGATCCGATCACCCGTTCAAAAGTTATAAATACCTCAAGATTACGGATTCCCCCTCCCTCCACTCCCCCCACAGTGCCCGAATCGGCTCGGTTATATCAATGATGTATCTAGTGTTTGCTAGGTGTCTTCCCACCAAGTTTCATCTCGATCCCTCCACTCATAGCGTTTCCCAAGATTTCCGGTTGCCCCCTCCAGCTCCCCCCAAAAGACACCGGATCCGGTCCGGATTTTAAGTGGGTCGTCTGAGGCATGAGGTCGTTCCAAATATCAAGTTTAATCGAGATCCGATCACCCGTTCAAAAGTTAAAAATACCTCAAGATTCCGTATTCCCCCTCCCTCCACTCCCCCCACGGTGCTCGGATCGGGGAAGTGACTATATCCAACTTAATCATTTGGGGTCCCTGATACGCCTGCCAAGTTTTATCGTCCTAGCTTATGTGGAAGTGCCCGAACTAGCAAAACCTGGACAGACCGACGGACGGACAGAAATTGCGATCGCTATATGGCACTTGGCCGAAGGGCAAGTGCCATAAAAATATTTCATTTGCCCCTTAATTTAAACCCCCTCCCCCACCCCTAAATGTAGGGCTACAGAGCCCATCTACGAACCTGACCTTACTCTTGACCCAAAGAATCCTCACACCATGTTTCATCAAAATATCTCATTCCTTCGAGAGTTATAGTGCGCACAGACGGACGAACAACTTTTGCGATGTCACAGGTATCCCTCCACTTAAGTTGTGGGATCCCAAAAAAGTAAAGACAGGTTACCTTGAACTTGTGCCTGCGGGTCCCGGTAAAACCAGGAATCTGTCTGTTGTGGCGAAGTCCTTTCTTTCTTCCTTTCTTCATCCTCCTCGACTAGCCGCGAAACGAGGTCATCAGCTACCCGATCGAGTCCTTCGTCCTCAGATGTCATACGTTTCCGGTCACTTTGACCTGGGTCACGCTGGTGTGGAGGCTAAAACGAAACACAGAACTGCAAAAAAGAACAGAACAGCATAGGTTTTGGTCTAATCCTAAACAGGGCTTTGCGGTTTGATTTTCGTTTTGCAAGGAAAAGGTAGTTTTTGGCAGGACACGGGCAGTTTTGAAGGCTTCCGGTTATGTTATCGACAGGATAGCACGTATTGTCTTGCCTGTGTCTGCAAACCAAACAACTTGATCAAGAAACTTCTAGCTGCGCCGAATTTTCGACGGAATCCAATCGATTTCACCGGAATCCAATCGGAATCGAACCACTTCATTCCCAAAGTGATGGAGAGCTTTTGTTCAAACCTGATGCGAGGATCCTTTGGGTCAAATTACAGGTATAATTCTCATAGATGCAACACGCCTATTCAACTTGATGGTCCACTCTCCTTCGGAGATGAGGGTATTCAATAAAGGAATCAACAGAGCCTCTGATTCTAGTGGAGGAGACGTCTCTTTTTTATTGATCTTTCTATTAACCCCCGGCGCTGTGCCCAAAACAGGGTCTCAAAAGCGAGGGACACGGCTGGACCTTTATAATCGATCGATTACTTGTTTCCAGGCCGTGTTACATGGGCTCTATTACTGCTGTTTTGTTCAGAAAAGTTTTCAAAACCGCATATAGATTAGTTTTTGCTTTTTTCGCCTTTTTCTATCGCGTGTACCTGAACGGATTTCGGCGATCTCGTTCCCAAAACACAGTAACAAAGAAAACGCAACAGACAGAAAACACTAAACACGTTTTACAGCATCCTGGGTTGATTTGACTTGTCTCACTTGCGAAAAAGACAGGCGACGATATAAACGAAAGTACACAAGCCAGACGATGTTTCAGATATTCTTCCAGCTGCAAATTTTGTGTCATCGTTAAACTTTATTTTATGTGTCATCCATAGCTATTACTTACCTTGAACTGAGTTGGCGGCTTGTTATTTCCCATACTCTCCCCACCTGCGTGCGGAGGCAAACCAAGGACTCGATGTATCTTCAAGGGGCTTCCGGGGGTCCGATCAAGTCTCTCCGGCTGCACCTGTTTGGTCATTTCCTGCTTTAGCTGCTCTGGAGGCAGGGCCTTCGATGGCTCTTCGACAGGAGAGGGCAGCTTCACTTCTTCTAAGCTCTTGGGATCCTTTCTAAGGTCAATTTTAATGGGAGTGTGTTCCCCGGTGTCTTCTTGCTCCTCTGAGTATTCATCGTAATATGCTCCCCCCTCTTCGTCTCCCCTGAATGCACCCGTTGCATCAAAGGAGCCATTCTTTTCTTTTGAGTTCTCAGCAGCCCTACGAAAATGCAGCATCAGATTAAGATATATAAATATCTTAGTCGGTAGAAGCTTCAATTATTTATTACAGGTTTGTTTCCTTTCCCGAAATTGAACCAGAGGATTGACAGCCTGACGAGGACCCTTGCCAAGAAGGGCCGAAATACCGCTGATGAAGAATCGTAGCTGACGTATCCGTTGTAAACACTGTTTGAATAAACGAATAACTACATTAATGACCGAAGATCCTGGTTTTGCTAGACTGCGCCTTCAGGTAAATAAGCTGGTAATTTCGAACCGAAACTTAAACACGGGCCTGCAGCCAGGGTTGCCACATAAAAATGTTTAGAGTGACTTTTGGCCCAAAACAGAGAGTGAATTGTGTGTGAAATTTACTTTCTTGATATGTTCACTTTTGGTCGGAATCGCCTCTGTAAAAATGACACATCTTATTTTTGTCTTTCATGGAAAAAACTTGAAACAGTCAGTTCTGGTCGGAATCCCTGCTGCAAAAATTATCCATTTGGTCATTTTCTGAAATACAGTTATTTGTATGTCCTGCGTAGGATAAGAGTGACAAAAACAAAATAGTGACAATTCACACTATCGTGCGACATGTGGCAACCCTGCCTGCAGCTCCTAGAGCCATACATCAACTGATCCTGTTTCCTATGAGGTGTTCGGTCACATAGATGAAAGCTGTGGCAACAATAAAGACGTAAGGAAGGACGGCAGGTAAGGTAAGTTGTGCTCTTTATCGGGTTTGAACTTAAAGAACCCCTCGGACTATTTACTCTTCTACTTACAGTATTTTATAATATTTGAATACTTTAAAACTAAGTTGTACTTTCACCAATTAACCCACGGTTTTGGCTGTTTTAAGCCTTTTCCGACACCGGTTGACTTATAGCGAAAACAGGGAAGCAATTTACATAACCGGTTTTTCTGATCGAAAAACTTCTCGCACAGCGTGATAAACATCGAAGGTAGCAAAACACGGCAAGTGAGAAAATTAGCGTGGTTTTGTTAGACGGGTTAGAATGTACCGTACGAAATTGGGGTCTCCGGGTTTAGAAATATACGGAGTGATTATGGAAGTAGGTTGTATTAGTATTATAGGTAAGACAGGTCCTTTAAGGATGTATTTGAAAAGCCTGAAAAACAGTCCCTGCGATTTCTGTGAACTTGTTCCAAGACTGTGTGGGTGTCTCTGTGGTGGGTCTGAACTGAAGGGTCGAGTCACATTCACCAAGGATTGCGCATCAACCCACTGACAATTCATTTTACTGCTTACCATTCTGGAATATCTGAGGACTCATCCCAGCTCTTGCTCGGGTAGCTCTTTCGGCCATACCCTCCACTGGGTCTTGGGTCCTCCTCGTCCCATTCCTCGCGTGGGTGGCGACCTCGACCACGATCACTTCCATAGAACGGACGTCTCTCGCGGTATCCTTCCTCACCCTCTCCGACGCGATGGGCTCCGCGGCCGCCCTCACGCCATCCAGAGCCACCGCGACCTACGAAGATCCAAACTCAAATAAGCGGCAGTAAACAACGGAAACGGCACGCAACTTATAGTGTTTAATTCCTTTTAATTCCTCCGGGACCCACTACGGACACACCTGTTCGTAAACCGTTTTTGAACCGTTTTTAAAACCAGTTTTTCTGTGGGTTTTTAGACGTTTCTCCTTCAACCCGTTATAAAATCTGGGATCTCCTGTTTTTAATTTACTATGAACAACCATTGGAGAGGAGCGTCTTAAAACGTCTTCTTAAAAACCGGTCTTAAAAACGTCTAAAACCCGAATTACGAACAGGTGCGTCCGTAGTGGGTCCCGGGCATTAAAAGCACAGAAAATTTGACTACGCAAATTTCGGCCATCAAACCGACCTGGGGGGCTTAGATAAAGATACGCGGACTTATTGTCAACAGGACCCCCCTTCTTTGTTATCTCGAACCCCCTCCTTAGTGTTCCTAAAGCTAGCTGGCAGGCCCCTTATGCACTGTGAAAGTTCGCCTTTGGCCGTGTTTCAGCCACAGTATCGGGATAGTAGTCAAGAGGTCGTGCGTTCGATTCCTACTCGCGGCACACAAACCTTTTGCTTTTTTTTTCTACTAACTCAAAAGTCGAATTTTCGGAAACTGCCCGGAAACTGCAATGGTCGTAACGAGAATTTTTCTTGCTCTCAATATGGACTCGGGTACATTCTTGATATGTCAGCTAGCTCCCCGAGTCAAGTTAGAGTTTTCTGTTCCTTTAATGTAACTCAGGTTCATAAAGGCTGAAAACACAATATACTGTTGCTATCTCAGCTTAAGTATTTTAAAAGAGTTCTAGGGGTAAATATTACTTTAAATAGTTTAGTTTTGAAGGGAGATTTAGGCCTTACTAGTCTTCGTAGTGTTCGTTTAGTTCGTATGGTTAAATTTTGGGAAAAAATCCTTACGCTTCCTCGGGTACGGTTGACCAAAGCGGCATACCTGGAGGCACTAAAGGATGAACGTGAGGGTACTTGGCCTGGCCAAATTAAGACTATTTTGAATGAGTGTGGACTGTCAGGTAGGTGGAACGAGGGGAAGGGGGTTCAGCTAGAGGTAGGTGAGGTCGCGAAAGAAGTCCAAAGAGTATTAAAGGACCAGGAGTTGCAGGCGTGGGGTTGTAAGGTTTGGATTCCTGGGTCCCTGAGTCTCTACAATAGGGTTAAGGAGGCATGGGGCGAAGAAATTTATTTTAAGTCGGGGTTATCTCCAGAAGAATTGAAATGTTTAATTAGTCTGAGAGGAGATTGTTTGCCTTTTGGCCAAAGAAGAAAATATATTGGGAAAATTAGAGTTTCGTCTGGTCCTTATTTCTGCCCTTTGTGCGGGATGATTGATGAAGATGTAGAGCATTTTATTTGTGATTGTGAGGGTTTAAGGTTTCTAAGGGAGGAAATTTTTAGGGTGGGTTTTTTCTCGAGGGAGGAACTTGTTAGAAAATTAAAAAGTAAACAATTTGGGGATTTAAAGAGATTTGGAAGATTCCTTCGGATCGCTCTGTCATATCGGGAAGGTTTTTTGTAGGTTTGTTATTGTTGTTGTTTTGTTGTTATTATTTTGTATTTGCCATGGCCCTTGTGGCTTTTTAGCGCAAATAAATCTATCTATCTATCTATCTATCCCGACGCAGTTGTCGTCCATTGCCCAGGACCACTTTTCAAGGTTTCAGTAGTATCCCAAAGGGAAAGATGTAATCAAATATTTAATTTATTCAAAGAATATGCTTTCGCGGGCTTCGCATGTATACTTTCGCGGCCGAATGCTTTGGCGGCTTAGCATGATCGCGTAAATATGTTATCCCTAATTTGTCGCACAATCAGGTCCACCAGGTTTTTCTGTCTTTCAACTCCAGTCCAGAACAGATTACGACCGAAACATCAACGCTATTTGAAGACTCATCGTTTCCGAACTTTCCGGTTTGCACCACCACACCTTACCGACCTTACCGTTTACCCGGTAGGAAAGCAAAGCAGACAGATTAGCCGGTCGTCTTATGATGCCTATACAGATATGAACAACTGGACACAGACAGCCACAACTAGAACAAGCGAATTTCCCATTCTCCACGGATCCAGCGAATTCAGACGAACTATCGTCTGAATAGGAAAACGAAGCTGTAAGAAGGACTTCCTACGTCTTCTTACTCCATAATTTTACGGTCTCCTTCATTTGCTACCACACTGGCGTATATCCGACTAGAGCCTCCAAATCTCGCCATCGTAGATGTATAAACCTGATATGTTACCTGGCACCACAAAAACCTAATATCACCACACTAATAGCAACCACAAAATCCTAACATTATTTGCCGTCCGTTGCCTTTGCGTCGACCGTCGTAAACAAATACACAAAACAAGTTCCTGCAGGCGGTAAGAGACAGATTCGGTTGGAAAAAGGGAATCTACCATACTTGGAATATCTACAGAATCACATTCCTTCGTTTTTGTCGGTCGATACGAGGGGGGGGGGGGTATTGGAATCATACTTGGAAACATGAGGAAAGGGGGGAAGGTGCTGGAATCATAAGGGATTTTTTTTTTTTATATAAGGTTTGAAGCCAAGCTGACCGTCCATTACGAAAGAAATAGAAAACCGTGATTTTCGGGGTTTCCTGTTGTGATTGTGGTGGATTTTATGATTTAGTTTTGTTTTGTTTTTTCGCTGAGGACGGTTTGCCAGAAGTGCAACCGAAATATGCGAATTTATATTTATCCCTCGCACATCATCCTAGAGGGATAATTAGCTGATCAAGCAAAAATCACGGTTTTCTATTTTTTTTTTTTTTTTTTTTTTTTTTAGGAAATTTTGTAAGAAGAGAATAATATATATAGGGATCATAAGACGACTGGCTAATCTGTCTGCTTTGCTTTCCTACCGGGTAAACGTTTTTTTTTTTTTTTTTAGGAAATTTTGTAAGAACACGCAGTGAGGTTCTTAACTAGTTCTTACCCCACTTTTCGTTGACGTTCCTACCCGCTGTTTTCCATCCTTCGTCTTCGTCTTTGGAGGACTGCTCTCTCTCTGGCCAACGGCTCTTTTCAGACCCCGCCTCGCCCTGGCGGGGAGCATCACGGGAGCGCCAATTGTCTGTTGTGACTCTGGGAGTGAAGTCTTTCCGAGGAGAAGCGCCAGGCCACTCTTCGCTTCCATTACGATCCCATCCGCGGTCAGCGACACTCTGAAATGGTTCAAGACGTGTTTTAGTCCATATTTAGTTTACTTCACTTATAAAGGTGTCTCCCCCTTCCGAATTTTCTTTTTCTTTAACATAATAATATTTGTGGGTTTTTTTTCAGTTCATAATTTCATTCTTTTTCCTTTCCATTTTATTTTGTTGTGTGGTGCAATAGCACATTCATGCAAGCAGTGTTTTTACTTTATAGATTATATATGGAGTTTATTGGAAAAAATACTAGCAACTACAACACCCTCTAGAAGTTTAACACTTATTAAAAGGTTTAACAAACCCCCTTTGAACAAAAGCTACGACCTCATATGGCACTTGTTACGAGTAGGCAGTACAAAAAAGTAGATGACAACGTCAGAAAATACACCCGCCATCCCAAAATGCGGTTCGGAAATAGAAATAGGATATTTAGTTTCACTCGCTTCTGAGCAGTTCCGGCATCGTCTCGGTTATCTGTAGCAAATGCACATGACTGACTCGTTTGATCCCTAGACGTGCTACACGACTTCTGGTACTCCCTTCATCTCCCCCTACCGTGGCCGAATCTGGTTCGGACTAAAAAATGGATCATCCAGCGCATCTTCTTTTATACCATCTATCAAGTTTCACTCGAATCTAAGCATTTTGGGAAAATTCCGGTACCCCCCTCCCCCCCACCAACAACGTTGTCGGATCCGGTTCTGGCCCAAAATGTGGCATCTAGGTTATACGCTCTCTCTACATTCCATGTTTCATTTAAACTGATGCACTCGTTTGACCCCTATGCGGGCCTCAAAGTTTCCGGCAATCTCTCTCCAACTCCCCCCCCCCCTCCCACTGTGGCCGAACAGGACTTGAAAACATAAACGTCGTATCTCTTAATTCCCTCTTCCTGTCCATCAAGTTTTACTGAAATTGGAGCATAGCATATCCGCAAGTTTCCAGCACCCCCCCCCCCCCCCTACCTTTGCCGAATCCGGACGCCAAATAACAAATGTAGGCCGCATAAACTCGGCACTGTCGAACTTGCATCTCATTCGGTCCATCCGTTTGGTTTTTCTGCATGTCAAAAGTCCCCCCCCCCCCCCAATTCCCCCAACCGTGGTCGCATATAGTTCGAACGCATGTTTTACATGTCGACGCCATCCATTCTTATCACCCATTAAGTTTCACTCGAATCAGACCACTCGCTCGCAATTTAAGGAAGTCAATTTCCATATTTCTCTTCCCTTGCTCCTTCAAATTACTCGGATCTAGGAACGGAAGTTTCCGGGGATATGTTGTGTCAGGTTCTTAAGTCAATTAAGTTGGTTCGCTAATATGTCTACAAAGTTTCGTTGTCTTAGTAAATCTGGAACTATTCTAACTCGCGACTACCGGAATTCCAGGAAACCCCCTCCAACTCCCCCCACAGAGCCCCTCAGTATCATCGGATCCGGTCCGGATTTAAAGTGGGATGTCTGAGAAACAAGGTCATCCTAAATATCAACTTTCATCAAAATCCGATCACTCGTTCGCAAGTTCGCAAGATAAAAATACCTGAAATTTTGGCGTCCCCCTCCCTTCACCCCCCCCCCCCCCCCCCCGATGTTCGGATCGGCGAAGTGACTAAATCCCATATAATCTGGTCGGGTCCATTATGCCTGCCAATTTTTATCTTCCCAGCCCATCAGGAAGCACCGAACTCGCGGGATCACTAGAAATTCGGACTTCTCCCCCCCAAAAAAAACTCCCCCAAAGTGAGCGGATCCGTTCCGGTTATACCAGTCACGTATCGAGGACTTGTGCTTGTTCTTTCCACCAAGTTTTTTCATTTAAAGTCATTTAAACTGATGCACTCGTTTGACCCCTATGCGGGCCTCAAAGTTTCCGGCAATCTCTCTCCAACTCCCCCCCCCCCCCTCCCACTGTGGCCGAACAGGACTTGAAAACATAAACGTCGTATCTCTTAATTCCCTCTTCCTGTCCATCAAGTTTTACTGAAATTGGAGCATAGCATATCCGCAAGTTTCCAGCACCCCCCCCCCCCCCTACCTTTGCCGAATCCGGACGCCAAATAACAAATGTAGGCCGCATAAACTCGGCACTGTCGAACTTGCATCTCATTCGGTCCATCCGTTTGGTTTTTCTGCATGTCAAAAGTCCCCCCCCCCCCCAATTCCCCCAACCGTGGTCGCATATAGTTCGAACGCATGTTTTACATGTCGACGCCATCCATTCTTATCACCCATTAAGTTTCACTCGAATCAGACCACTCGCTCGCAATTTAAGGAAGTCAATTTCCATATTTCTCTTCCCTTGCTCCTTCAAATTACTCGGATCTAGGAACGGAAGTTTCCGGGGATATGTTGTGTCAGGTTCTTAAGTCAATTAAGTTGGTTCGCTAATATGTCTACAAAGTTTCGTTGTCTTAGTAAATCTGGAACTATTCTAACTCGCGACTACCGGAATTCCAGGAAACCCCCTCCAACTCCCCCCACAGAGCCCCTCAGTATCATCGGATCCGGTCCGGATTTAAAGTGGGATGTCTGAGAAACAAGGTCATCCTAAATATCAACTTTCATCAAAATCCGATCACTCGTTCGCAAGTTCGCAAGATAAAAATACCTGAAATTTTGGCGTCCCCCTCCCTTCACCCCCCCCCCCCCCCCGATGTTCGGATCGGCGAAGTGACTAAATCCCATATAATCTGGTCGGGTCCATTATGCCTGCCAATTTTTATCTTCCCAGCCCATCAGGAAGCACCGAACTCGCGGGATCACTAGAAATTCGGACTTCTCCCCCCCAAAAAAAACTCCCCCAAAGTGAGCGGATCCGTTCCGGTTATACCAGTCACGTATCGAGGACTTGTGCTTGTTCTTTCCACCAAGTTTCATCCGGATCAATCCCCTCTAAGTGTTTTCCAAGATTTCCGGTTTCCCCCTCCAACTCCCCCCGATGTCACCAGATCCAGTCTGGATTTAAAATAGAGCGTCTGAGACACGAGATCCTTCCACATATCAAGTTTCATTAAGATCCGATCACCCGTTCGTAAGATAAATCATGGGCGACTTTTTTTAATTTAATCTGGTCCGGTCCCTGATATGCCTGCCAAGTTTCATCGTCCTAGCTTATCTGGAAGTGCCCGAAGTAGCAAAACCGGGACAGACTGACGGACAGAAATTACAATCGCTATATGGCACTTGGTTCGCCTTCCTAGCAGAACAAGACCTAAGGTTTCGATGGTGTAACCCATGTCTAAAATGTATGGACGCAAGTTCATTACTTCGTTTCCGTATTACCTTCACCCCGCGGTCGTGAGCTATTTCAATTTACAATGAATTCTGAGCGCGGGTGAAAGATGAGCATTTCGCATGGAATGCGCTCGGCAAGGATTGAATGGAAGTTAAGTTTGAGCTACCATCGAGGCAGCATGAGCGCTGCAGGAGTAGGGAGAGGACGCGAATTATTGGGCTGAGTATCGTTAATATGTTCTAGTGTAATTCGGTTACCACATCACATTCTTTGTTGTACCTCTCTGCCGTAACGTCATGTAAATAAACCTATAGTTAGTTTTCCAAGATTTATGTAGTTATGTTCCTTCCCACGTCGGTCACGTTATTATTTGGTTAAGCCAACAACCGCTCGGTTGGTTTATCATTCGCTACCAGTTCTCATTATTATTATTCTTTTACTAAATTGTAAGAAGGTAATAATGGTGTGCAGCGTTGGTTCTGTAGTTTTGAGTCTACAGACTTTACTGTATCTTTGAGGTACAGTAACGGAGTGAACGAATCTTAAAGTAAAAATCATGCAACTTGGAAAATAAGAAACAAAATTTGAAAGCACGCAGAGATTTTTTTTATTTTTTTTTGTGGTGTGGACCTAGTTTAAGGTATTAGAGTGTTTTTGTTAACATATGCCTAAAGTAGAATGGAAAAGGTAGAGTCGAAACCGCTTACGCCGGACGTTGTTTTGAAGTTGTTAGATTCCCTTCCTTCGTATAGTGGTAAATCGGATGTCGCTGAGTTCATAAAAAAAGTTGCGATTATCTCGAAAATCGTAACATGGGACCAGCTGAAACTTTTTCTGGGTCTCAAGTTCGAGGAAGTCGCATTTTCTTTTTGGTCGGCGTCGGATCCTGACGATTTTGACTCGTTCAAAAGTTCTTTTGAGTCCCGTTTTGCCGGGACCAGTTCGGCTCGTAAGCTAAAGTACGGTAAGCTTTCTCTCATGCCGAATCAGTCACTGTTGGATTTCTGCGCATTAGTGAAGGAGTCGTGCGTAGAGAAATTTGGCGATGAAGCGACTGATTTGGTTATGTTGAATGAGTTGGTGAACGGGTTGACGTCACAATTTGCCAAATTGTTGCTACAGAAGGAGCCGGCTACGTTTGACCAAGCCGTGGAAATTTTGTCACGGGCGGAGGAGGTGGATTTGGCTCTGAAGTTGCGTTCTGATTGTTCGGTAAATTTTGTGGCGGAAGCGCGTAATCAGAATCGTAACCGAGGCCGAGGTCGTGGTGGTTTTCAGCCTATTGGATCACGTCGGGGAATGTCGTCTGTTCCGACGGCTAGCGGTAGTTCAGGTTCGAAGGTGAATACGTCAATTAGGCCTAGTGTAAATAAATATTCGGATGACGGTAAGCCTATTTGTAATCGTTGTATGAAGGTCGGTCACATTAAGAGAAATTGTCGCGTCAAATTATCGGGAGGTTTAAACTCCGTCGGTCGCGTTTAGCAGCAGGAATAAGCGGCGGCCGTGAGGAATCTGTACCTGCAACATCCCTAGGCGTTAATGAAGTGTATGTCGGTAGTTGGCAAGATTTGCCCATGGTGAAATGTTTTTCGGCGAAGGGTCGACAACTCATGTCTCTTTTTGATTCGGGAGCTTCGCGGTCATTAATTAGAGAGTGTGACTTCAAGAAATTGGACTCCAGTTGTGTGGTTGAGTATGAAGCCAGGAACGGATCGTTTCGGGCTATTACTGGAAATCCTTTGGAGTTTACGGCACGTGCATGTATTGAGTTGGATATTCGACACAAGAAAGTAATAATGGAAGTATTTGTGTGTCCGTCACTTCCATACCCGTTGGTAGTTGGTTACCGGGAAATGAAGTTAAATCGATTGATTTTTTATGCCGAAAATTGCGAAGTTTTGTTTAAAGATGATTTTAGTAAGGATGCAAGGGACAGTTGTGGTGTCGTTCTTGAAATGCCGCAGATAGAAACTACAGCAACAGGTGCAGAAGCTCTTAACGCCGTTGGTTTAAAAACGGCAGTAGCGGAATGGACGGTGCGTGTAGCCGAGCCGAGCTTTATTTCCCCGTGGTGTGTACAGCGAATTAAGGTGGTGGTTGAAACGAATAATTCTGATGCTAGTGTAGTAGATAAGTGTGTAGCTCCTAAGTTAGGTTACGTTGTGTCCGAGTTTAAAGGGAATGGTTTGGAAATTGAGGATCAGTTTACAGAAATAACGGACAGTGGTTGGTATGTGTTGGTTACAAACGATACAGAAAAGTCGTTTAAGTTAAGGAAAAAGACTGTCCTAGGAAAATTTTTTGAGATTTCAGAGAATGATTTAGTTACGGATCCAAATTTGATAATCAACCATGTTAGCGGTTTTGTAAATAGTTTTTCGTCTAGTGATGTTGCGTGTCCACCCGCGGAAGGTCAGGCCTATTTTGAGTCGCATCCTAACCCTAGAAATTTAACCCGGGATGAACTGTTTAAGTTGTTTAAAACAGATCACATAGAGTCGGATTTGGTTCGTGCAAGGTTGTCAGACCTTATTTTCCGATATAGAGACATTTTTGCTACCCATGAGACACATCTTGGTGCGTGTGACCTAATAGAGCATGAGATTAATACAGGTGACAGTGCTCCAGTCCGTAGCCGCCCATATAGCGTTGCACATTCGTTACAGCCGATTTTAAAAGACAAGATTGATACATTGCTCCGAGCCCAAATTATCGAAGAGTCTGAAGGACCATACAGTTCGCCAGTAATTTTACTAAAAAAGAAGAATGGTGAGTGGCGTATGGCAGTGGATTACCGGGCTCTTAATAAAAATACGGTCAAGGACTGCTATGGATTACCGAAAATACAGGATCTTTTGGATAGAATGTCGCAGTCTAAGTACTATTCGTCAATGGACTTTTTTGCGGGTTATTATCAATGTTTGCTTCGAAAGGCGGATCGCGAAAAGACGGGATTCATAACCCCGTATGGCCTGTTTCAGTTTATTCGCGCTCCGTTCGGGTTAACTAACATGCCGCCTACGTTCCAGAGACTCATGGAAAGAGTATTTCGGTCCCTTTTGCACAAATTTTTGGAAGTATTTTTGGATGATGTAAATTTACATACGAAGGACCTTGAATCACAGTTTATTTTGTTAGAAGAGGTGTTTTCAAAAATCAGGGCAGCGGATTTGCGTTTAAGGCCGTCGAAGTGTCGCTTTTTGGCTAGATCAGTTACGATCCTAGGACACGTGCTAGAGAATGGTACCATTAGGCCTACTCCGGATAAAATACGTGCGGTTCAAGATCTGAAGTACCCAAGCAACGTCAAGGAGCTGAGAACAACGTTAGGCCTATTCTCATGGTTTCGCAAGTACATTCCGGGATTTTCACAAATCGCCCGTCCGCTGGTAGAACTAACAAAAAAAAATGTTAAGTTTGAATTTGGTGATGAACAAAAGTCAGCGTTTGAAATTTTGAGAACTAAGCTAGTAAATCCACCGATTCTAGGCCTGCCTAGGATAAATGAAGGCGGTTATTTGCTAGCCACTGACGCATCGGGTACGGCGATTGCTGCGAAATTGTCACAATTCCAAGATGGCAAGGAAGTGATATTACAGTACGGGTCGAAAAGTTTAACAAAGGCAGAAAAAAATTATTCGGTTACGGAATTGGAAGCATTAGCCGTTGTGTACTTCGTAAAAATGTATCGACAGTATTTGTACGGTTCTAAGTTTAGAGTAGAGACGGATCACCATAGTTTAAGGTGGTTAATGACAGTCAAAGACCCGACAGGAAGATTGGCTCGTTGGGCTTTAAGCCTGCAAGAATATGATTTTGAAATCGTTTACAGACCAGGCGCACAAAATAATGTTCCTGATGCGCTTTCGCGTTTACCAACTGGTGTGAACGCAGTTGGGGATAGTCAAACGTCTGTCGTGTTACCTACATCGGTCTGTCTGGCACAGCTTAAGAAAGCCCAAAAGAGTGATCGGTTCTGTTCTGCGGTCATAAATTATTTGCAGCGTAAGCAACCTATGCCGTTAGAAATAGAAAAGTTGGTCATTAGAGAAATTTCTAACTTTTTGGTGGAGGAGGGTGTTCTGTTGCGTGTTTCGGTTCCAGCGAATAAATGCAGAAAGTCGGAAGTGTGTTGGGTTCCCGTGATTCCTTCAGAGATGGTCCCGGAAATGTTGAGAGTTTCACGATTCTCCGTATGCGGGTCACGGAGGGCACTGGAAAACATACTCCAGGTTACGTGAGCATGTGTGGTTCCCAAACATGCATGGTGTGTGTAAACTTTACTGCAGTTCGTGTACAGCGTGTTTACAACGGAAGCCAATGAGTTACACACCAGATGCTCCCTTACAAGAAATGCCGATGCCGTCTTGCGTATTGGAAATGGTTTTCGTAGATTTGGTTGGTCCTTTGCCGAAAAGGGAAAACGGCAATGTGTATGTGTTAACGATCACTGATTATTTCTCGAGACATCTGCACATGGTTCCCATAGTGGATGCGAAGGCTGAAACGTTTCTAAAGGCTTTTGTAGAGGGTTATTGTCACATATATGGTTTTCCTCAAACTCTGTGTTCGGACAACGGAACGCACTTTCGAAACGCCGAAGTTGCTGCGTTTTGCGAGAAGATGAATATAGAGCACAGGTTTTCATCCCCAGAACATCCGCAAACCTTGGGCGTTCTGGAGCGCCGACATCGCGATCTAAAGAATATGCTGTCCCAGTACGTCGACCAAGCGAGGAGGAATGATTGGGATCGTTGGTTGTCTTATATTTCTTTCACGATGAACACAGGGTACCACGAGTCGCTGAAAGACAACAGTTTTTATGTGATGTTTTGCGAGATGCGGTGTTGCCGGTCGATAACATTGTTAAGCACCGCATTATGTATGATTCGGATCAGTCGTACAAGTCGGAAATGTTAATGCGTATGAAACACGTGTATGGTTCAGTCGAGGAGAATCTGAGTAGCGCGCGAGCTTCCCAGAAAGAGCAGCATGATGCCCATGCGCGGTATCGCGTGTTTGAGCCGGGGGAAGTCGTTTTTCTACGTGCTCCGCAAGCGGGAAAAGGCCGTTCATTGTCGAAAATCAAGTTTGAAGGTCCCTTTAGAGTCCTTGAGCGTTTGAACGAGGTTAATTACCGCATTAAGAAAATTGAGGAACGTTCAAAAGCCAAGGTAGTACATCATAACCGTTTGAAGCCAGGGGTGCTGCGTTCGCCATGGAAATATGACGCGCCGCAGGAGCAGCAGATTCTTGACGAGGGGGAGGAGGGCACGGACGTTGACAGTAGGACGAATGAGGAGCATGTTGGGGATACAACTAACCGTAGTGTAGCTACTAACCCTAACACCACTGACTCATTTGACAACTTACTAACCCCTCACCCTTCACAAGAACCGAGACCTGGGAGTCAAATCCCACTAAACGTGACTCCGACAACTGACCGTAGACAAGTACCGACTATGACAAGCACCCCGTACCACGATTTCGAAAAGTCAGACAGCGTAGATTCACGCGACCTGAGTTCTGGTCTTCAGCCTCGATCTTTATTTGTTAGTGTGGATGAGGAGCAGAACTCAGATGGAGAAGAGCTGGCGGTTGAATTACAAGTCTCGGAAAATGAGACAAGCTCTTCGCCAGAAAAACTTGGGGGTATGAGTAGCCGTGCTGATAGCGAAGTTGCGAGTCCGCCAAATTTACGCCCATCGCGTAGTGTAAAAGTCCCAGACCGATTGGGATATGAAAGGTTGGGGGGCGCTAATGTTGTTTCGGCAGCCCCGATTGATAAGAATTTAGTACTGTCGCTGTTACAGCAAATTATGAAAGACTAGATTTATCTGTATGTATATAATGTAAATATGTGCCAAATATTAAGCGTTTCCGTTTGCAGATCCTTCTACATGCGAGCATCGATGCTACCTAATTCCAAGTACTGCAACCACGCCATCTACATGAGCCACTGGGACGAGAGTACGACAGTTTAAGCGGAGATGGACGTCGGACCACCATATCAGGCTACTCAGCGAAATTTTCTCACTCACCCGCCACGCACGTCATAACGTTTTACGTCGCTGCTGAAGGTGCAAGATTAGCACCGGTTCCAGAATCCTGTTCGTGATGCACTAGTCATTAGTGCCGAGATGTCATTAACGTTGCCTATAACGTTCTACGTTGCTGCTGAAGGTGCAAGCTTAGCACCTGTTCGAGTATCCTGTTCGTGAGGCACTAACCACGTTGCCAAGTTGTCATCAGCTACTAAACGTCACGTTCCTATGACGGAATGGCGCAAAGCGCCTGCTGTATGCTGAAGCTGCTGCTGAATTCGTTGCCAGCCAACTGTAACCATTTCTGGCCGAGGGGGCGAAGTAATGCTGGTGCGCATCCAAAATGCCTAGCAAGCTGCACGTCGTCTCGACGTTGCAAGCCACCCATCACCCATCTGACGCTCCCGTGAGCGGAGATTTCAAGAGTGCTGAAATACACTTAGCGCGTTTCCCGTTGCGCACACTGCTAGCCCTTGCAGTTTTCCAAATTTCGAGCTGAGTGAGCCTATGTCCGAACCCGTCCGAAGATGTCAGCTGTGAAATTATCCAGCCAAACGTACCTGAAGCTGGTATCCAGCCAAACACATCTGAAGCTGTTATGAAGCCAATGAAGCTGAGGTCGTAATCCTGTTGTCGCCGTTGATGTTGTCTCTGTCGTACTGTGTTAAGTGAAGTGGCTTTCCTGATGAACAATCGGCAAGTTGGACTTGGCGGTGTGGTCAGTGCTTGCGGTGTAGGGTAGTGTCGGTGTTCTCAAAGCAGTTAGATTTTTTTTTTTTTCTAGCATTTTAACAGGTTTATGATTGACTGTGATCGGTTGAACTTTGCGCACGAGTGAAAAAGCCTGGGGTTTACTGGACAGATTCAGGTGGAACCCAAATATGAATTATACCTTGAGCAAACAGTGATTCCAGCGCGCAGTAGCGCTGACATCTGAACTATGTTATTTATTTAGGTTGTTTTGTGTAGGCCATGTGTTAGGGGGTGGTGTTGCGGCGAACCGGGTCGGTTCTTTGATAGGAGGGAGGTGTAACCCATGTCTAAAATGTATGGACGCAAGTTCATTACTTCGTTTCCGTATTACCTTCACCCCGCGGTCGTGAGCTATTTCAATTTACAATGAATTCTGAGCGCGGGTGAAAGATGAGCATTTCGCATGGAATGCGCTCGGCAAGGATTGAATGGAAGTTAAGTTTGAGCTACCATCGAGGCAGCATGAGCGCTGCAGGAGTAGGGAGAGGACGCGAATTATTGGGCTGAGTATCGTTAATATGTTCTAGTGTAATTCGGTTACCACATCACATTCTTTTGTTGTACCTCTCTGCCGTAACGTCATGTAAATAAACCTATAGTTAGTTTTCCAAGATTTATGTAGTTATGTTCCTTCCCACGTCGGTCACGTTATTATTTGGTTAAGCCAACAACCGCTCGGTTGGTTTATCATTCGCTACCAGTTCTCATTATTATTATTCTTTTACTAAATTGTAAGAAGGTAACAATGGGATCCCAAAAATCTAGTATTTGGTCCAGACAACTGGGTATTGTCTTCGCCAGATCCAGTATTCGCCAGGCTAAGCATCTGAGAAAACCAAGTTCAGATATACCTCTATCGCAGCCATATCTTTTGACGATACTGACCAAAACTTTATGCTTTACTTCTGCCAAATTTCCGGTTTCGGCTGAGTTCCGAGCGAACTACTTGTCCAGCAAATAAAGAAAACTCAGAAACAAATTCAGCGTATCTCCTTATCCCTATAAAAGACATCTAATCAACTTCAAATAAAACTTTCACTTACAAACAAATTTCCGGTTTCAACCGGATTCCAGACAAATTATATGTCAGGGTGAAAAGCGAGTGTCATATACAGGCTCAGCGTCTCCTTAGCCCTAAACCTGACATCTAATCAACTTCAAATAAACCTTTTGCTTTTAACAAATTTTCCGGTTTTGGCTGGATTCCGGGCGAACTATTTGTCCGGCGAGAAAATGGTTTTCATCATAGTGTTCAGCATGCCTTCTTACTCCTAAATCTGTCATCTCATCAGCTTCAAATAAAACTTTAATTTTAACCAACTTTCAGGTTTTTTGTCCGATTCCGGACGAACGACTTGTCCGGCCGGCGAGAAAATGGTTTTCATCATCGTGTTCAGCATGTCTTCTTACCCCTAAATCAAACATCTAATAAACTTAAAATTAAACTTTTATTTTTAACCAACTTTCCGGTTTTCGCCGGATTCCGGACGAAGTACTTGCCCGGCGAGGAAATGGTTTTCACCATCGTGGTCAGCATGTCTTCTTACCTCTAAATCTAACATTTAATCAACTTCAATTTAAACTTTTACTTTTAACCAGCTTTCCGGTTTCTGCCGGATCCGGGCGAACTAGTTGTCGGACGAGAAATTGTTTTTGCATATTCGTGTTCAGCATGTCTTCTTACTCCATAATCGACTGTCACATTAGCTGTTTAAAAATATATTGTTCGGCCCTTAATTGGAACCCCCTCCCCCACCCCTAAATATGGGGCTACAGATCCCATCTACGAACTTGACCTTACACTTGACCCAAAGAATCTTCACACCAAGTTTCATCAACATTTCTCATTCCCTTCGAGAGTTATCGAGCTGACAGACGGACGGACAACTTTTGCGACGTCATAGGTATCCCTCCAGTTACGTTCTGGGATCCCAAAAACTCCTTTTTAAAATAGCTAAAAACGTCCTTTCAAAATCAGGATCGTATACTGGCAATGAGCATGACGAAGAACAACAGGTAAAAGCTGAATGCCCCGGTGTTCCGAAACAGTCACCAATCTAAGTACCAACCAAAGCATATCGCAGGTGCAGACAGGAGGAGTTTGTTTAGTTCCATGTTATATTTTTACAAAAGTAGTGGTGGATCGTCATACATGGTCAACATAGTCACAAATTATCACATATATGTTACAATTTTAAAATATAGTAATCAGACCAGATCAGCATACTGGGAAATCACCTTTGTTGCCAGTTATATTCAAATTAATTCATAAGTGCTGACTACTGCATATATATATATGTATTGACGAATGAAAAAATACTATGGTTGTATATATTAGTGTGTATATATTTATTGACGACCAAACGAGTATTATTGTTGTATATATAATTGTGCGCACGTCTTTTATTGACGACTGAACGAATATTCGGAACCAATAAACTGAACTGAACTGAATTAAAGCGCAAGTCACAATGGATACAGTTTCTGTTCTAATGTTACCAGACTCATTCTAAACTGCGCTGTGTTTTGAAGAAATTACATACTCATCCCGGCTGTTTCTAGCCGGGCGCAATTCCCTTAGCTTTGATAAGAAACACATAGAAAATTGCATTGCCAGTTCTGACCAATGAACTCCTGGGAATAGGAGGGGGAATCCGGTCCACTTATGAAAAGAACCAGACATAGCAGACGCAAAATCGGTGTAGCGCCGTCAGGAAGGATACAAATGACATTGTAAAGTCAAAATCTCAGAAATGAGAATGGATGAACCGATAAGGGACGGCAAATCAGTAATACAGGTACGACAGGTCTTTTATCACTCACTAAATGCCAAAGGAATTGCTTAACAGCTCCTCAAGATTACACTTTTATAAGAAGCATGATCCACCCTACGTACCATAGTTACTACGCATGACGTCGCGTATTCTGGCTTCTTGGAGTCAAGGCTGGAACGAATTTTTCTATTTTCGGCAACATATCGCGCCGCCAAATTGCCTAAATCATTGCACATGTTTCAGGTGGAAAAGTAATATTTTTAATATCTAGCTACATAGTTTCTTATCCGTAAAGAAAATAGTTCCAACCAAGAGGCCAAATGCTAAACTTTAAAACTGACGCCATAATGCCTCGAAGCGTTATCTTTTTTCGGCTATATTTGTGAGGGAAGGGTTCCGACAAGGGAAGAAATCAGTTGAATCGACAAAAACCAATTTACTTTTCATACGAAACCAGAGCTAGTTATCTAAGGATTCGGTTTCGTTTCGAGAAAGCTTTATCGGAAAGCATGCAGCTTCAAGCCACTTCCAGGTTTGGCATGCAACTTGGATGTTTCGGAACTCCGATTAATCTTTTCGGAAAACAAAGCCAGATCGAATTACCTGAGCACGATCCCGGTCATATCCTCTGCCGGTACCGCGGCCATAGCTTGCCTCGCGCCTCTGATGGGCCTCGTCCTCGTCGTAGCCACCGGTACCCCTTCCATATCCCCCGACGCTCCGCGCCCTTCCTCTGCCGCGATCCATAGAACCAGTACCACGTGCACCCCTCATTCCTCCTGTGGTGGCAGTAGTCGGAGATCGCCCCATGAGTTTAAGGACGGCGTCGCTGTTTATGCCGCGTTGCCAGGAGCGCTGCAAAACTTCAAGAAATCACAAAGAGATTGAATTCGTTCGTTCGTTTTTCTAGGCATGTTAGAGCTAAGGTTCTTTAGACATTGCTGTGTTGAAGCAACACTCTGAATTTGTCCCGTTTTATCTCTTTCTCAACAGTCCTCGAAATGGTAAGGGTCTATTCTAACCTCTGTGGTTTCCAAGGGAAATTTGGACCTCAGCCCAAATTGATAAAGTGATACAGCTTTCTGGAAAACTTCAACGCCACAAATGATGGTTTGTACCTGCCCAGAGCCTGAAATGTGTCAAGTGCAGGGGTCTATAGTCACTTCATATTGCAGAGGCAAGGCGCGTAGGCCTACTTTTAACTTTCGATGGTTCCAGTTCATCTACTTGCTCTGAAACAACGCGGACTACTGAGTCAGGGTAGCTCCTTAAGTTCTTATAATATGATTTACTTATGTCTCATAAGAACATTTGGGTTCGAAGTAAACTATCCCTCTCGTACCAAACACTCATACACTACTGGAGAAGTGTATAATCGTAACATTAGTTGCGTTTTTGTTTTCCCTTTTCAGCTTTGGCTTTTTATCGTTTTCAGGCCTTTTTTAACATTCTCGCGTTTTCGCAAGTTGCCGTTACTACTAAGGACTTTTCACTTTTCTCGGATGAAAACGCTATTTTGACAAATGCCATTTTATTCGTATTTTACTTGCACTTCAAATTTTGTATCTCTAAAATCCGAGACAGTCTCGAAATACTGATTTTCACTTGGAATCAAATACCTCTTTTATTGGTTTTTGGGGTAAACTGGCTAAAGTAGCGAGACAAAAAGCCAAAAGGAGAGCGTAACTTGGTCACCTACCAAGTCTGCCTTTTTGCAAAAAGCTGAGGGAAAAGGCGAAAGTCGGCGTTTGCCTTTTTGACAAAAACGAGAAATTGTCAAACAGTGCTTAGGACCATTTTACGAAAACGCAAAAAAAGTAAAAAGCCGTCAAAAAGGCGAGTGAAAAGTCGAACTAAAACGCAACTATTATCTAAGATCAGGTTTGAGAAACGATCACACTCGAGGGGTGCTGATACGCATGGGATCAGAAACGTATATTCCATTAAATTGTGAGGGAGCTAAATGAATAAGGTGTCTTTTCTTCATTATCAATAACTCTCGACCGTAAGAGTGGGTACCAGTTACGAAGTAGCCTACGTGCCACAATTTCGTTATGTGGACTAATTCATATGACAAACTGTCCTAGTGACAAATGCATTTCCTAAGCCCCTCCAATAACCCATCAAATTCTTGGTCTCATGTAAAACTCAGTACTTTCGCCTCTCACGAGGCATCTACAGCCCCAGAAACGAAACGAGGTAACCACTTACGTTTTCTTCCTCTGTGAAATTAACCAACGCAAGAGGAATTTGAGTCTTATCAACGAAGAGTGATTCGAACTCTACAAGGGATGTGGGTGGCTTGAGACCTTTGTGGTAGAGTGCCAGCATCTCTTCGCGACCGTACCGATGTTCTGCAAGCTTGTAGCGTTGTGAAGGTAGTATGTCGGGGCTCGGAGGAGGAGAATTTCCATCTCCAGACGAAAGAGCACGAAGCCTAAAGGATAAAGGTTTCTTTGATATTTCTGAAACGCTAAATGAACGTAAAACCGTTTCTTTGTCACTGAATTTCCATAGTTTTTCCAGTCTTTATTTATGTTCCCCTACTAAGCATTACTTTCATAGGATAAGTCATGGGGTGATCTTCTCAGACTAGAAGGCACTTGCAAGGCTGGTTTAGAGGATGAAAATATGAAATTTGCGTGTTCGTGGGTTTGTCCTGATCATTTGTAAGCTAATTTTTGAACTTGGCTGTAGTGATTCGCAGTTTGAAGGCGCTAGAAATTTATTTGTAGGCAAAACCCTTCAGACAAAAACGATAATAGGCCCTTGGGGAGCATTAATATATATCGTTTGGTCAAAAAAAAATTATTTTTACTTTTCGGTTAAGATGCGCACTTTAAGGGTGCTAGATATAAATATTTTAAGCAAAACCCTTGTAGCACAAATGATCATGGGCCGAAATGTATCGAGTGATCTAAAGTACTTTTTGGTATCCCAAAACGTAAGTGGAGGGATACCTATGACTTCGTAAGAGTTGTTCGTCGGTCGGTCGGTCTGTCCGTCCGTCTGCAAGCACGATAACTCTTAAGGGAATGAGATATTTTGTTCAAACTTGGTGTGAGAATTCTTTGGCTCAAAGAACAGGTCAAGTTCGTAGACGGGCTCCGTAGCTCTATATTTAGGGGTGGGGGTCCAAATTAAGGGGTCAACAAAATATATGTTTTAAAAGCTAATGAGATAGTCGACTTAAGAGCAAGCAGACATGCTAAGTCCGTATTTGATCATTATTTTCTCAGGACAAATAGCTCGCCCGGAATCCGGCTAAAAGTTTTAGTTGATTAGAATTTAGAGGTTCAATATAAAGGTATGGAGACATGCTGAAGACTCCCCGAACATACAGTTCACCCGGAATCCGGCCAAAACGGAAATTTTTTAAAAGTAAACGTTTTCCTTGTAGTTGATTAGAGGTTAGATAAAAGGGTAAGGAGACATGATGAATCCGAATAAACAAATTATTTTCTCAAAGTTCGCCGGAAATTCGGCCTAAAACCGTAAATTTATTAAAAGTAAAGATTTTACTTAAGGTCTATTAGAGAGGCCCGACACAGGGGCAAGCAGACATGCTAAATCGGTATATGCAAATTATTTTCTCTCTGGACATATAGTTCGCCCGGAATCCGGCCAAAACTGGAAAATCTATCGAAAGCACAAGTTATATCTAAAGATGATCAGAGGTTCCATTTAGGTGAATCAATATATGAAAATTATTTTCTCGTCGGATAAACCGTTCGCCCATAATCCGGCAAAAACCAGGCGATTTACAAAAAGTAATAGTTTTGTCTAAAATGAGCTGTTTGGCTGTAATTTTTCAACAGAAGACCATGATGGAATCATTTATGTTTATTCCTAACGGCTGATTATTGATAAATAGTAAAATGTATAAGGAGTCTGACGAAGACCAGATCTCTAAAAGCCCCGAAGGTCTGGATCAAAAGTCCAATAAACAATAGTTTTTTGGGATCCCATCGAAACCGTTGGTATTATTTTTGTAGAAACTTGGCATATAATAGAACAAGCAGCAGCTGGCTGTTGCTTCAGCAACAGTTGCGTGTGTTTTTTTTTTTATCTCAGTCCTCCTCACGATTCTCCTATTTCGCGTTTATTTACAACTGAGATGAAACCAATTCTTATTTCCTTGCATTTTTCCTCGAACACGAGAATGGGGAAAGATTCGTAACACTACATTATCGAGATGTCAGTTGCATGGTCTTTTCTCGTTTCTCCTTTACTCGTTCTCGACAGCTCTTCCTCAATCCAAAATGCTACTTTGTATTTGTAATAAGATACGAGAACTGAGTACTGAGATATAAAAAAAATGCAACTTATATAGGCTATTGGTAATCTATGACACCTCTAACAGATGCTGTATAACATTCCACATAATTCCACGTAAAAACTTACCATTCTGGGCCGAATTTGAGTGCTGTGTCAGTCATTCTGTGAAACAAGGAGGACCTTGACCTGAAAAGAACAAATGACACAGTTCTAGAATAAAGAGTGTGTTCCACCCTCGTACCAATAGTAACTATTAGTTACTATTTCCGTTCCAACCTCACCAAAAGTTACTATGCTGACCGTTCCAACCTTCTCGAAATAATAACTAACAGTAACTATTTGCTTACCACGCTCGGGAGCGTAGTAACTACGGATCTCTGAATCGTGATTGGTCGGATTCGCCCGTGGTATGATATTTTGCAGAAAAATAGAAAAGTCGTTCCAGCCTTGACGGAAAAAGCCAGAATTCGTGACGTCATGCGTAGTAACTACGGTGAGTAGGATGGAACACGCTCAAAGAGACCATCGGCACTGACCATATATTCAAATAATGTATATCACGGATACGTCAGCTATGTTATGATACTATGACACAAATAATGTATCCGTTGTATACATTATTTGAATATGTGTTTCAAAGTCAGCTTGGGCTCAAGGAATATTTATCGTTACTGAAGACTTACTGTACAGGAGAGAGGCTTGAAAACAAAAGAGCATGCTCTGTTTAGGATTTTACAATCAAGGGCTGCAACAGCAAGTCTATTGTTTTGGCCTAAGACTTAAAAATACTTATCTTACTATTTTTTAACTTACTCGAACTTCCACAATTTAAAGAGATGAAGCCTATTCTGCCAGAATGTGACCTCTCACCCAAGAAGGTATCCCATCAAAAGTTAACTGACTGTGACATTAGTTACCAAAGTTGTTACAGAGATGTTACAAAAAGCAAAGTTGCTGGTGAGCCACTTGGGACAGTCCTTTAAGTTGGACCAACTCTGAAACTGATGCCTAAGGGAATTTAGGTAGTGCTACCAAGTTGTTGGCAGGAACAGTGGGTTCTCCTACTGTGGTCCTAAAGCTGGGACCTTGTGACTTTTCGAGGCACACCCCATAATACCACAAAATAGGAACTTTGTTTCCAACTGTGCTTGAAGCCACCCAACCATCCACTCCAGTCCTTAGCAAATCTCTGATTCTTGGCAAACCTTGGGTATACCACTATTTTGAATAGCCTTCGACAAATGACAGTTACCCTCTGTCAATGTTGGACAAAAATGGTGTACTTAAGAAGTATTACGTAAGTATTAAGAAAACTACTAAAGTAGGACTAAGTAAGTAATTATTTTACTTTTTCACCCACGGTTTTGCAAAGCGGAGTATAAGAAATAAAAACAAAGACAAAACACATAAGAAATCAGAAATTCAAGTAGTAGCACTTTACGTTGTGCACAGTGAGAGAAAATAGTCTTTGCAGCTAGTAGTATTCTTTACAAAGGGTGCAGTGCAGACTACTTCACACAGCGCCCGAAAGCCACCAGTTATTTCTGAAGGCTTTTTAACTGTTAGAAAAACGCCACCAAAGATATTTCTGGGATCCCTAAACGTAAGTGGAGGGATACCTATGACTTCGTAAAAGTTGTCCATCTGTCTGTCTGTCTGGCCGTCTGTCCACACGATAACTCTCGAAGGGAAGAAGATATTTTGATAAAACTTGGTGTGAGGACTCTTCAGGTCAAGGGAGAGGTCAAGTTAGTAGATGGGCTCTGTAGCTCAACATTTAGGGGTGTGGTCGAACTTAATTAGGGCGAACTTAAGGGGTAAGAAGACATGCTGAACGAATATGAAAACCATCTCCTTGCCTGACAAGTAATTCGCCTGTAATCCGGCCAAAACCAGAAAGTTTGTTAAATGTCAAAGTTTTCTTTGAAGTTAATTAGATGTTCGATTTCGGGGTAAGAATATGAAAATATGAAAATCATTTCCTCGTCGGACAAGTATTTCGTGCGGAGTCCGGTTCGAAAGGAAAATTGGTGGAAAGTAAAAGTTTTATCCGAAGTTGGTAAGATGTCCAATTTAGGGGTAACAAGACATGCTGAATCTGCCTGGATATATAGTTGGCCCAGAATCCAGCTGAAACCGGAAAATTTGTTAAAAGTTTTATCTGAAGTTGATTAGATGTTTGATATAAGGTAAGGAGAAAGATAGGGTATGCAAGTACAATTGTACTTGCATAATCAGCATTTCGCATAGGCTATTACACACTGTGGTACTACTCATGTACGGTATCAGCTATCAAGAAATCAGGGGTATGGTGTAGACTAACCAAACATCAATTCTTACAAAAACCAGAAATAATTGGTGCTGAGCTCCAGTTCAGGTAAATGGGAGGACAGAAAAAAGAGCACTAAGCAAAAATGTACTCCTGCACATTCCACAGAACCATAGGTTATAAAAAGGATCACCCTAGGCCATGTCTAGACTATCATTCTGCAGCATAGTCGCATTTTTGTCACCTATCTACCACGGCCTTGGTTCATTTTCCCGTTTTTTAGCAACAAGCATTTACTCCTTCACTGCTCTTTTGACCGTTTCTGGACCAAGTCCTTTGTCCTTTCTACCCAGGCCTGAAGAGAAAGCAGATTGGCAACTTCCGGGTGAGTTGACCAATCTGCTCAGGAGAACGTTGCCAGACTCCTCTCTGCCAAAAATGGTCAAATTAGCAGAATGGACAGAGGACTCTGGAGAGAACCTTTGAGCTCTTTTGACAAAAATGCAACTATTCTATTTAAATTTGAGCAAAGGCTTCGTTTTGGTAAAACGTAAGGGGGGGGGGGGCTGTGACATCATCCCAGGCCCTCTTTGGGGCTGTTTGAAGGGGATGAATTCTGCAAAATATACTTGGTCCAAAATCAAGGATGTTTGAAGAGTTAAATGTTTTAGTTAAATGTTGTCAACTCATGTTGGAGTTGGCAATAGGGGCGTCACAACTGGGGGGGGGGGGGGAGGGGGGACACCCCCCCCCCCCCCCGTGCTGTTGGCTAGTCGGTTGGCTAGCTCCCTGATTTTTCTTAAAAACAGTTGATTTTCTTAATGAAAATAGTCGTTTTTACTTGAAAATTGGTCGATTTTAGTCAAAAATGTAATTTTTATTGTTGGAAACAGTCCTTTTTTCTCCAGAAAAAGGTGGTAAAAATTCCCAGTCAGTCGGTAAATTCCTTGTCCCCCCCCCAAACAGTTTGGCTAGTAACACCTCTGGTTGCCAATCTCCATTCTCTGCAGGCTTGGGAAGAAAAGGACCTGGTTCAAAAATGGTCAGAAGAGCAGTGAGGAGTAAGTGCTTGGTGCAAAAAATGGAAAAATTAACCAAGGCCTTGGAAGATAGGTGACAAAAAATGCGACTAATGAGGTTTTATAGTGGAGCTGACTGGAAAAATGGTGGTTTCTACTATTTTTAAAGAAAAAGATAAGAAACTAAACAGAAAACTCCAAATTTTACAAAAATAACCATTGATAATTGTAAAAGAGAATTTAAAATGAATTATGACAAATTTGGTACAAGACCACAAGAAGACTGTCCCCAGTCATCAAATATCACAATAGCTGCATTTTTGCCATTATCCAGCTAAGCGACCTTCAAGATTTCCCACTACAAGTTGTTTCCTTCCTTCGGTTAACTGACCTAAGTTTTTATAAGATGTTTTATTTTTGCTCTGTTTGCCGGTCCGTCAACTGACCTGTGGAAAGAGGCGGGAGCTCCGTCCAACAGAACTACGCTGTTGGCACTGAGCAAAATTCAACATTCTCATTGGAGAGATAGGCGCCGGGGAAGATGCCATTTTATCTTATAAGCCATTTTTTAGAGCTCAGTTGAACCGACTGGCAAGATGAAAAAACGGTCATGGTTGGTTTACACACTGCATAAAATCCGAGCGCATTTTTAAATCCGAGCATATTTTACACACGTTTTGAGCTTGAAAACATTTCTAGCAATACGGAAACATTAGAGAAACCAGTCCATTTTGTATTTGAATACGTCTGTATTGCTAGAAATCTTTTCAAGCTCAAAATGTGCGTAAAATACGCTCGGATTTTCCGCAGTGTGTAAATGGACCATCAATAGTGGCAAATAGGCAAGTTAACCAAGCTATGGAGAAATGGCAAAAAAAAACAGCCAATCCCAAAGGATTTCTCTTTATGTGAGAAGAGTAGATTTTTTTCTGCTGGGTAATCTGCTAAATTTTTCAGAAATCCTCACCAGTTCTGCATCATCTCCAGCTCAGAGCCTCATTTTAGTTACAATCGTGCTGCTACAACACTTCTTTGCTTCAGCACAAGATATGATTTGAATTCTTCGCCTGCAAGACTTCTTCTTAGCTGAAGCAGCACCTTGCAGGCAAGCACAGACTTGGTCGGCAAGTCTGCGATCTTTGAGAAGCAATACCGTCTTCCTTGGAAGCACTGCAGTGCAAAAACCAACACAGAATGAATCAGCCCAGAACCAAACCAGAAGTTGTCCTGCAGCGTTTAACAAAAATGAGTCTCACAATGACCAGGCTCAAAGCCTAAGCAGCAGAACTAACAGTACAGACAGAAGTCTTGCCACTTTACTTGGACTAGTGAGATCAAGAAGAATTGTATATTACACTGAACTAGAATGTTACAGGATTGGTCGGCGGTCAATACCCCGACGTGTGTGGTACAAGAAATAGCGGCACGAGGCATTCTGTTCCAGAATTTTTCAAGAAAAATACCTTGAAATTATCTCTTCCTAGTAAAGATGGCTGGAATAGCCGATATACCTAAAAATCGCGTGGATAGAGTGTCGATACAGGAATATCGCTACGATGTACACCGATACCTAAACAGATCCGCATGGCAAGAATAAAAAGATTTTTACTTTCGCGCTAGATGGCATCAAGGCACACAGGAAAAGACGAAGATCATCGGCAGTTCGGTACCTTGTGTGGATTCACTTTTAAACCCCCCTCTCCTCAAAGAAATATAATATTGCAATTTCGTACGGTTTCAGCTCCAGTGAAGTGTAGTACTTCTCCATTAGAGGATGAAGATTATAGCTTTGATAACGGTTCTTCACCTTTGTTTCAATGGACCACAACAAAATATTTGCGCATGGACCTCCAAATATTCAAGTATGGAAATCTGGACCTCACTACGCTTTACACACCGCAGACTTGGACAGCTCTCTAATAGAGGTAAGGCTAGTGGGTCCGCATGGTCCGCCGATAATTCTTCAAAAAATGAGGGTACGAGAGGCTTTCAAATTTTGCTTTACATTTTGGAAAGCCCAGTAGGCCAACATGTATATCTTGTGTTTTTGGACTCCTTTTCTCTTGATGGCTTTGTCGCAATTTTTAAAAGTGGCGCGCACAGTTTTCAGGTATTTGACGTCAAACCTCCACTTCGGAGAGGGAAGTCTGTACAGAGTCGAAAAGTGCCAACAAGAAAATCGCCAATTTCAAGGGCAAGTACTGGTATGTTCGAAAACGATAAACCTGAACAATTCTATCGGGAAACGATTATTTCTTGTAAGAGTTTTGTCTTAACCGTGGAAGCTTAGCGATGGTACAGAGTTCACTGCCGTAATCCGGAGAACTGGATTCAATTCTAGACGCCTGTAAATCGTATTGGTCTTCCCAGAATATCGAATTCCCCTCGGGGAGCTAAGGAAGAACAAAAGATTCGACTGAATTTCCACTTAAAGGTGCCGACGACTTTTAATCCATTGTCGTCGCTTCAGACAGGAAACTTGAGAATATCGAAGATTTCTGTTTGAAACTGATGATGATGCTGATCCTGTCCGAACTTTCAGTCTGCGACAACCAGGTCTTGGTAGTTTGTCCGCCCGTGAATCTAAGAGCGTGTTCCACCCTTGTAACAATAGTTACTATTAGTTACTATTTCCGTTCCATCCTCACGAAAAGTTACTACGCTGACCGTTCCAACCTTGTCGGAATAGTAACTTATAGTTACTATTTGCTTACCATGCTCGGGAGCGTGGTAAGCGTAGTAACTACGCATCTCTGGAACGTGATTGGTCGGATTCGCCCCTGGCGTGAGATCCTGCTGGAAAATAGAAAAATCGTTCCAGCCTTGACGGCAAAAAGCCAGAATTCGTGACGTCATGCGTAGTAACTACGGTAAGTAGGATGGAACACGCTCTAAACGTTATGCTTGGCCTAGTATGATTCCGCACGCATACACCGTGGTGGTGTTATGTTGTTGGAATCAGGGATAGCGGAGTATTTTTGGTGCAGGGGTATTTCAGCGTAGGGCTATTCCTTGACTGATTGGGGTATTTTTGTCACGTGACGTGGGTATACCCATCCTAAAATTCATAGATCTTACACATTCTAAGAGTCTACATAACCCAGTCTTTTCAATTCGCCCCTGACGACTTCGGCTATAAAACCCCGGGAGTGCAATGCGAGGAACTGCCTGACTTGTGGAATTTCAGTCAATAAACTAAACGGTTGGATTTGGAATTATGATTTGATTTAAAACTATGTGTTTTTTTGGGATCCCAAAACGTAAGTGGAGGGATACCTATGACATCACAAAAGTTGTCCGTCTGTCCGTCCGTCCGTCTGTAAGCACTATAACTCTCGAAGGGAATGAGATATTTTGATGAAACTTGGTGTGAGGACTGTTTGGGTCAAGAGTAAGATCAAGTTCGTAGATGGGGTCTGTAGCCCTACATTTAGGGGTGGAGGAGGGGGTTTAATTTAAGGGGCAAATGAAATATTTTTAAACATGTAATGTGATAGTCGATTATGGGGTAAAAAGACATGCTGAACACAATGGTGAAAACCATTTTGTCATCGAACAAGTAGTTCGCCCGGAATTCGGCCAAAACCGGAAAGTTTGTTAAAAGCAAGAGTTTTATTTGAAGTTGATTAGATATTCGATTTAGGGATAAGAACACATGCTGAGCATGATGGTGAAACACATTTGTTCGCCGGACAAGTAGTTAGCCCGGAATCCGGCCAAAACCGGAAAGTCTGTTAAAAGTAAAAGTTTTATTTGAACTTGATAAGATGTTCGATTTAGGGATAAGAAAACGTGCTGAACACGATGGTGAAAACCATTTTCTCGCCGGGCAAGCAGTTCGCCCGGAATTCAGACAAAACCGGAAAGTTTGTTCAAAGTAAAAGTTTTGTTTTAAGTTGATCAGATGTTCAATTAAAGGGTAAGAAGACATGCTGAACCCTTATGGGAACAGTATTTTCTACCAGGACAACTTGTTCGGCCGGAATCAGGCCATACCGGAAAATTTGTTAAAAGCAAAAGTTTTATTTGAAGTTGATTAGATGACAGATTAGGGGTAAGATACACGCTGAATCTGTATATGACAATCTTTTTTTTTACCTGGACATATAGTTCGTCTGGAATCCGGTTGAAACCGGATTTTTTTTATAAGTTGAACTTGTACTTGAAGTTGATTAGATGTTCTTTATACGGATAAGGTGATACGCTGAATTCGTTTCTGACCCTTTTTTTTCTGGACAAGTATGGTAGTTCGTAATTGTCTGGATCAAATATTAGATTTTTGGGATCCCATCGAAACCTTTGGTCTTGTTGTGTTTGATAATGGGATTCACAGTAAGTAAGTAAGTAATTTATTTACAACCCAACATTTCGATAAAGCGGAGCACAGAAAAATAAATACAACACATAAACACACAGAAAAAAACACCTAATTTTCAATCTTCGGCCAGGAAGCTATGGATAACGTCGTGCGCTGGTTTGGCCCTCTTCTCCATGATTTTTTGTAGCGACGGAAACATCCAGAACGGTAACACTTGCATCTTGAATTTTGAACTTGTCCGTCAATTTCCGGTTATGACATAATTGCGACAAGTGGAGCAGGTGCTTTGCATATTCAGAATAACATGATCTCATCTTTTTAATCTCCTTCATTCGCAGAACATGAGAGACACCAGAACGAAATAGTATACGCCCCTCATAAAATTCCTCCCAGATTAGTTCTTTTTTTGCCGCTAGGTGCGCTATCGTAAAGAAAACAATAACACGTTACTTCCTGGTGTACGTTCTTCTAGGTTTGTTTAGCTATCTTCAATTCCTCTAGGCCTAGCCATGTTTAAAACTGTTTAAGATGCCTTTTTCTCTATTTTTGCTTTATCCAACTCTGTTCTGTCAAGCGTCATCAATTCTTTCATTTCTGGCTTCCGACTTTAGCGCTGAGTGCTGGCTGACTTTTCCATGGGGCTAATACGAGACTCGATATGAAGCCAAAGCCTAATTGCTTATTCACCCTTCAGATAACTTATACCAAGATCTCACGTGTGATTGTTATTGTTCCTCTAGCGCGTCTGGCGGCAATTCGTCATCGTATTTGTGAGGGACGTATAGAAGGAGCGCAGAAGGTGCTGTACAAATTTCCCAAAGCTTTACGATTATAGCGCCCCCGGTTGGGGGCGCAGTTTTAAACATAGGTTTCGCCCGGTTCGGCCGAAACCGGACGGATTGATTAACAAACTTCTTGAAAAAAAATTTTTCAAGCTTCAGTGTTTTTTTCTTTTTCTTTTGATTAGTTGTTTGTAGAAAATTATACGTTTAGTTTTGTTCCTTTTTTAGTTGTGAAATGCCGTAAGGCTAAATAACGTAATAAATTAATTCAAGCCTGTAACTTAAGTGCGAGCCTGTGACAGTCGTAGACTGCCGTGCAAAACTAAAGTACATACGCCTTCTGCATTCCCTGTATTACCTTGATTAGACGAGCGTCGAGCAATATCTTGCTTCTACTTTCGAGCTTGGTTGAAGATCTCTTCCAAGTCTCATCCAAAACCTTCGCCTCAGTTCGCTATAAAACGCTGTGGTAGTAAGGTCTGTGAATAAGCTGGATTGAAATACAGGTGGTGGACCTGCCAAGAGTTCTATTTCTTTTGAGAATCTTCGTTTTTACAGTGCGGCTGATCTGGAACACATTCGATTGTCGGTGTGGAGGTGGTCAGAATTCTAACTTCGAATATTAGGACGACCCAAAATACACTTCCACTCGCTTTGGGGTGGGGGATCAAGTAACTGAACGTATGGCTTGCCTGGTACTCACTGATGCAAGCTGTAGAAGTATTCCTTCAACCCAAGTTGGCTGTGGATCATGTTTAATGTTGCTAAACGCATTATAGCCAGATGACATTTTATCGTGACCAGGGTTCTAATCAGGCAGCAGCTAAATTATGAAGTTCATATTTCTTACATCATGTTAATTTTTCTAGCTACGACCGGAAAATGACTTTCGCCAGGAAGGGCCGAACTTCGAAGTAAATCTCAGCTGATCTATCTGTTTAGTACCATCAAACACAATATGAATATATATTTAATAGCCAATTGGCCGTACAAACTACGTGATGGTTACAATACACTTTATATCACTCAATACTCATCTTTATTTAACTAATATACTCTTTAAAAATTGGCATATTTTAAGTATCTTAGTTTTATTTTTTGTTTCAAGAACATCGGGGAGCGTGATAGTATACCCATTCAAGCTGGATACTTTCCACTGACCAATAATAATTTAGTTTCTCCTGTGTATAGAGGCAATCGAGAGAATAAGCTAGTACAATACAGGTATGCTTATTTGAACGTTTGCTGACTCTGAACAGTGTCATTTCATGCACTCATGCACATTAGGGGCCCTTGAAAACATCTGAACAGATATTTAGGATTTCCTTCTACCTTTTAGCCTAAAACTGCACTGTCTGAATAGAAGTATGTTCAAACAAGCATACCTCTCATTCAAAGAAGAAACAGAGAAAACAAATTAAAAAAATATACTAACAATAAGCAACAGTGTAAGCAAACAGACACAGAGAAACTCGTGAAACTGCCTTACATAAACGTAATCAACAAAAATCAGCAGCTACGGTTCAATGTAAAGGATTTCACGTCATGGGCTATTTTCGTATTTATTTATAGCTCTGCTGCATTTCTTTTACCTTGTTGATTACTTTAATTTGCACTTTTGGCCCTTCTTGATCTGTTGAACCCATCCGTTCTTGACGATATTGTTGGAATTATTAGGGTCGGCTATTTCCAAGACACATCATTCCACTCGGTGTCTAACGAATTCTTGAAAGTCTAGCTAAGTGTTAAGGGAATTGGGTATATTTCGTGCATCACGTACTTGAATATCTGAAGGAAGTTATACCGGGGCTAATGTGATTGTTTGTCGCCACATGTTAGAATTTTCCCTTGCAATTGCCAACCAGGAATATGCTCTTGCCAATTTTTTCCAGGTCCGGGAAAAGATCCGCTTCATAACCTGAGTGGTCCGCGAATGCAAATTTATGTTTGAAAGTACAATCGTCGTTCAGTATTACTGCTCACCGATTTGTAAAATATATAAATCTGCATTGTCACTTCACATCACTCACTCACTCACAGTGTCACACAAATCTGCACACACCTCGCATGATGAGGTGAGAAGAACCACGAGAAGGCCCAGAAGTGTCGGACGAAAAACTAAACCTGACTATTGACTTTTTTCAAGAACACCCTTTGAGCCACAAAAATAAACTAAAGCAAAGAAACAATTATAATATTTTATAGGGATGAGAAAAACTTAAAAACGGAACTTGGTCAAACTGAATTCTGTTGTTTCGGCTCTGCTAACATTGTCGAAGAAGGATTTAAGATTTCAAATACAGCGGAACGTTGACGCTTCCACATTATATTCGGATACAGCCTATTCTTAATAATACAAAAAGAGCCATAATAGAAAAAATCCGATCAGAGGACGAAGAAAATATCCCAGGGTACACATTAGGGTAGCGGACGTTCTTTCGTCTTGCCAGACGAATGGACAGGCTCTAGGAAATACTGAGCAAATCATGAACGTTCGCGAAGAACTAAAAGATTTTAAGAGGGAGGTTTTTGGGGTGGAACGCAGGGATCTAGGCGAGACCCCCCCCCCCGGAAAAAAAAACCCGACAACCCCTCCTCCCGACCAAACCGTCCTGGTATCAAACTCCTTCCCCGGGCGACCCCCCCCCCCCCCCCCCCCGAATCCCTTACGTTTAATACAAATCCAAAACATTTAACTCAGATTTAACTTAACTTCTCGTGATCTCATCTAACTGAAGTGGAATTCTGGTACAACAAGAAAACGAAGCTTGTGCGAGTTGCAGCAATAAAAGTGCAAATCATACAATTAAGAGGCATTTTTTAATGGCACTTGCCTTCCGGCCATGTGCCATATACCGATCACTTTTCCGTCGGTCGGTCGGTCGGTCTGTCTGTCGGTCGGTCGGTTAGTCCGATGTTTGCGAGTTAGGGTACTTCCAGATATGCTAGGACAATGAAACTTGGCAGGCATATTAGGGACCCGACCAAACTAAGTTGGAAATAGTCACTTGCCCGACCCGACTATCGTGGGGGGAGGGAGGAGAGCCGGAATCCGGAATTTAGTGGCAAGCATAACTTTCGAACGGGTTATCGGATCTTAATGAAAGTTGATATTTGGAGAGACGTCATGTCTCAGATGTTCCATTTTAAGTCCGGACCGAATCCGATGAATGTGGGAGGGGGGGGGGGGGGGCGCAGGGGGGGGGGGCCGGAAATCATATGACAAGCTTAGAGTGGAGGGATCGGGATGAAACTTGGTGAGAGGAACAAGCACAGGCCCTAGGTACATCATTGGCAGAAGCGGACGGGATTCGTGCACTGTGGTGGGAGTTGGAGGGGGGGGGGGGCGGAATTCCGGTGGTACGGAGTTAAGTTACTTCTAGGTGGGCTGGGACAGTGAAACTTGGCAAGCGTACCAGGGACCCGACCAAACTAACTTGGAAATAGTCACTTCCCCGATCCGACCACCGTGGAGGGAGTGGAGGGAAGGGGAATCCGGAATCTAGAGGTACGTATAACTTTGGAACGGGTAATCAGATCGTAATGAAACTTGATATTTGGAAAGACCTCGTGTCTCGGATGTCCCATGTGAAGTCCGAACCGGATCCGATTATTGGGGGGGGGGGGGGTAAGAGGGGGAGCCGTAGATCTTGTGACACGCTAAGAGTGGAGCGATTGGGATGAAAATTGGTGGGAAGAACAAGCACAAGCCCTAGATTCATCAGTGACAGAACTGGATCGGGTTCGAGCACTGTGGGGGGAGGAAGGGGGGTCCGGAATTCCGGTGATCACCAGTTAAAGTACTTCCAGATGTGCTAGGACCATGAAACTTGAATGAAACTCATGGGTTTTGCTTACAACTGAATTTCTTAAAGTACAAATGATACTTTTGATTAAAATATACATTTCATTCTCCCTATGAGCTCATCATCATTTTTGCTTCAAGAGTTTTGATTACAGATGAATCTCTAGCGCCCCTAAAGTGCGCATCATCACAGCCAAATGTATTACCAAACGATACGTTCTCTTGATTTCCAAAGACCCATTATCTCAAGGGTTTTGCTTACAAATAATCACAATAAACCCACGAACTGAAGAATTCCTACTTTCATCCACTGACCCAGCCTTACAAGTGCCATATGAGCTTGCAGCTCTTGTTTAAGGCACTTGCCTTCCAGCCAAGTGCCATATACCGATTACTTTTCCGTCGGTGTGTCTGTCGGTCGGTCGGTCGGTTAGTCCGGTGTTTGCGAGTTAGGGTACTTCCAGATAAGCTAGGACGATGAAACTTGGCAGGCATACGAGGGAACCGACCAAACTAAGTTGGAAATAGTCTCTTGCCCGATCTGACCATCGTGGGGGGAAGAAGGGGAGCCGGAATCCGGAATTTAGTGGCATGCATAACTTACGAACGGGTTATCGGATCTTAATGAAATTTTATATTCGGAAAGACGTCATGTCTCAGATGCCCCATTTCAAGTCCGGACCGAATCCGATGAATCTGGGGGGGGGGGAGGGAGGGACCGGAAATCATGTGAAACGCCTAGAGTGGAAGGACCGGGATGAAACTTGGTGAGAGGAACAAGCACTAGCCCTAGGTGCATCATTGACAGAACCGGACGGGATTCGTGCACTGTGGGGGGAGTTGGAGGGGGGTCCGGAATTCCGGTGATACGGAGTTAAGTTACTTCCAGGTGGGCTAGGACAGTGAAACTTGGCAAGCATACCAGGGACCAAATCAAAACAACCTGGAAATAGTCACTTCCCCGATCCGACCACCGTGGGGGGAGTGGAGGGAAGGGGAACCCAAAATATAGAGGTACGTATAACTTTGGAACGGGTGATCGGATTTTAATGAAACTTGATATTTGGAAAGACCTCGTATCTCGGATGTCCCATGTGAAGTCCGAACCGGATCCGATTAGTGTGGGGGGAGGGGGAGTCAGAGGGTGGAGCCGTAGATCTTGCGACACGCTTAGAGTGGAGCGATTGGGAGGAAACTTGGTGGGAAGAACAAGCACAAGCCCTAAATTCATCAGTGACAACTGGATCGGATTCGAGCACTGTGGAGGGAGTTAGATAGGGGGGAGGGGGGTCCGGAATTCCGGTGATCACGAGTTAAGGTACTTCGAGATGTGCTAGAACCATGAAACTTGGCTTGGACATTAGAGACTTGACATGGTTCGATCATTTTTGCTTCAATGGTTTTGCTTACAACTGAACTTGTTAAAGTAAAAATGATACTTTTGAGTAAAATATACATTTCATTCTCCCGATGAGCTCATCATCATTTTTGCTTCAAGAGTTTTTATTACAGACGAATTTCTAGTACCCCTAAAGTGCACATCATCACAGCCAAATGCATTGCCAAACGATAGGTTCTTGTGATTTCCAAGGACCCATTATCTCAAAGGTTTTGCTTACAAATAATCACAACAAACCCACGAACTGAAGAATTCCTACTTTCATCCTCTGACCCAGCCTTCCAAGTGCCATATGAGCTTCCAGCTCTTGTTTCAAAGTTAAGTCTAGTTCCAAGTACAACAACTAGGCATTTTTTCCAGTTATTCTACTCTTATATACCCGTCAGTACGTAAATAAGCTAATCCGGGTACCCAGCTAATCCCTTGTACTATCCATGGCGTAGGGATTATTTGGGACTAGGAGATTCTTTTGGGGTTGTCTTTTTTATTTATGCGGGGGGTTTCGCCGAGGTTTTCTTGGGTATCGGGGGTTTTTTGGTCGTGTTTGTTTTTGTACCGGGGGGGAGGGAGGGTTGCCAGGAAGGGGGGGGGGGTCGCCGTAACCCGGAACACAGAGAAGGAATGGTCGGTACGGAGGATGGGAAACAAATATTTTCTAGGTGTTAACAATCTCGGAAGGTTCGTTAACCGGGAATGTAGGACAGGGAGCACGTTCGAAAGGCTTGTACGGGTTTCGGTTTCGTCTTGCGCCTTTCTACGACGGCAATTTTGTAGTGTTTTTTGTGTTTTTGAAATTTACCATGGCTGGCAAGGCCTTACCGTCAGATAAATACTACTACTGTACAAAGAACCATAACTACAAATCTCCCGACCACATCTCCACCTAATCAATAGAGGCGGCATGCGACAGTAAAAGAGCACTTATGTTTTATTGCTCAGTCTGGGAAACAGGGTGCTCTTATCGATGGAATCCGAACCGTAGAAACATAATTTTACGCACGGGTGACGACTTCCACGTATTTTTTAGCCCTGAACGCGAGCATAGGAACAGAACGTTCTCTGTTTGCCGGCCGCCTCGTAGACTCTCGACCTTGCGTCTGCTCCAATTAGTCAATTTAATCGTGAAGAGAGACAGGGAGGCGAAGAAAGAAAAATTGCTTTTCCCAAAATTCCAGAACGACATCCAGAAGCAATGCTATGATAGTCAGTGAAACATGCGACAGAGCATACTTCTACTTTTTTTGCTGAACATTTTCGGTGCTACGTTCGGTTATAGTCACCAGCGTGTGGCGTACCCGACCAAATGTTATAGTAACCCCTTGTGTTTCAATGGGGGGAGATGCACGGGAAGTGGTGAAAGCTCGTGTCAGTGTTCAAAAGGATTTGTCGGAAGCAGGTGCCAGTACGGTAAGTTCACCCTTTATTACGTCATTCTTGGCTTCCCGAGGGCGAGGGTTTTCACCGGATTCCGGTAGAATCTACTTGCCCTGCCAAGATATAAAGTTCAGATCCAGAATGCATTCCTTACCATCAAATAAACTGTCTCGTTAGCTTAAACAAGTGTTTTGGATCCCGAAACCTAAGTGGAGAGGGATACCTATGACTTTGTAAAAGTTCTCCGTTTACCCGTCCGTCCGTCTATCTGTCAGCAGGATAACTCTCGAATAAAATGAGGTATTTTCGTGAAACCTGGTACGAGGATTTTTGGGTCACAGGTCGAGTTAGTAGATGGGATCTGTAGCCCTATATTTAGGGGTAGGGGAGGGGTTTCAAATCAAGGGGCGAACAAATATTTTTAACAGCTAATGATATAGTCGATTCAGGGGTAACAAGACCTGTTGAAGACGTATATTTAAATCAATTCCTCGCCAGATAGGTAATTCGAGCGGAATCCCGGCAAACCGGAATATTTGTTAAAAGTAAAAGTTTTATTTGGTGTTGTTGTTTTGTTTTTAAACTCCGCGTAGCATCTTTTCTACAAAATAATCCTGTTTTCGAATTTTTGGGCTACGACTCCTCCTCCACTCGGTGACTCAACACATTTGGTGTCGATTAGATGTTCGATTTAGGGGTAAGAAGACATGCTGAGCAGGTGTATGAAATTGTCCCGTGGGACAAGTAGTTTGACTGGAATCTGGCCAAAACCGGAAATTTTGTTAAAAGTAAAAAGTTTATCTGAGGTTGATCAGATTTTCGATTTTTCGGGTAAGAAGACATGCTGAATCCGTATATGAAAATCACTTTCTACCCGGACATACAGCTCGCTCGGAATCCGTCTGAAACCGGAAATTTTTTTAAAAGTTAAAGTCTTATCTGAAGTTGATTTGAGGTTCGATTTAAGGTTAAGGAAGGAGATGCACTGAATTCGTTTTTGAGCTTTGTTTTTTTGCCAGACAAGTAGTTCGCTCGGAACCGAAAATTTGGCAGAAGTAAGACTAGAAGTTGTGATCGATTAAATTTCGTCAAAGCAGGTATGACGTCTAAGGGTAAATACACATGCTGAATCCATATCTGAACCTGGTTTTCTCAGATGGTTAGCCATTGGCCTTAATCTGTTTCTAATTAATAGTAAAAATTTTCAAAGAGTCTGGCGAAGACCGGACATCTACAAGACCCAAGTGTCTGGATCAAATATTAAGATTATGGGATCCCATCGAAACCTTTGGTCTTGTTTTTTTCACGCCTCAGTTCTATACGAGATTCCTTTTAGATGGCGCTTCGGGGCCATCCGCGAACCGCCGTGAACTTTACCTGTAATCTGACCCAAAGGATCCTAACATCAAGCTTGAACAAAAAAAAATTTGAATCCGTGCGAGGGTTATCGTGCGGACAGACGGACGGAGAAACTAGCTGATGAGTCATCAGCTCACGTGAGCGGACTGACGTTTGGGTCAAGATAACAGTGGACGAAATTATACGTGGGAGTTTTTGTAAAAATAATTTTAGTCTTGTTTCTTTATTTACGTCGTTTTGCCACCACAGTAAATGTACCCTACGGCGGAAGGGTGCCTCTCGGTGTTCATTCAGCTTTTATGTTTAGTTTTTGGACTCGAACTGGACTTCATTGACAAGTACTTGTAGAGACGAGACAAAGGGTGTGTTCCAACGTCCTTCCATTAGAGTTAAGAGCTACCATCATCGTTCTAACATATGAATGGATATACAGGTTGGGACGATGGTGATAGCTTTGGTTCTGGTAGGAGGTTTGGACACGCCCTGAGACTACCCACTGAAGTCGGATACCGCCTGAAGACAATTTTATTCCAAAGTACAGTGTTTGTAATAAGCACTTCATTTTAAACTTGATTTCCTGTGCCAGCGATTATTAGTCCACGTCCAAAATTAAGAGTGGATCTTATTTGTGTGCCTTTTTATGTGCAAATGAGGTGCAAACACGCAAAACTGGACTTCTGCAAACCTTTTAAGCTTAACTGAAAAGGTTTGAGGTAAGACAATCTAGTTACCCTTCACTTATTCACTAAAATTGACCTTGAGATCCGATGAAAATGCGCTACTTACTTCACTTACTTATCTTATAGTGAAATTTTCCTGTCTGATTTGTGGTAACTCTATGCGCTTGTACCTGTGATGTATGCTTGAGGAAAATGATTCACGTCCGCGCAGTGTTCACCAAGCTAATAACTAGCCACTGAAAAGCCGCGTTTGTATTGTGATTCAAATTTTCCACGTCATAGTAGAACTTTGCGCTAAAAGGGCGGCCGTAGATATTATGAAGGTCACACAGAAAAAATTGAAAAAATCCCCTTAACACAACCCAAATAATTCACTGTATTTCTGTATTTAGTTAAATGATACAAAAACAAGTTGGCTGTTCAGTTAACTTTAAGGTGTTCCAGAGCCACCAAAGCTTTGCAGTATTATAATAGCTTCTCTGTTCGTCACAAAATATGCATAATCCAAGTACACTAATATCACCCACCCTGACAAATCTACTAGTTAAACAATAGTCATGCTATACTGTGAAAGGACACATTATTCTTGATCGGCTCTTTCATGGTACTTAATTATACCGTACCATTTAACATGAACTCAAAAACTCGTCAAATACCATGACTTGTAACATGACGAGAATCTGAGTCGTTAATTTTCATTATTAACGAGCTTTCGGGGTACAGTACCATTTTAGTTATTGAAGTCATGTCTCAATAGACCGGGCGGTCCTTTGATACACTTGGGATCACATAATCTGTAATTACTTTCCTTAAATCACCCGCTCTGCCGACTGTGTTAGTTGCTAGCAAACCAGGCTATAGGGTCAGCGATCAGTAGTCTCAGTAATTCATAACCATGTTTGCTTGCAAGTAAAGTTCCGGGACCCATCTAAAAATCCCCTCGCTGAGGATGGACCCAGCTCGAACCGTCCCGTATCAAGGTTTCACACTTCTTTATAAAATAATAACTAGACCTACGTTGCCTGGGCAACGTGAAGTGTTGCGGCAACCTTTGTCCAGCTTCGCCGACTAAAGTTTTGCGAGAGCAACACTTCGCTGTCGGTTAAATGCTGAAGTTGTCAACTTATCGAAGCTTTTAAAACGGTATGTTCTAAAAAGAATCATCGCATGATCAGAAGCTATTATTCAACGTTGTAAAAACAACAACAACAAAAATATCGGAAGAAGGGATACCAGTTTCTATTTATCACTCAAAGAAGATATGTTGCTGTTGGGCCGGGTAACTGCCGCATATATTTAACACTTATAGATTTTATTCCATCTTCAATCTGAAACTGGTGCCTGCCTGCTTGCGTGCTAGAACGGAGCTATCCACTCGAAAGCAGAAACATGGCTTGATGAAACGAAAGGGTCGCTACACAACTTCAGATAGTCCTCTCTGACATGGGCTGTATAACTCAACTTCGCACACCGTAGGCTCTGGCTCGAGGACAGGCAAAAACCATCCTTATTGGACCCAGGCAAGAGTTCTACGGAGCTTTCCAAAATGTAATGTCATATTCATCAATCCGGCCTAAGGTCCACACTTTCCGTAAAAAACGCACAGGTTAGACCCTTACCAGTTACCAGAAATAAAATGAAATCAGCGGCATAGGAAAAAAAAAAAAAAAACGAGGACAAAACAAAAGTGTTGCTCTCGCAACACAATAAATAGAGGGTCAAGCCGGAGACACAAGGTCGATTGTCAAAAACCCGGTACAATATAGAACACACCTATTTTACATATAACTAACCTATTTTACATATATTTATTTATTTATTTGATCTAATAAAACGGCCAACTTGGGCCATACTAAACAACTAATAATAAATATTTACAACTAAAACAATAATCTACCCAACATCAAATGCTGAATACAGCTCACGGTTCCATGCCATCCACACAGGTAAGGATAGCCGCATGTTTGGGCCCGAGAGAATCACAAGGAGTGGATTACTGGACCGAAGGATCCGGGTCTGGAGAGATATGTTATATATAACTTATCAGTTATATGTAACATATAACCTATTTCCATTCAACCTATCTGAAGTAGATAATACTCAAATCCCATCAAATTCCCTCCACCACTAAGCTTATGAGGGCCCACAAACTTTTGCCGTCAATCCATAGATCTAGCCCTCAATCCGCTGAGTCTAATTTCGGCGTGAAACATCAGCGGTGCAAAGAACGAAGTCTATGACAAATTAACTGTGAGATGTGCCGTGACGTACACGAGACCAAAAGTGTACGTGGCAGGGTTGCCACAACAAACACAATTAGAGAGTGACTTTTCGCCCAAAACAGAGAGGGAAAATTTCTTTCCATGAAAAAACGTGAAATGGTCACATTTGGTCGGAACTACTCCTGCAAAAATGACACATATGGACGTTTTCTGAAACAGTAAATTTTATGTCATCCTACATATGACAAGACTGACAAAAAGAAAGTAGACTGACAATTCAACTATCGTAGAACATGTGACAACCCTGGTATGTGAGGCTAACTGTCCCTTGACAAATTGTCTGTGTGGGACGGACTATCCTGGGATGTATCGTCCATATACAAGAAAGATTGATCCATCAAAAACGGAAACTGAATCTCACATGTGGTATCAAATTCCAAAGTCCTGGAGGCTGGGTGGTCGACTTCAACCTTCTTATGAACCAACAATTAGCCCATCTTCCGTAATGACTATTTCAGAGGATTCTTGGATTAACAAATCTAGTTTTCAGATGTTAATGAATGCAGCGAAAACAATGGCGGATGTATACAAAGCTGTTGCAACCATCACGGTGGATATGCATGTCGGTGTGAACACGGCTTTAGACTGAAGCAAGACGGAAAATCATGCGAAGGTATGTGTGTTTTATTTTATTTGTGGAAAATTAGCGACTGTGGGAGATCGGCGTGGACCTGGAGGTGAACTTTGAGGATGGGGCGGTAAGTAAAAATAAAGCAAATTCTTCAATAGTTCTTTCTTTATTATATTGTAATAGTGAAGTGACTCGTTTATTTGTTGATTATTTTGGTAATAACCCCTATGTAACGGGCCATGGAGCTTGGCAGGGGTGGAAATTTATTTGTTCATTTATTTTGAATTTTAATAAAAACTGAAATGACTGTTCTAGTCCACTCGGTACAGTAAATGTTTGTCTATTACCAAACTGACAGTGACAGCGGCAACTGCGCTATTGCACGCCAAAAAATCCCAGCTATCTAGTGATGGCGTCCAGCGAGCCATCTAGGGACTGCGCTAAATCGATATGTCAGCTGATTTTGTTCGAGCGACATTTCGGTCTTTCTTGGCCAGGGTTCAATGCACGCTCAAGCTAGAGTTCACCGTTTTATAACTAGGCTACGTACCGGCTCATTTAGCCGTATTTAAAAAAAAAAACCCAAAACTTCTTTATCCTTTAGACGTAGCCCATATTCGTCGACACTGGCTGGGCTGGGTCTAGGCGACCCCCCACACCCAGATACCCAAAATCCCCTAGCGACCCCCCACCCCGAATGCAAATAGGTAGGAAATTAAAAATCTTACCAAGAACTGCAGTTTTGACGGCGAGCACTTAAGGATTTGCCCTAGACACGCAAGCTAAATGTAAACGCATGTTCGCCTCTATATATATAGTTTTCGTTCAAAATGTTTTATTAACACTATGTGGGGGGGGGGGGTAGGGGGTTGACCCCCCCCCCTCCGAAACATACAAAAATACTCATTTTTATAGGCTTTTCCCTCTGATCTATGTCTTTTGTACTTTTTTCTGCGACCCGTAGGCAACCCCCCCCCCCCCTAAAGACACCCACCGCCAAATCCATCCCTGGATACGGGCCTGCCGCTGGTGTACCAGTTCGGAATAATAAATAATGGAAAAAAGGCTTAATAAATACAAAAAAAGGCATAAGTGTCTCTGAAGAGCACAGATAATGCTCAGCAGAACAGCCTGCTTATCTCATGGCCAAGCAGACTCAGCAACCTATGGTAAGGTAGCTTTACGCTTTCCCTCTCAAGTAGGCTAACTCCTGCACAGTGGAGTGACGGACCATGTTCTTCAGTTATACGTAAGGTAAGACCGTCTACCTCTATGGTCGCTCCCATCCAATAAAATTCGATGATTTTTCAGATATTGACGAGTGCACAAATTTCAACGGTGGATGCTCTCAGCTTTGTATCAACACTCCTGGTAGCCACAAATGTGACTGCAAGTCAGGATTCAAGCTTCATGCCGACAAGAGGACCTGTCTCTGTAAGCAATCAATCCTTCTGTTTTTCTCTTCCATGTTTTCCCTCTTCCCTCTCTCCAAAGTAAAGTTCAGGTCGGTGGCCTTGGCTGCAAAACTTTCAGTTGTTCCTTCAAGTCAAATTTATTTGGTCGGTCGCCCCCATCCTGGTATGCCACCACTAAAAGGGGGGGGGGGGGGTCTCAGTATCCATTCGCACTCTGAATGGGGATCGGCAATTAGGGATACTTATGAAATCGTAATCTTGTCCGTCCGTTTGTCTGTCTGTCTTCTGCAAGCACGATTACTCACTATAGCGTAGGGCGTAAAATCAAATCTGCTCAAGTGCAAGTCTAGTTTTTCAATGAATCAATAGTTCGACCGGAATCCGGCCAAAATCGGAAACTGGGCAGTACCAAGAGATCTTGTTAATCCACTTGACTGGAGTCACAATGAGTCACAGTCCAACAAATAAAATTTAGAGGGTACAGAAAAGAAAAGATGCTAAATCATTTTCTTCCAATCGCTTTCTCATCCGATCAACCCCAGTCAAGCAAAAAAACGCGGGTTATGGTCTCTGGACGCGGCTTTTGGAGTTTACGAATGACCTTCTTGTATGCGGTAAGTTTCGATTTCTTTCCGGCGGAACTGTTTACGATCGGAAAAAGTCCAGACAAACTCCAGTTTGGGATCCCACTAGCATCTTTGATCTTATTCTTCATTCCGCCAACCGAAGATACCTCTCTGATGTGAGTTTGACAAGATAGTACGAATTTATGAGCAAAAGGATGGTTGACGTCGGAAGAATCGTTCAACCCTGAAAAAGAGCATGTTTTGAAAGTAGTCTGAAATACAAAGTAAACGACGGATTATTTCAGCTTCTGAAGGCGTTCATCCCTTCGTGCCGCCGCACCACCGCTGCAGTATTAAAAATGGCGGTTGTGACCATCATTGTGAAGACGCCTTGAAAGGACCGAAATGCAAATGCAAACCAGGGTAAGTATAACCAAGAACGTATAACGCGGTTTCGCGAACGTATAACACCTTTCTTGCGAGTTTTCAGATTGCAGGAAAGAATAACATGCTTGTTCCATGGCTTACAGTCTGGAACCGGAGCTTGTCTTTCTTTCCTACTACACAGGTTGGAACCGTTAAAGTCGGGCTTGAATTCCCACTTTTTCTACCGGATTCCAGACATCATTTTTCGTCGAGAGGGATCCGGCCAGGATGTGAGGCCAGGTCAAGAACGTCTGAAAATCCGGGATGTTGGACACACAAGATATGACCAGATTCCGGAATCCGGAAAGGTGTCATTAGATGCACAAAGCAATTTGAGAGGCGCGCTGAATGTTGACGGTGTTTTCCAAAAGGTTACAAGCGACATTTCAAATTATATTAAAACAGCGAAAAACATTTCACGTTAAGGCTGCATAGGGCTTATAAGTCCCAGAAATAAAATTTCTACCCGACATGCTCGACAAAGTTGCGTGTAGGGTACTGCTAATAACTCAATTTTGAGAATACTATCGCTTATAACCTTTCTGAAAAAACAGCGTCGAAATGCAAATGAATGGGTAGGAAGGGGATCCCTAGCACATTGTTGAAGAATAACAAACAAAGCTTTTATAATTATTTTGAAGTTGGCTCGACGGTGCGGAAGCGCCAAGACATCCGGAAGTCTGGAAGCCTGAAACGAGCCGAGGGTGTTTAATGCCTTCTTGTTTCTGTACTAGTTTGGTCGAGACGCAATCCAGCACAAGGAATCTGACATTCTTCATAAGGTGATGCACACCCACCACAGGGACCTTCGCCCTTTAATTTTAGGATAGGCGTATAAGGTCACCTTATGCTCTAGTGTCAAGCAGTTAATCTTTAACTGGCCACGAACAAAGAACACAAATGTCAAGCACGTATAAAAGAGCAGTCGTAGGCTAATGATATCGCCGCTTACACAGAAGTAGGAGCAGCTGCAAACGTTACAAATCTTCAACATATCATCACGGCCTCTTAAACTTATAGCTTAGTCCAGCTTTTAGTACGGGCTTACAAAAGGTAGACGTAATCAACTACATGTGCGTGAGATATGAGCGCTTTCCCAGGTACTAAAAAGGAATACTTTGCAAGCCGATTATTAGAAAGCGCGATAAACACCGTTAGGCCCAAGTCCTGTATGGACTCTCTTGCATGAGGCAAGATGAAGTGTCATGCAACGTCTTGAGATATGTGGGATAATCTTCGAATGTGAATTACTACTTTACGCGCGCCGACTTTTTAGTTTTGATCCCTCAAGATTAATTTTTGGCCATCCATACTGTTGACCTTATTTATCTAAAGGATTATGGCCGGGCCACATTCAGTCACATCTCTACGTAATTTGGTACGTTAATTTGGTTATTACCCACTCTTACGTTCCATCCTCCAAACACCCGGAACAAAGAAATTCAAGATATATTACCACCAAAGCCCTATCCAGGGGGGGCTAGGGGGTTGATCCCCCCCCCCCCCGAAACATACAAAAATAATCATTTTTATAGGCTTTTCCCTCTGATCTATGTGTTTTTTGTACTTTTTTGTCCGACCAGCAGGCACCCCCCCCCCCCCCCCCCCCCCCCCCGACAGGCAAGCCCCCCCCCCCCCGAAATAAATTCCTGGATACGGGCTGATTACCACCATCATCACTCAAAGGTAAACAAAACTAATGGATTTTCCATCTCGTCTATTTTACGTTTTCAGCGTCTTTTCTTTCCATTTCGACCGTAAGGCGGTCTTATTACCGGCGTTATTACCAGGTGTGACTATAGTGGGAGCCGGGCATTAGACTTACAATCTTCCTTTTCTTATACATTAAACTGTGGCTCTGACGCTTTTCAAGAGGATGGAAAGGTTGTCTGTCAGGTGCGTACTCCTCTTGTTACGATGGGGAGGAGAACGAGAGAAATGTGTGAGGTTTTTAAGCATGGGGTTAAAACGGTTAAAACATCCGTTTTAACAATCTATTATGTAAAAAAAAAAAAATGCGAATTTCACTGTAAGCCAGGTGGGATGACTATTGCCGAATGGTGTTTCCTTCTCTATGCAAATATCAACCTCCTCCTTATCCCACTTCCTGTTTCAGTGGCGTTTAAGGGAAAAATAAACTGCAGGGGTTTTGGTACTGTTTCGTGGTATTCGGAAATTCAAGGACCTACATCTTATTGTAAAATTTTCGAAACATGTCCCAAAAGACGATTACTTGAATTAGAAATTAATAAGTTGTTGGTATCATACGGGTTTCGCAAAGCTAAAATAAGCCTCAGAGCAAAGCATCAATCTTACCAGTGATATATTTGCGGATATGGAAGGGGGAAAAAAATCCATAGTATATACCAAAAAAAACGCTAAATATTGCGGAACCGCCGCGGGGGACATAGCTTGAATTTCCAGCTCCCGGACCTGAAAAGATGGCCTCAAACCACCCAACTCCACTCCCACGTAATATATGCTGCATCTAATTTCTATTTTCTTGTTTCGTTATGAACTGATCAGGATTTGTAGTGAGATAGTCGACATGCGTACCACACTGTCAGAAGTTTCATAACATATAGCGTATAACACTTTCGAGAATAACACCTTTTCACTTAGAAATAAAGTGTTATGACCAATTAAGTTTACACTATTTCGTGCCTAGATCTCCAACAACACCTTCACTGGTAAAAATACTAACGGGAACGAAAGAAACATAAAAGATAACATCCCAAAGTGTTATCTGTTGAAATCGCGCATCCTTCTGTTGTCGTTATGTAACTTCTGACAGTGTAGTATTTTTACCTATTGATGGTGTTGTTATAGATCTAGGCACGAAATAGTATAAACTTAATTGGTCATAGCACTTTATTTATAAGTGAAAAGGTGTTATTCTTGAAAGTGTTATGCGCAATCTCTTATGAAACTTCTGAGCAGTGCACCCAGGCCCTTATCCAGGAATTTATTTCGGGGGGGGGGGGGGGGGGGTCGCTTTCGGGGTTTGTTTTTGCCTGCGGGTCGCACAAAAAAGTGCAAAAAAGACATAGATAGAGGGAAAAGCCTCTAAAATTGAGTATTTTTGTATTTTTCGGGGGGGGGGGGGGGGGGGGGGGGGGGGTATCACCCTGGATACGGCCTTGAGGTGCACCATATTTAGTTCCTGGCATCCTGTAAGTTGCAAAACTTCTCATTGTCGCCGGCGAAAAGGAGAAACTAAGCACTTAATAGTTTAAATTACTTCAACGAAGGACAGCTTTGACTTGAAAACGGATTGCTCCAAAATTTCAGGTACGAACTGAGAAGGGATGGGAGATCTTGCAAGAGGGTCAACCCATGCCGGATTGCTAGATGGTGGGTGTGAGCATTACTGTCATTTTCACCCAGGAAATGGTACCAACACGTGTTCTTGTCGACCTGGCTTCACCTTGCAACTTGACCACCAGACATGCGAAGGTTAAGACACATATCATTTATTGCATATAATTCATCAATCTCGCTTCTGGAGTGTCCATTTCTAGAAACTGTGGACAGAGACGAACAGATAAGAAAATATTTGTTTGAAGATGGGGGGGGGGGGGGGGGGGCTACTGCAGTGTGTCATTACTTTTCATCGCCGAAACCTGTCTAAGGTTGATTGACCACTGTCTGAACTTCAATTTTTGCGAGACAAGTAGTTCGCCTGGAATCCGATCGAAAGCGGAAATTTGACAGAAGTAAGGCGGTAACTTTCGTCAAAGTAGATATGACGCAGGCTATAGGGGTAAACACACATGCTGAATCCATATTCGTACTTGGTTTTCTCAGATGATTACCATTTGCCTTAATCTGTTTCTAAATTTTACCAGTAAAGTGTTCAACGAGTTTGGCGAAAACTGGATCTCTACAAGACCCGATCGTCCGGATCAAATATTAATTTTTTGGGATCCTATCGAACCCTTAGGTCTTGTTTTTTCAGCCATGTGATTACAGATTGTGTCATCCGTTAAGAGAAAAGTAGTCTTGGATTGGAACGTAGCCTACCATTTGGAAAACCTCGATGGGTTAACAAATTCAGCATTTAACCGTTAGCGAAAAAACAAAACCAAAGGGTTGGTCTCGCAACTCTTGTGTTTTAAACTATAATAGCACATGGAATAGAGACAAATTGATACTGTTTTTTTAATTAGGAATACAAATTAGTGTCAGTGAAGGTAAGTCAGGAAATTTAGTGCTTTGATTATATTTTTTGGGATCCCAAAACGTAAGTGGAGGGATACCTATGACATCGCAAAAGTTGTCCGTCTGTCAGAACGATAACTTTCGAAGGGAATGAGATATTTTGATGAAACTTTGAGTGAGGGATTCTTCAAGTTAAGGGAAAGGTCAAGTTCGTAGACGGGCCCGATAGCTGCATATTTAGGGGAGGGGGAGGGGTTTCATATTAATGGGCGACCAAAATATTTTTTGAAAGCTAATGAGATATGAGGATAAGACTACATACTGAACAAGAATATGGAAACCATTTTCTCGCCTGACAAGTAGTTCACCCGGAATCGCCAAGACCGGAAAGTTGGCTAAAAGTTGATTAGATGTCCGATTTAGGGGTAAGAAGACATGTTGAATCCCAATATGAAAACGATTTTCTCGTCGGACAAGTAGATCGCGGGGAATCCGGCCAAAACCGGAAAATTTGTCAAAAATAAAATTTTAATCTGAAGTTGATTAGAGCTTCGATTTAAGAAGGGCAACATGCTGAATACGAATATGAAAATTATTTTGTCGGTGGACAAGTAGATCGCCCGGAATCCGGCCAAAACCGGAAAATTTGTTGAAAGTAAAAGTTTTATATGAATTTAATTAGGTGTTCGATTTACGGGTAAAAAGACATGCTGAATTCGTCTATGAGAATCATTTTCTACCTGGACACATTTCGCTTCGAATCCGGCTGAAATCAGAAAATTTGTTAAAAGTTGAAGTTTTTTTATGTGAAGTTAATTGGAGGTTCGATTTAGGGGTAAGGAGATACGCTGAATCCGTTTTCGAACTTCAATTGTTTGCAAGACAAGTAGTTCGCCCGGAATCCGACTGAAACCGGAGATTTGGCAGAAGTAAGGCAGGCACTTTCGTCAAAGTAGATATGACGCAGACTATAGGGGTAAACTCACATGGTGAATCCATATTTGAACTTGGTCTTCTCAGATGATTACCATTTGCCTTAATCTGTTTCTAAATTTTATTAGTAAAGTTCTCAAAGAGTCTGGCGAAGACTGGACCTCTATAAGACCCAATTGTCTGGACCAAATATTAAATTTGTGGGATCCCATCGAAACCTTGGGTCTTGTTTTTTCAGCCATGTGATTACAGATTATGTCATTAGTTAAGAAAATTTTTTTCTTGGATTGGAATATACCATTTGGGAAACTTCGATGGGTTGACATATTCAGCGCTTAACCGTTAGCGAAGAAACAAAACAAATGCTCTCGCAACGCTTTTTGTTTTAAACTATAAGAGCACATGTAATAGAGACAAATCGATAGTGTTTCTTTTATAAGTAGGAATACAAATTAGTGTAAGTGACGTTAAGTCAGGACTCAGGAGATTTAAAATTGTGTAACAATTTAACAAATTTAGTATTAATTATCCGAATTAGTAATTATCCGCATTATCCGAATATTTAACAAATTTAGCGCTTTGATTATAGTGTTTAACATTCCTGCGTGGAGGTGGAGATGTGTCCGCTCGCACTGGTTCATCCCATTGCGAAGTAGAAGGAAAAAGAAGCTCCGCGGGTATACTAAAATTTTAGGTATGTGTAAAATGAATGTAGGCCTACGTACTTGTCGAAGCGGTCATGCATCAAAACCCACTAAGTTAACACTCGCTTTCTCACCCGGCCGACACCTAACAGCGGAAACACTTTAGCTAGTAAAACAGAAACCGATGTCTTTATTCCATTAGTACCTTAATGCCCCATTTCCTTTTCATAAATCAGTTTAACACAATTACAAGACCGAATCGTTTCAGGCAGAGATTTTAAATATGACAGAAATTTAATTAAGAAACCCTGGTATGCATCCCATAAATGTAGCTTTATCGCGGGCATATCTGAATACTGCAATCATAAGAGTCAGCTGATCTCTATCTTTCTACTGTATCATTTCTCTAAACAGTAAGTGGAACTTCCGACAAAACCTTGCTCGCAGGGTTAGTACTCGAGTATACAGAAACGTCAAGTCTTCGGGTGATTTTGTCCAAGTGATTTGGCAAAAGTTGAACTTCAGATTCATCTATTCATCCTAATTAAAGTACATCACTACCCTAAGAATCATTTTTGACAGACTAGCTCTCCATTGCGTCAAAAAGAACACGTTTTACTTTTTTGTTCCGTTTTTCTCTCCATGCAGTATTTTAATGGAGCTACACGATCATGTCGGTTCAAGCAACGATTTGGAATACCGTACCATCTAATTAAAGTGTACCTAAAGAGTCATTATTTGACTGGCCAGTTCTTTAATTCGACAAAATTTTTTTTACCGATCTGAGACAGCCAAGAAGGTCAGATATGGATTCAGCCAATGTGTTTACCCCTATATGTCATTTCTACTTTGACGAAATTGATTAAACTTCCTGCCTTCCGTCTGCCAAATTTCCGGTTTCGGCCGGATTCTGGGCAAACTACTGGTCCGGCAAAAAAGCTAAAGCTAAAAAACGAAGTCAGCCTTTCTGCTTACCCTTATTTCGAACCTCTAATCAACTTCAGATAAAACTGTGACTTTAAACAAATTTTCAGTTTTGGCCGGGTTCAGGTGAACTGTCTGTCTGGCGAGAAAATATTCATATACGGATTCAGCATGCCTCCTTACCACTACATCGAGCCTCTAATCAACTTCAGATAAGACTTAGTTAGAACAAATTTTCCGGTTTCAGCTGGATTCCGAGCGAACTATATGTCCGGGTAAAACGATTGTCATATACGGATTCAGCATGTCTTCTTACTCCTAAACCGGACATCTAATCAATTTTAAATAAAACTTTTACTTTTAACAAACTTTCCTTGTTGCTTGTCCGGCGAGAAAATGATTATCATATTCGTTTTAGCATGTCTATTAAGTCGACTATCTCATTATCTGTCAAGACATATTTGGTTCGCCGCTTAATCTGAACCCCTCCCCCACCCCTAAATGTATGACTACAGAGCCCATCTACGAACTCGAACTGTCCCTGGATCCAAAGAATCCTCACAGCAAGTTTCATCAAAATATCTCATTCCCTTCGAGAGTTATCGTGCTGACAGACGGACGGACATACGGACAACTTTTGCGATGTCATAGGTACCCCTCCACTAACGTTTTGGGATCCCAAAAACACTCCAGGAAGCTATGCATGCCTCTGCAAGAAGGGCTATAAACTAGCGACAGATACCACTAATTGTATTTGTAAGTACATACAACCCGTGCATTAAACAGTCCCTATCGAACAGTTCTTATCAAACCGGAAGTTCGACCGCTATTGCATAGCTTGTTTGTACAAATTAGCCATATTTCAGTTCTACGGTACAAATGTACTAGCTGCTGAAAACCATCCATTAGTTGCGATTTTGATCCGAATTTTCTTCGCGATTCTCCTCTGAATTCTCCTATTTCGCGTTTTTGGACTATTCGGATGAAGTGAATTCTCCTTTTCTTGCGTTTTTGTCAGAATCGAGAAGTTGCTACGATCATGGCGAGTCTCGATTCTCATCTCTGCGTTCTCCTCCCTGATTGGTCAAGAGAGTGCGGGTGCTCTTATACGTATACCGGGTTGCGGACGAGCTGAAAATTAAGCAAGAATGGAGAAGCCAGAGGAGCAAAAACGGTAATTTGTACGAGAATCGAGAATTCAGAAGCGAGAATTCGGAACGGAGAATTCAGATCAAGAACGCAACTATTGTCTCATTATATCAACACTTAAGACACAGATAGTAGAAACATGGATGAGGAGAACATTGTAACTTTCCCTTTCAACCACCTCCACCAACTCTCATTACCTGGGAATTAGATTGTCAGCAGATCATCACCCTGTGGATTTATTTTACTATGTCTGTTTCAAGTAGTGATAATGAGGCATTTGAGGACTTTCAGAAACCAGTCCGCCTGGAACCGCTGAACTGGAATATGGTGAATTTACTTTCGCTGAATACGGTATGCTATTCCTGAGCAGAAAAGGTCCACTGAGCCTGTAATACCATAATGGCGTGTTTACACCTTCAGCGAAAAATGACGGACTCAATTTGTTTTTCTTCAGCGAACGCGTTCGGTAACCAACAAATCAGTGGCTGAACTAGAAAAGATACCCCACGGAAATTACAGCTATAAATCCAAATAAGATTTTAATTTAAAGTATAATAGCCTACTTCCCAGCCACTGGTCAGGGGGTACGGCCACCAGTCACTATTTTTTACGTGTACAATCGATGGAGGTGACTTCTCAGGGAACCAGCGGGTATACTCCAGACCGGCTACCGATGATGACTAACAGGTGACTGAGGCATTTTATCAGTAAACGAACGATTACTTATTTAGCCACAATCCCACATTCAACAACGACAACAACCACAGCCAATACGATTGATGTAGATGAAGGTAATGACGAAGGCGACATAGATTACGAGCAAGTTGCTGAAGTTGCGTCACGAACAGACGTCGAAAACGAACACACCGGCTCACAAGTGACTGCAAAGCCTGGTACCAAAATAGAAGACCAGGAGCGGAGTGCTGAAGCTGGAGGGGGCGCAGAATACGAAGACATTGTCGAGTTGAGAAGATTCAACCAAACTACTTCAGGTAAACTAGCACAGCGGACAGAGTTCATCCGTCAGTTCATAAGCAGTAAGCCGACATCGCTCTTCCATGAGGTGCCTGTAGCCCGAGTGGGAGAGATTTTTGAATTTCTTTCCAAAGAAGTGATTCTGGGAACGAGTCATATAATGTGATTCGGCTATTCTTATAATGTCGCACAGGTGTGCCGTGAGCACAGCTGGCAATAGGTGTGCACCTTCCACTCGAAATAAACATGTATTTTGTTCAGGGTACTCGAGGCTTAGATGAAGCGGCAGGACTAGCAGGCAACTTGGGCAAACTTAGCCATGGTAGTGCTTAAGGTCAAACACTACCGTAGGGGTCAGCCCTTAATGTCCAATTACTGGAATAAGACATACAAATTCTTCTACCTGGAATGGTATGGGTATGCCGATATAATAGCGAGAATAAATTCCCTTATTTATTGATGATAATAGTATCTGAACATAGATGGGTGGTTAGCCTGGCCAGAAACTGGAAATATTATGACCGTTATATATACGGGGGTGACAAGGACTATGTGAGTCTGATGTTTAGTCTCCCAAGAATCCGACGGGGGGGGGGCGCTTCAGCATGGCAATGACTAAAGGATAGACGACCGTTCTAGTTGAGAATCGAGTGAGCGATCCAGATCTGAATGGCGGGTCTGCAGAGATGGGGAGCAATTCCAGGAAGCCAACTAATTTATGTTTGACTAATTTATTCTCGTTATGGCACTAGTAGCAGTGACGCAAATCGTTGCAACCTCGACCGAAAACTCGTGACCCTTATCTAATCCTTTTTTATGTCTCATTCCATTCTTGCAGACATATTTCATGTCGCAAGAATTGATTTGGTCACATTCCTGACTCAATTACGCACTCACGACGGATTTACTCCTCCGATCTTTCATTTCCATCGTGAACCTGAATTCTTTCGCTTGGAATATTATCCAGCAAATGCGCCCATTTCGAACTGGAGTGTTTATCTGAAAAAGAGGGTGGCTGACACCACATAAATTCTAGAACAGTCTGATTTCCAGACATGTGCCTTTATTGCCTGTCAAGTCATGGCGCGAACACACGATCAGGATTTCCCGGTAAGCTTTTGCATTTTCATCATCAAGTTGAAAACCTCACGACTTTTCCGTAGGGAAGCGATTGGTGCGGAAAAACCTGGCAGGAATTCTGGTCCTTGACCCTAATCGTCTTCCCAAGGCATCAGTCAAGTCAACACATCAAGTGAGTGCTGAGTACTAAGAAACTGCCAATGAACAGCAGCACCGTTGCGAGTTGTCGTCAGAAAAGCAAAGCCTTTTACGTCTCCCTCCACTACCCCGTATCAAGCGGATAAATTCTGGAATACTGGACGTAAACTCTAAGTAAGCTATTACCATCACACAGAGAGTAATATTTGTTTGTCCTTACAGAAACATCATGGACGAACTCCGAAGCTACAGCCGAAAAACAAACTTCATCGAATATCGGCAACAAAACCACATCGCAGGACGATATAGAATACGAAGACTTTATTCAGTCGACCATCGTTGAAACCAATGTCGACCAAGAAGATAACGAAATAGGCAAAGAAAGCGAAGAGCTTGAATCTTTCGCCAAGCGGGAAGAGGTCGTCTACGTCACGAAAACCATCAGTTTGCCCACGCCTCCTCCCGAATTGGTCGTTGACCACTGTGAGGGAGATAATGGGGGTTGTGATCACAACTGTGTTTCGACACGAAATGGACCACTATGCTCCTGTAGAGATGGGTGGAAACTACAGGAAGATCAGATGACCTGTGTTGGTGAGTAATGATGTATTGTTTTGGTGTAAGGCAAGGCACATTCAAACAGAAACAAATTGGTGTTTTTTTTCGAAAATACCCTTAATTTTATTCGTATCCCAAAGTATACTGACGGACAGACATATGTCTGTGGTCCCAACGACAGCAAGCCCAATGGTAAGCATAAAGAAATCCGTATTTCATAGGAAAATATCCTCCCTGGTGGGGATCCCAAGCGAAAGGGACAGGATTTATATAAAATTGCAAATCCACCCATCTGTAAAGGACCGATAATCCTCGAACGTGGTTGAGATATTTCGACGACAGCTCACGGGACTCACTGGTTAAAAGTAGGTAATCGTGAAAACGGACCCAGGACCGGAGTTGAGCCAGCAGGGGTGGATTCGGGGGCAAGCTTACACTTCGCCTAAAAGTACATGTCAAGTTCGAAAATGGGATCCTTCATCCCATTCACGGAAGGAGGAGGGGGATTCAGGTTAAAGCGTAGAAAACAATCATCTTCAACAGATTCGAATGTTTCAGTCTGATGGATCGAATCTGCCAATTTTGAGTATTTGGTAGAATTTTTTCATCAACTAAATTATTGCTGAGAAATAAAGGTCTGATATATTGATTAGATTCATCCACTTTAAATTCTCGATCTCCTGACTCAGGAACCGAACGAAGAAATCTCTACAAGCTCTGCTAGAACTCAGAGGCAAGAAAAGAGTAGGAATTCTGTATCAATTTATTTGCTTTCTTTTCCTGGGGTATCGCCAGTTCGATAGCAATTTGCCGAAAACCAGGAATTCGGCAACTTTCCTTGATCAATATCGCCCTAAAAAATTTTACGCTTGGGATCCCGAGGTACATTTCCTCTTGTCCAGTTTTAATTAAGATACTAATGTTCAGCTGGATTTGTTGCCCTCAGACCTCACAGGGCTCACCAAAGGAATGACAATAACATATCGGGAGATAAAAGACAGCAATGTAGCCTGTTCATTCCTGTATAGCAACAAAAATACATGAGAAGGTATTGATTCTCTTTCTAATATCCCATTGTATTTTTTACCAATGTCCATTAGCGAACCCCCAAGCTGCAAACCAAGCAGACGTTTTGCTTCATCCCATAAATCTGAAAACTTGAGACTTTATGGGCTCTTGGTACCAGGACAGTCAATTATACTGTCTTCTTGACACGATCATCATTCGTGAAGTCAGAGGTGAGCACAATAGGTCAGCACGGTCTATCAGATGGAATGCGTTTACTGGTTTGTCTGATTAGCTGTTTTAAGTATTGAGGTCGTAGTTAAGAAAAGAGCAAACTCATTAAATTTAGGGGGTGGATTTTAAATCCTGCGAGCAAATGAACTGTAGGGTCATTCCCCTACTGGTTTGGCAATGATGCAACAATTTCTGCAGTCCCAACACAGTGGCCCGATTCCGAAACAGCACATACTATGCGTTAGCTCTTACTTATTATATACCGAAATTCCGATACCCCCCCCCCCCTCCCGTTCCCACCATGGATGATAGAATCCGGACAGTGAGATGTTCGATGTATTTTTTTCTCCGGTTCAAACCCTGAAATAATTTTGAATGCAGAGTATCGTGTAAATAATGTTTTGTGTACTATTTTAGTGTTAAGAATAAAAAAAACCTTGAACTGACGAACCGACTTTTTGGATCAGTATGTGCGAGTGCGTGTGTGCGATTCTAGTCGAAGTGTCATAAAAGCATACTAGCCAACAGTCGTATGATTATTTCAGTAAAGGACACCCAATCTCTACACCAGATCCCATGAACATTTACAGTAAAATCGCTCAAGGAGAACGCCCCTCATAAAATTCCTCTCAGATTAGTTCTTTTTTTGGCCGCTAGGTGTGTTTTGTAAAGAAACAATGACACGTTACTTCTTGGTGTACGTTTATCCAGGTTTATTTAGCTATTTTCAATTCCTCTAAGGCCTAACCATGTTTAAAACTGTTTAAAATGCCTCTTCCCCTCTTTTTGCTTCACCTAACTGTTCTCTCAAGCCTCATCAAGTTTGTCATTTCTGGCTTCCAACTCCAGTGCTGAGTGCTGGCTGACTTTTAAACGGGGCTAATGCGCGACTCGATATGAAGCGAAAGCCTAATCGCTTATTCACCTGTCAGATAACTTATCCCCAGATCTCACATGTGATTGCTATTGTTCCTCTAGCGCGTCTGGCGGCAATTCGTCGTTGGATTTATAGCAAGCTCAAAATCAATATCCGGGTGGCAGAGTTGTTAGTGTATGTGAACTTCCTGAGACAAGACAAGCGAAACCAAATCCCCTTCCATTGTAAACAAGAGCTAGAAGTTCATATGGCACTTGAAAGACTGGGTCAGAGGATGAAAGTAGGTTTTTGCCAACTCGTGGGTTTGTTGTGATCATTTGTAAGCAAAACCCTTGAGATAAGAAGGATCATGGGCCCTTGGAAATCATGAGAGTGTACCCATCGTTTGGTAAAAAGTATTGTATTTTTGAGATCCTAAAACGTAAGTGGAGGGATACTTATGACATCAAAAAAGTTGTCCGTCTGTCCGTCCGTCTGTCAGCACGATAACTCTCGAAGGGAATGAGATAAGGTCGAGTTCGTAGATGGGCCCGATAGCTGCATATTTAGGGGAGGGGCAGGGGTTTCAGATTAAGGGGCGAAATTTTTTTTATAAGCTAATGAGATAGTTGATTACGTGGTAAGACGACATGCTGAACACGAATATGAAAACCATTTTCTCGCCGGACAAGCAGTTCACCTGGAATCCGGCTAACACCGGAAAGTTTGTTACAAGTAAAAGTTTTATCTGAAGTTGATCAGGTATCCGATTTAGGGGAAAGGAGACATGCTGAATCCGAATATGAAAATGATTTTGTCGCGGGACAAGTAGACCGCCCGTAATCCGGCCATAACCGGAAAATCTGTTAAAAGTAAAAGTTTTATATGAATTTCATTAGGTGGTCGATTTACGGGTAAGAAGGCATGCTGAATTCGTGTATGACAATCATTTATACCTGGACACGTTTCACCACGAGTCTTGCTGAAATCAGAAATTTTTTTAAAAGTTGAATTTTTATGTGAAGTTGATTATGGAGATAGGGGATACGCTGAATCTGTTTTTGAACTTCAATTTTTTGCAAGACAAGTATTTCGCCCGGAATCCGGCTGAAACCGGAAATTTGGCAGAAGTAAGGCAGGAACTTTCGTCTAAGTAGACATGACGCAGGCTATAGGCGTAAACTCACATGCTGAATCCATATTTGAACTTCGTCTTCTCCGATGATTACCACTGAACCGCTACAAGACCCGATTGTCTGTAAATATTAAATCGTTGGGATCCTATCGAAACATTTGGTCTTTTTTCACTTGGCGTTTAAGATGCGCACTTTAAGGGAACTAGAAATTAATTTATAAGCAAAACCTCTGAGGCAAAAGTTATTATGGGCTCATGGGGATCAGGAAAGTATATATGCTGGTTAAAATTATTTTTTCTAAGCCAATCTTGTCAAGTCTCTAATGTTCAAGCCAAGTTTCATTGTCCTAGCACATCTGGAAATACCTGAACTAGCGATCATTGGACTGATCTATCTAGGGCTTGTGCTTGTTCTTCCCACGAAGTTTCATAACGATCGCTTTGCTATATGCGTGTCGCAGATTTCCGGTTTTCCCCTCCAAACCCCCCACATTCATCGGATCCTGTCCGGACTTGATGTGAGACATTCGAGACACGAGGTCTTTCTATAAATCTAGTTACACTAAGATCTGATCACCAGCTCGAAAGTTATACATACCTCAAGCTTCAGGATTCCCCTCCTTCCGCCCCCCCCCACGATGGTCGGATGGGGGACCTGCCTATTTCTAAGCCAATCTTGTCAAGTCTCTAATGTTCAAGCCAAGTTTCATCGTCCTAGCACATCTGGAAATAGCCTACTTTAAATCGCTATCACTGGAATTCCGGACCCCCCTCCTTCCAACTCCCCCCACAGTGCCCGAATCCGGTCCGGTTCTGTCATTGTGTATCTATGGCTTGTGCTTGTTCTTACCACCAAGTTTCATCACAATAAAACCTAAGCGTGTCACAAGATTTACAGTTCCCCCCTCCGACCCCCCCCCCCCACACACACATATTCATCGGATCCGGCCCGGTTCTGTCATTGTGTATCTATGGCTTGTGGTTGTTCTTCCCACCAAGTTCCATCCCAATCGTTGCACTCTAAGCGTGTCACAAGATTTACGGTTCCCCCCTCCGACCCCCCCCCCCCACACACACACATTCATCGGATCCGGTCCGGACTTCAAATCTGACATCTTAGATAGGAGGTCTTTCCAATATCAACCGTTCAAAAGTTAGACATACTTCAAGATCGGGGGAGGTCTCACGGATCGGGTAGCAGTGTTCTAACGCCACCGCGGTTTTCCGCCACCATATGTTTTCCGCCACCTTTTAATTCAGGTAGCGTAGGTAGCCTGTTCAGGTAGTTTCAGATTTAAATCTTTAAATGAATAGGGTGTTTACAGCCACCCAGGAAATCTTACGTCCCCAACGGATCGGGGAAGTGACTATTCACAAGTGAGTTTGGTCGGGACCCTGACATGCCTGCCAAGTTTCATGATCCTATCACTTCTGGAAGTCCTAACTCGATAACAGTGGACCAAGACAGACAGACAGACGGATAGATCGACCAAAAAGGGATCGGTATATGGCACTCTACAAGTGCCGTAAATTATTTATTAATTACCCGCAAATTCCAGATGAAAAGCAAGTGAAGTACAATAAAGAAAAGGAAAGAAAGAAAAATAATAAAAAATGCAGCACATTTTTCAAGGTTGGCTGCAATCCAGATTACGAACTTGATGAACATGTTCCAGCTATAAATTGTTTATCGTTTGCAGCTTGAAATTAGCACAACAAGCAAAGAGGACCTGTCCCCATATAAACGCTGGGGATTGATTATATGCTATAAAGGTTTGTGCAGAATCTAATTTTTACAGACATGGACGAATGTGCTTTCACCCAAGGAGGATGCAGTCAGCGATGCATCAATCTTCCAGGATCATACGAGTGCGCTTGCTTATTTGGCTATCATCTTTTAGCAGACAGCAGATCCTGTGAAAGTAAGTGGAAACACTTGAGCGCTTTAATAGGCTCAACCTCAACTTAGCGCATGCTATAACAGTGTAATGTTTCAGTGATGTAGGCTCCTTTAGAATAACATTTCTCTTATTGCCATTGAATTGAATTTTTTTTTTTTTTGCCCGTGAACAACAAAGTGAAAAAACACAAAAACACAAAAAAGAATAAGATTAAAAGAAAAAAGTGGACATAGCACACGTACATAAATACAACAGAGCATCTACCCGTGTAGTCTAAACGGTAAGGAAGTCACCATGGGCAATACAGGTTAATGGGTACTCGCACAAATTACTAGCAGCTCGTCTGAATGATTTGTTTATTCACATTAAGGCCATAAGCGGCCATCATGTAACAGAATAAGTAATAATAAACTGACAAAATCTTAACATCAATCTAAATCTACACTATATACGGTTTCACTATATACGGTTGTCCTGTGTTTAAAAGCTAACTTGATTAACTTCCCAACATTCTTATTTCTTCAAAATCTTTAGCTTCCCATCATTTTAACAATCCATTTATTATCCATTCCCACTACCTCAAAAACCTAATGATTATTTTTCTTCTTTTCTTTTCTCTTTTTTTGTTTTTTTTTTATCCCAAAACGTAAGTGGAACGATACCTATGACATCGCAAAAGTTCTCCGTCCGTCTGTAAGCACGGTAACTCTCGAAGGGAATGAGATATTTTGATGAAACTTGGTGTGAGGATTCGTTGCGTCATCGGACAAGTCAAGTTCGTAGATGGGCTTTGTAGCCCTACATTTAGGGGTGGGGGAGGGGGTTCGAATTATGGGGCAAACAAAATATTTTGAAACGGCTAATGTGATAGTCGATTATAGGGTCACGTGCTGAACACGATTGTGAAAACCATTTTGCCATCGGACAAGTAGTTCGCCCGGAATCCGGCCAAAACCGGAAAGTTTGTTAAAAGTAAAAGTTTTATTTGAAGTTGATTAGATGTTCCATTCAGGGGTGGGAAGACATGCTGAACACTATGGTGAAAACCATTCTCTCGACAGACAAATAGTTCGCCCGGAATCTGGCCCATACCGGAAAGTTTGTTAAAATTAAAAGTTTTATTTGGAGTTGATTAGATGTTCGATTTAGGGCAGAAGACATGCTGAACACGACGGTGAAAACCATTTTCTACCCGGACATGTAGTTCGCCAGGAATCCGGCCCAAACCGAAAAATTGTTAAAAGTTAAAGTTTTAGTTGTAGTTCATTAGATATCCGATTTAGAGGTAAAAAGAGATGCTGAATCCGTGTATGACAATCGTTTTTTACCCGGACATACAGTTCGACCGGAATCCGGCTGGAGTAGGAAAATTTGTTATAAGTTAAATTTTATTCGAAGTTGATTAGATGTTCATTATTGTGGAAAGAAGATACCCTGAGTTCGTTTTTGAGCTTTCTTTTTTCGCCGGACCAGTAGTTCCGGAGTTCGGCCGAAACCGGGAAATTGGCAGAAGCGGCAGGAAGTTTTCGTCAAAACAGATATGACTTATAGCAGTTATAGTAAGTAACGCTAGTAACGCTAAACGCTAACGCTAAGTAACGCGAGTAACGCCAGTTTAACACACATGCTGAACCCATATCTGAACTTGGTTTCTCGGATAATTAGCTATTTGGCTTAATCTATTTCTGAATTTTAATAGTAAAAATGTTCAAGGAATCTGGCTAAGACAAGACCCAGTTGTCTGGATCAGATATTGAAATTTTGGGATCCCATCGAAACCTTTGGTCTTGTTTCTTAATTAATTAACTTGCCCCTACATGTAGGTTAATGGATTTTAAATCAACAGCAGTAAGTTACCACCCATCTGAGTCGTTTCTCGGCAAAATTTCTGGAGGACAACTAAGGTATTTTACCGCCGATAGCTGTTCTTTACCGACAGTTTCGGAAAATTTATAAAATAAGTCGAAAAAGTCCGTGCGATTTAACCACTACCGAGTGGCTTACAACATTGGCAGGTGCGTCCCCCCCCCTCCCCCCATACGTGACGTCTCTGAGGGTCGTATGATTCGACTTCGGTAGCCAAAACGGAAATTTGTTTGCAGTTGGGCTCTAGGTTGTACAGTGGACTTCCAGCCGAATAGAAATTTTTGGGGCATCATAGTCGAATGTAACAACACAGATAAAAGTAACACTAGGGAGTAGCGCCAATGCTTGAAAAAAGTGACACAAACTTGAATAGCAGCGACCCTAGCCCCACGAGCAACACGTAACGTCCCTAGCGAAAATCAGTTAGTCGGTCATGCAGGCTCATGCAGCGGCCACCGCGTGATCAGCAACTCCGTGAGACTTCGTTTTCATGCAGTGGCCGCCGCATGATCGGTGACTCCCATCCAACTTCGTTTTCAAGCAGCGGCCACCCCATGATCAGCGACCCCGTTAGACTTCGTTTTCATTCAATAACGGCCGCATGATCAGCGACCCCATCCAACTTCGTTTACAAGCAGCGGCCGCTGGCGGCAGCGGCGCTAGCCTGACAATTCCATGTTCCGAACACAAAAGAAAAGAAAAAAAACTCCCCTGTTTCCTCGATGTGTGCAGACTGCATCTTAGCTCTACTAGAATTTTCTAAACCAGCAAGTTCGTCTCGCTTTAAAATTGCGAGCGTAGTGGGCGGCACTACGAGTAACGCCCGTTTCCTATGCATTGAAGGCGTAGGTCTGGGCGCTACTCCCTAGTGATAGTTTGCTCTGTAAAAACAGTAGGCTACTGCATTATATGTTCCTAATGGCATTTTTTTTTTCAGAGCTTGAAGAAGACTCTTGGCCAGTTCGCGGAGACAACCCGGGAGATTTTGAGGAAAAGGACTTCGAGCCAACCAACCGCCATGACTCACTCAAAGTCGGAAAACAAGTGAAAAAGCAATCTTCAAGGAGACAGCAAGATTATTTCGAATCTAACGAGCTGGACGATGGCCCCATCGACACAAAGCTGGCCTTAGCGACAAGTAAGTAAAACTGATTTTTAAAAGACGAACAGAACCCTGAGTCTCAGATCTCTGAAAGTGTACACAACTGAAAGAACTCGTATTTTAATGTGTAACTAATTACAACACAACGCCTTTTATGTATGCCGCATGCCGCTTAAACGATGTATGCGCATACAAAATACCGAATAAATAATTGTAGTAGTACCATGCAGGGGCCATAATTATAGCTGGGTGACGACAGCCCCAACACAAATACCAAACGAGTGTTTAGTTCCTGATTGGCACATTAGAATGCTAGACGTGGGATGAATCTGCCATTAAGAATCTAAGGTCATTCTGCGACTGATTTACTGCACGAGCAGTCAACAAGTCTCCCTCCCATTTCTATATGGAGTCGAAGCGAACAAGTGACCCACGGTCTTTAAAATGCACGTCACTAGCAATTAGTGTTGAAGCATATTCCTTCAGCCCAAGCTGACTGCGAATCATTTTCTACGCTGCAAAACGGATACGTCAGCTATATTTTATTAGGGCTGATAGGCTCAAACGCTCAAGCCGGAAAATTAAAGATTCTTCCTTAAGTTGCCTATCTGATATTGTCACTTTCTTCGTGAAAATTGCTTTTAGTTAAAGATTGTGCTGCGATTATTTTTGGACACAGCTGTTCTTTTTGCTGCTCGATTGGTTCGTTGAGAGGTCAGAAATTTTCCCTTTAATAAAACATATATATATAGCCCTAAAAAAAAAGAGCCGAAGTATCAGTTTTGCAGTGTAAAAAAAATAGTGTTGAAGCATGTCGTTGACCGTACCCATCCCCCAGATTCGTATTCCCTTCTCTAATATTAACAAATCTAGTTAATATTTCCGATCCAGCTGAACGTTGCCCCATGTTTTCCAACCTCAGCTTTATAAGGTTTACTATTTCATTCAGTGAATGGAAGCGAAATCTAATTCTCTTCACCCAATCTTCCGTGATTTCCTCCCACACGACCAAAACCCAAGAACGACCGTCATTTAAACATCCACATGCCATAAGGAGAACTTTTAACCGTGATTTCAAATGTATACTCTTGATCATGGGCGTCCTGAGGGGGGGGCGCAGCGCCCCCCCCCCCCCCCTACGTTTTCGGCCTTTGGTCAAATTTTAGCCGAAGGCGAAAATTCGGTCAAAACGGGCATCGCGGCGAAGCCGTGATGCCTGTTTTACAAAATCTTTTTTACCCACATTTACAAACTAGGCGATTTAACGTGTTTATTGGTTCCCATTCTTTATCGAATTTGGTACTTAATTCAACTTTTGTTCAGTCCGAGTCGATTTCACCGCATTCGGTACGTCCCTACGTAAATTCGGTGATTTAACGTATTTATTTGATCACATTGACTTTCTCAAGTCCGTATCTGTTCTACCACATTCGGTCAGTCAATTTCATGATTCGGTCGTTTACCAGATTCATTTGGTTCTGATTCGTGACCGAATTCGACAATGCATCCCAACTTTTGTTCAGTCCGAGTCGATTTCACCGCATTCGGTACGTCCCTACGTAAATTGGGTGATTTAACGTATAAGTCCGTATCAGTTCTACCGCATTCGGTCAGTCAATTTCATAATTCGGTCATTTATCAGATTCATTGGTTCTGATCCGTTACCGAATTCGACAATTCATCCAACTTTTGTTAAGTCCGAGTCGATTTCACCGCATTCGGTACGTGCATACGTAAATTGGGGGATTTAATGTATTTATTTGGTCACATTGACGTTTCTCAAGTCCGCATCTGTCCTAGCGCATTCGGTCAGTCAATTTCATAATTCGGTCATTTATCAGATTCATTTTGTTTTGATTCGTGACCCAATTCGACAATTCATCCAACTTTTGTTTAGTCTGAGTCAATTTCACCGCATTTGGTACGTCCCTACGTAAATTCGGTCATTTAACGTATTTATTTGGTCTCATTATCGTTAGCGAAATTGGTTGTTCACCGGACTTTTCTCAAGTCCGTATTTGTTCTCCCGCATTCAGTGAATCCATTTCATAACTCGGTGATTAGTCAGATTCAATAGTTTCTAATTCGTTACCGAATTCTGTAATTCACCTGATGTTTGTTTGGTCTGCATCTGTTACCAAACTTACCAAATTCGGTTGTTTTAGGTGTTTCTACCAAGAGTTTTATTCCATTCCGAAATTCAGTCTTTATACCGCTCCCCATCTGCTCCTTATTTTTTAGTTAATTTTTCGGTAGTAGGAATTTATTATTTGGTTCACCCCAGTTACTCTGTTTGGTAATTTAAGTGGCATTTATTTTGCTCTTGTTCTTTAGCATTTAACGGTAGCTTCAACTGGTTTCCATTCCTTACTTAACTTATACTTCTAATGAATGCAGGACTTCAGGAATAAGCACTAGCATATTTTTGTTTGCTGTAAATTCAGAATAAATGTACTTTACATCTACATTACCCTGGATCGACCCTTTTTTCACCAGGCAGCTCTCTGGTTTGATAGGTAGCCTTGGGATCGCAAAAAGGCACTTTGATCATGAGTGTATCCAAAAAGTTTCGCCTGCGGAATATTTAGCAGTCTTCACTATTTAGAAGAAGGGTACGTGATTTAGTTGGTGTTTCAGGCTTGGAATTTTTGTGGGGCTTAAACCACGTTAAAAGCTAGAATTTGCCAGAAAAAAGGAAATTTTGCCTGCGGCGCTTTAATTTTTCCTGGGTACAGCCGTCCACGACGTTGTCCCTTGGCAGCAACTGCGTTTTTTTGTCGGTACATTTTCAAGGCCTGTTGGCAAAACTTGGAAGTCCCCCAAAGGTAAAAGGCTAGCGACGGTGTATCCTTGATAAAAAAAAAAAGAAAAAAAGAAGTGGAAGAGCGTGAAAACACGCCAAATTTTCTCTTTAGAATTGATTTCGTACATACTATGCAACTTTTTACATTTTAGCTTATTGAAGGCAAATCGCTGTGCTTTAGAAAAACATTATAAATTCCGCCAATATCAGGTACCGATTCGGTCAATTTTTACCAGGTTCACCCCCCAATGAAGAAAGGCTCGGGACGCCCCTGATCTTGATGACTAACTCTTCGTGCCGCTGAAGAATTGCCTTATCCCAATTCAAATTTGGAACTTTTGATTCTGGCAAAAAGACCACCCAATTTAAATTTGGACCTTTTTGATTCTCGCAAAAGACCACCCAATTTAAATTGGGACATTTGCTGAAAAAGAGACCACCCCACGGGGGGTAGATGTCGGGAATTTTAGTCTCTGCTGCCCCCTGGTTATAAGACTGAAAAACGCATTATACGAATAACCGGTGAGAACTTCCGTGACAAAGAATGCAGGTCTCCTTATTACAGCGCCTGCCCCGAGGAAAAGACGAAGCCGTATTACACCTAATTGAACAATGCTTGAGACTTCAACCTTGAACAGCAGGGTTACGATTACGAAGAAACAAAAGTGGACAACATCAAATTTTGTTGACGTAAAATCAAAGTCTATTTGAATTAAGTTAATATGTTTGGTTAACTGAATTCACTTAAACTTAATTAAATTAATAAATTGACTTGATCAAATTTTATTTACTTGCTCAAATTCTATTTGCCACTTCGTACAGGATCGGGTGCTTGCGAACTCGAATGTCTGTGGCACCATGACACTCCACGAAAAAAATAAGAAGATGATGAAAGAGAAAAAAAGATAGCTAACAATATATGAGTAAATCACATCACAAACCTATCACCGCCAAACAGGCCCGTATCGAGGAATTTATTTCGGTGGGAGGGGTCCCTTTCGGGGGCGGCAGGCCTGCGGGTCGCACAAGAAAGTACACAAAAGACAAAGATCAGACGTAAAAGCCTGTAAACATGAGTATTTTTGTATGTTTCGGGGGGTTTCAGGGGGTTTCCCTGGATACGGCCTTGCCGCCGACTTTTAGTCTTTGAGACTATATTTTGTTTGTTAGCAATCCAAAGTGATAATTTTAGTAAAACTAAAAGTAAAAATAAGTTGATCGAATACTTTTCTTTTTAGCGGTAATTGAGAATGTGGGCCAAAACGAGGAAAGTGCCAAAAGATGGGGACTGGCAGAAACCTATTAAGCACACTTACCTAGCGTTGAGGCTCGAAGAGTCTTATCCACGCACGAGTGTTTAAGTTTTTACTAGGACCGGTTAAATGGCAGTTATTAGTTCCCAGTGCAATCTTGAGCGATAAATCAACAATTCCATCGCTCATTTTGCTAAATTGTTGTACAACAGTAAAACTTAATTTCATGGTCATCTGAACGGTGACCTGTTAAATCGTTTGCTTATGCCGCAGCAACACATTTTTATTTTTTTTCCTAGCAACAAATATTTTACTTTCGATCGATGAAGAAATTCAGACTGCAAAGTTTTTGAAATTTGAACGTCCCCTTGCACCGAACGGAAGACCTGAGAGATTATGTGACAGTAACTCGGTGAAACACGTGTAGCCTGCGTACTTGTATGACAGTTGTACGAAAAAGTTGCATGTACTGGTATGTAATTGTAAAGAATACTATCATTTAATGTACCACAGACTGGGCCAATCTTAAGCAGTAGTATCCAGCAGCATCCTGTCTTGCTACAGTCTTGCTAATAGTAGCATGCAGTAGGATGTAGTAACACGGTAGCCTTGACATAGAAGCATGTAGTAGCATGAGTTTGTACTGCAAGCTACTTTTTCGCACAACTTCATACTACTATTCTGAGATAAATTTTGGCTTACCGACGAAACGTCCTCATGACAAAACGTTCCCTGGCGAAACGTCCCCGGAGAAACATCCCCGTGACCAAACGTCCGCATGACAAAACGTCCCCATGACAAAACGTCCCCGTGTCAAAACGTCCCCGTGGCGAAACGTCCCCAAGCAAAGATTTGTAAGTTCGCTTCGATCTTCAGGTGCATGATCGAGGTAAAACAACTTCAGAGTGTGCATTACATATGTGTAAACATTCCTTATTAGCACGAAAGATCGGACATAGAACCGGTTGCTTCATAAATGTATTGTTTTCAGTTAAAATATGTAGTGTAAATATGCCTTGCAACTCGTAACTGATCAGTTCTAGGTCGTTTGAAGCAACATGCACAATCTGAGGAGCAACAATAGGCTCCTCAGAGAAAGGGGAAGCCCGCTGTGGCTCAAAGAGAGCCAAACAAGGAAAAAATTCCAAAAACATTTTTTGCCTGAACTGATGACGCAATCAGTAGTCTCATAGCTGTCCCTCAGCAAAGAAAAAACATTCTATAGCCGGGGACGTTTTGCAATGGGGACGCTTCGCCAGGGTACGTTTTGATCGGGGACGTTTTGTCACGGGGACGTTTCGAATGGGGACGTTTTGTCGACAACCCAGCTGGCGAACTCCCGTAAAGCATTCATCCTTCATTATCAAGTGGATCACATTATCATTCATATCTGGCAGTAGTCAGGGCCAATTCGTTATATATGGTTGAATGCAAGCAACTCTCAGACCTCAGGAAACACTTTCTTAATGGGTATATTATCAAGGTCCCCGATATTCTTGAAACAAAAAATAAATCTAAGATACTTAAAATATGCCAATTCTTAAAGAGTGTATTAGTTCAATAAAGATAAGTATTGAGTGATGTAAAGTGTATTATAACTCATGTATTTTGTACGGCCAATTGGCTATTAAATATATATTCATATTCATATAGGCCCAATCAACTCGCCATGAATAACAGAAATAAAACCGATCAGCCGACACACGTGTGTACCGACAATTACAGAAACTGTATCTGTTAATAATTTTCAGAGTGCATCTCCGGTGCCTTTGGCCCAGACTGTTCCATCACTTGCGCTAGCTGCACCAACGGTGGAAAATGTAACCTCTTCAGAACTGGATGTGATTGCCCACCAGGGTACAAGGGGCTCGCATGTGAAGAAAGCTGTTCTCCAGGAACCTACGGCGACCACTGCACAAAGGTAAGGCTAACCGTGTCTCTGTCGAAGGTGACGTCTGCTCCGTGACTTAAAGGACCTGACTAACCTAAGCCCCTAAAGCCTAACCCCGCCAATGCAGCAACACTGTTATATTCACTTGCCTTGTTTTGCTACATTCCATGTTGTCGACGGGAGTTTGCGAGAAGTTTTTTGTCAGAAAACCGGTTATGTAAATATTTCCCTGTTTTGGCAGAAGTCAATGGATCTGCAAAAAAATGTTTAAAAGAGCCGAAGTCGCATACACAAATCGTAGATTATGGGCATGGTGCCCCAACGTATGGGCATACCCCACGTATGGGCATCGCGCCCAAAATTTTAGGATTTATAGTGGATTAGTGGATTGTGAGGATTAGCAGAGTCTAGTTTTAAAGTATCCATTTTGTTTTAATACTGGAGCTTAGTCGCGAGGGGTTCTTTTAAGTCTCTACCGCAGATTGCTTTCGCTCCAACGGGACCGTTGCCCACACCCCAATCCGTATGAAGTCGGTCTACGAGAATCGTAATTCACTCTTTCGTCCGAATAGTAGGTAATCAAATAACTGAAGAAATCGGACAAATCCGGCACAGGCGTGGAACAGCAACGTAAACTGTATTTCTAAAATGCTAGGATTCAACTTCAACTACGATCCGTTCGTCCGCAAGAGCTTGAACAATTGAGGCGCTATACCCAAGAAGTCGGTTTTTCAGCCTCTTTTAGGACATGCAGACGGCGATATAGTAGGTCCTATGCTCAGAGATTTTCAGTCGTCCGCTGCATCCAGTAACGCGAATGAAAGACTGACTGGATGAAAATCGAATCCCGGTATATACTTTTTCGCTCTCCTGTACTTCAGCCCTGGTGCTCTCAGCTCCTTCTAGATTAATTATTTATACACCTATAAAAAGCTGTTGACTTAGGTACAGAGGGAGAAAACATGACTTGATAAGTTTTATATCTTCACAGGGGCACAAGGATAGGATATTGAACTTAATATGCGACAGCGAACTAAGTACATATCCCTGAAAATCGGTATCTCCGCTTTGAAGGCGTCACAATTCGATATGATGCTCGAAACCTAGAATTTAAGCCTACAACTACAACCGAACCTTATCATTACAGCCCTGCAAGTGCAACTCCAGCCATATATGTCATCCAGCCACGGGACACTGCATGCCATCTAAGAAGAAAGAAACGAAACTCCAAAAGCACAAACAGCGACATTCGAGCCTTGACGGATACGTGGCAGATGAAGGAGTACAAGAGATTGAATTTTCTAATAATTTTGGAGGAATTACGTTTCCTGAGCCGTCACTAGGTCTTCCTTGTCAAAGCGGGAAGGGGGGAGCCAACTGTGGGAAGCGATGCAAATGCGGCCCAGGTGGGCTTTGCGACCAGAAAGGCAATTGTCTTTGCGCGCTAGGGAAAACGGGAAGGAAATGCGCAGAAGGTGAGGCAGTTTCTAACTACTATCACACATTATGACGGTTTCTTTAAATATCGTTATTTACGCAGAACTTCTATGCCGAAGACACTCGTGATCGTTGGCTTTAGTCCTTCGGAAATGTTAGTTCCATTAATATAAGGAATATGATAAGAATTTTGGCAGATAAACAATCCCATGATGGGACAAGACGACTTGGTATACTAAGGCAAGAGGTCGCAGTGCTGTGCCATTCCAGCTATCAAGTTGAACCTTAAGTCCGTATGCAAAACTGGATTTCTTAATCGTGGTCTAATGTCGAACTTAGCATTATAAAATATTTGATGCTCTGATGTGGTCAATGGTCAAAGCGAGACAAGATTTCAAGTGGTAAATGTTCCCATCGTAAATATCAACTAATTTCGAGCAAGGTAATATAAATGAAAGAAGATACCCGAAACCAAGAACAAATATTTTGACAGATTATCTCTGTAATATGATTATGCGGATTGCGGAGTCGAATATTTCCCCATACCCTGTCCGCTATGAACGAGCGTAGGCTAGTAGCTTCACGTCACAACACGTTTCGTTACCTCTACAAATAGCTAAATCGCTGTGAAACCGCGGGTGAGGAAAAGTAGAAGTCAAAGCTGATTGGTTCTATGGACGCAATCCAGAGCTGGTCATCACGCGGAATACGCCTCCTTCACTTTTTTTCTGCGATAAGCAACGGCGAAGACGGAAGATTAGTAAACAGGTATCAGCATCAGCTCAAAGGTAGCGTAAATACATCTAGGTCCGCTCAGTTTTGTCGGTGTATTCACAATCGCTGCATGGGACTAAAGACAGGAGTTCTATCAGATTATTGTTCTTGCCGAAACTCATATATAAGTCATTACCAATTATTCAGTGATGACTGCCTACAGACGAGTTTGCTCGTGGGAAGGAATTTGAGAAACCACGAGCAAGGAAACCGCAGACAATTATCAGATGCTCTGTTAGCAAACTGAAGGAAGTGAACGTTTGCGCCCTTTTGTCACTATGTACGACATTTTCGTGAAAGAAAGAGATTGCATGTGTCTCGAAATAGAGGGCGGACTTGGTGTCGAGCAGAAACACCATATTTCGAGGCCATTTTTATGTTATAATGTATCGAAGTTTGAACAACCAATTTTATTTTAGATTGTCCCAAGGGCAGATACGGTCCAAGCTGTTCGGAAACGTGTGAATGTGAGAATGAAGCCGTCTGCGAAATCCGAACTGGGCAGTGTCGGTGCAAGCCTGGATATTTCGGAGCAAACTGCCAGCACAGTACGTAGTCTTCCCCTCTAAAGCTCAATTAGATCTCAACTCGATTTCTGGTTTCTCGTAGTACTGTCTGTGATATTCCCTTTGCTTTCCTAGTCTCCCCAGTCCCGTCGTGTCCATCAAGTTTTTAATTTCTCTTTTCCTTCCTTCAGCCCCAGCTGACTGCGGATAATATTCGATGGGACGGAAAAGTCAGCTGCGATTTCTTCTAGCGATTTTTCGGCCCTTGTTGGTAAGGACCCTCTTCAGGCTCAAGCTAGACAAACAAACCTGAGATCAGCTGACTTACCGGTCTAGCGCCATAAGATATCATTTTTGCTTGAATTAACGTTTTTGAAGCTTTAACATGTTGTCATTTATCTTGATCTTTTCTGGCATTTTGAGGAAAAGATAAGTAAGTGCCTGGTCCCACTGGGCTCAAAACTCGGCCTATTTGACAAACAACTGGGGCGTGAGATTTAATGGGCTTTGTGGCAGATTGGGGATAATGAGCAGACTGCAATTAGGAGTCAATTAGGGTTCCTGTAATATAATTATACAGGCTGGTTTGCTTTAATTGATCTCCTGAATTTGAAACGACACCATTCAGAATTAGTTATATCTTGTTCCTTTTCTTTTTTCTACTTTTGCAACCCAAAGAGCCAGGCAATGAGCCCAGTGTGACCAAGTTCTAAGAGAAATTTTATCATTATTATGCTGTGAGGTTGGCCGAAACACGGGCCACAGATGGTCTAGTGTCTTAATCCGCCAAATTACAAATGATGGCGGACTATCCCTGTCGGTCGAAGGAGCCTTTCTGAAAACAGCACGCAGGTCACCACCCGAAGAGTGGCTGTGGGATGCGTCGAGTCGTGTCTTGTCCATGCCGGAATCTTGAGCACAGTTTTCCTGTCGTCAACACTTATGGGTGTTAGCTAGACTAGTTTCGTCAAATGTAATTTTCCCTTTAAATTCACATTTCTGAACCTTCAGTGTGTTGTCATTTATCTCATCTATTCAGGCATATCAAAAACACCGATAAACAATTCAATTGAGATAAGTTGGTGATTAGGTGATTAGCCAAAGTTACCTCTGCTAGAGTTCGTCAGTCGTTTCCCTTTTCAGTGTTCATCTTCTTTTTCAGGATGCCCAGAAGGGTGGTTTGGTCATCAGTGCGCCCAAAGCTGCGAGTGCCATAGTCCTGGGACTGATTCCTGCGACATCGTCTCTGGTTACTGCCGGTGCAAGTCTGGATACTACGGACCCACCTGCAAACAAACCTCTTTCCTAAACCAGTGAACTAGAAAACGCAAGAAAAAATACATAGGCTAGCAACGTGCACATACTAGCTGTGGTTCATGATTTTTCCAGATTTAATTTTTTTTTTTTTTTTTGCGAACCAGCGACGAGCGACTGATGTTTGAGGGTTCACTCGTGCAAACCGAAAACAACTTCCAGTCTTCAAGACAACCTTGGACTTATATTGCAGCTCCACTTTGATCAAACTCATGACGGTCGGAAGCTGCAAAGTACGTAAAAGTAACGAACACTGCCTTTGGGTTTTATGTTAAGGGAGGGGAGTGATAGCCTACGCACAACTCTATTCATATGTTACAATCAGCTCGGTGTGCATGTTAGCGTTATGCGTAGATGGTTTCTCAGATATGTCTATCTTTTACTATCAATCTTTCCAAGCGTTTCTTTTTTAATAAACTTAGATGAATTCGATCTTAGCTATTTTCAACTGGAAACGGCCGAACCGCGTAATATATTCCTCAACTGCCTTCGAATTACAATAAAGCCTTATGCAAAGTAGAGACGCTGTCAAAATAGCCCCGAGCTTGGGATCTCTACATCATTACCACTATAGCACAGATGAACAAGACCAAAGGTTTCGATGGGATCCCAAAAGTTCAAATTTGATCCAGACAATTGGGTCTTGTCTTCGCCAGACTCCTTGAACACCTTTATTATTAAAATTTAGAAACAGATTAAGGCCAAATAGCTAATCATGTGAGAAAACCAAGTTCAGATATGGATTCAGCGTGTGTTTACCCCTTTAAGTCATATCTATTTTGACGAAGCAGATCAAACCTTCCTGCCTTACTTCTGCCAATTTTCCGGTTTCGGTGGAATTCTGGAACTATTTTTCCGGCGAAAAAATAAAGCTCAAAAATGAATTCAACATGTCTCCTTACCCCTAGATCCAACCTCTAATCAACATCAGATTAAACTTGGACTTTTAACAAATTTTCCGGTTTCAGCAGGATTCCGAGCGATCTATAAATCCGGTGAGAAAATGATTTTCATATGCGAATTCAGCATGTCTACTTACCCGCAAATCAATTTACATAAAACTTACTTTAAACAAATTCTACGGTTTTGGCCGAATTCCGGCCGAACTAATTGTCCGCCGAGAAAATAATTTTCATATTCAAACTCAGCACCTTTCCTTGCCCCGAAACCGAACCTCCAATCAACTTCATATTAAACTTTTACTTTTCAAAAAATTTCCAGTTTTCACCGGATTCCGGGTGAACTATTTGTCCGGCGAAAAATAAATTTCATATTCTGATTCAGCATGTCTCCTTGCCCCTAATTCGACTATTTCATTAGCTTTTAAAAAATATTTTTGTTCCCCTTAATTTCAAACCCCTCCCCACCCCTAAATATAGAGCTACATAGCCCATCTTCGAACTTGACCTGTACTCTGACCTAAAGAGTCCTCATGCCAAGTTTGATTAAAATATCTCAACCCCTTCGAGAGTTATCGTGCTAACAGACGGACGGACGGACAACTTTTGCGATGTCATAGGTATCCCTCCACTTACGTTTTGGGATCCCAAAAAGATTTCAATTGTCATCCTCTCGAAAACGTGTACCATTGCCATTTTGAAAGCCTCCCTCAAGAAAGGCCATTGTGTGCAGGGTCATGTATGGGCTCAGTACCACAAATGAAATCGAGAGGTGGCGCAAGCAGATTGTTACTAGTGTAGCCCGGTCCCGGCCGGTGCCCTGTCGTATGCAGATCTTGCGAAAATTTATAACCCATTATGGATTCCCGGCCGCTGCCCTGTCTTATGTAGATCTTGGGAAAATTTTATCACCCCTTATCTATCGCCAGACCTTTTTATAAATGAGTGGTCCAGCCAGTCGGATGATTCTAAAATCATTACTTTCAAGAACCCCACTTGGGAGCTAAAGAGTGCAGTGTCAGAGTACAATATCTTGAGGTCCAGAAACCTATAAAGACGCACTCCCTACCCTTGGGCATTAGAAATAATGCTAAGAGTTAGACCAGCTTTTTATAACCCTCATCTTGTGACGAAGGAGGGAGTAACCCATTTGAGAGTAGGGGTCGCGCCGAAAGTCCCTGTAGCATTTGCTCATTGTTGATCAGAAAAGCAATAAGCCTAGACTAGACTAGACCACAACACAAGGTTAATATGTCAGAAAGAGCGTTAGTAGGACCAAGCATTTACGTCCCTATTAGGGACACACAGCATGGCAATACGCCAGCGTTTTGTGAAAAACGGAACTTCCGCATGTTCTGCAGTATTTAATTTGCGAAACGTAAAAATGAAACGTCAATACATATGCAACTACGTTGCTTGCAATGGGAGTCCGCCTCTGTAAAAACAAACATTTATAGACTCCGTAAAACCGGTTTAGTAGTTCGTTTGTTTCAATACAGAAAAAAGTCAGCCAAGATTTCCTGGCAACAGGCCGAGAGTATGTTTTGTTTACACCAGAGTCCAGCTACAGATACATATAGATAGTGCTCATTAGTGTTTAACCAGCCAAAGGCGGAGTAAATAGATGATGAGGGGGCTCAGACGGTTTACAATCGTCACCAGGAAGTTTGGTTTCCAGTCTAGTAAGGTGGTTAGCAAGTAAGTGTTTTTATCATGTTTTGTGGTTTCAAATATTCGACATACTTTCGCCTAAGTTACGAAACAATATGTGGGATTTTACAACAGACCAATCTCAGTCAAGGATACCCATGTTTCCCCTGATAACAGTCTTTGGAATACTGAGCGGAAACTACACTGTCAGAAGTTTTATAACATTTAACACAAGCAGAATGCGCACCATGCGTTAAAGCTGTTTTAAAACTTTTGACCACCTTCTGCCATTTTCTTGGTTTTTGTTGCCTTATATAGAGCGTCTTCTTTCTTGTTAGTTTCCTTTTTTTAAGATTTTGGGTCAAACCAAGATTACTCCATAACAATATTTCGATGAAAATAGGGATTCGGATGGGGGTCAGTAGATCAAATCCAAGGTCACTCGTAGATGGGTACGGTCATTGGTGAACTGGGAAAGTGAACGGCTTAAAGTCTCAAAGACATTCTTCCGTTCGAACTAATTATAAGGTCGATATACGCTAAATTAGAAAACGCTTTTATTATCGAATGGACAGTTTTGGTCGAAATATTATATTCAACCCGGAGAATATGTCAGACACTGGCCAGGGGGACAAAGGGTAAAAGGTTGATTACTATACTAGCAATACAAGACGGATACAACATAAGATACATGTTCGGATTCCCCCTTCCTCCGCACACTTCTCCCGGATGGTCGAGGACGGTAAATGACAGTTTCCAATCAAATCTTGTTAGGTCTCTAATATGCCTGGCAAGTCTATCCTTTTAGCCTATCTGGAAGTATCCAAACTCTGGATAGGACCCACAGATCGGTGGACAAGTAAAACTTCAGCCGAGAGCTACAAGTGCCATAAAAAGTATTCGTTAAGGATCTCACAGAAGCTTTGGTGTTGTTGTAGTCCGTCTTTGTGGCTTCAGAAAACTGAACGATCAGAAAATTTGGAAGTCCGTGTTCTGAATCCAAGGCCAAGGCACCAAGCTTCCGGGCCGGGAGGATGGAAGGGGGGCATTCCCCTCCAAGCGACTTGGCCGCTTGCCGACGCAGGGCCATCGATACCTCCTCAGCTATACATCCAGTCAGGCTCACCGGCTCAAACTAGCAAAGTTACGGGAAGCAGAGAATGAGCGTTTATTATGAGTTTCTTTTTTCTTCCAAGGCGTATGACAAGCTGTGCTGCTGGGAAGACAGAAAATGTAATCTATTCAGACTTTGCCGACTGCGAACTACCAAGGATTCCTCTGAACGAATACTTATTTGATCGCTTCGACAAGTTCGGAAGCCTTACAGCTATGGTAAGTTACTCAGCCGAACCTGGACGATTGTCTTCTTCTTCGGTCAATCTTGTCAAAGCTCTTGCAAAATATAAACCGATAAAAGGTGCAAATTGCTTATTTGGAAGAATTTAAGGAAATTTACACTTAGCGGGATCATGACCCGCAAAATCGCAATGACGATGTGAGGTAGCCTATGGGTGGATTCCGTATACCGTCAACAGCCTTTCATACGGCATTTCAATGCCTTTCTTCATTGGGGGGGGGGGGCGCACCTGGTAAAATTGACCGAATCGCTACCTGATTTTTACTGAATTTATTAAAAAAAAAAAGTTGTAAAAGCACAGCGAGTTGCCTTCATGAAGCCACAAAGTAAAAAGGTGCAGAGTACATACAAACAAGTCCAAATTGGCGCGTTTTCACGCCTTTCCGCTTCTATTTTTGTAGCCTTTTACCTTTGGAAGACCTTTCCAGTTTTGCAAACAGGACTTGAAATAATCGCAAAAAAGCGGTGTTGGCGACAACGTCGTTAACGGCTGTGCCCATGATTAATTAATGTGCCGCAGGCTTTTAATCGGCCTTTTCACGGCAACATTTAACTACTTCCCGTACAAATTGTAGCTTTTAACATATTTATAGCCCCCCAAAATTCGAAGCCTCAAACGCTTACTAAATGAGGCAACCTTTATATAAGCAGTGAAGACTGCGAAATGGGCCGCAGCCGAAATTTTTGTGGAAACACTGACGATAAAAGTGTCTTTCTGCGATCCCAAGATTACCTATTCAGCCCAGTGTTGTCTGGCGACGAAAGGGGCGATCGGGTAAATAGGATACAAAGTACATATGTTCGGAATTTACAGCAAACAAAAGTAGGCTAGTTTTCACGTCAATAGACGTGCTTATTCCTGAAGTATCGCAATCCTAAGAAGTAAAAACAAGAGCTATAAGCTCATATGGCACTTGCAAGCTTGTTAGCATGTATTCAAGTTCTCGTACTGGGATATGAATGGAGAGCTGTGTTGTCAGTGTGATGGGTCGGTTGGTGTTATTATTTGCGTTTTTGATCGCCTGTGTAAGTTCTCCTGTGAGTTCGCCGTTGCACCTTAATTTCCGTTTTTACACTCAGTTCGCCTGACGCCTAACGGCTTCGCCGTTTCAGGACGCAGGTGAATAAAAACGGAAAATAAGCATCCCCGCATCTCATTCATAAAATCGTCTAATTAAGACAGTAAAGGGTAGTTACATTCCACAGTGAAAAGGCCATTCTTGTAGTCAAAACATACAAGTTGTAATCATCCATTTCCAAATACACTATCCAGAATTTTCAATTTGTGTTGGTTAATTTATTCATGACAGGCGAACTCGGTTATAACAAATAACTCATCTAAACTGCCACACCATCACCGAAAGTTTCGTCATCATAGTGACATCACTCCCCCCCGCGATGGTAGGTTCAGAGAACCGACTATTTTTTCTGTATTTTGCGGTTAAGATGAGTTCTTTAAGGAATAGTCGGAGCGGAAAAGTGACGATGTCAAGCCCAATGACGTCAAGGTTCTAATGCTCCAGCAAAGTTTTATCGTTCTATCACATCTGGGAGTACCTTAACTCACGATCACCGGAATTCCGGACACCCCCCTACCGCCCCCCCCGGTAGTACGATCCGATTCTGTCACTCATGCACCTAGAACTTGTGCGTGTACTTCCCACCAAGTTTCATCCTGATCGCTCCACTCTATGCGTATCACAAGATTTCCGGTTCTCCCCTCCACCCCCCCCTCCAGTTCATTGGATCCGGTCCGCATTTGAAACGGAACATTTGAGACATGCGTTCTTTCAAGATATCAAGTTTCGTTAAGATCCGATAATCCGTTCGAAAGTTATGCATGCCACTAATTTCCGGATTCCGCCGTCTCCCACTCCCCCCCCCCCCCGACGGTCGGATCGGGCGAGTGACTGTTTCCAAGTTAATCTAGTCGGGTCTCCGATATGTCTGCCAAGTTTCATCGTTGTAGCCCACCTGGAAGTACATCAACTAAGGATCACCGGAATTCCGGAACCCCCCTCCAACTCCCCCCACAGTGTCCGAATCCGGTCCAGTTCTATCAGTTATTTATCTAGAGCTTGTGCTAGTTCTTCCCACCAAGTTTCATCCCGATCGCTCCACTCCCGAGAGTTTCGCACTATTTCCGGCTCCCCCTCCGACTCCCCCTCAGATTCATCAGATCTGGTCCGGACTTGAAATGAGACATCTGAGACACGAGATCTTCCCAGGTATCAAGTTTCATTAAGATCCGATCACCCGTTCGAAAGTTATGCTTGCCACTAAATTCCGGATTCCGGCTACCCTCTCTCCCCCCACGATGGTCGGATCGGGCAAGTGACTATTTCCAACTTAGTTTGGTCGGGTCCCTAATATGCCTGCCAAGTTTCATCGTCCTAGCATATCTGGAAGTACCCTAACTCGCAAACACCGGACACATCGACCGACCGACAGACCGACGGAACCAGCCGAAGCTACCGTAAATGGTAAAGACCGAGAGCTAAATAAATGCCACTTAAAATACCCAACTCACTAACTGGGTTGAAGCAAATAATGAGTTCGTAAACAACCGAATTCGGCAAGTCTAATAATAGAAACGGACTAAGAAAAATCCTGTTTCGGTAGCGAATCAGAACCAAATGAATCTCAGCGAATTTAATTATGAAATGGACAGACCGAATTACCGAATTCGGTAGAGAATGAAACCAAATAAACAGGTTAGATCACCGAATTTACGCAGGGACGGACCGAATGCGGCGAGATCGATGCGGACTGAACCAAATTTGGATAAACTATCACATTCGCTCACGAATCTGATTAATGACCGAATTATGAAATGGAGTGACCGAATGCGACCGAACTACCGAATTCAGTAAAGAATGAGACCAAATAAACAGGTTAAATCACCGAATTTACTCAAGGAAGGACCGAATGCGGCGAAATCGATCCGGACTGAACAAAAGTTGAATGGATTATCGAATTCGGTCACGAATCAGATCCAAAGGAATCTAATTAATGAAGCGAATTATGAAATGGACTGACCGAATGCAATAGAACAGATACGGACTTGAGAAAAGTCCGGTGAACTACCGAACTCACTAAGGAATGGGACCAAATAAACAGGTTAAACCACCGATATTACGAAGGGACAGACCGAATGCGGTGAAATAGATGCGGAGTGAACAAAAGTTGGGTGAACTATCAAATTCGATAAAGAAAGGGGAACCAATAAACACGTTAAATCACCCAATTTCAAAATGCGGTGACACACGATTTTATGATTAGGCATCACAGTTTCGCCGCGATGCCCATTTTGATCGAATTTTCGCCCCCCCCCCCTTGGGACGTCCCTGACTGCTGCACCCTAGACCATAGCCTAGGTTGGTCTTATGGGAAAACCGACTTTCCCGGACGTAACGTGTTACTTACCGAGGTTACGGTTTTATTTTACTGACGTTACGGTTTCTAGGAATGCGGAGTCACCGGTCGAAAGTTCTCCTATGCTGAAGTACGGAAAAAGACGGAAAGTTTCGGTTCTGCGCTGTCCCGAATGGGTCTTCGCAAAGGTGATGTTCTCGGAATGGTGCTCCCGAACTGCCCGGAATGGACCTTCGTCTTCCTAGGAGCTGCAGGAATTGGCGTCACGGTTTCGCCCGCCAATCCTGGATACACTCCTGGCAAGTCACCATTTCTATTTGTCTACAACAACCACGCCCTGTAGGCAGCCGACGTATCCCAGATTCAGTCCTCTCTACGCCGGAAGTTCCTCCCTGCACGAGCCTTAAAGGCAAAATAAGCCGAATAAGCCAATCCGCTGCTAGATGAGTTGGGGTTAAGCCAGCAAAATTTGCAGACTATCAGAGACACAAGCTTTACTTTTGTAAAGACAGGTATGGCCTTCTGTACAAACACTTTGAATAAAACAGCACATGAAAAACAAGCCGTGAAGACTGTGTCTGGGTGCGCGATTCTTAAATGTTATCATCGCTATGCCCATCATAACGTTATTCTTACGCTAATCACTCTTCATCTCCATGCTGCGTTTCTACTACGGGTACTTCAGCCTCTCCGTTCGTTCTCGACTGCCCGCACACATAGAGACCTACTAAGGATACGAGATGGCGCAATCGCATATTTTGTTCAAGTAGTAGAGAACGCTTGAACCTTAACGAATTTTAATTAATTATAGAAACAAATACGACGAATACAATTATTTCGCCTTTCTAGTAAAAAGAATCGCTGATTCCAATATCGAAAGTTTCCAGAACCTCCTCTTTTACAAAGATGCATCTATCATGTTGAAAAGATGGAAGTCATGAAATGCCAACAAGGGTTCATCTTGGAAGTCGTTCAGTTAGCCCCCTTTTCGTTCTCTCCCTTGACTAATACAGTCCGACTTCTTTCACCGCAGCATAAATTGTTCTGTAGGCTACTGCCAAGGTAAGATATATACGCCTTTCATAAAATTCCTTCGAGATTAGTTCTTTTTTTTTGCCGCTAGATGTGCTAGCATAAATTAAACACAGACACGTTACTTCTTGGTTTACGTATAACCAAGATCGTTTGGCTATTTTCAATTCATCTTACACGGGGCTAATACGCGACTCGGTATGAACCGAAAGCCTAATCGCTTATTCCCCCTTCAGATAACTTATACCAAGGTCTAACGTGCGATTGTTATCGTTTCTCTACAGCATCTGGCGGCTATTCGTCACTGGATTATATGAAGGACCTATTCAGCGAAAGTGTAATGAACAATGGGAACAGCGAAACAACAACAAAATTTAGATAACCCCCACCCAAGTCGCGACTTCAAACCGGGAGTCGTTACCACAGCTTATCAACTTGATAAGCTGTGGTCGTACGAGTGTAGTAGATAGATTCGGAAGGTCCCTTCTGGGCTAGCTAAAAGTATGTCCGCTTTCAAGATTTTTTTTTTTTTTAGATAAAAAAAACACAACAAAATAGTAGTAGGTATATGGACATTAAGTAACAATACCAAAGGTTTCGATGGGATCCCAAAAGTTCAAATTTGATCCAGACAATTGGGTCTTGTCTTCGCCAAATCTAGTCTTCGCCAGACTCCTTGAACACTTCTACTATTAAAGTTTAGAAAAAGATTAAGGCAAAATAGCTAATCGTATGAGAAAACCAAGTTCAGATAGGGATTCAGCATGTGTGTTTACCCCTTTAAGTCATATCTATTTTGACGAAGCAGATCGAAACTTCCTGCCTTACTTCTGCCAATTTTCCGGTTTCGGCGGAATTCCGGAACTACTTGTCCGGCGAAAAAATAAAGCTCAAACACGAATTCAGCATGTCTCCTTACCCCTACATCCAACCTCTAATCAACTTCCAATTAAACTTTTACTTTTAACAAATTTTTCGGTTTCAGCCGGATTCCGAGCGATCTATACGTCCGGTGAGAAAATGGTTGTCATATGCGAATTCAGCATGTCTACTTACCCGCTTATCTTGTCAAATTTAAATAAAACTTTTACTTTAAACAAATTCTCCGGTTTTGGCCGGATTCCGACCGAACTAATCGTCCGGCGAGAAAATAATTTTCATATTCGGACTCAGCATTTTTCCTTGCCCCTAAATCGAACCTCCAATCAACTTCATATTACTTTTCACAAATATTCCGGTTTTCGCCGGGTTCCGGGTTAACTATTTGTCCGGCGAGAAAATAAATTTCATATTCGGATTCAGCATGTCTCCTTACCGACTCTTTCATTAGCTTTTAGAAAATATTTTTTGTTCACCTTAATTTTAAACCCCTCCCCCACCCCTAAATATAGAGCTACATAGCCCATCTTCGAACTTGACGTGTACTTTGACCTAAAGAGTCCTCATGCCAAGTTTGATCAAAATATCTCAACTCCTTCGAGAGTTATCGTGCTAACAGACGGACGGACAGACGTTACGATGTCATAGGTATCCCTCCACTTACGTTTTGGGATCCCAAAAACTGCAGCTGAATAGTTAGCAGTGTTCATTTCTTCCAATAAATTTTGAGGTTTTAATGTGATTTCGGCAGAACAATCAGCCATGTCGGGCTGAATCAGCCATACTGGGCACCAGCAAGTTGGTGCCCAGTAATGTAAGTCTAACAGCTGAATAATGCATGAGCAGATTGACTGACTCGTTGTCATGTCGACTCACTTTCTCGTAGTCCTCAATATAGTTCGCTTGAAAGAAAAAAGAAAAGGTAGGCTACAGTAGGTTTTGTAGTCTATCAAGTTGTCATGGTTTCTCCCCATTTTCTGGCAGATCAAGAAGGACGCCAAGATAAAGGTTCTCACCTCTGACGCCAATAACATGCTGAAGCATTAAGCTGTGCGCCGAAGACATGCCTTTTGGGAAGTATTTCTCATTTCAATCTTTCTCATAGATGAGATTACGCGTCAGTTCAGCGCCTGCCATGTCAAGGCGGTTCTTTGCCATCATACAGTTGGATTGCTCCTGAACCGAACACTGAACCGCATTCCAACATCGAAGCATTTCATTTCTGCGTTCGGCCATCTGGATGGCTGGGTCAACATGGAAGATCTTTTGAAAGACGACGGGAGTCTTTACAGGCAAGCAGAGGTGAACGATAGCTCAAGAATTCCTTTCGCAATTTTTCCTATTAAAGCAAGCTGTGATGTGCAACGCCATCTAGCGGCTTACCGCTCTGCAGCTCAAGAAGCACAAGAAACACATCAAAGGATGCTTAGACAGACAGACGACCAGTTTCTGCCGACTGAATTTCTGCACTTTCGCCATAAAGCTGAACAAATTTCAGCTTTTACCGGAATTGACGGTGGTGCTGAAACCCTGGCAGGAAATCCAGTCCGCGATCCAACGATCGTCATCTTTTGTCCAAACTGTTAGCGTGAACGCGGAAGCTCGAAGACTTTTCGAAGGTGAACTTCGCGCAACACAAACATCTGAATTGTTCGTCCGTCCGTCTGTCCGTCAGTAGCTCCCTTTCATGCCGTGATATTATGATGAAAGTTCGTGAATAGGCTCTGCACGTTAAGAGTGAGGCCGAGTTCGTATAAGCGTTGTACCTCGTGGTCATTTAGGGGCAAAGGAGAGTAGCCTACTATAAATTTGGGTCTGAACGTTTGCGACTGAATTAAGGTGAAATGAGGGTGAAAAATAAAACTCACTATGGGGATGCATTTCCGTTGAAGCTATTTTTTTGGCCCAATAGTTCGGCCGTAAATCCGAAGAAAAACGTAGAATGTCGTAAAGAATCAAAATGGAATGTAGGATGGCGGTTATCCTCGTCTGACCAACAGTTCTATCAGAATATCGCAAAAACCCGAAAATATGACACATAGTCAATCAAGCTGTTGTAAGGTATAGTGTATGTTCGACTCGCCAGATGTTTATTTCGATCGCTTTCTCACCGGACCGACATTCCAATCACAGTATGACAAAACTACCACGCCCTGTGGTATCAGGACATCAGCACTTGCAAACTACGCATGCAATAGTGTATGTGGTCAATTTCCTTTTGCCGAAAAACTGATACCTACTGTATCAAGAAAGTCAAATACCCTAGTTTCGGTTGTCACTGAAACCTTTGGTCTTGCTCCGGTTTGCCATAGAGGAATATACGTCGCCGTCAGATAGCCATCACAAGCTTGTCGCTACGTCGACGGCATCGCCACCGCAGATCACGATCAACAGCTGACCGACTCCTCCCATCTCACAAACGAGGCACTTCATTTTCAGGTGGACTTGGACAACGATGCACTTATACTGCCATACTCTAGCGGAACGACTGGGTTGCCCAAAGGAGTCATGCTGACCCACAACAATGTCGTTTCAAACCTCTGCCAATACCATGCTCCGGGCACAACTCTAATTCAATCAGCCTCGCTCAGCTATCAAGAGAAGTACATTTCCATCCTGCCCTATTTCCATATTTACGGACTTGTAGTGACGCTTCTATCCGGTCTCTGGCACGGCGCCCATATTACGGTGATGCCAAGGTTCGAGCCTGAACTGTTTCTGAAGACACTGAAGTCAGTAAAGGTATGTTTATCATGTTCTCCATTGTGTAGTTCAGACAAACTGATCTTTCTTTCCCAATGTTCCAAAATCTTCCAGTCACTGGTCGCATTTAGTATGTGATAAAAAGCGCGACAAACCCGTTTACCACATTTAAATTTTGTTCACACTTCAGTGTGATAAGCGAGCGAGTTGTCACAAAGCGTTTTTAGTGGAGTGTTCCTTGGAACAATCCACTATTGCGAGCGCTGTAGCAGCTTTCGGTTTTCGGTTTCCGGTTTTCACCGTATTTTGTGGAGCTCATAACTCGTGAACCAGTGCAAGTATCAAGTTCAAACTTGGTACGGTAGTGGGTATTGGGGTCTAGTTGTGCCTTTTGGGGGTCCCACCCCCCACCTCAACCCGGTTCAGGGGCAAATGGGCCCAGATTGCCCAGTTAATAAAGTTCATAACTTGACCAGAACTGGTCATAGGACGATGAAATTCCTTGTACGTCTAGATCCTAGGCTGAGAAATTGCTTTTATAGTTGCACCTCCCCCACCCACCCTGTTCATGGGCAACTGGGCCCAGATTGCCCAGGAGTAAAGTTCGTTACCCTTGCCAGGAATCAACAGGTATCAAGTTGAAACTTGGTAGGATTGTGAGCACTGGGGTCTCTTTTTACTTGTTGTGGGCCCAAACTCTACCCCCACTTGGTTCAGGAATTGGGCCCAGGTTGCCCATTTTTTATTCTTTTTAATTTGACAATAGCTGGAGATAGGGCGATGAAATTCCTTTGTGCTTTTGGATCATGGGGACTGGGGAGAGTTGAACCACCCCACCCTCCCGGTTCATGGGCAAGTGGGCCTAAAATTGCCCATGAAAAAAGTTTTTGACCCGTGACTGGAATCAAACTCTAAGCTGGTATAATTGAGGGGAAAAGGTGTAAATACGCATTTTGATGGATCCCTACCCCCACCCCTCCCGTTCATGGGCAGCTGGGCCAAGATTTCCCATGAGTTTAGTTCGTCTGTGAAAGGTCTCTAGTCCAACTCTTGTGTATTTGGGGATATATACCGATGGATGAGGATTTGGTGTAACATCAACAAATAAGACGACGTGCCGTACTTTAATCTTTAATGAACAGTCGGAAATTGGACTGTGTTGTCATATGATCGATGATATGCCGTTCTTAATGAATTGTGACAAATGGGGCATTAGTCTGCTACGAATTGATTTATTGCACTTGTTATTACCTTGCTAATGGACAAGGTTTAAAGGGTGGGACTGGCAGTCAGACCATTCAGTGTTCGAACAAATGCTATTCGTGCAACATCTTCAACATTTCTTTGGATTTATACTAGCGGTTTGTTACATTTAAAGCTTTTAAAGGGGGGTGATTACAAGGTTATTTCAATACTTGTTTGGTTATTGTGGAAGAGGAATGTCTTGGTTCTAAAGCTGTTTGTATATAAGTGTGATAAACATTTTACTTTTACACTCCACGTCTGGGCGCTTGCGCGAATTGCACGAATGCAGAATTGCAGCGCTTGCGCTCATTGCACGAATACATGAAGCCGACCGTGGTTCAAGCAACGAATAGATTCGTGAGCACGAATGGGTAGATATTTTTTTTTCAAGATTCAAGGCTTTATTATTCACAGTTTACGAATGCAAGGTATACAAATGCAAAAAAAGTATATTCCACGCCTACCAGAAAGTTTCGATACCCGTGGCTCCCGTGGTGTGGACTTTCGGTAACTGTCGGTCACGTAACCAGGCATCAACGGAACATCTTAAACAAATCAATAAAATAAACCTGGTGGTTCATCGACTACAACTGACGAAGTAACCATAATCAGAGAAGCTTCCATAATCGTAAACGCGTGGCCTCGCCCTCACCAATATCCCGTCCTGCGAGCTGCGAGTCAAAACACAAAAGGCAAGGCATTGGGAACTGACACAACAGTTGTGCGTGTCAAGACATAGTATTTAACCGCCAAGACCCACAGACTCTATGAGGCCAGACCAATAAGTATGAATTCAGGAAAATCTACTAAGTCACGCTAGAAAGTTGTTAACCCATGTGTTTCTTTCTCCCCGAAAGCCCACAGTTCTTCAACTAGTACCACCCTTGATCGGATTCCTTGCCAACTTTCCTACCGTCGATCGCAGCTCTTTCGAGCGCCTTCACACCCTCATGTCAGGAGCAGCTCCATTGGGTCCAGCAGTTGCGCACAAACTACTTGACCGTGTGAACATGCCACAGCTCTTCCTCCAAGAAGGTAAGAAAATAAGCATATGTAAGGGTAAAAGTGAAGAGGATACATAGCAATTTCCTGGCAGGTTGCCTGGGGTTTGATGCCGGAATTCTGGGATAAATAAGAAACCCGAATTGTATAAAGCTTTGGGTGATCCTACGATGTGGGATCTGTGACGTCTGACAGATCTGACATAACCTCAGTTACCCAAACAGGTCTAGGTTGATAGAAACTTCGTTTGAGATATTCTTCTATGCATGCGGTGCACACGACCAGAATAGACAGCAAAAGAATAACCCTCATCTTTGACTCTCTGAATAGGTTATGGTATGACAGAATCATCGCCGATAGCATTCGTCTCCCCCTTTGAGAACTACGTCATAGGATCTTGTGGTAAACCCATCAGCAGAACACAAGCCAAAATCATCAACCTGGAAACTGGAATCAGCCTACCTCAGGGAGAGGAGGGGGAGCTGTGTCTCCACGGGCCACAGGTTCGTGGGCGACAATGGATAATTTTTTATTTTTTAACTTTCTTGGTGGTTAAGGGCTTTCGGTCGTTATCATACAAGATCGACTGAGAGGCAAACGGCCTATAGTCTTCTCAACTTGATGGAGCAAGGAAGTGTTACCGGAAAGAGCTTTGAGGTGTGCTTCAGCCTTTCTACCAAGCGCTACTGCATGGTGGCATCGTCTTTCTAACCTGCGACGTACTTAATATAAAACTATTGCAGCAACCCTTCACATTTTGTTTACCACTGCCACCTTCCTGTATTTATATAATGAATAGACTCGGCACATTGTACATACAAAATCCTCAAAGCTTCCAAAAAGCTCAAGTGAGTTAGCATCCTACAACAAGTTCTCTCATATCCGCGTCAATGAGATTCATTTATATTTTTGCTTCTATGATTGTAAGCACTGCATGCGAGGATGGAAAATATGTGCACAGACCGTTTCGGTTTCGTTTACTTACTCCTATTCCGGATATTTTTTAGATAATGCATGGATACTACATGAACCCTACTGCAACCGCTGAAACAATTGATGACGCGGGGTGGCTCCACACTGGTGACATAGCAAGCTACGACTCAGAAGGGAGATTCTTCATTGTCGACCGTCTGAAAGAGCTGATAAAAGTAAGAACTTGCTTTGCTTAATTGTATATCCCAGTAAATAGTCTACTCCTAGACTCCAGCCACGGAAATCCAAATAAAAACAATGTGATAGACTAAGGAAGACTGATGCAGTTTACATTTCCTTATTACTTACTCCAAAAGTGATTTTACAGATAAAGTTCCTACATCGGCTCGGTAACCGCATATTTTGGGATGGAGGAGAGGAAACTAATTAAAACTAATTAAGTAAGTTAGTACGTAATTTATTTATAACCCGCCATTTTGAACAAGACCAAAGGTTTCGATGGGATCCCAAAAATCTAACATTTGATTCAAATAATTGGGTCATGTCTTCGCCTCAGATTCCTTGAATATTTGTACTGTTAAAATAGAGTTCAAAAATGGATTCCGCATGTCCTCTTGCCCGATACCGAATCTCTAATCGATTTCAAAAACAACTTTGAGCTTCAACCAAATTTCCAGTTTCGGCCGAATAAATGATGCACCATTTGTCCAGAAAGAAAACTAAGTTCAGATATGGATTCAGCGGATCTCCTTACCCCCTCAATGAATATTTTATTAGCTTATACATGTTTTTACCGTAAATTCAAAACCCCTCCTCTGCCTCTAAAGATAAGAACTTGACCTGTACTTTACCACTGAATTCTCATTGAACAACATCCTAGCTAGAACAACATCCTCGCTAGAACACTATATAAGATAAGATAAGATATTTATTACCTTAAAAGCCCAAGGTCCATGGCAATACAAATAAACGGAAACACAATGACAAACTTATTTCTAACTACCACTAAAACTACAAAAAATGATCTCTATGAACCGCTGACAGCTTGAGGAATATACTCACTTTCTTTATAGTACCATAAGACTCGCTCTTAAACATTTGCTCCATCCATTCCTGATCACACTCATTTACTCCACAGGTTTTACTTCTCAAATCATTCAATTCCGTACAATCACAAAAGATGTCGCACACATTCATTCATATCTCCACACATCGGGCAGAAGTAAGGACCAATTCTCCCAATCGGCCTACCCGTGTAACTCCTCCTATCTCCCAGTGGTAAAATATCAGCACGCATACTAATTAATAATATCAATTCCTCCCTATCGAAACCCGCTTTAAAATAAACACATTCACCCCATGTCCCTTTGCCTCTTGAACAGAAAACCTTAGAGAACCCCCTTCGACCTTCGATTACACAATTCTCTCCAAGGTCGACAGCCAATGATTGCCGGCCTAAACGTGCGCAGAGCTATAACCACGTGCGCAGAGCTGTAATCATTTGAGAATAAAGGGGTAGGACCGCTATAGCCGAAAATTCGTCGACAAGTTTTGTGTCCGGTTTTCACCGGATTCCGGGTGAACTACTTGTCCGGCAAGAAAATAACTTTCATATTCGGATTCAGCATGTCTCCTTAGCCCTAAATCAACTACCTGAATAGCTTTTAAAAAAGGTTTTCTTTTGCCCCTTGATTTGAAACCCCCTCCCCCACCCCTAAATGTAGAGCTACAGAGCCCATCTACGAAATTTACCTTACCCTTGACTCAAAGAATCCTCACGCCAAGTTTCATCAAAGTATCTCATTCTCTTCGAGAGTTATCGTACTTACAGACAGACGGACATTTTTGCGATGTCATAGGTATCCCTCCACTTGTGTTTTCGGACCCCAAAAAGCGGAGCAAATGAAAGAAAATAAATAAAACACACAGAAAAAGACACTTAATTTTCAATCTTCGGCCATGAAGCAATGGATAAGGTCGTGCGCTGGTTTGGCCCTGTAGTCCATGATTTTTTATAGCGACGAGGAAACATCCATAAGGGTAACACTTGCATCTTAAATTTTGAACTTCTCGTCAATGTAGGGTTATGACATAATTTCGACAAGTGCTTTGCATATTTAAAATAGCATGATCTCGTCTTTTTAATCTCCATCTTTCACAGAACATGAGTGACACCAGAACGAAATAGTATAGAAGGAGCGCAGGGCGCAAGGTGCTGTACAAATTCCCCAAAGTTTTACGATTATAGCGCCCCCTGTTGGGGACGATGCGACCGGCGACATGTTTACTCTACATCTAGGGTTCAGTTTACAGCCATTAAAACAATCGATTCTGTAGGGATCGTACAAATAAGAAGTCTTGCTCAAGTCGGTTAATGCCGAATATTTGTTTTTCCAACACATATTCCGAACAATTCCCGGCACCCCGGAATCACGAAATAATAAAATTTCTTGGTCAAATCGATTGGTGCGTCTATATATGAATACATGCTTGGTTTTCTCATTGGATCGGTAGTTCGCCCGGACTCTCGAGAAAGCCAGAAACCTTTTTATGGCACTTGAGCTTACTCAAGTGCCATATAGCGATTGTAATTTCTGTCCGTCAGTCGGTCTGTCGGTCTGTCGGTCCCGGTTTTGCTAGTTCAGGCACTTCCAGATAAGCTAGGACGATGAAACTTGGCAGGCATATCAGGAACTGGACCAGATTAAATTAGAAATTGTCGCTTCCTCGATCCGACCATCTGGAGGGGAGTGGAGGGAGGGGGAATCCGGAAAAAATAGGAAAAATGAGATATTTTTAGCTTACGAACGGGTGATCGGATCTTAATGAAACTTGATATATGGAAGGACTTCGTGTCTCAGACCCTCCATTTTAAATCCGGACCGGATCCGGTGACACTGGGGGGAGTAGGAGGGGGAAACCGGAAATCTTGGAAAACACTTAGAGTGGAGGGATCCGGATGAAACTTGAAGAAGTACAAGCAAAAGTCCTAGATACGTGACTGATATAACCGGAACGGATCCGCTCACTTTGGGGGAGTTGGGGGGGGGGGGGAGAAGTCCGAATTTGTAGTGATCCCGCGAGTTCCGTGCTTCCTGATGTGCTGGGACGATGGAAATTTACAGGTATGTCTAGGACCCTACCAAATTAAATAGGAAATCGTCAATTCCCCGATTCGACCATCTGGGGGGGGGGGAGTGGAGGGAGGGTGAAGCCAAAATTTGAGGTATTTTTAGCTTGCGAACGGGTGATCGGATCTTGATGAAAATTGATATTTAGGATGATCTCGTGTCTCAGACATCTCACTTTAAATCCGGGCCGGATCCGATGACACTGGGGGGAGTTGGAGGAGGGAACCGGAAATTTTGAGAAACGGTTAAAGTGGAGGGATCGGGATGAAACTTGGTGGGAAAAACAAGCACAGGTCCTAGACACGTCATTGACATAACCGGACCGGATCAGGGCACTGTGGGGGAGTTGGGGTGGGGGTCCGGATTTCTAGCGATCCCGCGAGTTCGGCATACTTCCTGATGTCCTAGGGTGATGAAACTTGGCTGGTATGTCAGGGATCCGAACAGATCGACTTGAGAACAGCCGTTTCCCCTACCCGACCATCGTGGGGGGAGTGGGTAGATGGGGAGTCCGGAATCTAGTGGCGTGCATAACTTTTGAACGGGTGATCGGATTTGAATGAAACTTGTCTGGTGAGCTATCGCCTCGGACGTTCAGTGTCACGTCCGGGTCGGGTCCGATACCTGTGGGGATGGGGGGGGGGTGGAAAACTCAAGAAACTCTAAAAGCAGAGGGATTGGGACGAAACTTAATGGATGGAACAAGCATTAGGCCTAGATGAAGTTGACGGAGCCAGATGGTTTCGGGGCTCTGTGGGGGGAGTTGGAGGGGGTTTCCTGGAATTCCGGTAGTCGTGAGTAAGAATAGTTCCAGATGTAAAACGACAACGAAACTTTGCAGGCATATTAGCGACCCGAATTATCTTGACTTAAGAACCTGACACAACATACCCCCGGAAACTTCCGTTCCTAGATCCGAGCATTTTTTGGGGAGCAAGAGAAGAGAAATATGGAAATTGACTTCTATAAATTGCGAACGAGGGGTCTGATTTGAGTGAAACTTCATGGGTGATACGAATCGATGGCCTCGACATGTAAAACATGCGTTCGAACCATATGCGACCACGATTAGGGGAATTGGGGGTGGGGGGACTTTTGACATGCACAAAAACCAAACGGATGGACCGAATGAGATGCAATTCGACAGTGCCGAGTTTATGCGGCCTAGATTTGTTATTTGGCGTCCGGGCCGGATTCGGCCAAGGTAGGGGGGGGGGTACTGGAAACTTGCAGATAGGCTATGCTCCAATTTCAGTCAAACTTGATGGACAGGAACAGGGAATTAAGAGATTGGGCCCGAACCGGCTCCGACAACGTTGGTGGGAGGGGGGGGGGGGTACCGGAACTTTCCAAAAATGCTCAGATTCGAGTGAAACTTGATCGATGGTATAAACGAAGATGCTTTAGGTGGTCGATTTTTTTTATTCCCAACCAGATTCGGCCACGGTAGGTGGAGATAGAGTGAGTACCGGAAATCGTGTAGCACGTCTAGGGATCAAACAAATGGATTTATTGGGATGAAAGTTTGAACAGTCATGTGCATTTGCTACAGACAATCGAGACGATGCCGGAACTGCTCAGAAATGAGTGAAACTAAATATCCTATTTCTATTTCCGAACCGCATTTTTGGATGGCGGGTGCATTTTGTGACGTTCTCATCTACTTTCTTGTACAGCCTACTCGTAAAAGTGCCATATGAGCTCGTAGCTCTTGTTTCTTTCTACCTGCCTAGATTTTCTACCTTTTTGATAAGCATTTCTCAAACCCGATATAAATCCGAAATTTGTAGCCTTCTTCTAAAGTTTCTTAAACTTGATGTTATCACTGTAACCTGTGTCAGTGGAAGTGCAGGCTGAACCGTCTCGTACTTGCTTTGCTCGCAGAGAATCTGACAGGAATCGGTCACTAATCGTGATTTGTTAGGTAAAGCCAAACTAAAGCCAAAGTCAAAACAATCCCTAGTTAACAATCCAACCTAAAGCTTTGGTCTTATCCTCTTAGGTGAAAGGGTTGCAGGTGGCACCGAGCGAGCTTGAAGACCTGCTACGAAAGCATCCATCCATTATCGACGTTGCTGTAATAGGAATACCTGACGATCGCTCTGGCGAAGTTCCTAGGGCGTACGTGGTGGCAGCGCCAGGTAAGAGCCCACATATCCATCTGGCATAGCAGAAACAATTTGACGGGATTTTCTGTTTTTGGTATCCCAAAACATACTGACGGGCTACGTATGACTTCGTAGAGTTTGTCCGCCCGTCGGTCTGTCTGTTAGCACGATAGCTCTCAAACAGGTAGAGATATTTTGTTGAAACTTGGTATGAGTTTCTTTCGGGTCATGTCAAGTTCCTAAATCGTCCCATAGTAACCTTATAATGGGTTGGGTTACGTTGGGTAGGGGGGGTCAAATTAAGGAGCAATTTGTTTTTCAAGATAATTGAGTGGTCGACTTGAAGTTAAGTGCTTACAGGCATGCTGAATCCATATCTGAGCTTAGTTTTATTGCCGGACAAGTCGGCTACATCACATGGAATCCAGCCAAACGAAAATTTGGTAAAATAAATAATTAGAGGTTCGCGGTAAAGAGATATGCTGAATCCATTTTCAGCTCGACCTTCTTGCCGGACAAGTAGTTTGCCTAGAATCCAGCCAAAACCGTAAACACCCGGATACGCAGCTTAAAGGTTTATTTCTGAAGTCCATACAAATTCGACGTAGGGGTCAAAATATAGGCTAGATCGATCTCACCGTCCAAGCACTTCGCAGGGAACCCGACAAAAAACGAAAATTTGGACTGAGTGAACTTTAATTCTGAATTCGATTAGAGCTTTGGGGGGTGAGATTAAATCCTGAATCCACATTGATCTCGCTAAAGGGCCTGAAGGGTTATATAGAAATTTTACGGGTTCTGGAAATCTGTTGGACCAGATTATCTGTATTAGGAAGTTCCCGAAAATATCCCCTTTTGGGATCCCATTGAAACCTTAGAAAATGTATTCCTCGCCCTATTCTTAATCACGATCTCAACGTTGACGAAACGTTGACTCAGTGTGACTGTTACCAAGTTACCAGGAGAAGCACCCGGGTCCAGCAACCCCTTCAAATATGAACATATTACCATACATGTAGGCCTATATATGTATACTGTGACATTTTGTAAAAGATAAAAATCACGAAAAACGAGCACCTCGCTTATCGGCCTATCGATAAAACTGGCCTTTTCCTCGATTCAGGTTCTACCACAACGCCGTTAGAGATTGAGAAGTTTGTCGAAGAGAAATCATCCGCCCATAAGCACTTGAAAGGTGGGGTCTTCCTCGTCGACTCCATCCCCAAGTCAGCGACCGGGAAGATCTTGAGGCGAGAGCTGAAAGCAGACGCACTGAAGTCAGGGTAACATTTGGTGTCAAAACATTATGAAAGATGACAAGAGTGAGGTATGCTTGTTAAGTGGGGCTAAGACCGGCTGCAAAGTGCTGGCCCTGTCGCCCAATAACTACACATGTCTACGCAATTGTGTACCAGATGCGACAAGGAATAAACATTACTATTGCCGCAGCCATTGATTCCTTAAGTTATAGATGGTTTTTTTTTCTGTTGCCATAGTTTTTGTTTTGTTTGTTTTATAAGAAATCGTTTTCTTTGTTCCACACTTCCCGCTTAACAGATGAACAATTCCACTCCCTGAAGTAGTATAACAAGGGCCTGGTTCGAACATAACAAACCAACAGATCCTCCTAGATCATCTCCAATTTCCGCAGCAGCTCACTCACAAATGCAGCAAATGGTTAATTATGAAACACTTTTGCGACACCCCCAATCCCGTCGGTCGTTGCCAACAAAAACTTAGTACACGAGAAGGTGGAAACACGGGTGGAATCCTTCCTTTCTTGGCATTCGCTCTAAATATACTCTCTTTTCTACCTTGTGCCCCTCGTCGCTTGAAAGTAGTGATCCCTATAAATACATTTTGTAAGATCATAAAGTGAGGAGTCCTGTGTACTCTTGTGAGGAATGACGGACCAGACCGAACTCTTGCGGAGACTGAGCTACCAGACATCGCCTTTGTCAACTACCTAGAACGTTTCTCGTCTATAAGGCCCTTACAAAGACTGACAGAAACTTCACCGGACCATAACAAACTCAGACTCTCAGAGCGACAGTAAAACATCGAGAAAAGACAGGCAAAAGGCGCCTAATCAAGATAAGGAAAAATCTTCGGTGAAAAATCTTCCAGTTCTTGACAGAGAAAGACTTAAACAAATTACACGGGGATAAGCAATAATCAATTAAATCTCATGATAATCCACGAGATTTTGAACCACCGTCAATAGCCTTGTAACATGTACTCTAAATTAACCTATACGTATCGAAATAGTGCCTAGCCCCTTTCATTCAAATGAGAGGGGTTGCCACCGGTAGTACAATTGTACTCTATTTAGTACATTTTTTTTCAAGGTAGTGAGTTGGTAGTATATTTTAAGAAAGGTAGTACTTAAAAAAAGAAAAAAGAACCTTTCTGTCTAAGATGATGTGGGGCTAGTTGTATTTCAATCAATTTATCTGAAACATTTGTTAATTTGATCTGATTACTTAATCTCAATCTTTGTGAGCTAGTTAAGTCAATATTCGACAGTGCAAAATGGACACCTCAGCTGAATTTTATTTTAGCTATATTTCGACCCTTCTCAGCAATGGCCCTGGTGTCATAAATTCTTGAAAATGCTAGCGCTTTTCTCCAAATCGCGTCTTCGGGTCTTAGAACACTGTCAGAAGTTTCATAACAGATAGCGTATAACACTTTCAAGAATAACACCTTTTCACTTAGAAATAAAGTGTTATGACCAATTAAGTTTACACTATTTCGTGCCTAGATCTCCAACAACACCTCCACTGCTAAAAATACTAACGGGAACGAAAGAAACATAACAGATAACATCCCAAACTGTTATCTGTTGAAACCGCGCATCCTTCTATTGTCGTTATGTAACTTCTGACAGTGTAGTATTTTTACCTATCGAAGGTGTTGTTGGAGATCTAGGCACGAAATAGTATAAACTTAATTGGTCATAAAACTTTATTTCTAAGTGAAAAGGTGTTATTCCTGAAAGTGTTATGCGCAATCTGTTATGAAACTTCTGACAGTGAACTATCATGAAATACAACATTGCGTTTGTAAACATTCATTGCGTTTTGCAGATACCATGGTATCTGTTACCATGGTAACTGGATCTGCAATTAGTCGTTTTTGTAGTATCGTGGTATCTGATATACGGTTGTTCAGCAAAAACGACGATTGCCGAAATTGCGCTTTTCGAAGTCACCACAAAAGAAAAACAGACATCCAGTCACATAACTAAGTGCCTAACTTGTTTCCCCCAATTTGACAACAAGAGCTACGAGCTCATATGGCACTTGTTACGACTAGTTGGTACAAGAAAGTAGATGAGAATGTCACAAAATCCCCCCTTCAACCCTCCTAGGACTGGACCTACAAATAAGGTATCTAATTTTACCCGAGCCTGAGCATAATCTCGGATAATCTAGGGCAACTGTTTCACCGTACTCGTTTGATTCCTAGGAGTGCCGTACTATTGCCAGTAGGCTACGCCTCGCCCTCAAAACCAGTGCCAAATCTAGTTCAGCCACATATACAGATTATCTAAGGCAGCTCCTCGTACCAGCTATCGAGTTTCACTCAGATCGAAGCTTTTCTTTCGGGAAACTCCGGTACCTCCCCCCTCACCATGTACAGATCCGGCCCGGACCCTAAAACATGTCATCTAGGACACATGGTCTCTATTGTTTGCAAGTTGGATTCAAATCACTCCATCGGTTTGATCCCTACGCGAGCTACAACCCCCCCCCCCCTCCAACTCCTCCCACTGTGGTCGAACACGACTAGGACACATAAACTTTGCATCTCAGACATCTTCACTTCTCCTCCTTCAAGCTTGACTCGAACTGGAACATATCTGCAAATTTCCGGTTTCAGCCTGATCGTCCTCCTATACCGTTGCCGGATCCGGTCCGGACGTCAAATAAAAAATAGGCAGCCTAAACTCGGTACTGTCCAACTTGCATCCCAGTCGGCCCATTCTTTGGTTTTTGACCACGTTACAAAGTTTACGGTCCTCCCCCCCCCCCTCTAGCTCCCCCCCGAAGTCCCCTGATCCGGTCCGGATTTCATGTGGATAGTGTGAGACACGCGGTCTTTCCAAATACCAAGTTTCATTAAGATCTGATCACCCGTTAAAGAGTTATACCTCAAGATTTCGGATTCCCCCTCCCTCCACTCCCCCCCACGATGATCGGATCATGTAAACGCCTATTGTCAAGTCGGTTTGATCAAGTCCCTGATATGCCAACACAGTTGCATTGTCCTAGTACATCTGCAAGTACCGAACACACGGATCATCAGAAATCCGGACCCCCCCCCCCCCCTCCAAACTCCCCTCATAGTGCCCGAATCTGGTCCGGTCACGTCAATAATGTATCTAGGACTTGTGCTTGCTCTTCCCACCAAGTTTCATCCTGATCCCTCCACTCTAAGCGTTTCCCAAGATTTCCGGTTCCCCTCTCTAGCTCCCCCCAAAGTCACCGAATCCGTTCCGGATTTACAAGGATCGTCAGAGTCCCGAGGTCTTGCCACATACCAAGTTTCATTAAGATCCGATCACGCGTTTAAGAGTTATAAATACCTCAAGATTCCGGATTCCCCCTCCCTCCACTCCCCCACGATGCTCAGATCGGGGAAGTGACTATTTCCAACTTAATCATTTTGGATCCCTGATACGCCTGCCAAGTTTCATCGCCCTAGCTTATGTGGAAGTGCCCGAACTAGCAAAATCCGGACCGACAGACCGACGGACGGACAGAAATTGCGATCGCTATATGGCACTTGGCTGAAGGGCAAGTGCCATACAAACTGATGAAAGTGAGATGACTTTTTCAGATGCCACGATAACTGGCCAGATACCACGATAAATGCAAAAACACCTTTTGACCGTGGTATCAGATACCACGATAACAGCAAGAACGACTTTAGACCGTAGTATCATATACCATGGTATCTGCAAGAAACGCAACTACTATTAAATACATTTTTGATGCCTTGTCTCCTTAATTGTAATCGGCCATTCTAGAAGAACAGACAAGAAGAGGAGAAAAGAGGACGATTTCATTTTCTTTTGTAACAAGACCAAAGGTGTCGATGGGATCCCAAAAATTTAATATTTGGTCCAGATAATTGGGTCTCGTCTTCGCCAGATCCAGTCTTCGCCAGGCTAATCATAAGAGAAAACCAAGTTCAGATATACCTCTATAAGCCATATGTATTTTGACGATACTAACCGAAACTTCCTACTTTACTTCTGCCAAATTTGTCCAGTCCAGCAAAAAAAGAAAATTCAGAAACGAATTCAGCGTATCTACTTATCCCTGTAAACAACATCTAATCAACTTAAATAAAACTTTGACTTTAGAAAAATCAGGTTACAACCGGATTCCGGACTAATTATGTGTCCGGGTAAAAAATGATTGTCATATACAGACTCAGCGTCTCTTCTTACCCCTAAATCTGTCATCTAATCAACTTCAGATAAAACTTATGATTTTAACATATTTTCCGGTTTTCGCCCGATTCCAGGCGAACTAGTTGCCCAGCGAGAAAATGGTATTCACCGTCATGTTCAGCATGTCTTCTTACCCTGAAATCTAACATTTACTCAACTTCAAATAAAACTTTTCCTTTCAACCAACTTTCCGGTTTTTGCCGGATTCTGGACGAACTACTAGTCCGGCGAGAAAATGGTTTTCATCATCGTGCTCAGCATGTCTTTTTACCCCTAAATCAAACATTTAATCAGCTTTAAATGAAACTTTTCATTTTAACCAACTTTCCGGTTTTTGCCGGGTTCCGGACGAACTACTTGTCCGGCGAGAAAATGGTTTTCACCATCGTGCTCGGCATGTCTTCTTACCCCATAATCGACTATCACATTATCTGTTTAAAAATATTTGTTTGTCCCTTAATTTGAACTCCCTTCACCACCCCAAATGTAGGGCTACAAAGCCCATCTACGAACTTGACTTTACCCCTGATCCAAACAATCCTCACACCAAGTTTCATCAAAATATCCCATTCCCTTCGAGAGTTATCGTGCTTACAGACGGACGGACGGACAACTTCTGCGATGTCATAGGTTTCCCTCCACTTACGTTTTGGGATCCCAAAAACGACATAATAGTTGCGTTTTCGCAGATACCATGGTATGGTATCTGATACCGTGGTATCTGAAAAGTCACCTCACTTTCATCAAATGATGTCAGATTGGTGAAAAAGAAGTTCAAAAACTTCAAAATGGTAACATTTTTGTTGTAGGCTACATATTCAAGCGGTTATGGGTAAATAGCAAAACTGTTAAAGGGGTCTAGCGAAGACTTGGAAATGTACAAGATTCGATTGTCTGGATCAAGAAGTCTGATAAACATTAACATTTTTGGGATCCCATCGAACCCTTTGGTCTTGTTCTTTTGGGATCACTTCGAAACGTGCAATTCCGGCAATAGTCGTTTTTGCAGAGCAACCGTGTATCAGTTACCACGATAACTGCAAAAACGGCTAATTGCAGATCCGGTTACCGTTGTAACAGATACCATGGTATCTGCAAAACCGCAACTAATGTTTCTACATATTTTACCTAACCGGAATTTGTTCAAGTAGGAAAACCCCTAGTTTTGACGGAGGTTCAATTCGGACCATATTTATAGGGTCGTGGTAAAGTGATTTATAGTAGTAACAGTGGAAGACAATAGTTACGTTTTGTAGATACCACGGTATCTGATACCTCGGTCTAAATTCGTTTTTTCAGTTTTCGTGGTATCTGATACCACGGTCAAAAGACGTCTTTGCAGTTATCGTATGTATCTGATATTACGATATCACGGTACTTTCATCAATTTTCGTCAAATTGGGGCGAAAAAAGTTTGACTGAATATCAGTTTTTCTTTGGGGATGACTTCGAAAAGCGCAGCTTCGGCAATTGCCGTTTTTGCAGAGCAACCGTATATCAGATACCACGGTAACTGCAAAAAAGACTAATTGAAGATCCATTTACCATGGTAACAGATTCCATGGTATCTGCACACGCGAAAAAAGATTTGTAGGTAGTACTTTTTGGCTACTTGGATAGTGCATTTTATTTTAGTCATGTGCAACCCTGTGAGAGTAGCGATAATGATAAACGATCTTGATTCCGGTCCATACAGCCAAAGACAGTAAAGTGGGAAAGACCGGAAACTCCCGTAAGCCCCATGAGTCGCAACAATCAGCGCCGTTTGGCGGTTGGACTTGGTGCAATTTCGGCTGGTAGATGATTCATGTAATCAGAGCTAGAGGGCGAGGTTCGGGTGAATCCTGTTCACACGGGCTGAAACAGCAGCCAATTCTCGATCAGCGGCTGATTTACGTGCGTCAATAGCAGCAAAAAAAAAAAACATCAGCCGCTAATCCTCCAAATAGGCGTATATTTGTATCGCGGCACCGATCGAGATACAGTAAATCCTTTGGAATGTGACCTTTGATGACTCTTGGGACACTAAACAAACCGTAATTAGGGGAATTAGGTCAAGCTTGGCGAGTTTTATTAGGCCAATCCAGTTCAAACTTTGTCAGACCAATGTGAACATAGTAGAATTTTTACATTAAGCATCCCAGGATTAATAAAAGATCTAAGAAAAGGTAGAATAATTTTCAATTTCAACAGTGTATGTTCTGTTTATATTCGTTTCCGTTGTTTTTCTTTGAAAAGTAATACTCAATATAATAATATGACAACACTAAATTATATCATTATGTTCTTGTATTATTTATATTTATTACCAATTATATTTTATGTTCTCATTTAAAAACAAACATTTTTAGATGAATTTTATTTCTTTTAACTTAAATGCCGAGTCGCCTGAAATCTGTCAACATTCAATTTGTGACTTTTTTCTAGTCTGAAGACTATACAAGTCAGCTATATTTGACTTCAACAAACTCACAAGATTTTTGTGTTACTTTTTAATTCTGTTTTTAATTCACCCGTAAACCTCAAACAGTCGTCTGAACAGATCAGCCGCTGTTTACGCGCTTGTTTCGGTCCCGTGTGAACAAGCTTAACAGTTCAGGTGTTCTAAAAAAAACTCTAATCCATTTTTACGATTAAAAACTCTCCCCTTAGCCTACAGAATGAGATTACGTTGTAAGTTGCTGTGTACCGTATCCTTGAATTTGTTTAAGTATTTTCTTGCTTTCACCAATTTATCAAGTAACCTATCTGAGCTTCTATTAAACTTCGCACAGGCTGAATCAGTTTTGGCCAAATTCGGCGTTTGCAGTAACAAATCGCTAAATATTTGCAACTGCATAAGTTTGTCAGTCGCTTACTATATTTTTCCAGACTCCAAGTTTAGCAATCATTTATGAAGAGCATGCTTTCTTCCTTCAGATTTCCTCTTTAACTGAAATAAAAGCAAGTAGGAACACAATTAATCACTTCTTTTTTAGTAGAAGAGTACTGAATTCACGGGCAACCACTAATTTAAGGTCAAATAATATTGACAGACACTGTGGATTCACACCCTCTTGCTTTGATTATATGAATCATCTAGCTCGAAATTGGACAAAGTCCAAACGCTAGGCAGCGCACCAATGGATTTTCATCGACGCGGTTTTAGCGGATTTGCCGGTCTTTCCCACTATTATTGTCTTTGCATACAGCCTTCGAGACAACCGTGCATTTCTCGAATCTCATCTCGAGTAAATCCAAGCGCTCCTCTCTTTTAATTCGCTGAGAGACCAGGCCGTTTTTCCACGCCCAAAAATCGATTCTGATCACATGTCATGTGTAATTTCTTCCAGTCGGAATCCCGCTTTGAACAGAAAGTAGAATCTCTGCATAGCAACAATGAGTAGATGTTTTAGTAAGTTAGGACTGTGTCATAAAGGATTGCAAGATGTCCAGCGCCTGAATAATACGTAAGTCTGTCTACCATTAAAAACATGGAGTATTGTTATTGTAACCAACCAATTGCAAACCACGTTGTCTACTCGTGAGTAAGCTAGCAGCTGAAGATGGTGACAATTTTTGGGTTACACTTTCAGGGGCACACCAATCTCAAATCTCCATACTAGTATCCATAGTTGCGCGCGCTAACTTTCTCGACTTTTACTTTGACCCAACACCGGTTTGTATCCAGTGGATACAAACCGTCTCGCAAACACAAACGCGGTTTTTCAGTGGGCAGTGGTGAGACTGCTCAAGATCTTTCTCGTAAGGCAAGGCATACAACAGAAATACAAGCGAGTAGATTATAGGCGCTAAGATACGGATGGGTTTCCCTATGTCTGACCGTCCGTCTGTTACCAAGCCAAGGTGCTTCCCTATCCCTGCCCCTCCGACCATAGCCCCGGCTGGGCACACGCGGGATCCGGCCGCCTGCGTCCGAGCGTTCGGTCGCGAATCCGTAAACACGGCAAACACATCTTCCGGACGGGACGGCCGACCTCGGGGCGAGCAGGCCGCACGCGGATCCGACAGCCTCCGACCGAGCGCGCGGTAGTGGTCGCGAATCCGCCAAACACGGCAAACGCATCTTCTGGGGCGGGTCGTGTGACCTGCGGCCGAGAATGCCGCGTGCGGATCCTGCGGCTTCCGCCCGAGTGTGCAGTAGTCCGGATTTCGGGAGGGGTGCGGGCGAGAACGCAGCACTCGGATATAGGGAACCCGGCAGATTCCTCCGGAGCGCGCGGTGGGGTCGAGAATCCGCCGAGCACGTGATTAGGTATGACGAATGCTTTAAGGAGGCTCCTGTGACGAATGATTTAAGTGGACACCTGTGATGAGTGCTTTGAGTAATTTTGGTAGGAAGTAGCATAAAGGAGGTTTCCTATGCTGACAATGCACCAATCACGGCAAACATATCTGGCCGGGACGGACGACCTCCAGCCGAGAACACTGCACGCAGATATACGAATCCGGCAGCCTCCATCCGACCATGCGATGGTCCTGATTTTTGGCCGGGTAAGCGAAACCGCAAGGGATTGGCTGTGAGGAGTGCTTTAAGGTTTTGATTCATGGTGAGTGATTTAGGGTTTTTTTATGCTAGCTCGAGAGTTGAGGTGATAAAAGGATGCATTGTGGATTGTGTCACTTTAGTAAGTGTTCAAGAATAAATCAAGAAAGTTATACATGTCGTTTTTGCGAGGCTATAGTTTCTCCAAATAAATGTAATGTGAGTTCAGTCAAACCAGATCTTGGCGAGTGTGCCCCTTGTTTACATACCTCTTGTCATAATCACAGTAACATCCACCCGACTTATATTGACTGTCTAGCCGTGAAATGTAAACATCATCAGATGAATCATGTGTCCGTGTGTTATTTTTGCCACAGTTATGCCTTTTGTTCAGAAGACCGTCAGCAAGACATAGATTACGTGATGAAAAAACTTTTCTTTTATTTTAACACTACAAAAGCCCACTAATCTAAGCATTAAAAAATCCACGATATTTCATTGGAAAGGGAGAGAATTTCAGAGGGGCCTTCCTTAATTTAAGTTTTCGACCGGATTCACGACGAGCTAACCGTCGAAACAAGAATTTCCCCCGTTTTCCGTATTCGCGACGAGCTAAGTTTACGATCAATGGCGGGCTTGGCAGAGCTAGTTTAGTAGCTATTAAAACAGTCATCATAGCTTTCTCTATTGTAAAATATACATGTTGAAATGAATGTGAACTGAAACACGACAACAGGTCAATATACTCATCACCCTCAGCTGGTTGATTAAAAATAAAGCCAGTATTTTTCAAACACAAATTAACATCACTCATAAATTTCTTGCATTTCATACACAATTCACTAAACCAACACTGATTTATACATTGCCCGTTTATATCTAAACACTCAACATTTAAGAGAGCTCTAATTTTTTGCCATTTCGTAAATAGCAAAAGGTTCAAGAACGTGTCTTTGATATTCAGATGGTCTACTATCACCTCATAAAAACAATAGCTTTTTACAGTATTTACATGAAATTGGCCACGAGGCAAAAGAACGGCGTCGTACAGTTCAGATTGTGATCCAGCTGAAACCTCGTGTTTGAATCTATGGATTTCATCTGTTTTCCAGTACAATCGCCTGGTACACGGATGCAGCCAAATACCTGAAGTTGTCATATCGGCAAACTGTGTAAAGTTGGAGTCTTCGAAAACATCCTTGAAGATATCAATGGTAGGTCGAACAAGTGATAGATAACTGCACTGTATGCGGACACCACGTGAACGTGGATCCGTTCTAAATCCTAAGGATATCGGCAGCTCAGTTACTTCGCCATGGTTGACAATGTTCCATGGTCTGAAGTAACGAACTTCTCTTGTCACGTCACACCATGTTGGTTCTTCTAGAATAGGTCTATAATATTCGATCATACAATTTGACCTACCCATAATGTCTGTTGGTAAGTGTATGAGGATGAACCGACCAGAATGAAGCTCATATCCTGTCGGTTCATCGTAACTCTCCCACATAGAATCGGGGTCACACGGTATCTCCATTATGCACTAGTTATCGAACAGACTGATGATTTATCGGGCTTAGAACCTGGACGTATATACAGGGAGAATGTTTATCTCTAACCATCAGTTACACAAATGTCTATAAATAGAGAGCTAAAAATAGAACATCTGGGTTTTCCCCAGACCCATAGTAAAAATAAACAAGTCCACACATTCAGGCAAGTTCAAGAGATGACGCAATAAGTGGGGGAGCGTAGCGAGTTATAAATAGATTATTTTGTCTTTCCCCATAATAGTCCATAAATAGAGAACTATAAATAGATCGTCTCGGGTTTCCCCATACCCGTAGTAAAAATAAACAAGTCCACACATTCAGGCAAGTTCAAGAGATGACGCAATAAATGGGGGAGCGTAGCGAGTTATAAATAGATTATTTTGTCTTTCCCCATAATAGTCCATAAATAGAGAACTATAAATAGAACATCTAGGGTTTTCCCCAGACTCGTAGTAAAAATAAACAGGTTCACACGTTCAGGCAAGTTCATGAGATGACGCAATAATTGGGGGATCGTAGCGACTTAGAAATAGATTTTCCGGGGTTTTCCCCAGACAGATCCGGAAATTGATAGCCACAAATAGAACACCTGGGTTTTCCCCAGACCAGTAGCTGAAATAAACACGTTTAGGCAAGTACAAGGGATGACGCAATAAGGGGGGGAGTGTCATCCAATCAGAAGGCGAGTTGTAAACAGATTATTTGACTTTCCCCATAATAGTCCGAAAATAGGTAGCTATAATTAGAACACCCAGGTTTTCCCCAAATCCGTAGCTAAATAAACAGGTCCACATGTCCAGGCACGTTCAAAAGAAGACGCAATCAATGGGCAGCGTCGATCAATCAGAAGGCTAGTTATAAATAGATTTTCTGGGGTTTTCCCCCAGACAGATCCGGAAATGAAGAGCTAAAAATAGAACATCCAGGTTTTCCCCAAACCAGTAGCTGAAATAAACACGTCCAGGCAAGTTCAAGAGATGACGCAATAACTGGGGTGGATTGTCAACCAATCAGAAGGTGAGTTATAAATAGATTTTCTCCAGACAGCTGAAATGTCTTTTGGGACGGGTCAAATTTGTTAAGGTGATTTGTAGGCTATATTTAAAAGTATATGCTTGAATCAAGAAACGAACGACCAGTTGAATCTGGCGATTTAGTGAAAATTGGAGACCTTTAAACCAGAATAATTTTCAGTATTTCCGTGCCGGCCAAGCAGTTGTTTCGGGATCCAACCAAAATGGGAGATTTGTGGAATTAAAAAGACTATTTGAAGGGCTGAAAGTAAACGCGGAAACGGTATCTGAACGTTATTTCCTAACGGGTAAGTATTTCGCCAATGATCCAGACAATACCGGACATTTATTAGACGTGAAAGTAAGGTTGATTTGAACCTAGAAAACAAACATACTGTACCTGTAGGTGACCGTAAGTCAAGAGAGATAGACAAAAGCATTAGACTCGAAACACCGAGTTACATATTTATTCATACTTGTATACCTCTTTCTCACTCTTACGAAATCCAACACCCTTTGTGATCCCATCGAAACCTTTGGGTTTGTTAATTTGAATACGAAGGTACACCGAAACATGCTTCGACATGTCTGTGTTACTGAATACTATATAGATAAAGCATTCCTATATCTACATCATTTCCAATCCTCTAGCAAGTCTAGATCTTTCTACCGAAGTAGATACCAATTTTGACACAAACCTTAGACTGCTTAATGCTGACGCTTTAATTACCCAGTACTTATTCAATTAATTAGGCTTGAAGAAGCAATGCATTGGTCCCTAGTCTACAGATATCGGATTTCACTGAATGAACTTTTTCTTTCGGATTTGTAGTACCTCTGTGTACCTGTACCTTCTATGCTTGAAACATTTGGTAGATTTAACGGTAAACAAGTACGAAAAATAAATCTTTTCAGAGTCACACGCAATATCTGTCTGTCTTCAGAAGTGTCACTATTTACTCTTCAACTTTCAGTATTTTATAATGTTTCAGTACTTTAAAACTAGACAAATAACCCACGGCTTTGGATGTTCTAAAACCCGTTGACTTGTAGCGAATACAGTGAAACAATTTACGTAACCGTTTTTTCTGATGGAAAAACTTCTCGCAGACATCCGTCGACAGCGTGATACACAGCGAAGGTAGCAAAACGCGGCACGTGAGAAAATCAGCGTGTTTCTGTTAGAGGGGTTAGAATGTACCGTACGAAATTGAGGTCTCCGAGTTTAGAAATATATGTCATGATTATGGAGTAGGTTCCGTTAGTATTAGGCTATAGGTAAGACAGGTCCTTTGGCCACTGAAATGCACACTTTTGTTGAAATTCAACTTCTCCGCGTCTAAGTGAACTTTGTCTTATCGGGGCAGCAGTGCATATTCTGAATATCCCTAGTACAGCCGAAGGTGAAAAACAAAAAAAATCACTTAGCAGAGCTAAAATGACTAACTCGGTTATATTCAAATCCAAAATTCGGTTAACGTTTTAAGTCAGATTTCTGAAATCCTTTCGCTAATAAGTAATGAAACATGTAATCAGTGTAACTGAGCAAATTATAGGCGACAAGTCAACGAATTCTTTTCTTTCGATGGTGGGATTCCCTCCGGCGGACAGTCATAAACGTGTCCAAACGCAGATCCATTTGAACACTGTTGTATTTCCGAAACCCTAACAAAGCTATCTCAAGCCTTCCGCCTAATGATTGTTGTTGACAAAAACATTGACCAATTTCGCAAGTAGGTTACGAAAATAGATGTCTACATCAGAGCAGATATTGTGCAATTCTGGAATGGTGGGTCAGGGTTTGTGAAAAATTTGGTCTTCATCATTGAACACGTGCATTATATTTCTCAGTCTAAGAGATTCAATTATATTTACGAACCTTTGGGGCAACGAATTTTCCAGGATCCGAAAATCCGTATAATGATGGAGGGATGAGGAAACCAGTATCTCGTGACACTAGTAAACTTTGAACAGGTGACTCGATTCAAGTGGAGCTAGATTGATGAATACTGTGAAAAAGATGATCCCCTGATGTATCGACACCTGATTCGACAGTTTTTGGAGGAGTTAGAGAGGGTCAGTGGGAAATTCTGTGAAATACGTAGGAACTAAATGGGAGATTAGAGTGAAACATGAACAGTTCATAGGTCAATATTCTTTGAGCCCAAGCTGACTTTGAAACATTTATTCAAACAATGTTTACACGGATACGTCAGGAGCTGACGTATCGTTTGAATAAAAGGAACTAAATGGGAGATTAGAGTGAAACATGAACAGTTCATAGGTCAATATTCTTTGAGCCCAAGCTGACTTTGAAACATTTATTCAAACAATGTTTACACGGATACGTCAGGAGCTGACGTATTGTTTGAATAAAAGTTCATAGGTCATGGACCCTAGATTTGAGATCCGGACGGAATCGAGCTTCAGCAACGAAGGGAGATGGAGGGTTTTTGAAGACATTTTCCTGGGAATATCAGGGAATATCACAACTTCCAGACTAGAAATAAGATCCAAGTAAGACTTGACAGTATAGGCAGAAACTGGAATAGATCCGACAAATAGAGGAGGAAGTAGCTGACTTAGAGTGAAGGAATCGAGAGGAGCCTTGGCGGCAGGACAGTCAAACTCCAAGTGTACATTTGGACAGGGTCCGTGATTACTGTAAGGGTTGTGGAATGGAGGTGGTTCCCGGAAATTCCTTGACCGAAGTAAGTTGCGAACAAATGACATTTGATGGATGGTAGGACCAAATGTCCAAGACGGTCAATTTGAGACGGTCAATCTGTTAAGAGAGTACCAGCAATTTTCAGGAGGTATTTTAGCATGAATACCGAAAATTTAGGAATTTGAGCCATATAGCGATCGCTTTGCGTCGTCGGTTGGTCAATCCCGTAATCGCGAGTTAAGGTATTTCCATACGATGAAACTTGGCAGGCGTAGTAGGACCCCACCCCCCAAACTAACTTGGAAATAGTCACTTCACCAGTCCAACTATCGTGGGGGGGAGGGAGAGGAGGAAGGGATGGAGGGAATTATAATTTGGAATGTTATGTCATAAATAACTTTCGTATGGGTGGTCGGATCGAATTGACAAGACGAAATGTAGGCAAATTGATGATACAGTTTCATAATCCCCAAGGGTCCATGAACATTATTTGCCTCAAGTGCGTACAGATGAACTCCTTAAAGCGGCAATATTATCCACTAATTATAAAAAAAAACAATATATTTTTAAGATTCTCAAGAGTCTATAATCATTTATGCCTCAAATACTTGATTACAAATTCAATACTAGCCCATTTATATTATACATAACAGATTTTTGACTAAGCTTTACATTTGCATGATTCGAAAGGAACCTTAATCATGTGTGTCCAGACAGCGCAAATCTTAGATACTTTGGGTAAAAGAAATCTTTGATGATTCTTTGGGTAAAAGTACTCGAGTACTTTTACCCAAAGAAACATCATATCAAGTTGAACAAAATACTTCAACACCTTCGACAGTTATCATCCTAACAGACGGACGGACAGAGAGACAGACGGAAGGGCAACTTTTACGAAACCACAGGTATCCTTCCACTTACGTTTTGAGATCCAAAAAAATAAGAGCAAGAGAGACGCACACTTGGATCTTATTTCTAGTCTGGAAGTTGTGATATTCCCTGATATTCCCAGGAAAATGTCTTCAAAAACCCTCCATCTCCCTTCGTTGCTGAAGCTCGATTCCGTCCGGATCTCAAATCTAGGGTCCATGACCTATGAACTTTTATTCAAACAATACGTCAGCTCCTGACGTATCCGTGTAAACATTGTTTGAATAAATGTTTCAAAGTCAGCTTGGGCTCAAAGAATATTGACCTATGAACTGTTCATGTTTCACTCTAATCTCCCATTTAGTTCCTTTTATTCAAACGATACGTCAGCTCCTGACGTATCCGTGTAAACATTGTTTGAATAAATGTTTCAAAGTCAGCTTGGGCTCAAAGAATATTGACCTATGAACTGTTCATGTTTCACTCTAATCTCCCATTTAGTTCCTACGTATTTCACAGAATTTCCCACTGACCCTCTCTAACTCCTCCAAAAACTGTCGAATCAGGTGTCGATACATCAGGGGATCATCTTTTTCACAGTATTCATCAATCTAGCTCCACTTGAATCGAGTCACCTGTTCAAAGTTTACTAGTGTCACGAGATACTGGTTTCCTCATCCCTCCATCATTATACGGATTTTCGGATCCTGGAAAATTCGTTGCCCCAAAGGTTCGTAAATATAATTGAATCTCTTAGACTGAGAAATATAATGCACGTGTTCAATGATGAAGACCAAATTTTTCACAAACCCTGACCCACCATTCCAGAATTGCACAATATCTGCTCTGATGTAGACATCTATTTTCGTAACCTACTTGCGAAATTGGTCAATGTTTTTGTCAACAACAATCATTAGGCGGAAGGCTTGAGATAGCTTTGTTAGGGTTTCGGAAATACAACAGTGTTCAAATGGATCTGCGTTTGGACACGTTTATGACTGTCCGCCGGAGGGAATCCCACCATCGAAAGAAAAGAATTCGTTGACTTGTCGCCTATAATTTGCTCAGTTACACTGATTACATGTTTCATTACTTATTAGCGAAAGGATTTCAGAAATCTGACTTAAAACGTTAACCGAATTTTGGATTTGAATATAACCGAGTTAGTCATTTTAGCTCTGCTAAGTGATTTTTTTTGTTTTTCACCTTCGGCTGTACTAGGGATATTCAGAATATGCACTGCTGCCCCGATAAGACAAAGTTCACTTAGACGCGGAGAAGTTGAATTTCAACAAAAGTGTGCATTTCAGTGGCCAAAGGACCTGTCTTACCTATAGCCTAATACTAACGGAACCTACTCCATAATCATGACATATATTTCTAAACTCGGAGACCTCAATTTCGTACGGTACATTCTAACCCCTCTAACAGAAACACGCTGATTTTCTCACGTGCCGCGTTTTGCTACCTTCGCTGTGTATCACGCTGTCGACGGATGTCTGCGAGAAGTTTTTCCATCAGAAAAAACGGTTACGTAAATTGTTTCACTGTATTCGCTACAAGTCAACGGGTTTTAGAACATCCAAAGCCGTGGGTTATTTGTCTAGTTTTAAAGTACTGAAACATTATAAAATACTGAAAGTTGAAGAGTAAATAGTGACACTTCTGAAGACAGACAGATATTGCGTGTGACTCTGAAAAGATTTATTTTTCGTACTTGTTTACCGTTAAATCTACCAAATGTTTCAAGCATAGAAGGTACAGGTACACAGAGGTACTACAAATCCGAAAGAAAAAGTTCATTCAGTGAAATCCGATATCTGTAGACTAGGGACCAATGCATTGCTTCTTCAAGCCTAATTAATTGAATAAGTACTGGGTAATTAAAGCGTCAGCATTAAGCAGTCTAAGGTTTGTGTCAAAATTGGTATCTACTTCGGTAGAAAGATCTAGACTTGCTAGAGGATTGGAAATGATGTAGATATAGGAATGCTTTATCTATATAGTATTCAGTAACACAGACATGTCGAAGCATGTTTCGGTGTACCTTCGTATTCAAATTAACAAACCCAAAGGTTTCGATGGGATCACAAAGGGTGTTGGATTTCGTAAGAGTGAGAAAGAGGTATACAAGTATGAATAAATATGTAACTCGGTGTTTCGAGTCTAATGCTTTTGTCTATCTCTCTTGACTTACGGTCACCTACAGGTACAGTATGTTTGTTTTCTAGGTTCAAATCAACCTTACTTTCACGTCTAATAAATGTCCGGTATTGTCTGGATCATTGGCGAAATACTTACCCGTTAGGAAATAACGTTCAGATACCGTTTCCGCGTTTACTTTCAGCCCTTCAAATAGTCTTTTTAATTCCACAAATCTCCCATTTTGGTTGGATCCCGAAACAACTGCTTGGCCGGCACGGAAATACTGAAAATTATTCTGGTTTAAAGGTCTCCAATTTTCACTAAATCGCCAGATTCAACTGGTCGTTCGTTTCTTGATTCAAGCATATACTTTTAAATATAGCCTACAAATCACCTTAACAAATTTGACCCGTCCCAAAAGACATTTCAGCTGTCTGGAGAAAATCTATTTATAACTCACCTTCTGATTGGTTGACAATCCACCCCAGTTATTGCGTCATCTCTTGAACTTGCCTGGACGTGTTTATTTCAGCTACTGGTTTGGGGAAAACCTGGATGTTCTATTTTTAGCTCTTCATTTCCGGATCTGTCTGGGGGAAAACCCCAGAAAATCTATTTATAACTAGCCTTCTGATTGATCGACGCTGCCCATTGATTGCGTCTTCTTTTGAACGTGCCTGGACATGTGGACCTGTTTATTTAGCTACGGATTTGGGGAAAACCTGGGTGTTCTAATTATAGCTACCTATTTTCGGACTATTATGGGGAAAGTCAAATAATCTGTTTACAACTCGCCTTCTGATTGGATGACACTCCCCCCCTTATTGCGTCATCCCTTGTACTTGCCTAAACGTGTTTATTTCAGCTACTGGTCTGGGGAAAACCCAGGTGTTCTATTTGTGGCTATCAATTTCCGGATCTGTCTGGGGAAAACCCCGGAAAATCTATTTCTAAGTCGCTACGATCCCCCAATTATTGCGTCATCTCATGAACTTGCCTGAACGTGTGAACCTGTTTATTTTTACTACGAGTCTGGGGAAAACCCTAGATGTTCTATTTATAGTTCTCTATTTATGGACTATTATGGGGAAAGACAAAATAATCTATTTATAACTCGCTACGCTCCCCCATTTATTGCGTCATCTCTTGAACTTGCCTGAATGTGTGGACTTGTTTATTTTTACTACGGGTATGGGGAAACCCGAGACGATCTATTTATAGTTCTCTATTTATGGACTATTATGGGGAAAGACAAAATAATCTATTTATAACTCGCTACGCTCCCCCACTTATTGCGTCATCTCTTGAACTTGCCTGAATGTGTGGACTTGTTTATTTTTACTATGGGTCTGGGGAAAACCCAGATGTTCTATTTTTAGCTCTCTATTTATAGACATTTGTGTAACTGATGGTTAGAGATAAACATTCTCCCTGTATATACGTCCAGGTTCTAAGCCCGATAAATCATCAGTCTGTTCGATAACTAGTGCATAATGGAGATACCGTGTGACCCCGATTCTATGTGGGAGAGTTACGATGAACCGACAGGATATGAGCTTCATTCTGGTCGGTTCATCCTCATACACTTACCAACAGACATTATGGGTAGGTCAAATTGTATGATCGAATATTATAGACCTATTCTAGAAGAACCAACATGGTGTGACGTGACAAGAGAAGTTCGTTACTTCAGACCATGGAACATTGTCAACCATGGCGAAGTAACTGAGCTGCCGATATCCTTAGGATTTAGAACGGATCCACGTTCACGTGGTGTCCGCATACAGTGCAGTTATCTATCACTTGTTCGACCTACCATTGATATCTTCAAGGATGTTTTCGAAGACTCCAACTTTACACAGTTTGCCGATATGACAACTTCAGGTATTTGGCTGCATCCGTGTACCAGGCGATTGTACTGGAAAACAGATGAAATCCATAGATTCAAACACGAGGTTTCAGCTGGATCACAATCTGAACTGTACGACGCCGTTCTTTTGCCTCGTGGCCAATTTCATGTAAATACTGTAAAAAGCTATTGTTTTTATGAGGTGATAGTAGACCATCTGAATATCAAAGACACGTTCTTGAACCTTTTGCTATTTACGAAATGGCAAAAAATTAGAGCTCTCTTAAATGTTGAGTGTTTAGATATAAACGGGCAATGTATAAATCAGTGTTGGTTTAGTGAATTGTGTATGAAATGCAAGAAATTTATGAGTGATGTTAATTTGTGTTTGAAAAATACTGGCTTTATTTTTAATCAACCAGCTGAGGGTGATGAGTATATTGACCTGTTGTCGTGTTTCAGTTCACATTCATTTCAACATGTATATTTTACAATAGAGAAAGCTATGATGACTGTTTTAATAGCTACTAAACTAGCTCTGCCAAGCCCGCCATTGATCGTAAACTTAGCTCGTCGCGAATACGGAAAACGGGGGAAATTCTTGTTTCGACGGTTAGCTCGTCGTGAATCCGGTCGAAAACTTAAATTAAGGAAGGCCCCTCTGAAATTCTCTCCCTTTCCAATGAAATATCGTGGATTTTTTAATGCTTAGATTAGTGGGCTTTTGTAGTGTTAAAATAAAAGAAAAGTTTTTTCATCACGTAATCTATGTCTTGCTGACGGTCTTCTGAACAAAAGGCATAACTGTGGCAAAAATAACACACGGACACATGATTCATCTGATGATGTTTACATTTCACGGCTAGACAGTCAATATAAGTCGGGTGGATGTTACTGTGATTATGACAAGAGGTATGTAAACAAGGGGCACACTCGCCAAGATCTGGTTTGACTGAACTCACATTACATTTATTTGGAGAAACTATAGCCTCGCAAAAACGACATGTATAACTTTCTTGATTTATTCTTGAACACTTACTAAAGTGACACAATCCACAATGCATCCTTTTATCACCTCAACTCTCGAGCTAGCATAAAAAAACCCTAAATCACTCACCATGAATCAAAACCTTAAAGCACTCCTCACAGCCAATCCCTTGCGGTTTCGCTTACCCGGCCAAAAATCAGGACCATCGCATGGTCGGATGGAGGCTGCCGGATTCGTATATCTGCGTGCAGTGTTCTCGGCTGGAGGTCGTCCGTCCCGGCCAGATATGTTTGCCGTGATTGGTGCATTGTCAGCATAGGAAACCTCCTTTATGCTACTTCCTACCAAAATTACTCAAAGCACTCATCACAGGTGTCCACTTAAATCATTCGTCACAGGAGCCTCCTTAAAGCATTCGTCATACCTAATCACGTGCTCGGCGGATTCTCGACCCCACCGCGCGCTCCGGAGGAATCTGCCGGGTTCCCTATATCCGAGTGCTGCGTTCTCGCCCGCACCCCTCCCGAAATCCGGACTACTGCACACTCGGGCGGAAGCCGCAGGATCCGCACGCGGCATTCTCGGCCGCAGGTCACACGA